>JBCNJP010000012.1:78750851-78845024 GCA_039602395.1 Deinandra increscens subsp. villosa | reverse complement strand
GTATCTGCAACACGTTCGGACTCACCGGAGTCGCGAACGACATCATCTACTTGCGTCTGTTTCCATTCTCCCTTATGTCTCGAGCCGCCAAGTGGCTCGAGACGCTTCCGCCTAACTCGATCGCCACCTGGGACGATCTGATGTTAAAATTCCTGAAGAAGTATCATCCCCCAGCCAAGGCTTCTCGTACTCGGGAGGAAATCCACTCTTTCAAGATGGACCCCGATGAACCTTATTCTGTCGCATACGAGAGATTCAACACCCTTCTGAGTAGATGTCCGCAACACGGGTTGACGGACTGGGCGATCATAGAAGTTCTATAATGGACTTCCTTATTCTATTCAGAAGGATTTCAATATTTCGGCTGGAGGGCATATGATGGAGAAGCTCACTGTTGACGAATGCAAATCATTATTTGAGAGCTTCGCACTTGCTGAACAGCAGGCACCCGGAGGTCGGAGAGCCACCTTGGCCCCGACTAGATCACTCGCACCATCTACATCAACCCGGGGTGTCAATCACATTGGCTCAGAAACCATGCCACCTAGGGAGTTAGAGAATATTTAAAAAGCTTTAGAAGAAATCAAACTCCATATAAAAGCCAAATGTGAGCTGTGCAGAGGCGCTCACGACACCCGAGACTGCCCGCTTGCTCCCGCTGAGCAGGTGGATTACATTGGAAACCGAAACCAGTTCGGTAATTCGTTCCAGTCTGGGTGGAGGAGTGGCCAAAATTCAGGATGGCGAGAGGGAGGAAATCCACCTGGTTTTCAGCCGAGGTATAATCAGAGTGGTGGAGGAAACGAGGGGCCGACTATGAAGGAGCTTACAGAGCTGGTCATGAACCAAACGCAGATTTTGCAGCAGATGAACGCAAGAGATGAGGCCACACAGAAGAAGCTGGCGGAGCATGATACGTTATTGAGGAATCAGCAAGCCTCGTTCCTGGATTTGCAGAGGTTGGTGGGTGATATCGCGAAGCAGCTGAAGGAGCTTAATTCCCGTGGAGGTCAATTTTCTGGTAGTACTTATAAGAACCCCAATGCTAATGTTAGTGCCATTGCTACTAGGAACGGGAGAGTGGTCCAGAGTCCATCACCGGCGGTAGTTGATGAAGAGCCGGTCGATGAGGAGATTGAGTTAGAGACGCCTGGCGGGAGGGTGCACGAGAGCGTTACGCCAGCAAGTACCGCACCTAACGTCGAGGTTGAGGGAGTGAAGAGACCATCGGATGGAGAGAAGCCACTGAAGTGGGAGGCGGTGAGAGAGAAGAAAAGAGTTCGTTTTGCGCCTCAGCCGATCACGGCCGATGATTTGAAGCGTGTGCCTTATCCTGAACGATTAATCCAACAGAAGAATGCGCGTGAATATGGGCAGTTCTTAGAGCTTCTTAAGCAGCTTAGGATTACATTGCCTTTTACTGATGTTATTAAACAAATGCCTAAGTATGCTAAATTTTTAAAAGACATGTTAACAAATAAAAAGAAGCTTGAAAGTTTTTCTGATGTTACACTTGATGCCCAATGTTCTGCTGTAGTCCAGAATAGTTTACCTGAGAAATTGACTGATCCCGATACCTTTACAATTCCGTGCTCTTTTGGTGATTCATCTGTTACTTGTGCTTTAGCTGATCTAGGTGCTAGTATTAATGTTATGCCATATTCTGTTTTCATGCACCTAGGATTAGGTGAGTTAGAGCCAACTAGGATGACGATTTCTTTAGCAGATAGGTCGATTGTTAGGCCCAAAGGAATAGTGGAAAATGTGCTTGTTCAAATTGATAAATTTTTGTTCCCTATAGACTTTGTGGTAGTTGACAGTGCATATGACGCTAGTTGCCCTTTGATTTTAGGTAGGACTTTCCTTAGGACCGCCCGGGCGCTAGTTAATGTTTTTGCGGGCACGATTACTTTGAGGGTTGACCATGAGAGTAGGGGTGTTCAAAAAATCCGAATCCGAATCCGAAATATCCGAAATTCCGAACCCGAAAATATCCGAAATTTCGGATATCCGAAATTTTGGGTATCCGAATTCCGGATATCCGAAAATTCGGATTCGGATATCGGATCATTTTTTTAAAATTTTCGGATATTCGGATATCCGAAATTTATAAAAGTTATTTTATTTTTTATGTATTTAATTACAAGTTTCTCTAATTTTATCTTTTATGTATTTAATTAACAGGCTATTAGAGTATTAGTATTAGTGTACTAGGTTGCTTCTCTTTTCACGTAATCACAGTTGCCAACTTTTCGTTGCCGACGTTTCATTTTCACGTTCCAAGCCAGAAAATCCGATACAAACGCCATCATCAATCTCCTTGAGGTAACTAAATCTCTATCTTCTTAATCATCTCTTTCATGCTATATAAAGATGGATTTTGACAATGATGGATCTTTTGATTTGAGTTTTTTTCATGCTATATGTGACGCCCACTCCTAGACTTGGCCCTAGGAGCGGTCACGCATCGGATTTACTCATGAACACAAGGTACAACAGAGATAACTAAAGCAGCGGAAATAAAAACTTTTATTCATATGCCAAGTATTACATAGTAAGAGAGACAAATACAAAAGAGAAATAAACATCTCCACGCCAGTTTTCAAAAATGTCTTCTCTTGATAGCCTGACATTGTCTTGATAGTATATGCCACCTAGTTCCTGCTCACATCTCAGCCTTCCATTTTCGATCCGAAGGTCCAGCCTCATCTGACATACATAACTTAACAAGTCAGCTTACGCTGGTGAGTTCTACGTTTTGGGAAAACTTTACCTTTCGAAGGCACTTAGGTTTGTCAAACACATTTCTGCAATTAGACAATCAAACACAAAGCATATAGCACATATATTCACATATTCTAACCTTGTGAATAAACTAACCTTCTGTTGCTTTGTCATCCTTGTCTCATATTAAATTTTATCTTAGGGAAATAGTGTTTCTACTTGCTTTACGAACACATCGTGTAGCAATGGTCCCTTTAGTTTTGACACTATATAGCTTTGACGCTATCTGGCTTTGACGCCACTTTAGCTTTGACGCTTTCTGGCTTTGACGCCGCTTGGTTTTGACACCATTGGGACAACACTATTTAACTTCTTGTTTCAGAAGCCCCTTACCCACCAATCTTTTCTCGATTACCATCATTAATCTATTCTACTAGAAACATTGAAATGGCAATTTATCTTCCTCTAATCATCACCATACAATCAATACATATAACATGCAATTATATCAATTGAGAGTATTTTCACAGAACGTTATGTATATCAGCCCAAAATGGTTTAAAACATTTAAACAATTTAAAAGAGGGTTCATAGAACTCACCTTAGCTTTGCAAAGCTATTATTCTTGGGGTTAAGTTCTTGTGAATCAGTTTCTTAATGCCTTTAACGTAATGTCCCTATCAAGACATCCTAAATGTTACAAATCACCTTTAAGAACTAACTCATTATCCAAAACCCAACTCTTTATTGGTTAATACCCTTAATAGTCAAAATGACCATTTTGCCCCTTTTACATATTTTGTTATATCTTTATCAATTCTTTGCTCCTTAACGTTTACCGCTCGTGTTTCCTCATGACCGATCATTTGGCGGAATTACTATGAGGAATAGTCACGGGGTTTGGAATTTGGTGACGATCGTTACCGGCCGTGTAGGCGTCATTGACGACCATGAGGCGGAATTACTACAATCGTTGCACCGAGTAATTTAATTATAAATTACCAAAATTTGAACTCATATATACTTAATATATATGTAAACATGTTACCATACCAAATTTCAAATCCCCATACCTTCCGGATTATTTTATATTAAATATCCATATTCCGAAACCCTAATTACCCATTTTTCTCGTTTCTGTAGCAAAACTCATTTTTATACAGAACCATCTTAGGGTATTATCCATTATGACATTTTATAATATCCTTTAAGATGGCAAAGCTTAATTCAAAACCGTTTACTCGATTTGGGCAAAACATCATCATGAAAACCCTAATCTTGACCCAATTCCAAAACTCATACCAAACCTTCACCAATTCTGAAATAAACTTAGGGCTTTCTTAAAATACATCAAATTAGGATTACCTACCAAAATTCAGAGCTTAATTCCCATCCGATCATCCAATTTTACCCAAACAAGCTCAAGAACCCTAATTTGAGCATAGTTTTAAAAATCATACTTAGAGATTGAGTTAGCCAAAACTGAAAGAGGTTATTTTAGACCTTACCTAATAATGCTTGACTGCAGAAATTCGGATCTTAACTCTTCACCGTTTGAGAGAATTGCTCGTTTGAAGATTCTGCGTTTTCTAGGGTTTTCTATGGAGTTTTTGAGTGATTTCTAGCAGATTTTGATGAATTGGGGCTGCTATATATAGCCATTAGAGGCGTCCCATGGTCCTAACACGTGCCTAGGTGAGTAATCAAGTTCATTTGACGCGTGGATGGTGATTTGGAGCTCAACAAGGCTGAAAACGTGGCTAATTCGCGACCAAACAACAAATCTGCACCTGTAGCTGTCTCGCGTATCGCGCCAACTGGGAGGGAGTCCCTCGCGATACGCCTGGTACTTTGGGCAGTTGACAGTTTTGGTCCATGTACTTTTTATTTGCATTTCAGCCCCCTAACTTCTACCAAACTGTTATTTTATGCACCGAACTATTATAAAACATGATTAATATAGTTTCTAAGGCTCGGGACACCCTCGATGATATACATATACATACGTATATATTTATATATATATATATATATATCTTTTGATATTTTACGTTCTAGCCCCTCAAACTTTACAACACTTATCATTTCATGTTATGGATCATATTAGGATATATTTTTACTACATTCTAAGCCTTAAATGCTCATAATAGTTATAGATACGTATAATATCTGTATACGTTGATAACTTTACATAATTTACACTTTTGGCCCTTCTACTTTTCCATTAACTATTAACACACGTATTCACATGTATATATCTATCAATTCACACATATATCATCATGTTATTTGTATAAACATATATTTATCTCATATTTTACTTTCCTTACCGTTTAACTCATTCGTTTATACAAATTTCATCATTTTGGCCATTAAACACGTATTTCTAACACATGAAATTTATCTAATGCATAGTTTACCATTTTTATCAATCAAACTTACGTATTGATAATATAGACACGTATTTACTATATATATCATGTACCTGTGAAATTGGGGTGTTACAACTCTCTCCCCCTTAAAAGGGTTTCGTCCTCGAAACATGCTCAGCTCGAGAATAACTCAGGATGAGATTCTCTCATTTCATCTTCTCGTTCCCAAGTAGATTCCGAACCTTTTCTGTGCATCCACTGCACCCTGACCATCGGAATGGTCTTATTTCGGAGTTTCTTTTCACTGCGATCTAAAATCGCAACTGGCCTTTCCACATATGATAACTTTTCGTCTACCTCAATTTCATCTAAAGGTACTATTTCTGATTCATCATATATACACTTTCTTAAATAAGAAACATGGAATGTTGGGTGAATCCCAGACAATTCCTCAGGTAGATCTAACCGATATGCAACCTCACCTACCCGTTCTACAATCTTAAAAGGTCCTACGTACCTTGGGCCTAACTTTCCCCTTTTACGAAACCGAATGATACCTTTCCAAGGAGAAACTTTTAGTAACACAAAGTCTCCAATTTGGAATTCAATTGGCCTTCTCCTCTTATCCGCATATGACTTTTGTCGATCTTGTGCCGCCTTTAATCGTGCCTTGACCACATCAAGATCTCGAGCCATATTTTCGACTACTTCTTTACTTCCTATTTCTCGTTGGCCAACTTCACCCCAACACACTGGAGTTCGACACTTTCTACCATACAACATCTCATAAGGAGGCATGCCAATACTAGCATGATAACTGTTGTTGTAGGAGAATTCTGCTAATGGTAGGTGACTATCCCAACTTCCTCCAAAGTCTATTATACAAGCACGCAACATATCTTCCAGAGTTTGTATCGTTCTCTCACTTTGTCCATCCGTCTGAGGATGATATGCCGTGCTAATATGTAACCTCGATCCCATATTCTTATGGAATTTCCTCCAAAATCGCGAAGTGAACCGAGTGTCTCTGTCGGAGACTATAGACACTGGCACCCCGTGTTTAGAGATGATCTCCTTAATAAACAAACTAGCTAACTCTTCAGAAGAAATTGCCTCATGAATAGGCAAAAAGTGAGCACTCTTGGTTAGCCTGTCCACAATCACCCAGATGGTGTCATAACCTTTAGCTGTACGAGGTAGCTTAGTTATGAAGTCCATCGTGATATGTTCCCACTTCCATTCAGGAATCTTCAGAGGTTGAAGCATTCCATAAGGCTTTTGATGCTCAGCCTTAACCTTTGCGCAAGTCAAACACCTATTCACATATTGCATGACATTAAACTTCATACCTGGCCACCAATAGTCCCGTTTTAAGTCTTGATACATCTTAGTTGCACCAGGATGAATTGAATAGCGTGACTTATGAGCTTCGTCTAAGATCTTACCACGAATCTCACCTAAAAGCGGTACCCACATTCGACCGTACCTAGTTTTGACTCCAAACTCGTTTTCTTCCAAGCTTCCTGCTTGGCCAACCATTCTTTCTCTCTTGATATTCTCATCCTTAAGGGCTTCATATTGGTCCTTACGAAGTTGGATAAGAAAGTCAGGAGTGATTACTAACTTATATGATTTCACCCGAAAAGAAGGAAGATTCTCCTTTCTGCTTAGAGCATCAGCCACTACGTTGGCTTTACCTGGATGATACATAATCTCACAATCATAGTCTTTAATTAACTCTAACCATCTACGTTGCCTCATGTTAAGATCTTTTTGTTCAAAGAAATATTTTAAGCTTTTATGGTCAGTGTAGATAGTGCACTTAACTCCGTACAGATAGTGCCTCCATATTTTGAGTGCAAACACAACGGCCGCCAACTCTAAGTCGTGAGTTGGATAGTTTGTCTCATGAGGTTTTAGTTGCCTTGATGCATATGCAATGACCTTGCCCCGCTGCATCAAAACACAACCTAAGCCTTGATAAGAAGCATCAGAGTACACTACTAAATCATCAGACCCATCCGGTAAGGATAACACTGGTGCCTGAGTCAATCTGGCTTTTAACTCCTCAAACGCACTCTGCTGACTAGGTCCCCATAAGAACTTAGTGTCCTTCTTGGTTAGCTTAGTCAGTGGCGTTGCAATCTTCGAAAATTTTTGAATAAATCTACGATAATAGCCGGCAAGTGCTAAGAAACTACGAATTTCTGAAGGCGTCTTAGGTGGCTTCCAACTCATTATCGTCTCAATCTTTGCTGGATCTACAAGGATGCCATCCGCGTTTATCACATGACCAAGGAACTGGACTTCCTTAAGCCAAAACGCACATTTTGAAAACTTGGCATATAGCTTTTCCTTCCTTAAGGTCTCTAGAACCTCCTTTAAATGCATCGCGTGATCCTGCTCATTCCTGGAATAAATTAAGATGTCATCTATGAACACAATTACGAATCGGTCCAACATAGGTCGACACACTCTATTCATGAGATCCATGAAAGCTGCAGGGGCATTGGTCAACCCAAATGACATTACCAGAAATTCATAATGACCATAACGCGTGCGAAAAGCTGTCTTTTCGATATCTTCATCCCTAATCTTAAGCTGATGATATCCTGACCTCAAATCTATCTTGGAGAACCAACTTGCTCCTTGTAGCTGGTCGAATAAATCTTCGATCCTAGGCAAAGGATATTTATTCTTAATGGTTAGCTTATTTAGATCCCTATAGTCGATGCACATTCTCATGCTTCCATCCTTCTTTTTGACAAAAAGAACTGGAGCACCCCAAGGTGAGATGCTTGGCCTTATAAACCCTTTGTCAAGCAAGTCTTCTAATTGTGACATCAACTCTTTCATCTCTGATGGAGCTAACCTATAAGGTGACTTCGCTACGGGTTGGGCTCCTGGCACTAAGTCGATCCTAAACTTTATCTCTCGATCGGGAGGAATGCCGGGTAGTTCTTCTGGAAACACGTCTGGAAATTGGCATACTACCGGCACATCTTTTAACTCCTTAGTCTTCACCCTCGAATCGATAGCATAAGCAAGGTACGCCTTGCATCCTCGTCTTATGAACTTCCGTGCCTTGATCATTGAAATGATCTCTACTGCTGAGCTATCACGATCCCCATAAATGGATATGATTTGCCCAGTTGGCGTTTGAAGTTGAACCTTCTTTTGGTTACAGATAATTTGTGCATCGTTCTCTGCAAGCCAATCCATTCCTAACACAACATCAAAACCTCCTAGCGCCATAGGAAACAACTTAATAGGTAGTTTATACCCTTCTAACTCTATTAAGCAGTTATCTACTACCTCAGTAATCCTAATACTTTTCCCTGAGGCAATCTCGACCTCGAATGGTTTGTTAGCCTTAACAGTTGGTCTATCAATTAGCTCACAGAATTCATGCGAAACAAAACTCCTACTAGCACCAGAGTCAAATAACACAGAAGCAGGCACATTATTAACGAGAAACGTACCTGAAACTACATCGGGTGTTATCTTGGCTTCGGTGGTAGTCAGGGTATAAGCTCTACCCTTTGCCTTTGGAGCCTCTTTCGCCTTTGGTGGTTCTGAATTCTTAACCAACTTGGGGCAGTTTGTCCTGATATGATCGGGGCTTCCACACTCAAAACACTTCCTTGGATCAGTACAACGATTGGCAAAGTGACCTTCCTTCCCGCACTTATAGCAGCCAGTCGTCATTGACCTACACTCTCCATAGTGATTCTTATTACACTTGTTACACAAGGGCTTGCTGCCCTTTGATCCATTCTTTTGCTTTTTGCGGTGACCCCTGTCATTCTTCTTTGAACCTTCAGCCGTCTCCATCCACTTTCTCTTAGACTCCTCTGGTCTACCTCCTGCTCCGAACATCTCACTATAGAGATTGGAGCTTAGATTCACCGTTGCCTTGAACGTTCTAGGCTCAATAGCCTTAATGAATTCCCTAACTCGGCCAGGAAGGCCTTGGACGTATCGTTTCACCCTTTGAGCTTCAGGAGTGACTAACGCAGGCAACAATCTTGCCATAGCATTGAACTTGGACGTATATTCCCGATGCGTCATGTTTCCAGCTTCGAGCATCAAAAAGTCCTTCTCCAACTGATCCAGCTCTCCCCTAGGGCAGAAATCTTCAAGGATTAACTTTTTCAAGTCGTCCCACTTCATTGCAGCGATAGCGGCACTCCCTTCAGTCTGCTTAACCATTCCCCACCAGTGCAATGCTTCAGATACAAACGAGTGAGCGGCGTACTTCACTGCTTGATCTTCTCTGCACTCACTGATTTCAATAACTGCTTCCATCTCATGAATCCATTCGAAGGTAGCTATTGCGTCCTTCTTGCCATCATACAAAGGGGGTTTACAACCACTGAATGTCTTGAAAGAACATCCTTTACCTCCTTGTCCTTCCTCCATATCCTCTGGGTCATTCCTATTCCCGTTGTTATTTCCTCCACCTCCCGTCCCGTTGGTTCCACCAGCGCCTCTTTGGACTTGAGCTATTGCTTGCGCGATAATAGTCGCTACTTGTTCGCTAGTGAACGTATTAGCTTCGACGTTAGCTTCGGGCTCGGGATTTGCTCGCGTGATTCTTCTAACTATTCTACCGTCGTTGTCATTTCCACGACTTCCTCTAGCCATTTCCTATATTAAGATGAGTGACATTTTAGGATTTATGTGACGTAGAGTTTCCAAGTTTTGAATACATGATAAACAGATAAGCGCAGACGTCAATACGTTTATTTATATATAATGTCTTCAAAACTTATCTACATCTATTCACACGCATCCTTTGTGTCCACATCCTAACATCAAAATAAAATATCTCGCACTTGGCCATATAATAACCAGTACTTAGGATATACTTATATAGTTAATACCAAATTGCAGTAGCTAATTGCAATTGGGTATTTTCCATACTCATACATCCTAAGTCCCTGTCCATTATATTCCTAATGCACGTTCTACCTATGGGCATAACTATCAATACTGGCATTTGTCTCATCTTACTTGGCTTCCCCAGAGTCCTAGTTTAAGTCTAGACACTGCAATAGTATCTAAATCTCTTAAACCAAGGCTCTGATACCAACTTGTGACGCCCACTCCTAGACTTGGCCCTAGGAGCGGTCACGCATCGGATTTACTCATGAACACAAGGTACAACAGAGATAACTAAAGCAGCGGAAATAAAAACTTTTATTCATATGCCAAGTATTACATAGTAAGAGAGACAAATACAAAAGAGAAATAAACATCTCCACGCCAGTTTTCAAAAATGTCTTCTCTTGATAGCCTGACATTGTCTTGATAGTATATGCCACCTAGTTCCTGCTCACATCTCAGCCTTCCATTTTCGATCCGAAGGTCCAGCCTCATCTGACATACATAACTTAACAAGTCAGCTTACGCTGGTGAGTCCTACGTTTTGGGAAAACTTTACCTTTCGAAGGCACTTAGGTTTGTCAAACACATTTCTGCAATTAGACAATCAAACACAAAGCATATAGCACATATATTCACATATTCTAACCTTGTGAATAAACTAACCTTCTGTTGCTTTGTCATCCTTGTCTCATATTAAATTTTATCTTAGGGAAATAGTGTTTCTACTTGCTTTACGAACACATCGTGTAGCAATGGTCCCTTTAGTTTTGACACTATATAGCTTTGACGCTATCTGGCTTTGACGCCACTTTAGCTTTGACGCTTTCTGGCTTTGACGCCGCTTGGTTTTGACACCATTGGGACAACACTATTTAACTTCTTGTTTCAGAAGCCCCTTACCCACCAATCTTTTCTCGATTACCATCATTAATCTATTCTACTAGAAACATTGAAATGGCAATTTATCTTCCTCTAATCATCACCATACAATCAATACATATAACATGCAATTATATCAATTGAGAGTATTTTCACAGAACGTTATGTATATCAGCCCAAAATGGTTTAAAACATTTAAACAATTTAAAAGAGGGTTCATAGAACTCACCTTAGCTTTGCAAAGCTATTATTCTTGGGGTTAAGTTCTTGTGAATCAGTTTCTTAATGCCTTTAACGTAATGTCCCTATCAAGACATCCTAAATGTTACAAATCACCTTTAAGAACTAACTCATTATCCAAAACCCAACTCTTTATTGGTTAATACCCTTAATAGTCAAAATGACCATTTTGCCCCTTTTACATATTTTGTTATATCTTTATCAATTCTTTGCTCCTTAACGTTTACCGCTCGTGTTTCCTCATGACCGATCATTTGGCGGAATTACTATGAGGAATAGTCACGGGGTTTGGAATTTGGTGACGATCGTTACCGGCCGTGTAGGCGTCATTGACGACCATGAGGCGGAATTACTACAATCGTTGCACCGAGTAATTTAATTATAAATTACCAAAATTTGAACTCATATATACTTAATATATATGTAAACATGTTACCATACCAAATTTCAAATCCCCATACCTTCCGGATTATTTTATATTAAATATCCATATTCCGAAACCCTAATTACCCATTTTTCTCGTTTCTGTAGCAAAACTCATTTTTATACAGAACCATCTTAGGGTATTATCCATTATGACATTTTATAATATCCTTTAAGATGGCAAAGCTTAATTCAAAACCGTTTACTCGATTTGGGCAAAACATCATCATGAAAACCCTAATCTTGACCCAATTCCAAAACTCATACCAAACCTTCACCAATTCTGAAATAAACTTAGGGCTTTCTTAAAATACATCAAATTAGGATTACCTACCAAAATTCAGAGCTTAATTCCCATCCGATCATCCAATTTTACCCAAACAAGCTCAAGAACCCTAATTTGAGCATAGTTTTAAAAATCATACTTAGAGATTGAGTTAGCCAAAACTGAAAGAGGTTATTTTAGACCTTACCTAATAATGCTTGACTGCAGAAATTCGGATCTTAACTCTTCACCGTTTGAGAGAATTGCTCGTTTGAAGATTCTGCGTTTTCTAGGGTTTTCTATGGAGTTTTTGAGTGATTTCTAGCAGATTTTGATGAATTGGGGCTGCTATATATAGCCATTAGAGGCGTCCCATGGTCCTAACACGTGCCTAGGTGAGTAATCAAGTTCATTTGACGCGTGGATGGTGATTTGGAGCTCAACAAGGCTGAAAACGTGGCTAATTCGCGACCAAACAACAAATCTGCACCTGTAGCTGTCTCGCGTATCGCGCCAACTGGGAGGGAGTCCCTCGCGATACGCCTGGTACTTTGGGCAGTTGACAGTTTTGGTCCATGTACTTTTTATTTGCATTTCAGCCCCCTAACTTCTACCAAACTGTTATTTTATGCACCGAACTATTATAAAACATGATTAATATAGTTTCTAAGGCTCGGGACACCCTCGATGATATACATATACATACGTATATATTTATATATATATATATATATCTTTTGATATTTTACGTTCTAGCCCCTCAAACTTTACAACACTTATCATTTCATGTTATGGATCATATTAGGATATATTTTTACTACATTCTAAGCCTTAAATGCTCATAATAGTTATAGATACGTATAATATCTGTATACGTTGATAACTTTACATAATTTACACTTTTGGCCCTTCTACTTTTCCATTAACTATTAACACACGTATTCACATGTATATATCTATCAATTCACACATATATCATCATGTTATTTGTATAAACATATATTTATCTCATATTTTACTTTCCTTACCGTTTAACTCATTCGTTTATACAAATTTCATCATTTTGGCCATTAAACACGTATTTCTAACACATGAAATTTATCTAATGCATAGTTTACCATTTTTATCAATCAAACTTACGTATTGATAATATAGACACGTATTTACTATATATATCATGTACCTGTGAAATTGGGGTGTTACACTATATAAAACTTAAACGTAGTAGCGGGTTGTAATTTTTTATGTTTGTTTTGGGACGAATGTGGTTTGTATTTTGTAACTTTTAATTTTCGTGTTGGTATGCTAATGTTTTGAAACATGAATGCTTATTGTTTATCTTTTACCTCAAGTTAAATTAAATTTTAGGATAAATGGATAATCCGATATCCGAATCCGAAATTTCGGATATCCGAAATTCGGATATCCGAAATTTCGGATTCGGATATCGGATGGAAAAATCTACTATCCGAAATTTCGGATATCCGATATTCGGATATCCGAAATTTCGGATATCCGGTTTTGAACACCCCTACATGAGAGTGTAGTGTTTGAAGTGGGTAGACGTGAGGATAGGGGCACCGAATCGGTGTGTTTGATAGGTACTTTTATGTCCTTCATAGATCTTGTGGTTGTAGGAAATCGGTTGGATGATGAAGACGTTGAGGAGTATGAGTGTGGGGAGGACACCGGGGGGTTAGTTGAGTTAGTTGATAAAAATGTAATTTTTGACCCATTAGGAGAACCCGGTGAGGTAGTTGAGAAGGTAGGTGAGGTAGTTGAGGATGAAGTGGTGATAGTGGATAAGTGTGGGGAAGATATCGGGGGTTAGAGATTTTATTTGATAAGAATGAGAATTTTGACCCGTTAGGAGAACCCGAGGAGTTGGTAAGTGTGGTAAGTGAATCGGTGGTTGAAGAGGTAGTTAGAAAGGCCACACTTGGTGATTTAGGTATTTTGGATGATAGGATTATGCTTAGTTCAAGTGTGGGGAGGTTAGATGTGATTGTTGCTACCCATGACCCGGAATTGAGTTTTCTTAGTGAATGTCGATTTTTTCCGGGTCGGTTCAAGCATTGGAAGGTTAAGAGGTTGTTGAGAGAAGTAAAGTTAGTTGCTTTATGGACTAGGAAGTTGGTAGATGGTTGGTTGGATAGGAACCGGTTGCAACCCGGTAGTTTTGTGAGCAAAGATGTGAAATCGAAGCCTCCGGATGGTTTGGGAGGTTTTGGTTCAGTTTTGTGCTAATTGGTGGAGTGCCCGGTTTGTATATTGTGTAATGGTGTTCTAATTTTCTGCAATTTTTGTTTTTTTTTTCGTTTTCGTGCATGTTGCGTCTTTTATTTTTGTGTTTTTGTTTGCAGGTTACTTTGGAGATTCGAGCTTTGAGGAATATGAGATGTGCAGGTCAAAATTTGCAGATCTGGACTGAGATTTCGACTATAGGAGTTGCTGGAGCAAAAGGAGATGGAATATTTTTGAGGTCTTAATTATGAGGATCCCTGGAAATCACGCTCAAGGCGTATCGCTTGGAGGTAGGGTAGGCAGGAGGCGATACGCCTGCATCCTTTGGCGGGCCGGTTGTGTGCAGTTCCAGGCGTATCGCCTGGGAGATGCATGGTTGTAGGCGATACGCCTGGAGGAGGTAAGTTAGAAAAATTTTCAAATTTTGATTTTTATTTTATTTCTGTTTACCGGAGTTGCGATGGATCGTTGTTGGTTGCTGTGCTGAGTCTCTGGAGTTTCAGGTGAACACGTTTCAACTTTTCTTGTTTTATTTTTAGTTTGCATTTATTTTTGTTTTTCATGCTTTTATTTCTGCGTTATTTTTGTTCCATTCCACATTGAGGGCAATGTGTAATTCAAGTGTGGGGATGGGATACGTTCGTATTGAGTCTTGAGTCTTTAAATTTTGGTGTGTTATTGAGTCATAAAATTTTGAAAAATTTAGAAAAATTGAAAAATTGTTCAAAAATGTCCGAGATTCTGGCTGCATTTTAAATGGAAAATGATAGGAACTGGGATTTGACTGTCTATCTTGTGCTTAAATACTAATTAATGAATTATTTGGAAAAGTGGATAAGTTTGGTTGAATGGAAAACATTTCTAGTCTATGATGTGTTGGTAGGCCCAGCTGACCTAGGAGTAGCTTAAATAGCCTGTGTGTTTATTTGTTGTATAAATATGCTAATCAGTCTGCTAGTGGGTTCCTATTTTAGGAGTGATAGGGATACTGAATCTGATGATTAGGAGGAAAGAGACCCCTTTAGGCTAGATACTCCTATGTCCTTAGAATTTCAATGAGCATGTAGTTAATAATATGGTTAATGCATTTAGAGTGAAGGAGCAAAATACTCATGTACGAACTGAGGATAGTATCCTGCAGCAGAGTGCCTCTGATGATGTTCTGGATCTCGCGGGCAAAATACTCACGTATGATTTCGGGGGTAAGACCTTGGGAAAAAGTACCTCTGATGATGTCCGTTGGTAATTTTAGGTAAAAGTGACTAACTAAAAAAAAATGAGAAAATGGAAAAGAAAAAAAAATGTTAAAGTAGTGAATAAATGCTCAAAAAGTTGCATATAAATAAATAGTTATTCCTTGGACATCTTAGTATCTGTTTTAAGGGGGGTTGGAGAAAAATAAATTCAAATCATTTATACCCTTTGCTTTGACTGATTATGATTCGGTAGTAGGTTGAACTTGACCTTTCTTTAGTGGGATCCATAGGCAGCTGAAACTTATATCTGGTAATTTTATAAACATATGGGGGCGAAAGAAAAGGTTGGTGATTGGGTTTAATCGGATAGAAATATCGGCAATCGTAGTTAGTGTGCTAGTACATTATGGTATGTGGAATTGTTTTGGTGGACTGTTAATTTTAAATGTTAATGTTTAGAAGTCAATTTCCTGGTTATGATTCCATTGCAGTATTTTTCGAGGACGAAAAAAAGAGTCAGTGTGGGGATATTTGATGTGTTGCAAACACATCCTGTTTTCATATGTCATATATTATGTATTTGAGTCTAATTGAGTCGGTTTTCATTAGTTTCCATTTGTTTTAGTTAAGTTTGTGCCTTTGGGTCCTTTTTATATTTTTATGTAAGTTTTGCAGTTTTGATGAATTCCCGAGGCCAAGAAAAGAATAGAAGAAAAAGAAAGACAAGTGCTGAACAAGCTGTTCCAGGCGTATCGCCTGGGACCTGATGAGCAGTAGGCGATACGCCCGAAAAGGAGAAGTCAACAGAGGTCATAAGTCGGTTTGACCGACTGTTTTGTCGCGGCATAGGCGGTAGGCGTATCGCCTAGAGAGAACACACCTCCAAGCTATACGCTTGGAGGTCTAAAACCTACAAAAGAAGGTTTCGCGATATAAAATTGGGTTTTAGGGTTCCAGTCGAGGATTTTACGACTTCCAGACAGCAGAGGAGCGAACTAAGGCGATTTTCAGAGACAGGAGAGAGCTGGGAACAAGGAGAACCATCAAGGAATCAACAATCGATCATCAAATCATTCGGTTCTTCTCGTTTCTTGTTTTGAAGTCTTAGTTTCAGTTATGTTCACTGTTAAAGATTCAAACTTTATTTGTTTTTATGCTATGAACATGATTATAGGCTAGGCGTTTAACACCGCCTAGACCATGTGGATGAACGATTGGCATTTATGACTTTGTTTGGCTTTTGACAACTTGATTGATGTAATGTTTCTTTAAATTTCATTATTGACATGATTGTATGCATATGACCACTAGAGTTAGGGTTTGAATTAATTTACTAAACTACTTGGCCTGCGAATGTCTTTCGGTTTGGGTTGGGTAATCGGTTGCGTGACTGTGTGTTTGCGATTGGTTTGATTGTCTGTCTTGATTATCAAAGTTTAGTATTTTGATGAATTCCCTGATTCTTGTGTGCTGCCCTAGTTAGACAAGCCGGAAGGTGATAGCTAGGTCGGATAGTCGGGTTGACTAGTGGATTAGGATCACATTGCCATCGGAAGATGGATGCCCTAGGAAATTAGTTAGCTTGCTATTCCGTGTTAGTTGTGTTGATTAGTGGTAGTTCCTGCTAGCTTAAGGTGCCTTAGATTGTTTCGAGGGTGGTTAGGTCTAGTTGAGGTTGGATGTACCCACAAGGTGAACTCCTGTTCGAACGTTAGGAACATTTGCTAAGAAGGACTTAAAAGGTGAATTAGCTGCCATCAGAGTTGTCATAGCCAGATGAGTTGTAGGTGTTGGTTGGGATTCTAGGTCTAGGTGGTGTCTTTCTCATATCTGATCGTTTCCTGAGTTTCCTGCTGTCCGTTTGTTAGTTGCGTTATTTAATCTTAATTCAATTCTCAAATCTCAAATCAAAACTCAAATTACTCAGTATTTCCAATTTCTAGGTCTAGGTTAAGTCTTTGTCTTTAGAGTGTCCTTAGGGTTCGATATTCCCGGTCTTCCTTAGCTTTACTACGATCCGACAGGTACACTTGCCTTAGGGTTCGGTTCAGTTTTAGGGTTTTCGGTAAAATTTAGGTGTGTCTAGGTCTAGGTTTTAGTAGCATTTTTTAGGTACGTTCCGAGCACATTAGGCACCGGGTCCGGACGGTTTTAATTTGGATTTTATCAAAGCACAATGGGAGTTTCTTGAAGATGACTTTGTGAAGATGATGGATAAATTTCATAGAGATGGTAAAATTAGTCGTAAAATTAGTCTTTTGGGTTGTATTCCTAAAGTGATTACTATAAATCTTGGCTCTCCGGCTCAAGCCAATCCTTCCGTCTATTGTGTCGGAGTGTCAAATGGCTTTCATTAAAAAGAGAGTATTTTAGAAGGTCCTTTTATTTTGAGTGAGATATTGTTGTGGCCTAAAAAGTTAAAGTTGTCGGCTCTTTTCTTTAAGGTGGACTTTCACAAGGCCTATGATTCGATTGATTGGAGATTTTTGGACTCTATTATGGAGCAAATGGACTTCCCGGATACTTAGAGGATGTGGATCAATGGTATTCTTGAAGCCAGAAGGGCCTCCTTTTTGGTGAACGGGTCGCCGACTTGGGAATTTCAATGTCATCGTGGGATTTGCCAAGGGGATCCCCTTTCACTGTATTTATTTATCTTTGTTTTGGAAGTTTTTCATTCAATATTGGAGAAAGCTTCGTCGTGCGGGCTCTTGGAGGTATTAATTTACCTAATGGTGGTCCGGTTATGTCCCACCTTTTTTTCGCCGATGATGCCATTCTTATGGGAGCTTGGTCGAAGAAGAATGTGTTAAATATAAATCGTATTCTTCGTGCCTTCTATCTCACTTCCGGCTTGCGGGTTAATCTTGAGAAATACGGGCTTGTCGGGGTAAATGTGCCCTCTCCGGAAATATCTAGTTGGGTGGATCTATTGTGTTGTAAAAAAGGTCTCCCTTTCAAATATCTCGGGATTAAAATAGGTGCGAATATGAATCTCATCAAGAATTGGGACTCGGTGGTGGAGGTTTTTCATAGCCGGAATGCGCAATGGAAAGCTAGGCATTTATCGATTGGAGGGAGATTGATTTTAATTAAAGCGGTGCTTAATTGCTTGCCATCTTATTACTTCTCTTTATATAAGGCCCCGAAGGCGATTATTAATAAGTTGGAAAGCATTCGGTTGAACTTCCATTGGGGTGGCGATGGGCATTCCCGTATGATTTATTGGGTAGCTAAGGAGAAGGTTTGTGTGTCCAAGAAGTGTGGGGAGTTGGGTTTGGTCCCTCTTCAAAATATGAACGAGAGTATGTTGGTTGAATGGATTTGGAAAATCAAGGAGGAGCCGAATAAGTTGTGGTGCAAAGTTGTGAGTAGCCTTCATGGGAATCCTAATCATACTCATTCGGGGCTGGTTCCGTGTAGAGTGTCTTTGACTGGGGCATGGAAAAATGTGGTTAGGCTGACTCATAGGATGGAGAAAATGGGGATAAGGCTGGCCGATTACATGGTCGCGGAGGAGGGTAGGCTTTCCTGGAAAGGGGACGCGTCGGGTGGCTTTTCAGACAAGTCTATGAGGGTGTTGTTCCTTCGAAATCAGGTGCAGGAGGCCAGTTCCAGCAGCTTGGATTGGAACAAGATTGCGCCTTTGAAGGTGAATATCCTTCTTCGTAGATTGGCTACCAGGGATGAGTTAGAAAAGAGGAACATTCTCGCGGGGTCGAGTTTCCGTGTTCTCTGTGGGGAGGCGGATGAGTCGGTGGAGCACATATTCACGACTTGTTATGTGGATGCGTTTGTGTGGCAAGCAGTTTCTCGTTGGTGCCATGCTCCTCCTTTCTTTGCTTTCTCGGTGGATGACATTGTTAGTTTTCATCGGGATAGGGAGAAAGATGGGTCTAGGTGGATGACATTGTTGGTGCATTTGGAAGGAACGCAATGAGGTGATTTTCAAGGACAAGGTGGTGTCGGTGGCTGGGATCTTAAGGAACATGAGGAGCTACTGCTCGCTTTGGGTTTCGAACAGAGGAGGGAAGAATTTTTTTTGCTGGGGACGTGGGCTAGCGTGGTTGCTGCTGTGCTTCTTTTGGTTCTTTTGTGTTGTTTTTTGTATGTATTTTTTCTGTGTTTCCTGTTGTTGTTTGTTTTGTTGTCTCTATCTCCTTGATGGAGCTGTTGTAGTGGTGTTGGGGTGTTTTCCATTTTCGGTGTTGGGGTAATGAAGTTGCTGTTCAAAAAAAAAAACTTAAAAATAACATAATTTTCGCAATTTAGCTACTAAAATATCACTAGCCACCAATAATAACGCATTTTATTATTTTTAAATTGTTCTATAATAGCAACTATATAAATTACTAAAAAAATATATTATTACAATATATACACACACACACACACACACACACATATATATATAGTGAAAAGTTCATTGTAGACACCTCCATAAGTGTAGACAGGTAGACACCTTTTTTCACCATTAGATTTTTTGATCTAATGGTTATGATTATTTTTTTTTTCTTTTATTCCCTTTTTCTAATTGTTCAGAAAATTTCACATGTGAAAACACATGTGAAATAAAGTAATTTCACAAGTGAAATAGAGTGTCTACCTGTCTACACTTATGGGGGTGTCTACAATGAATATATATATATATATATATATATAGGAAAATGATCATTGGAAAACCTTTTAATTATTGAAAAACTTAGAAAACCTCCTTTCCACCAATCAATCATTTCATTTAATTTTGTATTTTTTCTTTTAATGAAAGGGTATTAAGGTATTTTTTAACAATTCTATTTTAGTAAAATATTTTCAAATTTAATACCAATTAACTAATTTCAAGATTTGTAGGGATTATACAATTCACTTCCAGGAAATTTATTGAAATCGTTAAACCTAATCCAATTTTTTTTCACGTCCATTCATCCATGTTCTTTTCTTTTCACGTCCATTCATCACAATTATTTCGCGTTCATTTTCATCACGTTCTTTCACAAGCGACATCTCCATGGTCATCCAAGATCAAGTTCAATTAAAAATGAGTTGAATATAAATATATGTTACACTGATGGATTACTGTATCGTTGTCAGGTTATAATTTCCGAGTAAATTTCATTGTTACACTGATGTAATACTGTATCGTTGTCAGGTTATAATTTCTGAGTAAATTTCATTGTTACAGTGATGTAATACTGTATCGTTGTCAGGTTATAATTTTCGATTAAATTTTATTGTTACACCGATGTAATACTGTATCGTTGTCAGGTTATAATTTCCGAGTAAATTTCATCGTTACACTGATGTAATACTGTATCGTTGTCAGGTTATAAATTTCATTGTTACACTGATGTAATACTGTATCTTTCTCAGGCTATAGTGTCTGAGTAAATTTCATTGTTATACTGATGTAATAGTGTATCATTACGAAGTTATGAATTTATTACACAAATGTAAATGGCTTTTGTTAGTTTGTACAATGTTTAATTTGGTTACACACATGTAAAATTATTGTTACACATATGTAGCCTTTAATTTTTTCTTGAAAAATATACATGAAATTATTGTTACACCTATGTAACCAAGTTATTGTTACAACTATGTAACAATCGTTACTATGGTGATGAACGGGTGATCAACTATTTTTTTTATTTTGTAAATTTGGTTCGTTTTTTTCCCCTAAAATTTGACCTGGAAATTTAAAATTAAAGAGGAGAGAGAGAGAGATTTTAGGAAAGAGGAGATTTGAGAGAGAAAATTGATTACATATGTAAAAATGTTACCTCTGTCCCTTACTTTTTCATTTACAAAGACACTTATCATTGCTACTTCTGTCCAAATTTTCTTTCTCTTTCTTACTTTTTTAATGCAAGACACGGCGTGTTACATATGTAAAAAATGTTAAATCCCCATATATTATTTGAATTTACATATGTGAAAAATAATACTGCTATTAAACATTCTGTTAACAACATATTACATATATAATGATACTGCTATTAAGCATTCTGTTGACATCATTTTACATATGTAATTATCTGGATATATGAAACAAAAAACGAAAAATATACTGTATTTAATTTATAAGAAGCTGTTACAATCAACTTTAAACAATAAAATGTTTTATACGAAATGATTAGAAAAATATAACAAGCTAACAAAAAAATATAAAAACTAATTCTTCTTTAGTTCTTGATAATCAACTTTATCTTTGACAAAAAAATCTCGTAACATACGAAGAAAAAAATTCATATGTTCATATACGTAAACATCACAACATTTTACATATATAAATTCAAGTAATTTACATACGTAAATTTTCATCTAAATTTACCTATGTAGCATAGGTAATTTATATATGAAAATTCAAATAATATATGGAGATTTAACATTAAACAAACGAAAAAATTACATATATAACATAATTTACATATGTAAATTTAAATAGATAATGAGAGATAACATGTTACAAACGTAAATTTACATATGTAAATTAAATATAGATAATGAGATATAACATGTTACGTAACAAAATTATATAAAAGCTAACAAAACATATAAAAACTAACTATTCTTGAGTTCTTAATCTTCATCTGTATGTTATATATGTAAATGCAAGTAATTTATTTATGTAAAATTCAAGTAATTTATAATGTAAATTCAACTAATTTACATATGAAAATTCAAGAAAAAATGTTAAATCAGTTTATATACATAAACATCACAACATGTTATATATGTAATTTCAAATAACTTATATATGTAAATCCAAAATCTACATACGTAGATTTCCGTCCAAGTTTACGTATGTAGCACAAGTAATTTACATATGTAAATTTAATATATATGGAGATTTAACATATGTAAAAAAAAGTATGAGTGCTATACTGCTATTACAAATATATTTTATTAACTTATGAGTAACCATTAGAACAACATTTAAAAACGTAACAAAAATATATAAAAGGTAACAAAAAAACTATAAAAGCTAACAAAAATATGTAAAAGGTAATTATTCTTGAGTTCTTGATAATCATCTTCAACTTTGACACAAAATCTCGTAACCTACAAAAAAAACAAGTTCATCAATTTACATGTGTAGCGCAAGTAACATATGTAAATTTAAATATATAATAAGATGTAAAATGAAACAAACTTAAATTTACATATGTAGCACAAGTTACATATGTAAATTAAAATATATAATGACATGTACCATGTTACAAACGTAAGTTTACATATGTAAATCAAGTTTACATATACAAATTTAAATATATAATGAGATAGTATGTCTTTCAGTTACATATGTAAAGTTAAATATATAAGGAGATATAACATTAAACAAACGTAAATTTACATATGTAGCACAAGTTACATGAAACAAACGTAAATTTACATAGATAAATTTTCATATGTAGCACCTTACATACTTTCAATACCCAAATCTTAATCACATATGACAAAACATTCTTCCCATGTTTGATCATATATTTCACTTTTTGATCAAATATATATTTAAATAAATCTTAAATCACCACAACAACCAAAAAGCTAAATCCATTTAAAAAATAAATAACAATAATCCATTTAATTTTGTCTCAATACATAACTATTTTTCAAAGACCCTAATAATAATTTCATTTAAGAATAAAATCAAAAAGATAAAAAAAACCTTTTAGCAAGAAAAAGTAGGGTAAATTCTTTCATCTAACAAAATGAAAACATTATCATATTAATACATTACACAACATGCCTAGATTTTTGTGCTGAATTTTCTCACAAAATCTTTCCAATATATATACTATGTTTATAAAAAAGGAAACAAATATTGATCTGCACTGTCGGTTATGTCAATGGGGAATATTGCATGGGTCACGGTTTTGAACAAGTGTTGTGGCCCGTTCTGTTCAATTTTTTTAAACCAACGGATCATAAAGAATATGTGTGCTGAGACACCTTTTTTTGTTGTCAAGCACACTCCCTAAAACCCCTCTCCACATCCAATATCATCGGCGGCCTTCGTCGGTCTTCGGTCTCCCCATCTTCGCCGCTTTTGCTCTTTTATTCGATCCTTCGATTAAGGTAAATATATCGGTTTCTTCATGTTTATCATCGACTACCTTTTCTGATCTTTTTTGTTTATTGATGTTTAATCCGAGTGTTTCAAATCTTGATGAACTGATTAATGGATTTATCTCGCAGCCGCCATCAACGATCTCGTAGCCACAATCAACTTCTGAAATTGAATCAATCCTTCGAGGTATGTAGACTTTGAAATTGAATCAACGATCTCGAGATTTTGGAGTTGAAAAGGCAAGTTAAGAATTGCAATATGTCTCCGAATTTGATAAACTTCTTATACAAACAGGATCAAAGTTCAGAAAATTCTCAAAAAGAGGATGTTCATTCGGTTCCTCAACCAGTAAATTTGATTGAAGTTACTTCCGCTCCACTTGATTTGAAAGCTGACTTGAATGATTATTCAAAATTTGCTACTCCACCCAAGAAGAACAAATCTAAATCTAAGAAGAAGGAAAAATCTTTGGGTGGAGTTCCAAAATTTGTTTCAAAATCTGTTTTGTTTGAGAATGGAAATGTTTTTGATTAGGGTGCTTCAAGTTCTTCATCTGTAACTGAAAACGAAAGAGAGTTGATTGAGAAGAACAAGCTGAAAGATATCAAAGATAAATTCACTAGTGACGCTAAGTCAAGAGTTGCTTCGGGTTCTTCGACCAATTCTTCAAAGACTCAAGGATTCAAACATAAAGGTTTGGGTTATGAAGTGAACGAAGCATCGGTTCACGCTAAGAAATTTGTGAAGAATGAGAAGGCTTCTAAGACAAAAGTTGCAAAGAAATCACCATCTCAGAAGGAATTTTCTTATTATTCTGGAAGATCTTCATCTTCAAGGAGTCCATCTCCTAGGTATGATTCTTCTGATGGTTTCTTTGATAACTTTAATTCTGAACATTCATCTGATTCTCAAAAATCAATACAATTTTCAAATAATTTTAGAGAAAGACTTTGTTATGTATGTTGTCAATCGGGACATCTTGCTGTAGATTGTCCGACGACTGCATATATCCATAAAACTGCTAAATATGTGGATAACAAAGGTCAATTTTTTGATGAACCATGGTCTCCAAAGCTTAAATCAACTCGTAAAACGTCTTGGTCTAAACCGAGTACGTCGGTTGAATCTGATTCAGGTTCCGATCAAAACATTACAACTTTTACAAATTTGGAAACCGAAAGTTGTTTCCACGATCAAAGATGCCTTTGTGGAAGACACCGGGCGACCCGACGCTGTTGTATCGGGTCGATCCCAAAGCGACTAATGTTTTATTTGGTGTCAAGCAGGTGTTTCAGGAAGATCTTTTGGTGATTGCATAATTGCTGATTGTGAAATATTTGTTCTAATTAAATTGAATTTCCAAATCCATTTTTGTTTTCAAAAGGCTAAGCTACTAGTATCCGTGTTGGTTGATCACTTTTTCTTGTTTTTCACTTCGTCTCATTCTGAGAGGGAGTTTGTTTTCAAATTTTAAAAATGAAAACCTATAAATAGAGTTGTCATTTTTAGGGGGAGAAATTTGAAAAAGACAAAAATATTGAAAAGTGATGAATTGTATCCGACATGATTGGGAAATGATGGTAAATTGGCTGACAGTGTCTGACTCATGGATAAAATAGATGAAAAAGTCATAAGACCATTTGATCGATGTGTAAGGTAGGCTCGGCAAATCAGAAAGTATACAAATGTGATATACACTAAATCTGATGCAGCGAACCTGGAGTTCGGACAGCTCCGAACGTGTGGCCGAACTTGAGGTTCGGTCGGTCATGGTTCTGCTTGTATAAATAAGTCGTCTTGTATAGAATTGAATAAGCTTCCGCGTCATATCTTCTAAGTGTCTCTGTGTAAACTCTCTGTGGTTAATACAAAGCTCATTTGTATTTACTCTCTGTGTTTTACTCGCTTATATTGATTTCATTACGACTAAGTAGAAGATCCACACGCTCAGGCAATTTCACGATTTCGAAATTAGCGCACGTAAAGACTTGACAGAGAATGTGCCTTGAGTATCGCCATCCATTTCCAACCACCAATCACCTCAACGCATAAACTTTGAATATTCACCCCTGCATTATTCAACATTGAAATATTACTTACAATACCTCGCCATAGTCCTCCAGCCCCAGGTCGAATAGGTAGCCATGATGTCGATGTGTTTCTATGATGGATACTCGCGATGATTTTCCTCCATAACCGATTATGTTCCGTCTTATACCTCCAAGCCCATTTAGCTAAGAGACAATTGTTGAACACTTGAAAAGATGGAAGTCCCAAACCACCAATTTCTTTATCTTTGCACCTAACTTCCCAGGAAATCCAATGTATTTTTTTTCGTGTCATATCCCCATCCCAAAGAAAATTACTCCGTATTCGTTCGTATCCGTTCAAGCGTATTGATGACGTTTTTGAAAAAAACTACAATATCATATTTGAATAAGTGGACTAAGATCCTTAAGTCACTCTCAGTCACCTTAGATACTCCATATATGTCTTGCTTATTGATAACGGACTCGGTCTATCAAAACTATAAATCAAATCGTTGCACAATTCACTGTTGTTAGCCATTAATCGAAACTTGAAGCTGCTATTATTTGGTCTATCTAAATTTGATGGGTGCAAAAATAGGGCCAAAACTTTTAATGTTATGTGGTATCATTACATGATATGTTATGTTTGTAGTTTGCCAAATAGCACCTCCGATCACACCCGACAACCGCTACAACGCGCGATTGACACCCCGTTCATATACAATATAAAATGTTGAACTCGTTGACTCAGAAAAAGTCAAAATATGTTAGAATTTCCGTTAATAATTAATGTAATTCTTGGCTATCTTCCTCTTGTAGATTACGGTTGCAATTGTAAAAATAAATCGATAAGATGATAAAAATGATTACGGTTGCAATTGTAGAAACAAATCGATAAGATGATGAAATTGAGCTCGTATATTACACCAGCTAATACTACAAAAAACTGTCGATTATATGAATAAATAAATGGTTACAAAATTTCTCCGATTTAGATCGCCGAAGAGAAAACAATCTCTCTCGTATTGAAGCTCATGGTCGCCTGAAAGCGCCTAACTTTACCGGAATCTTCAATTGTCGGTGGCGCGTGAGATCCGTTGACGGAGTTGGAAGGAGGGTGGTAGTACAGACGAGCGGTTTGAGGGCAGTGAGAATGAAATCTGGCCACCATTCTCACCCCTAAATCCAACATCTCCACATATTTCCCCATTTCGATCGTCAATTGAAAAAAAAAACCCGATCTTCAAAATTCAATCGAGACTCACAAACAGCAACAAAATTGGACCAAAAACCGTCGTAAACAAACGGTGTCGGATCAGATCGGGATAGCAAACAGAAAGATGAAATCGAGAGAGAATTTAATGGGTGTTGTTTGTGATTTCTGGTTTGATTTGGGAACGTAGGGTTTATAAAGGGGTCGATGATGCCCTGTTTGACCCTTTCGCTACTCTTTCCTCAGATTTTGAATTTTTCTTTTTGGCTTTTTTTCCGTTTTGACTTTTATTATTGATTTCATCTGACCTTTGGAATACAAATAGAACCTATTTAACCTTTGGAATACATCCACTGTTTGACCCTTTCGCTACTCTTTCCTCAATTTTGAATTTTCCTTAATGGCTTTTTTTTCCGTTTCGACTTTTATTATTGATTTCATTTAACTTTTGGAATACGAATAGAGGAAGGGTTAGGTTCCACACAAAACCAAACATTATGTAAAAACTAAAAAACTTAAGGCTAAGGGACTGAAATTGAAAATATATCTAATATTCATTAAAAACACAGAGGGGCATAAATGGAAAATTGAAAAAAAAATCACAAATCAAGCAAACAACTCTACACACCCCCCGTCAGCCTTGGTCAACAGCATTCTCTAGCTCGCCGGTGAAGAACACAAGCTTAAGTTCAGTCAGGTATTATTACGACAATGTTGCATGATGCAACATTACGACATTGTTGCATGATGCAACATTACCACAATGTTGCTTAAATGTCAGTTAATTTTTTCTCACATTGTTGCGCAACATTACGATAAATGTTGCATGTTGCAACATTACGACATTGTTGCATGATGCAACATTACGACAATGTTGCTTAAATGTCAGAGCATGATCTGAAACAGATTTGGAGAACCATCAGAGCTTTTGGCTGTGATTCCACACCATTTTTGATCGAAATCAATGGCTTAATCGAGCTAATTCACGTCGTTTGACTTTTACGGGTCAAAGTTCATACGTTTTGACCATAAAAAATTAGAGATTTGTGTTAATATTTGGAGGTTCTCACTGGTCTGGTTAGTTTCAGCATCCAAATACGCATCCAACGAGCAAAAAATCATCGAGTTTTGTTCAGTTTGTGAATTTCCGATCATCTTCTTCGTTAAGCTAGTCACCGGAATTTTTTTTAACCTCAACGAAACGTTACAACAATGGTGCTAGTTTGATAGAGGTCGTTGAGACGAATCCAACGCAAGTTTCAGATTCCATTTTTGTTGGGTATATCTCTAGATATGGTGTTTTGAAGTTCGTTCAAGGCCACCGGAAAAATTTGTTGAGTCGCCGGAATCTGAATCGGAAATACGGGGGTTGGGCATCCCTGAAATATTTCATTGAGTTTTGTTGCGCAAAATGTCTAAAATACCCCCACTTAATTAGGTTTTTTGGTTTTTTCACTTTTATTAAGTTTTCCCCTGATCCGAATAGACTGAAGTTCACGTAAGAAGTTTATGCAAAATAACAAGGATAAGAAAAATGGCAAATCTGGAAACATGCATATTTTTTACTTTCCCCCCAATTATTAAAACGTTTATAACTTTTATATACGATATTATTTTTTTATAAAAATTTCACCATAAAAACAAGCGTTTTTTATCTTTAAAACCCATACAATATTGCTATATATATATAAAAATTTGTGAATGAGCTGAACATATAACACAACGACTGGAACATATGACACAATAACACAACGACTTGAACATATGACACAGTGACACAATGACCTGGACATTGTTCAGATCATTGTGTCATTGTATCATTGTGTCATATGTTTAGGTTGTTGTGTCATATGTTTACGTCATTGACATAATTTTTTTATTTTATTTTTTATATAGCAATATGATATGGGTTTTAAAGATAAAAAATACTTGTTTCTATGGTGTAATTTTTATAAAAAGTTAATATTGTATGAAAAAGTTATGAATGGACACAACAAATGACACACCCAAAATAAATGGACACAACATAACAAACTTAATCTTAAACTTATATTTAAACATTACAAAAGAAACTTTAGGAACAACCTTCGTTTTGCCGCAGAGCTTTCACCTGGAAAATTTACTTTGGTCTTCAGGAAATCTTTGTTGCTGCTTGTGCCTAACTCACTATTAACAACATACAAGTCCAGACTCCTTATGTCTTCATCGGTGTAACCAATTAGCCGATCAACGTCTTCATATTTCCTTAATGGTTCTAGCCCACTGTCAAGATCAAAACCGGGTTTCTTATAGTAAAACCACATGTTGTTATTATGTTCATAGCCCAGGTGTGGCATGATTAATGCCATATCAGAATATCTGAACTCGTCGACATCACAATAGTCGGCAAGAGTACAAAGCCCTCTCACGTATCTCCTTCCCGGGGAATCTGTGAAATGACCGTAATGAAATATTTTCAGGGTAAAATGCTCCGGATTAACATTGTATGCATCATCGGCCATTAATCCTTTGTCGGTCTCGTTAATAGAGCGTACAATCCATGATCGGATGCTGCCTGAACTCATTGTTTTCACAGATAGCTAGAAATTTCACAATTTGAAAAAACAAAGGGAATGGAAATGGAATTGCATGTTTTAACGATCGACTATAGGTTCAATTTATAGAATTGCAATTTAAACCTATATGTGGCGTATTACTTGATATGTAGCATATACTATTGACATCATATAATATTGACATGGCTGCTGGTACATCACCTCAAATTATTTACTTTAATACGCCACATATCAATTGATCGGGGTCGTATAGAGTTGCGCCTTAGGGCTTCGTATAGGATTATGAAGGTCCTTCTCGTTGTAACAATATTTTGAAAGGATACGCTTCGTATCAGTTGATACGTTGCATACCGACATAGAATGTTCTGGGGTTCATAACATTCATCGTACCAAATCAGTACGATGTGGCAGAAAGTTTGGACCAATGTTTTATATGTGGTGTATCATTTCTTACGCATCGTATTAGGGGTATAGATTGAGAAATGGGGGTGTAAGAGTAGAAAATCTGAATTTTTATTATGACTTGTATTTTTTCGATGCATTACAATCTATGCGCTTGTAAGTTAAATAAAAATAAATTTTACTTTGTTTGTTTGTATTTTTCGTATAATAAAAAGTTGTTTTATTTATTTAAATAAAAATCGGTTTGGGGTATTGGTTTGGACTCTAATGACAAAAAACAACAGTACGTTGGCCCATTCATTTTATTATTTTTATATTTATTTTCTTTGATAAATATAGTAATCTATAACAAGTTATGTTTGAATTCAATAGAAGTTTTTTAGAAAATGTTCAAAAAGTTATAAAATTTAACAGTTGAAAGAACTTTTTTTATTGTAATGAATAATATAATGTATTATTTTCAGTTTGTAATATCTTAATGTAATTTATTAAATTCAGAATATGGTATAAAATGAATAGTTAATTATGATAATAAATATAAAAGGTGATTATGTAGCAGTAAAAAGTTTTTTTTAGAAATATATTAAAAAACTTTAAATTATAAAGTAATAATTTTGTTACTAAAGTTTATAAAAATTAGCATTTCAACTACTCGATAGAAATGCAACTAAATGATTGTCTTTTCTTTAAACGGTTAATTACCTCTATACTAAATGATTTCAATCTACAATTTTTTATAAGGGTGGACGGTATGGGGGATAAATTTTTTAGGATGAGTAAAATGAGATAAGTTGATGGACTAATAGGAGAGTGACACAGGAGAGAGAAAAAAGTATATGTCTTTTTTGTTTTTTGAAGTGGTATGAGTGGGATAAGCTGGGTAGGATAAGTATGGGTGGTATTGGCCCATATGACCGTTCAACGTTCAAAAATTCGTTCTAAAATTCGTCGGCAACCATCGGCAATTAAATGCCGATTTTCGTTTTTTTTTTGCCGAAATCAAGATGCCGAGTAGGATGGTGTGGGTTTGCCGAATTGCTGAGGAAATGGGGTTGCCGATTTTGGGGTTGCCGAAATTTTTGAGCATCCATACCGGGCACCCTAATAGAAAATCCACTTTGATTTAAATCTAACAATTTTTTTATATTAGACACACTTGATAGCTAAGTAAGAATTTAAGTAAGTACTTTTAGACATTAAGGACCCACTTTGGTCAAGCAAGCCACCAAATATGAACATCAAACTCAAGACAAAATCCCTTTAACCACTCCACACCAATTTCAACATTCTCATCCCCTTTGTTCCCAATCCTACCCTACTTTTCATGATTTCCCAATTCCCAATTGATACCAAAAACAATACAAATTAATATAAAAAAATAACATTTTTATATCCATCCATCTATATGTCACAACATCAAAACATCCAACTCTGTATGCTATGCTCTACCTTAACAAACATCAGTTTCTTCTCTTTCCTTGTTTTTTGTCACCTGGTGTTGTTGGTCAACAGCGAAATAATCTCCGAAAACGTTGGCCGTTTTGAAGGGGTACTATGCCAGCATTTGTTCAGTAGAGATCTGAGATGTTGAGGGCAGTCTTTTGGGATGTCGGGTCTGAGACCACATGCCGCGATGCCTACAGTAGCTTGAACCGGTGAGAGTGCAGCATATGCAGCCTCCCCTGTCAACATCTCCCATACTACCATTCCAAAACTAAACACATTGCTCATCGAAGTCTCTGTCACCGTTTCTGGATCGCCAGAAATGATCTGTGCACAAATAACTACCCCTTTAGTTTATTATACGTACTATTTATATACGTTTTCTATACATACACGCCAATCCGATTTAATAATTCATAATGGAAATAATTGGATGCCAATCAGTTTCAAAAGAAAATGATGGAAGTGGTTTGATAAAGCCAAAAGTTAAGCAAGATAATAATGGAACTCTGTTCATCTAATCTAATCATGAGAAAATCTTGCTTTATGATAACAAACCATGGTTTTCTTTGGTAACTAACTATATGGACCTGTTACCAGAAAACTCACGGGACCCGCGGTAAAATGCACAAGTCGCCCAACCCTGCTATTTTACATTATGTTTTTAGAATATCAAATCTCCATTTTGTAAACCATTAATACTTGAAATGAAACTCACAATGACATATAGAAAAATGTCTACTAAATCCATATTTGTTCTGGTGGTTATAATATGGTTATGGAACTTCTGGTAATGGACTAACCTCAGGAGCAAGCCAACGGTAACCGTCGGTTTCATATTCCATAGCCTCGCCTGCATTCTTGCAAGCTGAAACGATGCCCATATCCCCTAAACATGCATTCCCGTTTTTATCCAATAGAATCCGCTGCGTGTTAAGGTCTCGATAAGCAACACCATGATCATTCATGAACTTGATCCCTTCTGCCACGTCAGCAGCAATTCGTATGATCTCCTTTGTTTGAATCTTTTTGTTCTTCCCCATAATGCGGTCATGAACCGATCCACCCTCCATCCGTTTATTCACAACACATAAACCATGAATATCATCAATGCATACACCATAGAATTGCAAAATGTTCTTGTGCCCACAAGTCATCAGTTCAAGAAGATCTTTCCGGATCTCGAACTCATACGAATTCCCCTTTTCACACCCTTTTAACTTCTCGATCGCCACCTTTTTACCTTTATATGTTCCTTTAAATGTCCCAAATCCAATCTGATCAACAAACTCTAGACTGTCAGGATTTAGTAACCATTTCTTGATCTCATGTGCCCCAGATTGAACAGTCTGCCACTCGTCAACCGAGATTACAATTGAACAACTCGATAAAGGTAAATCAAGTTTCAACTTTGAACAGGCCGAAGTTAAACCCTCAACCTCGTTTCGATAACTTTGCTCGTTACAATCATCTTCAGTTCCTCCCAACTCTCTCCCTTTTGTACCCTCCTCTTGACAGCCACAAAGTCCAAACGGGAGCTTCATCGAATTCGTCTTGACCGTCTTCTTTAAACCTGATTTTAACGCGGTTTCAATTCGCGATCTGAACATTTTCTCTTGCCCTGGTTGTACCAGGACAAGAATAACTCCTAAAGTGAACCCTTTTTTCTCAAAGATTTGTATCTTTTTGCAACAAATCGAAGCGCTATCTAACGATCCGGACATAGTTGGCCACGAAAGCGACGAGTTACAAGCAAATGTGAGCTTGTAAACAGACCCTTGGACCTCATCCTCTGAAACCTCTTGTATCATAAAAGCTGGATGCTCATTTCCAGATGCTTGCTCTATCAGTCTCACATGTAAGAACACATCCTTCATTTCGAAACCAGCTTGTGCATAACTGTCTCATACATCATCATTATAACATAAATTCAGCAAGATCCATATGAACTTTGAAGCAAAAACTTATGAAAGATTTCAGAATCCTAATTATCAAATTCGGATACATCAAGTAATCAATAGCAAAAACTATGAAAGATTGGCCTAATGGTGTGCAAAAATGCCCGAATCTAATACTCAAATTTCAGAACCCTAATTAGGGGATTCGGATTCGGATTCGGATTCGGACTCAGATACATCAAGTTATCAATCATCAATAACATAAAAATTCAGCAAGATCCATTTCAATTTTGAAGTTTGACTAGCAGTCAACAAACAATTCAAACAAACAGATCAATCATGGTTTTGAAGGAAAGGAAATTAAATTAGAGTTATAAACCATAAGACTAGATTGATTGATGATCAGAGAGAGTGTAAACCAAACCTGAGAGGCAAGGAATCATAATGCTTTCGGATATTGGAGACGAGTTTCTCCGGGAGCTGACTTCCGGGATACAGCTGAGTCAAATTCCGAACGACGCTTCCCCAGACATGCTTCCGCCCGGCGTCGATCCGGGTCGGGTTCGGATCCCGGGCCGGGTCGAGATTCAATGAGTTTTTGAGAGACGCAATGGCTTCCGAGACATTGCGACTGAGCTTCTGCAGCTTCTTCTGCATCACGGAGCTGTCTTTAATGGCGACGGAGGCGGAAGGGGAGGAGGAGGTGTCGAATGCGGCGGCGGCGGCGGCGGAGGACTCCGATCTGTCGCCGGTGCGCATGAGACCTTGCTCCACCGTGTCGTCGTCGGAGCTCGTGCGGCTTGACCAGCATTCGAGAGCAGCTGCCATGGTTGGTTACTTGAAGATTCAAGAGAGAAACATGGATGGATTGTTAAATCGGGTCGGGTTGTGGAGTGAAGAGAGAGAGAAAGTGAAGAGGGAGGGAGAGAGAGAAAAAGAGGAAGGACAATTAGCAGCATACTTATAATATGCAGAGCTAATCACGCAAATAATCTTTCCGGTTTGACTTGCATCTTTGTTAACATGTTTCAGATCTTTATCAATCAAGGATATATAAAACTTCACTTTTAGTTTTATTTGAAATGAAAATATCCTATTGATAAAACTGAAAAACTGAAAAACTGAAAACTGAATAATTTTTTTAGTTAACTTCACTTTTAGTCTCCAAAGATTTTCACATTTTAATATTTTTAGTCCAGTTTCAGAAATTATAACATTTCAGGGCCTGAGGTTTGATTATTTTCTCAATTTTGATCGTTTTTTGAAGTTCCATCCAAAATTAACGGCTGAAATCCGTCAAGTAAGGATTAATAAGGGCTATTTTCGTAATTTAACCCTTCTCCCATTTTTTTTAATTGATATAAAAAACAGTCATTCACATCCCAAAAAAAACTTCGATCGTCTCTCCCCCAGAAACCCTAATACGTGTTCATCGATTTTGGCCTCCACAAATCTTCTCGCATCATCGATCTCTACCAAAAAAAAAACTTTGATCTCTCCCTCAAAAAAAGCATCAAGCTTTGGCATCATCGATTTCATCCAGTTCTCGCATCAACCTTCATCGCTGACGGGATGGTGATTTGCGATTGTGGGTGATCGAACTATCATACGGATCTCACGAACTATCATACGGATCGATTAAGTCAACAGATCGTATGTTTTTTTTTTTTGAACGGCGAAATTTTAAGTGGACTACGGTAATATTACAGAAATACCCCTCATTTTAACGGTGACTTTGGATGGTGTCAAAAAGTGACCAAAATTGAGAAGATAATCAAACCTTAAGCCCTGAAATGTTATAATTTCTGAAGTTGGACTAAAAGTGTTAAAATGTCCAAACCTTGAGGACCAAAAGTGAAGTTAACTCTTTTTCTTTTGGGACCGGCAACCTACATTAAAAACAAACTAGCAAGTTGCTAGCACAAGTTAGGAGTACAACGAAAACACAAATATAATTAAAACAACATATCACACAATCAAATCAAAAACCAAAGAAGCAAAAAAACAAAAAAAATGAAAGCACAAGCACTAACGGCTTAGTAGGCCTAAAAAGATCGCAAGACGGCCAAGACAACCACCAATTTTACCCCAAAATTATTTCACCGTCTTCTTCTTTGGAACTTCTTATATACGCTAAGCCTTAATCCCTTATTCTTCTTCCCCTGCTCAACCCGACTTCTAAATTCCTTTAACCTGGCTTGTCTTCCTGATCTTTTGCTTCATGAGAGCTTGTTCTAAACCCCCTGGACTCAAAAGAAGGGGTATCACAGAACTTGTCCTTCTTCCACAATATGGTTCCCCTTACACTTTTCTGCCCTTAGCACCATTCCCATGGCTACCATCCTTGACTGTCCATCTCCATACACTTGTACAAACTTTCAACATTCCGCCCTAGATTACCCAATCTACTGCAGCCTCTACTAAGATCCTCTTCCCCACATTCAGACTCCAATTTCCCCGAGTACCATTTTCGCCATCTATCCCCCACCCATATTACAACCACACGAAGGAAAACGTACACCACACGAATAAATCAAACACGAAATGAAGTACAATTATCGTCTACAATCATAGCCCCAACCCCTCCCCTCCCCCCCCCCCCCTCTCCCGTTCACCCAAACCCAGAGTACACATACCAAACTCACTTGTAGACGATATTTTGTACACACCAAGATTACATCAAGTGATTGTCCCCATGTATCCCCCCCCCCCTTAACTCAACCCTAAATCTTGCATCCCCACACCGTCGTCCTAAATCCAGCATCCCCGCCATCGTCTACCATCAACGCTACCACCACCCTTAAAAACGTCACCGTCTACCATTGACGCTACCACCACCCCTATAATTCTAGGGGGTGTGCCGACCGACAGTGGTGATGAGTTGGGTTGCGACGGAGAAACATCGGGAGAAAGAGGAAGGGAGAGAACGAGGGCAGGGGGCAGAGAAACTGTCGTCGCCGTTGGGGGTGCCGGAATTGCCGCAGTCGTCGCTGAGCTCGCCGGAAACGCGATTAGGTTGTTGGGTTTCGAGAGGGGAGGTGGTTGGGGTCGTGGGTTGGGGTTCGGATAGGGGAGGGACGGAGAAGAGGGAGGTTCGCCGGTGGGTGGGTGGGTTGAACGGAGGTTGAAGGTGGTCGCTGGTTGTCGTCGGTTGGTTGGTTGGTGGAGTTGTCGTTGATCCGAGGAATGGGGAGGGGCTTGTCGCCGACCGAAGAAAAAGAAGGGGAAGTGAGAGGAGACAACGGTCTCTTTCTTCTCTCTCTTATGTCTTTCTTTTTCTTTGTTCTTTTTTACCAAAGTTCTATTTAAAAAATTTATAAATTTACATAAATAACCCCTTATGTGCGAAATGACTAATATGTCCTTATAGTTAACTGGAAAATTTAACTCTCTTAGTCCTACGGACTCAGATGACAACAAAAATCAAACCTCAGACGATATTTATTAATAATCTAAATAATATAGATAGGTGACAAAAATGGTCAAACGTTAGAGACGCAAATAGTAATTAACTCAAAAGAAAAAAAAACAATATCACTCACTCACCAATTTTGGATTAATAATGTATATTGCATCGTCATATTAAGTAATTTATAAATAAATAAAAGGTAGTTGATAAAGATAATCCTTATTTGACTTGAATTCAAGGTAGTTGGTCAGAAAGTTAGAGTTTGTTTCTTTAGTTAAGTCAGAATTCAACGCAGCAGCAACTCTGAACGCTTTAACGAGTTTATACATCAAGCAAATCTCACAGAGTATCATATGAGTGGTGGAAGATTCACATACTGGTCCTCAAATTTGGACAAGGCTAGTAAAATCGACCGTATATTGGTATGTGATTCATTTTTTAATTTATGGCCTAACGCATCTCTTTTAGCTCTTGACAGGGATTAGTAGGACCATTATCCTCTCTTGCTCAAAACATCCTCGGTGGATTATGGTCCTCCTCCATTCAAAATTTTCAACTCTTGGCTTAGTAAACCAGGTTTGGATTTGGTGGTGGAACAAGCATGTCAGTCTGCAAACTAATCTGGTCCCCCGGACAAACAACTTGCAGCAAAGTTATAAAAATATTAAAGCCAACATCAAAACTTGGGTCAGAGAACTAAGAGAAAAGGAATCGGGCACATTATAAAATCTCATAAATGAAGCAAATGAAATAAATATCATAGCCGAGAATGGGATGATCACAGATGACTTACTACTTCGTTACACAACAATCCGGAAAGAAATCTTGGAAATAGAGGATAATCATGCTAAAGACGCCAAACAAAAAGCGCGTATCAAATGGAGCATTGAGGGCGACGAAAATTCTTCTTGTCTTCCATAAAACAATCAAATTTCATTCCAAAGCGAATAGAATCAATGGTTTCATGATCGATGGGGAGTGGACTTCAGAGCCAAATGAAGTCAAAGAGATGGCCCTCAACTTTTACGTAGATTTGTTCCAAGAAAACATGGCTAATCGTCCCACTGTCTTTGATCCCGCCTTACGCAAACTATCAGATCAGAGTCGGTCCACCCTAATACATAATTTCACCATGATTGAGATACGTGCAGCAGTTTGGGAATGTGGATCGGAAAAAGCACCTGGGCCGGATGGATTCACTTTTGGTTTTATCAAACACTACTGGCATCTTCTACAACAAGACTTCAAGGATGTATTGGATCATTTTTATAAAACTGGTCAAATTCACACCACATGTTGTTCCTCTTTTGTGACGTTAATTCCAAAAATAAACGACCCTCAACATCCTAAAGACTTTAGGCCAATTGGGCTTATAGGGGTGATACAAAAAGTTATTGTCAAATGTTTGGCTAACAGGCTAAAGCAAGTGATCAACCAAGTAGTCTCTGACTCCCAATCAGCTTACATCACATGTAGAAACATATTGGATGGCTCGGTTATGGTAAACGAGATCATCTCCTGGTTAAAAAAGAACCAAAAATATGCCATTTTGTTCAAGATCGACATACAAAAAGCATTTGATTGTCTAAACTGGGGCTTCTTGACATCCATCATGTTTCAAATGGGTTTCCCAGCTAGGTGGTGCTCATGGGTCGAAGGTTGTTTAAAAGCCACTCGGGTGTCTTTACTAGTCAACGGTTGCCCCACTAAAGAGTTCTGTTGTTCCCGTGGGTGGAAGCAAGGCGATCCCCTATCCCCTCTACTCTTCGTCATTGCCATGGAATCGCTCTCCTCCATCATGATCAAAGCCGTGAGCAGTGGACTCTTTCATGGCATCTCCCTACCGAATGAAGGGCCAATTCTATCCCATTTACTTTTTGCTGATGATGCACTTTTCATTGGCCAATATTCCCGTTTCAATGTTAACAATTTACTTCGTATCTTACGTTGCTTTTACCTTGTTTCAAGGTCTTAAAGTGAATCTGTCAAAGAGAAACCTATATGGCATTGGTGTCCCCACACGAGACTTGGAAGACTTAAGAAGACTAATTGGATGCAACAAAGGCGACTTTCCCATCAAGTACCTGGGCTTACAGATGGGAGAGGGAGAATGTATATAGCAAGAAGCTGGCAACCGATAGTGGAAGCTTTTGAACAAAAGCTATCCCTTTGGAAGAGCAGAATCTTATCCATTGGGGGGAGAATAACGTTGATAAAATCCGTTCTATCCAGCCTCCCCCTCTACTACTTCTCATTATTCAGAGCACCAAATTATGTCATAGAAAAACTAGAGAAGATAAGGCGAAGATTCCTTTGGGGAGGAGGTGTAGACACTCGCAAGATACATTGGGTTAGCTGGGCTCAAGTTACGGCTCCAAAAGAACAAGGTGGTCTAGGTATTGGATCTCTCCTAGCCGCCAATCTATCATTGCTCTCCAAATGGCATTGGCGATACTTTAACGACTCAAATGGTCTTTGGACAAAAGTCATAAAAGCAATCTACTTCAACGGGAGCAACCAAGCTGTCGCGATTCCAGTCTCTTCTAGCATTTCTGGGCTTTGGAAGCCCATTGTTAATGTCGGAAAATCGCTACTTGATATGAACATAAACCTGGGCAACGTCATTACATCTCTCGGATCCGACTTTTACTCTAGTCATGTCAAGAAACTCGTACAATCTGAACTACTAAATGAGAACTATGCCAATTATGAATGGAATAATTGGGTTCCAATCAAGACAAATGTTTTCATGTGGAGAGCTTGCATGGGAAAAGTTCCAACAAGAGCTGCTCTTTCTCATCGAGGTATAAACATCATGGTACCAACATACCCCTTATGTATGAAAAGCATTGAGATGCACAATCATCTCTTCACAGGATGTGGTTGGATAAAAACTAATCCAATCTTTGCTTTCGCAAGAAGGGATATTGCAAATTTTCATAGATCTGCTCATGGTAGCAATAAAAGAAAGAAACTAATCCATGCCATCATACTAACTAGTTGTTGGAGCATATGGAAAGTAAGAAATAAATTAATCCATCAAAACAAATCTATCACAGCGGTGCAACTTCTTGGAGAAATCAAGTCATTGTCTCATCTTTGGACCCAAAGCAGGGTGAAACATGGGATTGACTGGGCTAGTTGGTGCAATTTCTCATTTTATATGTAACTTGCTCTTATTGTCTGGGCGTACTCTTTCATCACTTTCTTGTATTGTTCGTGTTCTTGTTGCTAGCACCTGCTAGCTCTCTGTTTTTTAATAAAAAATTTCTCCGCCGTTTAAAAAAAATGGTTCTCAAATGAACCTCCCTCTATGTGTGTGTGTGTGTGTGTATTGTGACAATCTGACCCGTCGGGTAGGACCCGGACATCGAAAACCTATAAAACTAATAAACCAGAAATCACGTATATAGGCGGTAGCGTGTCAATTAGAGTATTAGATGAGTCTTGTATTCTTAAAACACATCACAAAAACATCACACACAAAGTCGAAAATCTCGAAACATTGGTGATATAAAAACCGATACGTGTTACAATTTGCATGCGAACATGTTACGTGAATTTAGTCGTATGAACGTATTATGTTATGTGGCATGTTTGTACTTGATTTTATTGGATTGAATGTGATTAGTATGATGGGGAATAAATGAAAAGCGAAATCATTGAAAACCGTGACCAAACATCAAAAAACGGAAAAAGTCAAAAAAGTCAAAACAAAACACTGACAGGGCGTGTGGAGGTCCCACAGATCCAAGTGACTCACTGTGGTGATACGTCACGGGTATAATTTTCAATGTTAGATCTAGGCTAGATCTAGGTTCCTAATGTAATTCCATGCATAGATCTAGTTCATGCAACGTTAAAGTTTTGATTTTTTACGTGAAAACTTTGTTGTATGATGTGTATAGTGCCAGATCTAGGGTTTTGATGCATGAATGATGATAAAGCTTGGATCTTGATGAATGATGTTGAATAAAAATGCATGATTGATGCTAGGTCTAGGATGATATCGGTACGGTCCCCAGTTGGTACCACTCCCGTTTTAAACGAAAAGTGGGTACCGATCCCGGTACCTAATATATCGGTACGGGTACCGGGTACCAGGATTTAGGTACGATACATGTTTGGTACTCGGATAGCAAATCCCAAAATTATTACCCTAGTACCTAGTCATAGATTCTCTCTGAATGATGAGGAAACGAGATCTTTCTGCTAGCTAGGCTCGTGACCAATTAAAAGAATCAATGTATTCAAGAAAAACACACACAATGAGTCAAAACTTGTTCTTTATTAATGTGTAGTTGTGATAATTAGGTTTACATGCAATAATCATCTGGCCGACCTCTAGAATTATAAGCCTAACAAACTTATTCAACAAGAAAACTTCTTTGACCTAAATAACAAAACTAAGAGAAAACTATCTCAAAAATTCCTATTATTGTAAGAACAATGGGCTTGAATTTATTTATTTATTTTTTATTTTTTTCTTCATTAACCAAATAATTACATTTCATTTTCTCCTTAAATAATACCTCACATTTTCACAACCACAATGTATATTATCACTAATCACTACATAATTTTTTTTATTTTCACACCACATCTTACGTGACAGCCTACGTGACATACACTTTTGAGCTTTCTACTATCACACCACTACATACACGCTAAGTAAATCATTTTTTTACCCGGACCTACACAAACTAAATGTAACCACAATGACACCAATATACATGAGGGTTGATGGGTTTCTTATGTATTATTCACTACTCAGGATGTGCATTTCTACTAAAGGAGAAGTGTTTCAATTTTGTTTATAAATAACTTAGACATATAAAATTATAGCTCTCTAAAGTTGTTTAAAACAAAGTTTATAGATCATGTAACAATAATCAATTACTGCTGGTGCAAATGGTTTCAGTTTATAGATAAAACATCATGATATTAAAACACAAAATTCAAGAAACAGCACCCCAGGGAGCACACAATTATTGAGAACACACCCTAGCTAGCAAATCAAAATAGGTTCATACTTAATTAGTGTACTACAAACCATATAGTAATAATGCAATTACAAGCTTCGTTAAGTTCAGGACTTGCATATATAGAAGCCAAGTGTGGCTACATCCTCTCATGCAAGTTGGGCTGCATCGGTTGGACACGGAAGGAAAATGGTTCATGACCCTGATAATCTCCCATTGCTGCCATTTCACTTTGTTGCTGCATATACATACGAATGCATATCAGAAAGAAGAACATGACGAATTCTAAGCGACCCACGCCATATATTATATAGTAGTTTCGCTATTAGATTCATTAATTATAACTTAACTTACCACCAAATACATGAGGTGCTTATTCTCCTCCTCCAGAACTTGTTCCTGCAAATTCACACAGATCCATCATAACCACAATTAAACTCACTAGTAATATATATTATAGATATTAGCTCTAAACATACATGCTTCCTCATGATTTTGGGGATTTCATCCTTTTTCTCCCGAATGTTGGTGAGCCCATTTTCGAGTGCATCTTCGTATGCAATTAGTTCTTCATAGTTCAAAGATGTTATGTCTTCCCCTTTCAAGTGCCTGAAATTAATTAATAAAATAACTACTTGAATTCATCACCCACACAACAGAAAATCAAGTATTTATTTTTTTTCTTTTTTCTTTTAGAGAGAGAGAGTATGTGCAAGCAGTTAACCTGAGCTCAATTTGCATGCTCTCATTCTCTTTCTTGATTCGGTCAATTTCATTCTGCAAATTCTATGGAAAGATAGCAGATAGAAGACATCATATCAATCATGATTCAAGAAAGTAACTATAAAATAAACACATGTATTCAATCATCTTTCTTTCTTAGGCTATGTGTAGTGGTTTGGGAGTGGAGTGGGGTTATGCCATGTGGCGGATGACGTGGAAATGGGGGTTATGAGGTAAGGGTGTAGTGGGGGGTTATGAGGATGGGGGTTATAAGGATGATGTGTACCAATAGGAAAAAAGACAAAAAAGAAAAAAAAAATCCTCCTCCTTCACGGCGCCATTAACATGGCGCTCTCCCCCTATTTTACTAACATGGCGCCCCGGGGGGTGGGGAGGGGCGTTATGGGGCGCCATATTAGGAAAAAAAAGCCCCATAACGCCACTACGGATAGCCTTAGGTTGTTGCAAGTAAAGGGTAGTGAGAGAATGAAGACTGGTTAGTTCCAGATCTGTTGATGGATGTAACACCTCATCTGGTCTAAGGATCCTATCCTATATGTAGATCTGGCCGTAGAATTCACACATGAAGTTACTTGACATATTTTTAGCAAATTAACAAAGAACCCCCCAAATGACCAGATCTTTGGATGAAAAAAGTGAAGGAGACAAAAGGAAGCATCCAACCTCATGTTTAGCATCCCACAACTTGTTTCCAGAAAGCCTTTGATATCGATCCAGCATGTCAATCAAGCTATATATATATATATATATTAGAAAATTAATGAAGTTAAAACTAGCTAGAAAATCAAATCTCCATGAAATTAAACTGGAAAGAAAACCCTAACTAAATAAAACAGAAAGTGAAAGAGAGTTAAAAGATGCATATATGCATACTTGGTTTTGGGGCTGCAGTACTCATACATCTTGCCAGAAGATCCATAGATAACAAGAGAGACATTAGCATCACAAAGAACAGTTATCTCTTTAGCTTTCTTGATGATTCCATTCTTTCTTTTTGAGTAGGTCACTTGCCTGTTGCTTGTGTTCTCTATCCTCTTGATCTCTATCTTTCCTCTCCCCATCCTCTCTCTCTCTCTAAGATTACAATGGAGAGATGGTTTAGTGAACATTCATTTCAAAAGTTAATTAATAAAGTTATACGTACAATTAGAATAGGAGAGAGAGAGAGAGAGATTACTAGTAATGGCTGGAAGACAACAGACTTTCTAAAACAGTGAACAAGTATAGGTTTCTATGTGGGGTTTTGACATGCCCAACACAACTGGATATTAACTCTTGGGTACATATCAATTCATTTGATCTTAGTTACTGTGTCTGCTACACACCAGTTTCCTAACCCTAGACTCCACTTGTTATCCTATGGTCCATTACATTTCTCTATCCCCCACCCCCTCTAAAACATCTTCAACTGTCAATTAATGATTTCACCACTCTAGTTTACCCTTAATACTAATATAAATCTCTCACAAACAATCATGTTCTATGTTCTGTATGTCACATCAGTGTTTAACTTATCCTTCATAATTCTTTTCACAAGTAGATTTTAGTCTCTACGCTAAAAATATATGATCTTTCCACATGTAACCCAATTAAATACCAAGTGAGAGGGAAAAAATCAACGGATACCTCACGTCCCAACGAACAACACACAAACAGGATGCCTCAATGCCGCATGTGGGATAACGGGAAGCCACGTCAACGTAAGGACACCTCCATCCTTTGTGACAGAGGCAGTCTAAGACTACCCTCAACGCTAACACAAATTTCTTTCACAAATAGTCCTAGTCAGCATTTCACATCAGTTTTTTGTGCATCCTTCACAAAATAATCTCACAGACAGATTTTAGCTCAACTCTAAAAATTCATGTTCTTCCCACGTGCAACCCAACTAAATAATACCATGTGAGAGGAAAAATAAAGAAAGAAAATCAACGGATGCCACACATCCCAACAAACAATCCCCAACGAACAGCCCACAAACGGGATGCCTCAATGCCGCATGTGAGACAAATGGGAAGACACTTCAACGGATTTACTGTTTTCTAAAACTGCATAGCAATTCGACAATTGAGATCGGGATGAGTCACTACTAGTGATGCACGCGATAAATACTTTAAGATGTCCTGTAGAACTCAAAGGTCAAGTATAGATTCTCTAAATGTATAATTAATCCTTATGGAAATAGATATTTATGAAAACCAACGAAAGCGACATTGAATAGTTATGTGAGACACATGAAACTAACATGTCTCTTTTGGAATACTTTGTAGAACCAACTATACACATTGGGCGTATGAAGATTGCCTTAATGCGTGGCTGTGTCCCGATCATCCACGCCCATTGATAATAATACTTGAAGTAGCGGTGAATCGGTGATAATACTTGAAGTTGTGACATCAAATGCTCTATGGACTTCACATGCATTATTGATGTTGTTTACAATGATATATAATATTTTGGACGAGTAAACTATTATTAATGATGTCATTCATCAAAGTGCACAACAACTCTTTGTTTGAGGGGTACAATACAAGGACGAAAATTATTTTGTTGATATGATACAATAGTCAAATCGTTTACAAGAAAACCAAAATTTCAATCATTTTTATAATTTTTGTGACGACTGATATACCAATTACTAAATGTTAAAGTGAAGACATTATTTATTTAACAAAAACCATTATATTTACTAGCGATCAATGTTTATAAAGCAATTTATAAGTACCAAAAATATTTAGATATATATTTATTTGTGTTGACTTGACAAATTAACCAACTGATACGAAATAATGCCTTTCAGAAGTTCAGGGGCTACTATTGTCATTTTGGAAATTGTTTGAAATTTTGTTACTTTATAGTTAGAAAGTAGAAGGGTCTTTTATGTCATTCGTCAATAGTTTGAGTTGTTAGCTCGTTAGTCATTATAAGAGGTCTGTAACTGTGTAAACGATTCATTCTTTCAGTGATCAATAAAATTAGCATTTGCCGCTCAATTCTCTCTCTATTCATCGGTTAAATCCTGAAATTGATTCATTCGTTCGATTTTCGGTCACTGGTACGGCTTCTCCATCTCCGATCACAAGTTGAATTCCCAATCCGTATCACTGGTATCAGAGCTCGACTTTCCTCAGCTCTTGATTTCAGTTTTCAATTCAAGCATCACAATGACGAGACTAGCTACTCTCGACGACGATAGTTCAAGAAATGACCCCGACGAGGCAGTCAATGATTGTTTGACGGCACATGAGAAGACTCTGGAGACGATTCAACAATCCGTGACAACAATGACGTTGCAGATGAATCAGATGATTTAAAACAGTTTCCAAAATGACAATAGTAGCCCCTGAACTTCTGAAAAGCATTGTTCCGTATCACCGACCTTTATTCTTCTAAATAATCAACGTTTAGTTTATCCAATTTGATAAATCCTATATGATTATAAAATATCATACAATCCCGTATTTATATAGTAAATCACATCATAATTATTATGCATAGATTAGAAACATTTAGTTAAGATGCTCATTACTTAAACCTGGCTTTATTATAAGTAATGTAAATGTATTTAAGGTTGTGTTTGGCACACTAGCTGAAAAGCTAGCTGCTAGCTGATAAGCTATAAGCTAGCTAATAAAAGATAAATTAGTTTGGTAAAAATTAGCTGAAAATTTTAAAATGACATAAAAGTACATTATATAAATAAATTAAAATTTAAAATGACATAAAAACGAAATATAAATAAGTTAAGGAAGGGTAAAACTAAAAATAAAATTATAAAAGCTAGTTGAAACGCTACTCCAACTAGCTTTTCAAAAGCTAGGTTATAAGCTAGCTTATAAGCTAATTTTTTGGCATTACCAAACGAGGCTTTTTATAAAAAAAACTAGAGTTATTAAAAAGTCTTGTTTGGTAACGTCAAAAATCTAGTTTATAAGCTCGCTTATAAGCTAACTTATGGCACGCCAAACACGACCTAAGTAGAAATATTACCATACGTCATTTGGCCGAATGGTATTGGTGATGAGGAGAAGTGACGCAGCGTACGATTTAAAAGACAAGAAACAGCACGTTGATTCTGTGAATACCCGTGAAGATCTTTCCCAAGCCTTCCCAAATTCGTCCCAAAAGTTGGAATACGAAATGGAGAAAAACTAAAAAATTTATTAATCGTCAACTGATCATCTCCCAGTCATTACATGGATATAAATAACACGACAAAATTCGAATGGGCCTCAAAACATAGGCGGGCCAGAAATTAGAACAAAAACAAAGTCCAAATGAAGTCCGAAAAGACAAAAAAAGACAAATAACTCATGAACTAAGCTGATTTTGGGCCCGAATGATTTTGGGCTCGAACGTCGACCCAAACCATCTACGAAAGTTTGTAGGAATGTGCTCTTCATTCCAACGGTCGTTTCGACTGGTAATACACCCAAAACGGAGTTTCCTAGCCCAAGTTACAATCATTTTAGTGAAGCCCCTTTTGTTACACGATCTTGGGCCTCCAAATATAATAGTGTCCGTTCCTCCACATCTGGGCCTGCATCAGGAAGATTCGGGACTGAGAGGTCACTAATTCGATCCCTCAACTCTAAAACGGAGATGATTTTCCCTGTGAATAGGCTCAATTGGTGTAAATAGTCTTAGTTAAATATTCCAAAAAATTAAGTAGAAATACAATTATAATGTTTTAAAAACTTCAAAATTACTTATTATATATGTAAGTTGAAAATTATATAACAGGTTTTCACCCGTCGTTTGCGGAGATGTTTTATTTAAGAATACGCTCAATTGATGTAAATAGTCTTAGTTGAACGTTCCAAAAAAAATTAAGTAGAAATACAATTATAATGTTTTAAAACTTTCAAAATTACTTATTATATATTTAAGTTATTATTAATATAATGTGTTTCGATGCTAATGAACAGGTTCGCGTAATTCGTCGTTATCATCTAAAACCATACATTTATAAAATTAACACATATCCAATTAATAAATAAGCATCCTAGGTATTACGTACCCGTCCTAAATGTTTCAGAGTGTGAGGTATTTTATCCTAAAGGGTATGTTTCATAAGGTTGAGGTGATTCGAATTTGAGGCTTTTCGTCCTAGCTAAAGAGTATCATAATTCGGATTCCTATAACAGGTCGATCCAATGCTAATTGTTTTATTCGTCTCTTTTACATTTTTTCTTTCAATGTTGTTATTTTTTTTCTCTCATATTTAAATGATTAATACCACGTCATATCTTAGGGAAGGCGGAGTGCCAAGAGCACGGCACGGCACGGCACCCACTACCACATCGGATGGTGTCGAAGATGAATATCGGCCCAAAATTTTTATTCGTCTCTAAAATTAATATGTACTCAAAATTTATTTAATTATTTTAATTATATATAATAATTTAATTGTATTCTTAATCATATGAAAATAAATAATGGATTAAATATAGAAAGAATTTAACAAATATAAATAATGGGAAAGTTGTGATTATGCGAATATAAGAATTGATAAGATCATAAGAACCGATTTGGAATCATGTAAATTTCCGATTAACGAGGTTAATGGGACTTGGAAATGGATGGATTCCAACGATGGGTCCTTCTCTGTTAAGGTTTTAAAGGAAGCAATTATGAAGATCATGTTTTCTGAGGTGCCGACTGCTTACAAATGGAATAGGTACGTCCCGGCCAAGATCAACATTCTGGTTTGGCGAGCGGTTTTGGATCGGTTGCCCACAAAGGACGCTTTAGCGGTCAAAACGTCTATATTCAATCAGCTTTTTGTGATTTATGTGAGGACGATTTGGACTCGGTGTGTCACTTGTTCACCGGGTGCCAATTTTCTAACTCGATTTGGCTGCTCGTTGCGCAATGGTGTCGCATTCCTTTGTTTTACGCTTTCTTCGTCGCTGATCTGCTGGAGGTTCACAAAGGCATTATAAACCCGGCTTGGAAAAGAAAGGTGATTTCGATTATAATTCTTGTTGAGTGTTGGTGTATCTGGATCGAGAGAAATAAGGCGATCTTCAATCACCGTCCTCCTTCCATGCAACGGGTGCTTTGTGAGATCAAGAGTTGGAGTTTCTTTTGGTATTGTAATCGTTTTTCTGATCGACCGATTAGTTGGCAGGAGTGGTCGGCTTTTTCCTTGTAATGTAATGTTTCTTGTGTCCAGCCGTTTCTAGCTTCTTGCTAGGGGTGCGTCCGGTTCTCTTTCTTAATGAATTATGCCGTTCAAAAAAGAAAACCATTTTGGCGTTAAATATATATTACAGAAAGTTTATGTCTTTTTGGATTTGTAGAAGTGACTACGTGGCTATTTTGACCATCAATGTTTGACTAACATGTCCAAAAAGTAGGGTTGAAAATGGGGTTACTGTTTATCCAGATTAAGTAATAAAACTTTGTATGCATGGGGTCTAGACGTCTAGTCATCTTTAGATTGATTGGCTTTTTTCCTTTTCTTTTTTAAATGTTATATATAATTTTAATTTTAACAATGAATCAGGTTTGTGACCTAACTAGGACACGACTCTTTATTTATAGATTAGCCGAAACCACACTTCACGTTGACCACTAACAATCTACTTATATACCAATGTTTTAAAATTGGATTTTTAAACTGGACCGGTCTTCTCTGAAAAACAATTGAACCGGCTTAACCCGGACAGTCGAATCGGATTAACTACTTAAACCTGTAAATTTACAATATACATTTTATAAACTTTCAACCACAATATATAAAATAGAAACTTCAATAAAGTTTAAAACAAATTACAATCATCCAATTTACAATATACATTTTATAAACTTTCAACCACAATATATAAAAAAGAAACTTCAAGAAAGTTTAAAACAAATTACAATCATCCAAAATAACATCAATACAAATTACAATACCCCAAGTTCAATTCGTCGATTGTACCCTTGTTAATCACTCCGATTTCTAGCCGATCACTTCGAGAAAATCATCCAAGTTCGTCGATTGTACCCCAAGTTCGTCGATCGTCCCCCCAAGTTCGTCGATTATGGGGTTTTTATGTAACGCCAACGTGAACGTAACCCTACCTTTTTGTAACACCTTTCCTGTCTTTTCTTTAGATTAATTTTTAAAAAATAAAGAAATTAAAAAATAATTAAAAAAAAAACAAATAAAAAAATCAAAACCCGGTTCAATCCGGTTCCAGGTCCGGGTTTTTACCCAGTTGAACCGAAAAACCCGGCGGTTCACTTTCTAACACAGTATTGCTAAAAACCGGTTATAATCGAACCGGAAGACTCACCGGTTCCCAGTTGAACCGGCCGGGTTAATCCGTTTTTTTAAACATTTATTTATGCTTGCGGAACAAAAAACTAATATAAACTTAAAATAAAGTTTTTTTTAATCTTACATTGGAATGTATCTCGCAAAATGTTTTATGTAATAGTTATTTTTTAAGAGTTTTCATGTTTTGTTTTTTTTTTCAAATAGAGTTTTTTTTGCATATTTATCATTAGTAACTAATTATTCTAATTAACTTTAATTTAAGATTTTACTAACTAATAATTTTTACCTTTTATTTTGCAGTGTTATTCCTATCATTGAGCCAATTTTTTCATTTAAATTAATTAGCACAACTTCCGGCACGTAGAGTGGATTTTACACACAGTCTCTTTTATACATTGTGATATAGCTTTTATTTAGGGCGTTCATAAGCCTGGAAAACCGACCCAACCCGTTTAAACCGGATAAAAAATACGGGTTGGGTTACTATTTTTTTATTTGGGCTGGGTCACTAGGAGGTAACTAAATTCTTTTCGTTCCTGTACATTAATATTAAAACAACAGAGATATATAGAAAATATAAAAAGATATTAAAATATTTTAATTAGAGTATTTCATTGGTGAACATATGTCGATCTAAAGGAGGAGTTCATTAAGCAACCTTAAAAAAGAGGAGGGATTTAAGAGGACCAGGTTGAAATTAACTCTGATTGAATATATTATAGTGGTGTTAGAATTGACTTGTCGAAACACTAATAACATGAGTTTTTAATAGTTAAACCTTAAGCCTTAAATTAATACTTAAAAGTTAAAGATAAACCTTAAAGGTAAGCTCTAAATTCTAAAATTTAAAGCTCTAAATCTTAAAAACTAATCGAGAAAAGCTAATAGTGATTCAACAAGAGAGTTTTAATGTCGCTGAAATAAGTTCGATCGAAGATTGGTTAAAACGGTTTCCATAGATTCTCTTTTTTTTAAGTTAGCTAAACAACCTTTATCGGCTGTCTAAATTCCCCTAGAAAATCCTTAATATATATATATCATCCCAACATCAAATTAAGTGAGATATAATGGACCAAAGGGTAATGAGTGGAGTCTAGGGTTAGGAACACAGATTAAATGAATTGATGATATGTACCCAAGAGATAATATTCAGTTGTGCTGGACATGTCAAAACCCCACAAAGAAACCAATATAATACTTACTGTTTTGGAAAGTCTCTTGTCTTCCAGCCATTACTAGAAATCTCTCTCTACTCTCTCTCTCTCTCTCTCTCTCTCTCCTATCCTAATTGTACGTATAACTTTATTAAATTAACTTTTGAAATGAAGATTCAATAAACCATCTCTCCATTGCAATCTTAGAGAGAGTTTAGAGAGAGGGAGAGAGAGTATGGGGAGAGGAAAGATAGAGATCAAGAGGATAGAGAACACAAGCAACAGGCAGGTAACCTACTCAAAGAGAAAGAATGGAATCATCAAGAAAGCTAAAGAGATTACTGTTCTTTGTGATGCTAATGTCTCTCTTGTTATCTATGGATCTTCTGGCAAGATGTATGAGTACTGCAGCCCCAAAACCAAGTATGTATATATGCATCTTTTATACAACTCTCTTTCACTTTCTATTTTATTTAATTAGGGTTTTCTTTCCAGAAAAATTCATGGGGATTTGATTTTCTAGCTAGTTTTAACTTCATTAATTCTCTAATATATATATATATATATATATATATATATATAGCTTGATTGACATGCTGGATCGATATCAAAGGCTTTCTGGAAACAAGCTTTGGGATGCTAAACATGAGGTTGGTTGCTTCCTTTTGTCTCCTTCACTTTTTCATCCAAAGATCTGGTCATTTGGGGGTTCTTTGTTAATTTGCTAAAAATATGTCAAGTAACTTCATGTGTGAATTCTACGGCCAGATCTACATATAGGATAGGATCCTTAGACCAGATGAGGTGTTACATCCATCAACAGATCTGGAACTAACCAGTCTTCATTCTCTCACTACCCTTTACTTGCAACAACCTAAGAAAGAAAGATGATTGAATACATGTGTTTATTTTATAGTTACTTTCTTGAATCATGATTGATATGATGTCTTCTATCTGCTATCTTTCCATAGAATTTGCAGAATGAAATTGACCGAATCAAGAAAGAGAATGAGAGCATGCAAATTGAGCTCAGGTTAACTGCTTGCACATACTCTCTCTCTCTAAAAGAAAAAAGAAAAAAAAAATACTTGATTTTCTTTTGTGTGGGTGATGAATTTAAGTAGTTATTTTATTAATTAATTTCAGGCACTTGAAAGGGGAAGACATAACATCTTTGAACTATGAAGAACTAATTGCATACGAAGATGCACTCGAAAATGGGCTCACCAACATTCGGGAGAAAAAGGATGAAATCCCCAAAATCATGAGGAAGCATGTATGTTTAGAGCTAATATCTATAATATATATTACTAGTGAGTTTAATTGTGGTTATATATGATGGATCTGTGTGAATCTGCAGGAACAAGTTCTGGAGGAGGAGAATAAGCACCTCATGTATTTGGTGGTAAGTTAAGTTATAATTAATGAATCTAATAGCAAAACTACTATATAACATATTGCGTTTGTCTGTCGCTGAGAATTTGTCGTGTTCTTATTTCTGATATGCATTTGTATGTATATGCAGCAACAAAGTGAAATGGCAGCAATGGGAGATTATCAGGGTCATGAACCATTTTCCTTCCGTGTCCAACCGATGCAGCCCAACTTGCATGAGAGGATGTAGCCACACTTGGCTTCTATATATGCAAGTCCTGAACTTAATGAAGCTTTTAATTGCATTATTACTATATGGTTTGTAGTACACTAATTATGTATGAACCTATTTTGATTTGCAAGCTAGGGTGTGTTCTCAATAATGGAGTGCTGTTTCTTGTGACTTTGTGTTTTATGATCATGACCATGATCAACCGAATGAAATTTCTAATGAAATCATTTGCACCACCAGTAATTGATCATTGTTACATATATAATCCAAGTATATAAGTCTTTAAATTATCTAGGAAACATAGCATTATAGATGTATTGAACATATACAGTTAAAACTTCATATGTTCAAGTTATAGTAAATGTAGTATTAACAAATATAAGGAATTTTTGGCAAATTAAATTCTAAAAATCTAAACTATCACCTACGGTGGAATTATGACCTATTGGTAAATATAAACATTCTGATTAGTTATAACTCATACATGATAACAAAGTCATTAACCACTGCGTACAAGTCTATGGCCATGTTTAGCGCGTCATAAGCTAGCTTATAAGCTAACTTTTGAAAAGCTAGTTGTAGTAGCGTTTCAACTAACTTTTATAATATTTTTAGTTTTAGCATTTCCTAATATTTTGTTTTTAAACTATAATTTATTTATATACATGTACATTTATGTCATTTTATATATTTTCAGCTAGTTTTTATCAAACGTTATTTTTTATCAGCTAGCTTATAATTTATCAACTAGTAACTAGCTCATCAGCTAGCAGCTAACTTTTCAGCTAGTGCGCCAAACATAGCCTATATATATAAACACTAATTTTGCATTTAAAAGAAATAAGGACTCACCATGCAGTTCCTGATTGGTGACATATAAGAGAAAAAATTATTGTTTATAAGTTGGTTTAGGAAAGGGTAAAACTGGAAATATTATAAAAGCTAGTTGAAACGCTACTCCAACTAGCTTTTCAAAAGCTAGCTTATCAGCTAGCTTATAAGCTAGCTTTTTGACGTTACCAAACAGGGCTTTTAAAAAAAGTTAGCTTATTAGAAAAAGCTCCGTTTGGTAATATCAAAAAGCTAGCTTATAAGCTAGCTGATAAGCTAGCTTATGGCGCGCCAAACACGACCTTAATATAGATATATACCATATAATCCCTTTATAACATTTAAAAGTGTGGGCTTTAAAAAAAAATTAGAAATCAAACAGGTAACTAAAAGTATGGTGCATGTTTTTTATGTCTATTATTAACCCTTATATAAGGTAGTTTGCACTAGTGGAAATATCCTAAATGATCCTGCCCATTTGAATGAAAGAATCATGAAAAAAAAACTTAGCCGCAATAGAAACTTAGAAATTGATTTGTGTATGTATGTTCGACTATATAAATAAAAGGAATGTCGTAACCTTTTAGTGAAGTGTAGTATCCCTATGCGAGCAGTTATCAAGTTTCATTCTTGACCAAAGAGGCTCTATACTAAATACAATAACACTAACACACCGACTTAAACTACTTATGCAGTCTTGGACTTCACTTTTAGATAAATTATGACTAACCTCATATTCACCCCCTTAATCATAATCATCTTCGTTCTTTAGATCTTAAACGCCAAACTGTTCTCGCATTGTGATAAATTGACTTTTGCTAGTGACTTTGTCAGTATGTCTGCCTTTTGAATTTCACCACTTATATGTTCAACAATGATTTGGTTGTTCTGTGCGTATTCTCTGATGAAATGATATATGTAAGGATTATTTCTCTTGATGAAATGCATTTTTGGCTAAGTATGGTTGATACAGATGGTTCTTCAGGATATAAGATGTTCCAGATAAAAGACATGTTCCGGATACAAGACTTGATTCGATGAAGACTGAATACCCCGTCGTTTTGATTATGCTAAGTTGTTACTGACAAGCTTGTTGTTCCGGATGAGTATAAGGACCGGATGAACTCGAGTTTTTCACGAAGGAGAGTTCTTCCGCTGTTGACTTTCACATTGCACTTCTTTCGGTTGCAGACACAACAGCTTTAAAGTACAACTGTAAGCATGCTTAGAACTACCGGACATTATACATTGTAGACGCCGTAACAGTCGACATTCAACTGCTTTTGTATTTTAGTCCATTATTTAATGTCTTAGTGTCTTGATGTTAACTTTTATGTTATAGATGGTTAAGATCATTTTTAGGGAAATCAATGGCTCTCGTTGATTTCCAGGCTTTATTTATTGTATTTTACTTCTCATTGTAACTAACACTTGTAACCGATTAATCACAGTGAGTAACACAATAGTATATATAGATGTAGTTTATTCAACACTTGTGTTCTTTGTAGGATCGTGTTTGTCGCTCATAATAACCTCACAAGATTACTTACAAGATCAACCACACGGAAACAAGTTGATATTCACTCTTATACTCTCGGATATATTTAGCTTGAAGTTATTAACTAACAATGTTGTTGGGAATGTTTTGCTAGGAAAAAATTCTTAAGTCAGAAGTTCCGAAGGAAGTTCCTCCGGAACTCCTTCTACACTAAGGAGTTCCTCCGGAACTTATACTTAGTTACTCCGAAACTTTGACTTTCTCTCTCTGCACAAGTTCCAAGGCATAAAGCTGTCAGGAAGCAGTTTTACTTTACGGCATGCTGTACACTGTTCACAGAAAGGTCTACTCAACCTTTTACAGAAGCATGCTTGTACTTCAACAACTATCGGAGTAGATAATGTTTGTTTATTTAGCCTAGGGGCTAAAAGGAAATAAAAGAATATCTTTTATTTCCTCCTTGCACTATATATATTAGCTTTACTTCATTGTTTATGGGCGGATCCCTGAACTTATATTTCAGTTGTAACTTTATTGTAAACATCATTGAAGTATTAATATAGTAGTGCTTGGAAGTTATATCTCTTGTGCATGTACTTTACTTCTTGTTTGCTAGTTACACTTTCGGATCAATATATCTTTGTTAAGAACACAAACAAGTCTGATTCCGCCTTTCTTGTTTGAAACCTTCTTGTAACTTGATAAGGTTAACAGGTTAACCACGATCCAACAAGTGGTATCAGAGCTTTGGCTCTTGTGTTCAAAAGTTTTAAAGAATTTTCTAAAACTTTTCTTACTTGAAGGTGTTCTGTTTGCTTTAGATAAGACTGTTGCATTTTCTCAATCTCTGAAAATGAGTGAACTAAGAAATGGCAGCACTAACAAACCACCTACTTTCACTCCTGATGACTTTGATACCTGGAAACTGCGAATGGAAATTTTCTGTAAAAACACTGACCACAAAATGTGGGCTTCCATTCAATCAGGACCACAAGTTATTAAAACCAAATCTGTGACAAATCCAAATGTTGAGTTGATTAAAATGTATGAGAATTATTCTGATGAGGACCATAAGACCTGTGAAGATGACTACAAAGCTATGTGGGCACTCCAAGCAGCTCTTCCTAATTCTATACTTATTGGCTTTAAGAGATGCAAAACTGCACATGATATTTGGAAAGCACTCATCGAAATGTATGAAGGAACAAAGGAGGTTAAGGAGAATAAGAAAGATGTCTTAAAACAAAGATATGAAAGTTTCTGTCATAAAAGAGGTGAAACCATGTCTGAACAGTATTTAAGATATGTGAAACTGATAGATGAACTTCAGGGAGCAGATGTCACACTTGACAATGCTGATATAATCAGAAAATTTAAGATCGTTACCTGAAGTTTGGACTGTCTATACAGTTAGCAGAAAATACAGTCGTGATCTAAAAACTTTAAAACTAGGAGATCTCTATGGAATGCTGAGAGCACATGAGATGGAAATGAATGAGAAGTCTAGTGTTTAATCTAACCAGACATCATCTTCCAAAGGCACCTTGGCCCTCATCACTGCTACTCAGAAAGCTATTCTGATCATGAATAATTTACTCCATTTTCTGAGTCTCCTAAGGGACATGAGGTTTCATACTTTCAAAACTTTGCAAATGTTGCTAACAATTCTTACACAGGATTCACTAGATCAGATCTAGAATGCATTAGTGCTGATGATCTAGAAGAAATTGATATTACAACCCAACTTGCTATGGTGTCACTGAGGGCACAGAGGTTCTACAAGAGAACAGGGAGGAAGTTTAATAGAGACAAGAATGCTCCCATTGGTCTTGACAAAGCAAAAGTCAAGTGTTATAACTGTCATCAGTTAGGACACTTTGCCAGGGAGTGCTCTCAACCAAGAAGAGAAAACAACTACAATGCTGAGAAGAAACAAGAGTACAACAAACCAAACTCTAGTTTCACTAAACCAAGCTCTTCTTCTGGTCCCACTCCACCAAAGCCCTCATACAACAACCAAAGTCATGCAACTGCTGCTGTGGCAAACCAAACAGGGTTTGTAGACTGGGAAGATGTAATGAGTGAGTTTGCTCCAATCAACCATACCCTGATGGCCAGTGGTTCTTCACCTGCAAATGCAGAGGTAAACTCAAACTCTGAAATATCAATTAAACCTGAGAATGTTTTATGCACACCAAAGTGTATTGAAATGGTTGAAAACTACAAGAAGCACAATCTGGCCTTAATAGAAGAATTGGCAAATCTTAATGAGTTGAAAGAGTACTCAAAAAGAGCAGATATAGCTTACTCAACCAAAACTGATGAGTTGAAACAAACAATAAGGCTTTTAAAACATCAACAAACTGATTTTATCACCCAAATGGATGATGTTGTAGCACAATTGAAAATTTCACAAAAACAAAATGAGGAATATGTGCTAGATATTGATACCCTAAAGGATGAATTAAGAGAAGCCTTGAACACTGCGGATAAGTTTCAAATTGCAAGTGAAAAAGCAGAGAAATTATGGCACAATCACACACATGGAAAGGGAGGTTCATTTTTTTGGAAATGTAGAGAATCCTGACTCTTATACTAGTCTTGTATCTCTATCTCTCAAGGAAACAAGTGTTCCTCTAACCCCTGACCCAAAGGAGAATGGTCCAAAAATTGAGGACCTCTCTAATGAGTGTGACAATGAAAATCACATTGGTTTGTCATATTCATCACCAACAGGTTTAACAAGCATTTCTGATGAGATTGAAAAACTGAAAATTTCAAAACCAACTGTTAAGGTTTCATCTCCAAAATTTTCAAAAATCAAAGGTGAATTGACTGAAACCAAAATCTCAAAGCCAACAGTTGTGAGTGCAAAACCTGTTGTCAAGGAAACCACTGAAATTTTGCCCTTAAAACACCAAAATTCCCATAAACCTTTGAGGGAATGCATTATCTGTGGTGAGATGGGACATGTTGCTGTTCATTGTTCTTTTAACCCTTTCAAACAGATAATAAAAACTGTAAATGCTCCTTCACAAGGAAATCATAATCTGTTTAACTCTAAGAAGCAAAAGGAACAAAGAAATGTGTCACCAAGGAGATCACAGGGTGATCAAGGGCAAAGTGGTCAAACTCAGAAAGTTTGGATTGGAAATGAGAAGAACAACAGCTTCTCTCAAGTCAAAAGAAATGTTTTTCCTAAGTGTCAAAACTCCGCAGGAACTTCATTTCTTCCAGAAGAACTTTCCTCCGGAAGAAGCACAGTTCCTCCGGAACATTTCAAGAACAACAGGCCTGCAAAATTTTCAAAACAAAGACCTGAATTTCAATCTGATAACTATCATCAAGATGATTCACGAGCAAAATCTGCTCCTCGTGAAAGGAAACAATTGTCTGAACAGTATGATGTGCACAAGTTTCCTGCACAAGTGAGTTCCCGCGGAACTCAGTTTTCCCATACTGAATTTCCTACTGTTGACTCTCAACCAAAATTTCAAAATGCAAAGCAGAGAAACAACAGAAAATACAAGGAAAATAAGGCTTTTATAAAGAAACATGGTTTTCCCAAATGGCAAAGTTCCATTAAGAGTCAAAATGAGAAAAGAGTCAATTTTCCAGAACATGATCATTTCATACCTGAAGATCAAAGACCAAACAAACTTGTTTTAAGAGAATACTCCTACAATGATGCCATGGGAAGACCCAAGACCAAAAAGGCTTGGGTCTCATACACCAACTAAGCATGTTGCTTACCTGTGCAGGAGCTACCTAATAAATCTCAAGCAAATGTTTGGGTTGTAGATAGTGGGTGCTCCAGTCACATGACAGGTAATAAAACTCTTCTAGAAAATACAAAAAGACATGATGGAGGTCCAGTTGCTTTTGGAAGCAATCAAGGACACATTACTGCACTTGGTAATGTATCCAATGGAAGTTTTACTCTTGACAAAGTAAGTCTTGTCAATGTTCTGAATTTTAATCTGTTGAGTGTATCACAAATTTGTGATAAGAACTTAAATGTTCTATTCAATGATGAAGAAGCTCTAGTACTTAAGCCTGGTCTTAAAATTCCTGCTGAAATGATTTTGATTAAAGCTAAAAGACAGGATGGCTTATACTTACTTCATATGGCAAGTGCTACATCTCAAAATGGTAACACCTGCCTGATATCAAAAGCTTCTATTGATGAGTCTGACCTTTGGCACAGAAGACTTGTACATGTTAATTACAAAACAATGAACAAACTAGTCAACTTGGGATTAGTAAATGGTTTGCCAAAGAAACATTTAACTGTAATGAACATTGTGTTGCTTGTTTAAAAGGAAAGCAGCACAAGTCTTCTCATAAGTCCAAATCTGAAAATTCAATTTCTCAACCCTTAGAATTGTTGCATATGGATCTCTTTGGTCCTACAAGGGTAATGAGTTTGGGAAAAAAATCTTATTGTTTTGTTATAACTGATGATTTTTCAAGATACACTTGGGTTTTCTTCCTAAGAACTAAGGATGAAACTCCTGAACTTTTGAAAACTTTGATTACACAGCTTGAAAATCAGTCAAACTTCAAAGTCAAAACAATTAGATGTGACAATGGTACTGAATCTAAAAATCATGTTTTAAATTCTTTTTGTGAAGAAAAGGGTATATCTAGGCAGTATAGTGTTTCTAGAACTCCTCAGCAGAATGGGGTTGCTGAGAGGAGAAATAGAACATTAATTGAGGCTGCTAGATCAATGTTAGCTGAGTCTAAGCTCCCTGTAACTTTCTGGGCAGAAGCAGTGAACACTGCCTGTTATGTTCAGAACAGGGTGCTTGTGGTTAAAGGTAAGAACAAGACACCATATGAGCTTTGGAGAAAAAGAAAACCTAGTATTCATTTTCTCAACGTTTTTGGTTGTCCTGTTACAATATTAATAACCAATGAGAATTTAGCTAAATTTGCTGAAAAGGCAGATGATGGCTACATGGTTGGGGTACTCTGGAGTCTCTAAGGCATACAGAGTATACAACATCAGAACTAAAATAATTGAAGAGTCAATTAATGTATTTTTTAATGAAAAATCTAGAAATAGGTTTAGTTCTGAACCCTCATGGTTATTTGATATTGATTCACTAACCAATGCTTTCAACCTTACAGTTGATAAGTCTTTTAGTGAGAATGTGCAGTCTCAGGGGGAGAAATCAGACACAAAGAAGGATAGCTACAACTATGGACCCTTCTACTCCTCTGTCAGCACTCAAACCTATCAACCACCTGTCAAGCCAACTGCTGCAATTCAACAAGTTACTGATCCCACTCCAGTAAATTGGCTTGAATCAGAGTCAAGTGATACACAATCACAAGCAGATGGTTATGTCTCAGAGACCAGTGATGAGGGAAGTATGAAATATTCACCAAATGTGAATCAAATAGTTGATCATGATGGTTCTCTTGAGTTAAATTCCTTTGACTCAATTCATGAAGGAAACATCAACACTGCTCTCAACATGAGTGATCAACCTGTTTCTGCTGAAACTACATCAAACCTACCTCCTTCACAAAGAATACCAGGAATTGAGCTTAGCATACATCTACCCCCAATTATTCCACCAGTTAGGCAAGTTCAGAGTCATGAATTCCCAAGTTTTCAGAATACAAGTGTCTGCAAGACTCGTCCAATTGAGAATGTGATTGGTGAAGTAAGTGCTCCCATTCTTACAAGAAGCAAATCTGCTGCATATGCGAATGTGTGTTTGTTTGCATGCTTTCTGTCACAAGAAGAACTAAAGAAAGTTGAGCAAGCACTGAAAGACAATCATTGGATTGAAGCTATGCAAGAGGAATTGTTCCAAATCAACAAACAGAAGGTTTGGGAACTGGTTGATCTACCAGATGATGCTCAACCTATTGGAACAAAATGGGTATTTAGAAACAAGAAGGATGAAAGAGGAATTGTAATCAAGAACAAAGCTAGGCTTGGTGTTCAAGGTTATGCTCAAGAGGAAGGAATTGATTATGATGAGGTTTTTGCTCAAGTTGCAAGATTAGAAGCAATCAGAACAAAGCTAGGCTTGGTGTTCAAGGTTATGCTCAAGAAGTTTATGTCTGTCAACCACCAGCGTTTGAAGACCCACACCATCCTAACAAGGTGTGTAAACTGATCAAGGCTCTCTATGGTCTCAAGCAAGCACCGAGAACATGGTATGAGACTTTGTCAAATTACCAGTTGAGGCTCAAGAACCAACTGAGCAACCTGCTCCAGGTGACAACACTGAAATCACACCATCAGTTGTTGAACCCACACCTGAAATTGACCTTCTTTACAAAACTAAAATTCAAACCAAGCAATATCAAAGAAAGAAGGTCAAGCACTCAAAACCCTACACCAAAACTTCCTCACCTACTCATTTAAAAGTTGTTGACAAGGAGACAGGGTCTACTCCACCTGTGTCTCCTATTGCCACCCAACCTGAAAACCTTGAGCATGACCCACTGTCTGCTCAGCATCAAAGCCAAGGGTTAAGCCATATTGCTGATGATCTCTCACTTGAGACCTCATCTTCTATTTGATTGGATGTACAACCCTCATCCCTCTTGTTTACCTCCATAGACCTAAACCTAGATCTACCTGTGAATGAAGCAGAAACTGATCTAAATCCAAATGACAATCTCTTCTCATCAACCTAAACTCATGGAGATGATTGGATGGATATTGATCATGTTTCTCCTAACCCCCATTCACCCACCAAGGAGTTGAACATCAGGAGTCATGAAGATGTTCATATAGAAAGGGCTGCTACTACAATTGGTTCCCCACTGGAACAATTGGACAGTAGTAACATATTTAAGACCCAATCTATGGCAACCAGCAGCCAGTTTGAACCAAAGGAACCAGAAATGGAACCTGAGGCAACAACTGTGCTTGCAGGGAATCCCAGGAGCCAAGACAACCATGGTGTTGAGCTTGATCAAGCTAGGCTTGATGGCTCTTCTTCGCCCAAGGATACTGAGAAATCAGTTGAGGGCAGTGCTTTACTAAAAGAATTGACGGCCAACCAAACTGAATTGCAGAAACATATGCAATCCCTGCTGCACACAATTCAACAGCAGGACACCTTGATTGAAAGGCTTAAGCAGGAGAAGGCTAGTGCATCAAACCCAACTGGTGAAGTTGTTGCTACCAAAAAGGGGGAGAAAACTAGTTCTTCAACACCTTTTCAGAAAATTCCTGCTGAAACCAAGCCAACTGAAGACGCTGCTAGCTCCAGTGAGATTGATTTTGATCCCAATGAAAGGTTACCTGAGAAGATGAAGAAGAAGCTATTCAAAATCTGTGGAATTAAGCCCTTTAACCCAATAGAAGGTATGCTTAAGGTTCACATGGATCAGCTAATACAGGTAGCACCTGAAGAATGCAAGGTCAATCACATGGAGTTCATGAGATTCGTGATGGCGGCTTCAGGTGCTCACCCTCAGAACATTGGAGAGGTCAGAAATTTCTTATCTAATGTCTATTTGGCAAAAGAGCAAGAGTACCTTCAAACAGGTGTAGAACAGTTTGAGGCTGAAGGAGGAGAAAGAAGTGAAGAACAAGTTGATACACCTGAAAGTAAACCAGTGGAAGATGTGACTCAACAAGAATATTTATTTGATATAGATGTGACTGAAGCTTTGCTGCATCTTAAGAGTCCTACATCCTCCTCAGCAAAGGTTGTGACTGAGGAAATTCCGAAGGAAGCTGTTCCGGAGGAATTTGCCTCTACCAATGAATTTCCGAAGGAAGTTACTCCGGAGGAGCCAATCATCACTGATGAAACTCCAAAGGAGGTTATTCCGGAGGAACCAACCTCAGCTAAAGAGATTCCGAAGGAAGTTACTCCGGAAGAACTTCTCACCACTGAGAATGTTCCGAAGGAAGTTACTTCGGAAGTTGTTACCAAGGAATTACCTAAGACTATTTCGGAACCAATTGCTCCGGAAGTCAGTCCTAAGGTAGTTACTTCGGAACTTGGCACTAAGACTATTCCTCAGCAAGCTACCTCGGAAGCCAGTCTAAATGCTACAACTTCACTTCATGAGTCTCCAAAGCCTGCTGATGGTGATTCTCTTGATGAGAGAACCATATCTGGTTTCACTGACTTGGAAGATGATAATCAGAGCACAGGTGGTCAAAATGAAGATATGGACCCTGTCACAAAGGCTCTAATTGATCAATTGGAAAAGGAGAATGTTGAAATGCAGAAAAAGTTCCAAGAACAGAAGGAGGCTGCTGTGTTTGAAGAACAGAAACAACTGCTCATAGAAGGAGGTATTTATGAGTATGTCATCAACAACACATACCTGATGTTCTTTATCAATGGAGCTAGGCTGAGATCAGACCTGTACATAAAAGAAAGGATTGCTAAAGCTGAAGAGCAAGGTCTTTCAGACAAAGTTGAAAAGTACAGAAGGGTCTTAGGGAATGATTATAGGAGAATTCAAATGAAGAAAAATGAAGAAAACAGAATTTTCCTTGCTCAATTCAGTGTAATGCTCAGAAGCAAGGAGTGCTTTACTGATGCATGGGTTGATGAAATGAAGGGTGATGAATTGATCAGATGGATGTACATGATTCTAGTCATTAGAGCTGATAAAACAAAAGAACTGAATGTGAAAAGGTTTGTTGACCATTCTTTTGACGAGGAAAAGGCACAAGAGAAGCAAGGTACCAGATATCAAAATTTATCTGAGGAAGATGACTTGTTGATTCACAAATGGTACTTCAAGGAAATTTTGATGGAGAACCCAAAAAGAATCAACTCTTGCAAACTGCTAAGACTGAGAACTGAATATGATGCCATCAGGAAGAGTCAGATTGAAAAGGAGAGAACTACTGGTGAGAAAAGGCCACCAGGTATGTATACTCTCTTTGACTCTCTTCACCCTGAAGTTCTCAGTTTCCTCAAAGACAAAAAGAGGAAAGCTCATGTCTCAACTGCTCAACAGAAGAAACCTAGGATCAACATTGTCAAGCAAATGTTCGACACTGTCTCTGATCCTCAACTATCGTCATCTCAACCCTTCACCTCAACATCACAACCCACTGCTCCCACATTTCAAACTCCTAACCAACCAATTCCATCTCCACCATCTTCTCCACCTCCCAAAATTCCAAAGCCTACACAACCTGAACCTGAATCCTCATCCCAGCAACCTTCATCCATACCACCCATTCCTCTTTCCTATTCTGGAAGAAAGAAGTCCATGGCTGTTAAAAATCGTTTAGCCAAAAGGAAGAAGATAGTGGCAAGTGAATCAGAAGAAGAAACAGAGGCTTCGGATACTCCTAATCCAACTGTTAACCAAACCAACCCAACTTTCATTCATCCTGAAATCATAAGGATTGAAGACCACAGGAATGAAGGGTTGTTTCACTTCCACATGAGCAATGGTGAGGTAATTAAATTGAAACATCTAAGGACGGATGATTGGGATAGTCTGCATCAAAGAAACATCTTGAGCATAATGGGAACTGCGAACTACGTTGCATACTGAAGTGGGTTTGGAATAAATTCTTGAAGCATGAAGAAGAAGCTGAGCTTGGAACAGTTTTTGGTAGCAACATCTTAGGGGGAGACTGTTGGGAATGTTTTGCTAGGAAAAAATTCTTAAGTCAGAAGTTCCGAAGGAAGTTCCTCCGGAACTCCTTCTACACCAAGGAGTTCCTCCGGAACTTATACTTAGTTACTCCGGAACTTCGACTTTCTCTCTCTACACAAGTTCCAAGGCATAAAGCTGTCAGGAAGCAGTTTTACTTTACGGCATGCTGTACACTGTTCACAGAAAGGTCTACTCAACCTTTTACAGAAGCATGTTTGTACTTCAACAACTATCGGAGTAGATAATGTTTGTTTATTTAGCCTAGGGGCTAAAAGGAAATAAAAGAATATCTTTTATTTCCTCCTTGCACTATATATATTAGCTTTAATTCATTGTTTATGGGTGGATCCCTGATCTTATATTTCAGTTGTAACTTTATTGTAAACATCATTGAAGTATTAATATACTAGTGCTTGGAAGTTATATCTCTTGTGCATGTACTTTACTTCTTGTTTGCTAGTTACACTTTCGGATCAATATATCTTTGTTAAGAACACAAACAAGTCTGATTCCGCCTTTCTTATTTGAAACCTTCTTGTAACTTGATAAGGTTAACAGGTTAACCACGATCCAACAAATGTAACAACACGAGTATGAAGAAAAGTCGGAACTACAATCGTATTATCTCAACAACAGTTACAAATGTTCAACCATATATTGCTAAGAACGGGAATACAATATTTATAGTTCTAAGAGAAAATCAATGATAGCCCTTTATTTCCCTAAAGGTCATCTAGACCATTTAGTACATAAAACATAATTATTGGTCACTACAAACGGGATACATTGGATAAAAATGTCAACAAGACATTTAAAAGGCTTCTGCAGTGGCGGGAACCATGTTGTTCCCGATTCAGACTGCAATAGTAGAATATGTCGGTTCCGCGAGAAGTACATGTGAATTGCCAACTCCCTATGAACTCTCCTTCCCGAACGAACTCGTGTGCTTTGTAGGATCGTGGTTGTTACTCAAAATAGCCTCACAAGATTACTTACAAGATCAACCATGCAGAAACAAGTTGATATTCACTCTTATACTCTCTAATATATTTAGCTTGAAGTTACTAACTAACAATGTATAACACAAGTATGAAGAAAATTCGGAACTACATTTGTATTATCTCAACAACAGTTATAAATGTTCAAGCATATGTTTCTAAGAGCGGGAATACAATATTTATAGTGCTAAGAGAAAATCAATGATAGCCCTTCATTTCCCTAAAGGTTATCTAGACCGTTAAGTACAAACATAATTAATGCTCACTACAAACGTAATACATTGGATAAAAATGTCAACAAGACATTTAAACGACTTCTGCGGTGGCGGGAAACATGTTATTCTTGATTGAGACTGCAATAGTACAATATGTCGGTTCTGTGAGAAGTACAAGTGAATTGTCAACTCCGCCATGCTTTACACTGTTCACCGATAGAGTTACTTAACTGTTCACATCGCCCATGCCTGTTAGTACAACAACTTTTGGAGTAGATATGATTTGTTTATTTAGCCTAGTAGCTAAATGGAAATAAAAGATTATCTTTTATTTCCTTCTTGCACTATATATATTACTTGTATTTCTCTTGTTTACATATCGATCAACTCTATTGTTCATCTGCTGTAACTCTTTGTAAACATCTGAGAAGTAATAATATTGTAGTGCTTGGAATTGATATCTTGTGTTCAACTACTTTACTTCTTGTTTATTAGTTACTGTTATCGATCAAAGGCATTTAAAACATAAACACAAACAAGTCTGATTCCGCCTTTCCTGTTTGATACCTTTAAGTTACTTGATTGGTTAGCCCGTTCTAACCACGATCCAAAAAGTGGTATCAGAGCCTTGGCTCGTGTGTTTCATAGTTTTAAAGAATTTTTGAAAACTTTTCTTACTTAAAGGTGTTTCTGTTTTCTCTAGATAAGACTGTTACGATTCTTGATCTATGAAAATAACTAAACTAAGGAATGGTAGCACTAACAAACCACCTACATTTACTCCTGATGACTTCTGTAAGGATCGAAATAACCCAAACACGATATCACAACCTCTAGTGAATGTGCGGAATCCAAACACTAGAGTGATTCAAGATAAATCAAGAAAAATACGTAAAAGCAATAACAAAACAAGTAAGAACACAAACCGATTGAAGAGAACACTTTACTATTAATCACCAGTTGCTTACACACTTAGTCGAAATTCTCAAAGAGAATTTCGAGATTACCAAAAACCACAAACACCTTAGGAGCAACCAACCCTAATCTTCTAATTAAACCATCCTTATATAGGAGGAGATTAGCTTGGAAAACAAGCTAATCTATCTTTGGTAACCCTAAATAACATAAAATTCCCGTATTTGACTTTAATGGCCCATAAAACTCCACCTAAACTCATTCTAAATGAGCCCAAACATGTCTAAATTGGCCCAATGACCCAATATACCCATAACCCAACTCATTTTGACCTATTCTAACACATAGGCCTTCAGAATACTCCGCCAAGTGATGATTTAATACACAAGCCACAAATTATTCCCTTACAATCTTCCCCTTGGCTTGTGCTATTAAATATCTTCTACTTTCAATCTTCAGACTTCAGTCTTCTCCTTGGCTTGAACATGGGTTGGTGAAGATTCTTTTCTTGAACGATCTTCATTGGGCAGCAATGGTCGAGATCTGGGAGTTTTCTCTCAATCAGCATCAGCTTGGACTTCAAATGACAAACAAATAATGAGAGGAGGATTCTCAAATACTTGCTTCTTCTTGAAACATGACGAGTCCTTGCTAAACCATCAGTAACTGTCTTGACTTGCATGAGACTTCAGAGGATAAATTTTGAAAACCTCTGTCTTGGCATTTGTGACTACTCTGCATCTTTTCTTCAATTAGCTTCCCCTAAACCTGAGAACGGTGTCTTTGGACGCTTTACTTGAACAACCAACAAACTTCCCCTAAGCATAGGGTAAGTCCTTTTCCGGCTGGTTCTTCAACACAAACAGTAGCAACACTCATTAACTTTTCTTCTCCATGACATCTCATTTAACCTGTCATGCACAACATGGAACAAACACTAACCAGACATGATGACTGGTTATCGGGTTAGAATTATTTTACCAAAAACTTCCCCTGAACCCGTGGACTCTTCACATTATCTCCCCCTGAGATTCTGGAGGGGTGATACTTTCTTGCATAAAACCCATAAAACTTATTAAAACCTTTAAATTAACCTGGCCATGGTTGAAAAATAAAATAAACAATAAAAACTTAAGATAACACAAAAGAAAAATAAAAATAAAACAAACATACCAAATTTCTAAACGAGAAGGTTTCTATGGGATCAAACCGTATGAATCTGACTGAGGAACCCTTTTCAGCTTCTATTACTCGAACACGTCCAGGTGATTGGCAATATACTGATCCACTTTAAACTCTAACCCTTTTCTTTATCAGGCTGTTTGTTACTTTATTATCTTTTAAGGTGCATTAATTATGAACAGCAAGTGGGTTTCAACAAATCCTAGGTACATGTTATTGCACACTATCAAGCATATAAATTCCCTACCACATATTTTCACTACCTGAACCAGAAGTTTGAAACTGAGCTCGAGACTTGGTTGAGAAAAGAAAGAATAGATCAGATAGATTTTTGGGTATAATATACAAAGTCAACTGAATTTTTGAAACATTTTTAATAATGCTCTCATCAGTGACAAAGGCTGAGGGTTTTGGACTCTTGAGGGTCTCTTTTGATGTGCTCTTTGGCATCTTTTGGGTGTATATTATTTTTTTAATTTTTAAATTTTTTTTATATATATTATTTAAGGTGATCTGTAAGCACGTATGTATGGACAACTCCAGGTCATTGCTCACGCAAAGCAGAGGAGAGCCTTACATACACGCGAAGCATCCCCAGGTCATTGCTCACGCAAAGCAGAGGGGACACCGACTTTTTGAGCTCAATTTCACACTCTTGGAGACAAGCGTGTGTATCGGGAACTTGAACATGCAGTCAAATAGAAATGCAATTAACCTTAGTGCTGTTACCCAACAAACTGCCATACGTTATTTTTAAGTGTGTAACGCATACCTTTTCAGATTTTAGAGCCGAGCCTACCAGCATATCACCATGGATCATGTCTTTCACATCTGCCTTACGCGTGTCAGCCATCTCCAAGACGGAAGTTTATTTCACTTCCCACCTTCTAAAGAAAACAAAAGATTAAAAATTAAAAAGCACAATTTAATTTTGAGGGGTCAACAATTTCATCGTTTCTATTCTTCCCCTTGCTTTTTGATTTTTAATAACAACACACATTTTTTTTTGATTTTTTTTTGATTTTTTTTTTATTTTTTGTTTTTTTTTAACACTCACAGACACAATACTAAATATGTACTAAAAACTGGCCAAGCTAACCTTCAAAGTGTATCTTTTGAAACTTTTCAGAAATGGGTTTTGTTTCATGCACAACCATACTTCACATCAAATCAGCCAAGAAACAAACAATTTAGACAGTGTTACCTTTACTGCTGATTTTCTCAGATTTACCTCTCACAAGGAAACATACCCTCCATTGAAATCTTCATGTCATGTGGTAGAGAGATGCCTCCTATCCTGTGCCTGGAACAATCACTATCACAAACAGACAAGGTTAATGAAAGTCCTCCTTGACTGTTCCTGCACACTGTGAGAGATTAGTTAACCATAAGTACCCAGGCCATTGTTGTTCTGGGTATACCTGCAGAGTCATTGAAAGTTATTTCTTTTAAGCACATCCTCTTTGAAAGATTGATACTTGGGGTTGTGGGTGCCTTTGATTTGGGTTTCTTGGTGTTGTTTTTGGTGTTGTTTTTGGTGGACTTTGGTGTGGGCTTTGTGGGTTCATTAGAATTCACACGACCATCATCAGAAATGATATTCGTGGGCTGATTGTTTTCTTTCCCTTTACCTTGTAGCCTTTTAGGTGGAATTTGATAAATGTTTGATTTATCATTTTTAACTTCATCAAATTGTTTGGAGTGCTTCTTATACACCCCTTTAGGTAGGTAACACTGATTTACCACCTTTTTCACATTCCACCTCTCTTGATTATTCTCAGAAAGACCACCATGTTTGGGAACCCAAATAGGTTTTAAAGCAACAACTGATTTGTTAACAGAATCATTCAATTTATGACTTTTGAAATCAGTTTTGGTTGGATGTTGAGGTGACTTAGGCTTTTGGTTAACTTTCTGTACCTTTGGTTGTAGGGGCACAGACTTCTGCACCTTGGGGATTGAGGGTGCAGGCTTTTTGGTCACCTTATGCACCTTTGGTTGTGAAGGTACATGTCTCTGCACCTTAGGGTGTGAAGGTGCAGACTCTTTGGTCACTTTAGATACCTTTGAGCCTGTAGGTACCTTTGGCTGAGAATTTACCTTTTTGTGGCCATGTTTGTGGTTTGTGCCACCATATGATTGCCCTTGGTAGTTTTGCAAATGAGTTTTAGGGTAGTAGGGTTCATATGGCCTATATAAACAATTTCTTGCCACATGTCCAGGATTCCCACACATATGGCAGAACTGCTTCTTTGGGTACGCGGGAGCTTGGGAATATTTCTTCCCTGTGGATACCCAAGATGGTTTGGAATTTTTGTGGATCCACACAACTTTGCCATTGGGCCTTGTTGTTAGCACATACTCCCGCTGTACTGGCACAAATTGGTCATATACAGAAGTTGCCTCAGGATATGGGATAAAGTCATGTGGTCTGGCCTCCTGGCACATTCTGATGGTCCACTGTCCTTATCCTTTCTCAAAATCCTGACTTTCCTCAAAGGTTTGGAAAGTTTAGGATCACAAACACCGAAATTAAAAGTACCACAAACAGAAGTTTTGTCAAAAACATCAGACTTAGCAAAGCTCAATCCAGACTCAGATTTATTTGACGCAAAAATTTCAGTTTTGACGTCAGGAAACTTTTGACTCTCAATGCCAACACTTTCCCCCTTTGAACCTGCTTCTTTGTTTTCTGTATCTGCACAAGAAGTAAAAGAGTTAGTCTGGTTGGAAACAGGAGCAGAAATTTTAATGGGACAAGCTGCCAATTTCTTTTCAATCTCAGCTTTAGCATCCAAGTTGGTCTTAGAACACTCATAATCTGAGATCATTTCATGCATCAGGGGCATCGGTACTGTATGGGTGGATTTTTCATCTTTTATTTCAGTACCGAGACCCAAACCAGAGTTGGCTTTTAGATGACGCATACGAGCGTCTGTGTTGTAGAAAAGTGAGCTAGCCTTCATCATTTCTGACACAATCTTACCGTTTCGCTCAACTTTGGTTTGCGATGTTTCTAATTGCCCTTTAAGTTGTTCAAGTTCAGTTTTCAATGTGGCAATTTCTTCATTAGCAACTGTCAGATATGTGTTTTTGTTACTCAAGTCCCTCTGAAGATTTTTTATGTCAATTTTAGCAGCTTCAAGTTTCTCACTCAAGTTTTTACTTCTACCCTTATATTCCCTCAACTCTCTATCAACAAATTCACGATTTAGGGTTTCATTGAAAAACTTAGTTTGCCATTCTTTAGATTCAGTAAGAATAGTTTGACATTTAGAGTTAAGACATACCTCAGAGCTGCTTGCAGATACAGAATTACCTGGAAGAAAGGATGCCATGAATGTCTTTGATTGAACTTCTGGATCAAATACGAACAGAAAGACTTGAACGGATTGAAAATTGAAAGCCTAAGGGTTGGATAGAAAAGGGTGAAGTTTGGATAGAAAAGTCAAGTTTTGGATCGAAAAGTGGACTTTTTGATCGAAAAGAGGACTTTTTGATCGAAAAATGAACTTTTTGATCGAAAAGTGTGGCTGATCGAAAAGTACTTTTCGATCGGGATGATGCGGGTCGAAAAGTCTGATCCGATCGAAAAGTAAGGGCTGGATCGAAAAGTCTCAAAGGGGACTTTTCGATCAAGGAGCACAATGGATCGAAAAGTCACAGGGGACTTTTCGATCAAGGGAGGCTGATCGAGAAGTCTCAAGGGGACTTCTCGATTGAAAGGGTTGGATCGAAAAGTCTCAAAGGGACTTTTCGATTGGTGTAACTGATCGAGAAGTCACAAAAGGGGACTTCTCGATTGGGCAGGCTGGTCGAAAAGTCACTTAGGGGACTTTTCGAGCAAGAGGAACGAATCGAAAAGCCACTGAGGGGGCTTTCTCGATCGGAAAGGCTCAACAGGAGGGACTTTTCGATCAGACAGACCGATCGAAAAGCCGAAAACAGGGTCGAAAAGTGTTGAAAACACAATCACAGCTTCCGAAACTTCTGACTTGAGTTACAACTTGCACAAAAACACCTCCGAACGTGCTAAAAGCTTGAAAATCACCAGAAAACCCAAATCGTTAGTACTCAAAATCTTGAATCCGATATCGCGAGAGCCTCGAAACTTGCGTTTCTTGGCTCTGATACCAATTGTAAGGATCGAAATAACCCAAACACGATATCACAACCTCTAGTGAATGTGCGGAATCCAAACACTAGAGTGATTCAAGATAAATCAAGAAAAATACGTAAAAGCAATAACAAAACAAGTAAGAACACAAACCGATTGAAGAGAACACTTTACTATTAATCACCAGTTGCTTACACACTTAGTCGAAATTCTCAAAGAGAATTTCGAGATTACCAAAAACCACAAACACCTTAGGAGCAACCAACCCTAATCTTCTAATTAAACCATCCTTATATAGGAGGAGATTAGCTTGGAAAACAAGCTAATCTATCTTTGGTAACCCTAAATAACATAAAATTCCCGTATTTGACTTTAATGGCCCATAAAACTCCACCTAAACTCATTCTAAATGAGCCCAAACATGTCTAAATTGGCCCAATGACCCAATATACCCATAACCCAACTCATTTTCACCTATTCTAACACATAGGCCTTCAGAATACTCCGCCAAGTGATGATTTAATACACAAGCCACAAATTATTCCCTTACAACTTCGACACCTGTAAACTCAGAATGGAGATTTTCTGCAAAAACACTGACTACAAAATGTAGAACTCCATTAAGTTGGGACCACAAGTCATTACAACCAAATCTGTAACTCAACCAATTGTTGATCTAATTAAAAAGTATGAGAATTATTCTGAGGATGACCATAAGACCTGTGAATGTGACTACAAAGCTTTGTGGGCACTCCAGGCAGCACTTCTAAAATCCATACTCATTGGCTTTAAGAGATGCAAAACTGCACATGATCTTTGGAAAGCTCTCATTGAAATGTATGAGGGGACAGATGAGGTTACGGAAAATAAGAAAGATGTTTTAAAACAAAGATATGAAAATTTCTGTCACAAAAGAGGTGAAACTATGTCTGAACAATACTCGAGATATGTGAAACTGATAGATGAACTACAAGGTGTAGATGTCAAAATTAAAAATGCTGATATAATCAGAAAGTTTCTAAGATCTTTACCTAAAGTTTGGACTGTCTATACAGTTAGCATAAAGTATAACAAAGACCTCAAGACTTTGAAATTAGGAGATCTCTATGGAATGCTGAGTGCACATGAGATGGAGATGAATGAGAAGTCTGGTGTATCATCTAACCAGGCATCATCTTCCAAAGGCACTTTGGCCCTCATCACTACTCACTCTGAGAACTATTCTGATCATGAACCATAGATTTCCTTTCCTGAGTCTCCTAAAGGACATGAATTTTCATAATTTCAAAACTTTGTAAATGTTGCTAACAGTTCTTACACAGGGTTCACTAGATCAGATCTTGAATGCATCAGTGCTGATGATCTAGAAGAAATTGACATCACAACTCAGCTTGCAATGGTGTCACTAAGGGCACAAAGGTTCTACAAGAGAACTAAAAGGAAGTATAATGGAGCCAAGAATGCTCTTATTGGCCTTGACAAATCTAAAGTCAAGTGTTACAACTGTAATCAGTTAGGACACTTTGCCAGGGAGTGTTCTCAGCCAAGAAGAGATGGTGGTTACAATGCTGAGAAGAAACCAGAATACACCAAACCAAGCTCTGGTTTTACCAAACCTAGCTCTTCTTCAGGCCCTACTCCACCACAACCCTCTTACAACAACCAAGGCCATGCAACTGCTGTTGTGGCAAACCAAACGGGGTTTGTTGACTGGGAAGAAGTGATGAGCGAGTTTACTCCAACCAACCATGCCTTGATGGCCAGTGGTTCTTCACCTGCAATTGCAGAGCTAAACTCAAATCCCACAATTGAACCTGAAAATGTGTTATGCACACCTAAGTGCATTGAACTGGTTGAAAGTTACAAAAGGCATAATCTGTCACTAATAGAAGAAATAACAAACTTAAATGAGTTGAAAGAGTACTCAAGAAGGGCAGATATAGCTTATTCAACCAAAACAGATGAACTTAAGCAAACAATAGGGGTTTTGAAACATCAACAAACTGATTTTATAACACAAATGGATGATGTTGTTGAGTAACTAAAAATTTCAAAGAAACAAAATGTGGAATATATGCTTGACATTCTAACCCTAAAAGATCAGCTGAGAGAAGCCATATGCAATGCTGATAAATTTCAATTTGCAAGTGAAAAAGCTCAAAAAATATGGCATGAGCACACACATGGGAAGGGAAGGGTATCTTTTAAAAGTGTTGAAAACCCTGACTCTTACACCAGTCTTGTAACCTTACCCAACAAGGAAACAAATGTTTCCTTGACAGCTGACCCAAAGGAGAATGGTCCTATAATTGATGACCTATCCAATGAAATTGAGTGTGTTAAAAAGAATGATGACATACTGTTTGAAAATCACACTGGTTTTTCGGATGTCACAAAAGCATAAACCAGCATTTTCTGCTAAGGTTGAAGATTTGAAAATCTCAAAACCAACCTCAAATGTCACTGAGCCAATGAGTTTAGATCATGAAGGATCTCATTCTTCGGGTTCTACTACTCAAAAGGTTGGAACATCAAAACCTGTTTTCAAACAAGTATCACAAAACACCAGGTCTCTCACACTTCTGTGAAGGAATGCATAATTTGCGGTGAGTTAGGACATGTGGCAATTCACTGTTCCTACAATCCTTTTAAACAGATAATTAACAATGCTAATATTTCTCCTAAGAGAAAACAAAATATGTTTAGTTCAAAGATTCCAAAGGATAGCAGGAACATGTCACCAAGACGATCACATGGTGATCAAAGGGATTTTGGAAAAACTCAGAAGGTTTGGGTTGGGAATGAGAAAAATAACAGCTTCTCACATGTTAAAAGAAACAATTTTCCTAAGGAACGAAATTCCACAGGAACTTCATTTCTTCTGAGAGAACTTTCCTCCGGAAGAAGTACAGTTCCCTGGGAACATTTAAACAACATTAGGTCTTCAAAACCTTCAAGGCAAAGACCTGAATTTCAATCCACTGAGTTTATTAATCAATCACACCCAAAATTCAAAGGTATATTCCCAAGAAAAATCTGCTCCCCATGAAAGAAAACAATTTTCTGAATAGTATGAAGTGCATGATCATCCTGCACAAGTGAGTTCATACGGAACTCAGTACTCTCATACTGAAATTCCCACTGTTGCTTCTCAACCAAAGTTTGAAAGTGCAAAACAAAGAAGCAACATGAAGTACTGGGAAAAGAAGACTTTTATCAAGAAACATGGTTTTCCCAAATGGCAAAATTATAACAGGAATGTAAATGAGAAAAAGGGTGACTTTTCAGAGCATGGACTTTATCACTGAAAATCAACTTGTTTTAAGAAATTACTTATATAATGATGCCATGGGAAGACTCAAGACCACAAAGGCTTAGGTCCCATACTCCAGCTAACCATGTTGTTTACCTGTGTAGGGGCCACATAATAAATCTCAAGCAAATGTTTGGGTTGTAGATAGTGGGTGCTCCAGTCACATGACAGGTAATAAAGTCTTCTAGAAAATACAAAAAGACATGATGGAGGTCCCGTTGCATTTGGAAGCAATGAATGGTACATTACAGCACTTGGTAATGTATAAAATGGGAGTTTTACTCTTGACAAGGTAAGTCTTGTCAATGTTCTGAATTTCAATCTGTTAAGTGTATCACCAATTTGTGAAAAGAACATGAGTGTTCTGTTTAATGATGTAGAAACTTTAGTACTTAAGCCTGGTCTCAAAATTCCTGCTGAAATGATTTTGATTAAAGCAAAAAAACAGGATGGCTTGTACTTACTTGATATGGCAAGTGCTAAATCTCATGATGGCAATACTTGTTTAATATCAAGAGCCTCTATTGATGAGTCTGACCTTTGGCACAAAAGACTTGTACATGTTAATTACAAAACCATGAATAAACCTGTCAATTTAGGGCTGGTTAATGGTTTACCAAAGAATCATTTTAACTGCAATGAACATTGTACTGCTTGTTTAAAGGGTAAACAGCACAAGTCTTCTCATAAGTCCAAATCTAAAAATTCAATTTCTCAACCCTTAGAATTGTTGCATATGGATCTCTTTGGTCCTACAAGGGTAATGAGTTTGGGAAAGAAATCTTATTGTTTTGTTATCACTGATAATTTTTCAAGATACACATGGGTTTTCTTCTTGAGAACTAAGGATGAAACACCTGAAATCTTAAAGTCATTAATCACACAACTTGAAAATCAGTCAAATTTGAAAGTCAAAACAACTACATGTGACAATGGTACTGGATTTAAAAACCATGTTTTAAATTCTTTTTGTGAACAAAAAGGGATATCTAGGCAGTTCAGTGCTGCTAGGACTCCTCAGCAAAATGGGGCTGCTGAGAGGAGAAATAGAACACTGATTGAGGCTGCTAGATCTATGTTGGCTGAGTCTAAGCTCCCTGTAACTTTCAGGGGGAGAACTCAATTGCAAAGAAGGATGACTGCAATTTTGGTTAATTCTATTCCTCTGTCAGCACTCAACCTTACAAACCATCTATCATGCCAACTGCTACAATTCAGCAAGTTATTGATCCTACTCCAGTGAACTTGGTTGAAAATGAGTCAATTGATTCACAATCATAAAAGGATGGATATGTCTCAGATACCAGTGATGATGGGAGTGTGCAGCCTTATCCATATGTAAATCAATATGCTGATCATGATGTTTCTCCTGAGTCAAACTCCACTGACTCATCTCCTGAAGAGAACATCAACTTTGCTAACAGCATGAATGATCAACATGTTTCTGCTGCAACTACATCATATTTACCCCTTTCACAAAGAATGCCAGGAATTGAGCTTAGTATCCAACTACCCCCAATTATCCCTCTAACTAGCAAGTTCAGAGTCATGAATTCCCAAGTTTTCAGAATACAAATGTCATCAAAACTCATCCAATTGAGAATGTGATTGGTGAAGAGAATGCTCCTGTTCTCACTAGAAGCAAATCTGCTGCTGATGTAAATATTTGTTTATTTGCTTGCTTCCTGTCCCAAGAAGAACAAAAGCAAGTTGAGCAAGCACTGAAAGACAATCACTGGATTGAAGCTATTCAAGAGGAATTGTTCCAAATCAACAAACAACAGTTTTGGGAACTAGTTCATCTTCCTGAGGATGCTCAACGAATTGGAACAAAATGGGTCTTTAGAAACAAGAAGGATGAAAGAGGAATTGTCATCAAGAACAAAGCTAGGCTTATTGTTCAAGTATATGCTCAAGAAGAAGGGATAAACTATGATGAGGTTTTTGCTCCTGTTGCAAGATTACAGGCAATCAGAATCTTCCTTGCCTATGCAGCTTACAAGAACTTCATAGTTTATCAGATGGATGTCAAGAGTGATTTTCTTTATGGAAAACTGAAGAAAGAAGTTTATGTTTGTCAACCACCAGGGTTTGAAGACCCACACCATCTAACAAGGTGTGCAAACTAATCAAAGCTCTATATGGCCTCAAGAAAGCACCAAGAACATGGTATGAGACACTCTCAAACTACCTGCTTGGCCATGGTTACAGGAGAGGAGCTATTGATAAAACTCTCTTCATCAGAAAAAGTTAGAAAAGACAAGTTACTGGTTCAGATATATGTGGATGACATCATCTTTGGGTCAACCAATCCTAAGTTATGTAAGGAGTTTGAGACCCTGATGCAAGATCAATTTGAAACGAGTTCAATGGGTGAACTTAATTTCTTTCTGGGTCTCCAAGTTAAGAAAAATGCAAAGGGAATCTTCTTGAACCAATCCAAATATATTCAAGATATGCTCAAGAGGTTTGATATGCTATCTTCCTCTTCTGCAAAAACTCCTATTTCAACATCACACAATCTGAATTCAGAGTCAGAAAGTGAACATGTTGATCATCACACTTACAGGGAAATGATTGGTTCTTTAATGTATTTAACAGCAAGTAGACCTGATATTATGTTTAGTGTATGTTTATGCTCTAGATATCAGTCTGCTCCCAAAGAATCCCACATGAATGCAGTGAAGAGAATATTAAAATACCTCAAGGGACAACCAAAACTGGGGTTTTGGTATGCAAAGAATAATGACTTTTCTCTTGTTGCCTACACTGACAGTGACTAAGGTGGCTGCTACTTGGATAAGAACTCAACATCCAGAGGATGTCAATTTCTAGGAAATAGGCTTGTTTCATGGCAGTGCAAGAAACAAACCTGTGTTTCTACATCAACTGCTGAAGCTGAGTACATTGTTGCTTCAAGCTGCTGTGGTCAAGTGCTATGGATTCAAAATCAAATGCTGGATTATGGAATCACATTTCTAAAAACTCCTATGTATGCAGACAACACCAGTGCCATTTCCATCACCAACAATCGTGTGAAACACTCAAAGACAAAGCACATTGAGATAAGGTACCATTTATTAGAGATTGTGAAAAAAAGAAATTGATTAAGTTACACAAAGTTCGTACTAATCTTCAACTAGCTGACCTTTTCACAAAGGCATTTGATGAGGCAAGATTTTTCTTCCTTATCACAGCTATTGGGATGATGAACTTTGGTTAACTTTTGATGTCAGTTGTTGTTCTCTGTACATATTTTTATGATCTCTTAGTGCATGTGTGTCTTTTAATCCTCTTCTTCTAAAACCAATAAAATTCTCTGTAAATTACACTGTAATTTGTTCATAACTAAAACTGCACAAAATTTGCTAATTCTGTTTTGAGCATTCCAGAGTAAGTTCCGAGGGAACAAAATTGTTCCGAGGGAACTTACTCCGGAAGCAATTTTACTCACAAGAGATGTTCCGAGGGAACTCTCTAAGGTGTCTAATGTGTTTCAAGTGTTTTTCTAAGTGTCAGGAAATTCCGGAGTAATTTGAGACTCCGAGGGAACTTCCTAGGGAAGTTTTTCAGGTGAAATGAGGAGAATTTCTAAGGGAAGTAGTTTCGAGGGAACAAGATTGTTACGAAGGAAAAGTTCCAGAGGAACTTTAATGAATACTTAATCGATTTTGGGTTAAGTGGGACCCTTCACAGTTATATCACTGTTGCACCGTACAAACGCATAATGCGTTAACAGTGACAGTTAACTGCTGGCCCCAGTAACTCCACCTTCCACGTTACCGTTAATTCCCTCTCTCCTCACCCTTTAACTGTCGCTTCCAGAGAAAACCCTTCACTTACTAAACCTAAATTCCCAAATTCCCCTCAATCGCTCTCGTTTTCTTCTCAATTTCATCAAACCTACTCTCAATTTCCCACCGAAATCACTCAATACAGAACAATGGCAGCATCCGCGTTCCACAACGAGCACAATCAAAGAGCTTATTTGGAGAAATCACAGAAATCGGCTCCGTTTGACGGGATGATTGACTTCCTTACTGCGTCAGAACTACACTTTGCCCTAACTGTAAGTCCAATCATCTATGATGAGACGATTACACAATTCTGGGCTAACGTAGTAGTGGGTGCCCGTGATGAAGACGGAGAGCAAGTCATGCAAGTTGAAAGCAAAGTACACGGAAGAGATGTGTACATCACTGAAGCCATGATCAGAAATCATTTAAAGTAACAGGATGAAGGAGGTATCTCCACTGTCTCCAAGGATGACTACCAATTCACCCTGATGGGCATAGGCTATGGTGGAAATCCCATGAGCAAGATGGTGAAGAAATGCCATATTCCACCAGTTTGGAGATTTCTAACCCACACTCTGCTAGTATGCCTAACCCCAAGGCGATCACATGAAGAACTTGGTGAAGCCCAAGCAACTGCTCTTCATGCTGTGATCAGGGGAGAGTGTTTTAACGTTTCGAAAATGATTTTTGATGGGCTAAGGGAGAATTGTACAAAACCTTTTAACATGTATCCAAGGTTTTTACAACACATTCTGGATACACAATTCTCTGAGGTCCCAAAAGCTGTCACTGTTTGTAGGTCCGAAAATCTCCCAAACACACGATATTTGATCGTAAATGAGTGCGGAATCCTCAAATACGATTGATTCAAGAACAATAGTAGAAGAATAGACTAGATCTAGTGAAAAGATGAAGTCTTGAATGAAAATCACTACTAAAGGAAGCTGATCGTAAACACAGAATCACAAGAGAAATCGTAAACTGCCTTGGATATATTTGAAAAGCTTGCAATCATAAACATCAAAATGGGTTTATATAGCACCCTTACAAATATCGTAAACCTGGAACAAGCCCATATGGCCCAATCATAATCACTTAATTAGCCCACTAACTAGAAAGTTACAAGCCCAAAACAATTACAAAGCTAGCCCATTAACAAATGTTCATGCCTTAAATAAGCCTAGCCCAACAATCTTCCCCTAGGCATGAATCATTTGACCTTTTTCTTCTACGGCAGCAGGAGATCGAATCTGAAATGTGTTCAGTGTCGTTGTTCGACCACCATTTGTTTGCTACAATCCGACTCTGCAGTCCCATGAAAGATTCCTACCCTCACAGCATTCTCCATATCATTTTCATCACCAAGTATAGGTTGTGAGGCGAGCAACTTGATATCTCTTTCTCCGAATCTGAGCAAATCAACCGGATCATAAAAACGGAACTGCCTCATACTCTTGCAGAGCACCACCACCTCGTGTGTCGTTGGATCATAAAACCAGCAGTCAAAGTTTTTGACTAAAGTGCCATCTTGAATTTCATCCAACATATTTATAACTCTAGTGCGCTTGGTAGGTGGTCTCCGTGCTTCTCCCATAGGCTCACCAGTAGCAGGGTCAGTACCAGTCTCAATCCACCTCACCTGCTTCAGCTCAAAATCAGTGAAATTGTTTTCCAGATGGCCCAGCAAGTTGTTTCTGATAAGATCCCCATCGGAGCTGTTCCATCTGTTGATAAATGGAGCTCGAAGCAGGCTCCTAATCTCGGGCTCAGTCCAGGAATGAAATTGCCCACGAGTTTTGTAGTATTCCACTGGACTGAAGCCTTCACGGATTACGGCAAACAGTTTCTTCTCTGAGTCATAGTGCCAGCAAAGGATGTTTTCACGACTCCCCCTCTTGTCTAATGAGCTCTCACCAAGATCAAGGGTGTATTGTGTGGGGGCTGGTCCTTGAAAGAATTCACGGAACCAGTTGTCGTGTCCCTCAGGGGCTTTGGAGATGATTCTGCCACTTCGGGCGTAATCTGACATCTCAATGTTTTCATCTCCATCATCCTCAGTTGCTTCACTTGTACCTTGAGCTGAAGAGCTTTGACCCGAGGCACCTGAAGTATTTCCCTCTACTGCACTTTTAAAGGCATTGAACTTTTTCTTCAGGTCCATCAGAGCTTCATTGAGATCCTTCATTCTTGTCTTGTCAGCCTCCTCTCTCTCTTCCATCCTTCTGTTATCTGCTACCTCTTTCTCCCTTAACCTTCTGTTCTCTGCTTGCAGTGCCATAATCTCATTCTGTCTGATCCTGTTCTGAGAGATCAGAAAGTTGATATGAGGATCGGTGCTTATCCTCAGTTCAATTGGTAGCTCAGCAGCTTGAAAAGGCCTAAATCCAGGAATAGTTGTTGGCTGAGTTACCACAGGATCTGCACTCACTCTTACAGGGCTTGGAGCAATGAATGTATGATCAACCTCCAGAAATTGACTCTCTTCCCGAACTGGGCTACGTTCGATAGGAAGAGGAGTCTCAGTTTGTACAGAAGCAGGTCGATCATGTACCTCTTCAGCAGCTGTTTCTACTTGAGCACTGGGACCCTCAGAACTGGGTCCAGCTGGTTGTACAACCAATAAACTTGAGCTTGTCTTGGTGAACTTGAACCGTACGCTCCTTGGATCAGATTTCTTTCGAGGAGATGGCTCACGAGCAGGAACGGGTTCTTCTTCCAGAACATCATCAACAGACAAATTCAGCTCTGGAGGTGTAGTGTCACTCCCAGATGAGCCAATCATATCATCCCTCGACCTTTTATGGGTTAGTGGCTCCAAGTCTCCATAAATATCATCTTCTGAGATGTCCTGACCAGCAAGAATGTCATCCATTACATTTTCTTCATCGGAGGGAATAACATCTTCATCTTGTACATTAACAGCTGGAGTTGCCGTTAAGTCTTGATCTTCTGCAATGGATGCATTGACATTGGGCACATCAGCTTCTGCATCAGAATCATCCATCACTTGTTCCCTTGCAACCTCTGGGAACGCCCCTCTCTTAGCCCACTCCAATCTTCCTTCAAACATTTGCTTACCCGGTCTATCTTGGGTTTGCAAGCCAAAGACCCCAATATCCATTACCTTCACATCAAGCTTCTCAATCCTCTCCTCTATCATCGGATACTTCTTCATCACTACCATTTGAACGAACCTCGGCATCATTAGAAACTGCTCTCTGGCACTCAGTTCTGCATTGCCTATCCAATCAATTAGCATCATCCTAGAGTAGTTAAAGTTCCAGTCTAAGGCCAATGCTACGAAGGCAGTTCCATGGAGTTGGTTTAACTGATCAAAGCTCGTTCTCTTGCCTAGGAAAGACTTCTGCATGTAATGTGCAAGGCACCTCCAGTAGTGTGGCAGAAGCTTTTTGAAGATAGGCGGAAATTTTCCTTCATACCCCATTGAACGAGCACCCGCTAGAACTACCTCCTTCGGATACTTGATAGGGTGAGAAGCATCATCAGTAATGTTCAGCCCTTGCCTTATATCTTCTTCTTCAATCACAATTGGTCTGTTCTTGATCGTTGCAGTAATCCTTGTCTTGTCAGAATTTGCCCTGGCAGTTCCCCAAAATTCTCTGACCAGCATCTCGTCGATGAGCACATTCGTCCTCGGGGCGTGGTTGATTTTGCAAGTGTTCATCCCGGCCACAAGAGAGTAGAATAAGCTCCATGTGTTTTTCTGGCGGGTCTTCCAGATACGCTGGCATACAATGATCCTGTTCGTACTTTATGTCTTCGATAAGCATCTCTTCTGCCATCTGAGAAGGACAAGACAAATGCATTAGACTTGATCATTAACGAGCAATTATGATTATTAACCCTTAACGTTGTTCAATTGAAGTTCACATTTTACTTTAGGCAGTCATAAAATTTCAATTTGAACACCTTTAAGGAAAATAATTGAGTTTAGCACATTCTCACAAACACCGACAAATTTTATCTCAAAACCGTTCAATTTTAATGAGATCTCAAAATTATTAAGAGTTTAAGTCTTTAAATCTCATTTTAAAGAGTTTACGACTTAAATAAAGAGATTACGATCCAAATACGGTGATTACGATCCCTTAACTGGGTTCACGATTGATTTAAAAACGGGCCCAATCGTAAACACTTGACCCAATCGTAAACAAGGTAAAACGGCCCAATTACGATCGTAAATGGATTTTGTCGTTTTCACCGGTCGTAATCACCCTAATCGTAATCACGGAGTCGTAAACAGAAGTCGTAAACGGTTCACAGTTCATCTTCTTCATTGCAAGAATCGTAAACGCCGAGAACTCCATTGTTGCACCTGCAACAAACTCGTAAACACGATTAATCACAAAAATATTCAAGAAACCCACAAACAACTACCTTATAACAGTTTTAGTCACAAATCCGACAAACAAACTTCGAGAAATTCGCTCGTATAAGCAAAACTTGGAACAAACTCGTTTTTTAGGGCTTGGATCAAGTAACCGAGACACGAGGTTCAAGTAACGTCGATTAACAGAGGGCTTTTGGTCGGAAAATGGTTACGAACACAGTGGTGTGGTTGGATGGCTCGGCGGTGGTCGAAATCGAGCAGTGTGAGGGTTTCCGACGAGGTGTGCGGCGGTAAGGGTTTTTCTCTAGCCGGAATCGTAAATGGTGAAGGAGTGGTTGTGAGGAAGTCGTAAACGAATTGGGGTTTATATACCCTATTTTGGAATAAAAAAATTTCATTTTGACCCCCTTGAGATTCAAAAAAAAATTTTAAACACCTCCCAAATTAACAATTCTCTTGAAATTGTTTAGCTTTGTGACACATTTGAGAATTTACGAAGCTTCCCCTCAAACTTAGCCCCGAGTATCTGATCTTGATCAAAAACAATAAAGCTTAAAAATTTTTAAAGACAAACACAAAACTTGAAAACTGCACAAACTTAAGATAATCTATAAACTGGATAAACAACGTACTTACCTTGAGTTTGATATTTTTCATGGATCAAACCAGACAGATCATTAACCGAAGAACCCTTTTCAGCTTCCGTTACTCGACGCTCTAGACAATTTCTTAAAAAAAAATTTGAAATCACGTAAACTCACATCCAGTTAAAAGTTTTAAAGTGCTTAAGTTGAGGTACATTGTTACCGTCATGTTTAACCGTCCCCACACCCAATTGTTCATAGCAAAACCTACCCAACCTCAGAGTTTATTGAGGATTCACAAACCCCCAACTTGAGGAACCGTGCAACACCATCATGACAAACACTTATTTACTTAATTATCAGTTGGTGATCAGGTCGGCCGTATAAGCACGCAAAGAATACCAAACCAAATAATTACTTTATTGATTTTTTTATTTTCCTTTTTCTTTTCAATTTCTTTTTCTTTTTGTTTTTCTTTCTTTTTGAATGCGGTGTTGTCATAACAGCAAAGCATGGCGTGTGAGAGAGTGAATACTAGGTAAATACCACTCTCAACCCGTTTTTGCTGGGACTCAGTCTTTTAAACTATGTAAACTAGGATGGAAAACCTAAACATATATAAGAGTTAAGATTACTGCACTTACAATGGATGATCATTGTTTTTGATTTAACTTACCGAACATCATCTTTGAGACGTCTTTCACTTCTGCCTTACACGTGTCAGTCTCCGATCGTCATGGAGATTTATATCACTTCCTACCAACTCAAGGCAAAGCAAAAGACATCATAAAAACCTCAAACAGATATTTTTTTGAATTTTCTAAGACAATTATATTTCTTCCCCTGTTTTTATGAGGCTTTTGAAAACAAACACTATTTTTGTTGTTTTTAAGATTTAAAATAACAAAAAAAAAATTTGATCAGATCATTCCTCGAAGGCAATCATCCGAAGGCCTTCGACACACATTTCAAAATTTGGTCGTGGGAGGGGTTTTGTGAAAATGTCCGACACATTCTGATCGGAGCTTACCTTTTGAAGCTGAATCAGCTCCCGATCATAGCAATCTCGAATGAAATGTACCTTTATGTCTATATGCTTGGTTTTAGAATGTTGGACAGGGTTTTTCACAATTTCCAGAGCAGCAGCATTGTCGCAAAAGATAGGAGTGTTAACGAATTCCATACCGTAGTCTGTGAGCTGGTTTTGGATCCACACTACCTGTGAAGTACCGGCAGACGCTGCCACGTACTCAGCTTCGGCAGTTGATTTAGATACGGTATGCTGCTTCTTGCTCTGCCAGGAGATGAGTCGATCGCCCAGATATTGACATCCACCCGTCGTTGACTTTCGGTCCAAGTCACTTCCACCATAGTCACTGTCAGTATAAGCATACAATTGAAAGTCAGTGTTCTTTGGGTACCAAAGACCAAGCCTAGGCCTGCCCTTTAGGTACCTAAATATACGTTTAACAGCATTCAAATGAGAAAGTTTAGGGTTAGCCTGATAGCGGGCACACAAGCAAACTGCATGCATAATATCTGGCCGACTTGCTGTTAAGTACATCAGAGAACCAATCATTGAGCGATACGTGAATTCGCTCACTGACTCCCCTTCTGCGTCTGCTGACAAGAGAGGTCGGGACGCCATTGGAGTTGAAATAGGCTTTGAGTCTTGCATCTTGAATTTCTCTAGGATCTCATTCACATACTTGGCTTGGTGAATAAGAATCCCAGATTCATCTTGTTTAACTTGCAAGGCTAGGAAGAAACTCATCTCCCCCTGATCGCTCATTTCAAACTTTTTCTTCATGATTTCCTCAAATTCGGTGCATAATTCCTCGTTTGTAGAGCCGTAGATGATGTCATCTACATACACTTGCACCATGATTATGTCCTCATCCACCCTCTTTCTAAACAAAGTTTGATCAACAACTCCTCTTGTATATCCATTCTCCACTAGGTGATTGGACAACGTTTCATACCAGGTGCGAGGAGCCTGATGCAAACCGTACAAGGCCTTATCCAGTAGATAAACATGATCTGGATTTTCTTCATCTATGAACCCTGGTGGTTGGGTTACATAAACTTCTTCGTTCATCTCTGCATACAGGAAGGCAGTCTTCACATCCATCTGATGGACTGTAAAATTGAGATATGATGCCACAGCCAGAAAGATCCGAATTGCTTCCAATCTCGCCACCGGAGCGTATACCTCATCATAGTCAATCCCGTGAACTTGCCTGTGACCTTGTACTATTAACCTCGCCTTGTTTCTTACAATGATTCCTGAATCATCCTTCTTGTTCTTATAAAGCCACCTCGTGGGAATCACCTTCTTGTCGACTGGCCGCTTCACAAGTCGCCACACTCCCAGCTTTGAGAACTGATTAAGCTCATTGTGCATGGCCTCTATCCAATTCGGATCTCTGAGAGCAACCATCACATTCGGAGGCTCAATCTGGGAGATAAAACATGAATACATGCAGAAATTGATATCCCCTGTGCGGCTTCTAGTTGAAACACCTGCAGACACTGGTCCAAGTATGTTGCTGACTGGATGATCCTTGTTGATCCTGGATACCTGGACATCTGGCACAGACACAGAAACAGGCAGATTAGAAGAAACAACATTATCATTTATATCACTAATACCTGGACTTTGAGGTGTCTCTGAATCATTATCACACGTTCCTGAAGTTCCCGGAGCATCTACGTTGACATTTGTGGGAACTGGAACAGGTGTCTTTTCACTGATTCTGTCAACAGAAGGTCTTGATTCAGATGGCTGAGTGATAATCTCTTCTTCTTCACCCAAATTATGAAGATCATTCGAAAACTTGAACCCTTCAAACAGAGACCCGTAGTTAAAAATCCAATCAGGTCCGGTCCCTGCATCCGTCGGATTGTCTTCAAGCCAGTCCACGTTGAACGCTTCAATGATCAAACCAGTGGTCTTGTTATAGACTCGATAAGCACTATTTCCCGAATAACCAACGAAATAACACTCATCCGCTTTCGCCTCGAATTTCCCTACGTCGGACTGAATCAGCACCGTGCACGGACATCCGAAAGTCTTGAAATAACCCACTGTCGGCTTCTCTTTGTAGACAATCTGATATGGAGTTTTCTCATGACGTTTGTTTAACAGAACGCGATTTTGCACATAACATGCTGTGTTGACTGCCTCAGCCCAGAAGAAGATTGGTAGTTTTGCTTCACACATCATTGTCCTCGCAGCTTCAATGAGTGTCCTATTTCTTCTCTCAGCTACTCCATTCTGTTGTGGAGTGTAGGGAGCACTGAACTGTCTGTCTATGCCTTTAGCCCCACAAAACATATTCAACTCAGCATTCTTGAATTCCGTTCCGTTATCCGATCTGATAGCTTTGACCTTCTTGTTCAGCTGATTCTCTATGAGTGTGACAAACTGTTTCACTAGGGCTGGAGTTTCATACTTGTTAGACAAGAAGTAGACCCAAGTAAAACGTGAATAGTCGTCCACAATCACAAGACAATAGGAGAACTTGCTGATGCTCTGAACTTGCATAGGCCCAAATAGATCCATGTGTAGGAGTTGTAAAACTGATGACACAGAGTTTGCTATCTTCGGACGGTGTGGCAACTTGTGCTGCTTCCCCTTCGCACATGCCACACATTTTTCAATAGTTGAGAAGTCTTTAATTGGCAGCTTTCTGACATGCTCTCCTTTCGCGAGCTTGGTCAAATTCTTCATATTAGCATGCCCGAGACGTCTATGCCACAACATAGCCAAATTTTCGTTTTGTTTTGAGATGAGGCATGCTTCTTCTGACGTTGGAGGATTGCCCATGTTGAGAAGATATGAGTTTGAACGTCTTGGAGTGCGCATCAGTACACACTCCTCGGGTATCTTCACACCAGGCTTCAAAATAATACACTCCTTTCGATTGAACATCACCGAATAGTCTTTGTCACAGATCTGAGAAACACTCAGCAAACTGTGCGACAGTTCCTCCACATAATGAACGTCAGAAAAAGACAGATTTCCACTCCTCACCACACCTTTCTTACTAATTCTACCACCCACACCACCTGCAAATGAAACTCCTCCACCATCGAAATCTTCTACATCTTCCAAAAGGGACAGATCTCCGGTCATGTGTCAGGGAGCAACCACTATCAACGTACCAGAGATTGCTGATAGATCTTCTTGGCTGTCCCTACAAGAATAAGAAATTAATGAGATCCAGGTACCCAGGCCATAACAGATCTGGGCACACCTTTTGCATCAATGTAGTTAACTAATTGGAGAATCATTTCAGACTTTGATCCAGACACATTCTCATTTTGAATGTTGACTTTTGGTTTCCATGTGGTGGTTTTCTCTGGTTTCAACACAGTTGTTGAATTGTTGACAATCACAGGTTTCTTTTGTGGTGAAATGACCTTTTTACCAGTTGGCTTTTTAACCGGTGTCCACTCAAGTTTCAGTTTAGTATACACAAGTTGTTTTGTTTGAGCGACACCTTTTTGTTTCAAAACCTGTTGCTCGGCTTTCGCTTTGCCATTAGGTTGATTAGCTCTTTTTACTTTAGCCACTTGTTTTTCAACGAATTCTGGTTTTATCTTGTGGGAAACTCCTTTAGATACATAAGTTTGTTTTGGAGTTCTGGTCACATTCCACTTATTAACAACAGGCTTTGTCACAGGTGCCTTTGTGTTTGAAACCTTAGACTGTTCAGTCTTCATTGGTTCAGAACATTGCTTCCCCTGAAACACAGCTTGTTGTTTCTGCTTTTGTTTTTGCCTTTCTCCGGTCATCATTTTCTCCAACATACTAGTCCGTGGGTTTTGCGGATAGTATGGTTGGTAAGGTCTATTAACACAGTTAGCTGCAAAATGTCCTGGCTTTCCACATTGAAAGCAATTCATGAGTCTAGGCCCATTGACATGACTACAGAGGTATGAACGTCTTGGGTAAGACGACTTCCACTCTGGCTTATCATCCCATTTGTGTATAACACGTTGTTTATCCTTATCAGATTGTGTAATTAAACAAAATTGTTCTGATTTAGATTTGTTTGTTCTATTAAAAGCTGACACAACCTGAGGATAAGCAACAAAGTCTTTGGGCTTAGTCTCACGACCTGTTTTTGTGTTAGGCACACGAATTTTAAAACCAGACACTTTTTCATTTGATTCTGAAACTTTTTTTAATAACGATACAGCTACTTGTTTTGACTTGGATGTTTCTAGTTCTGACACAAGTGCCAATACATCATCCTTAGGTAAACATAAACTAGAACTACTAGAACTACTAGACGCATGACTCTCATCCACTCTCTGACACTCTGCATCCTCCTCAGAAATGTCTTTGATTTCTACTTCATCTGCACAATAAATAGATACATCAGAAGCGCTCACACAGTTATTCAGAGAAGTATTTGATGGACCTGCTTCACATGCGTCTGTCATCACTCTGTCCATATTACCCAACCCATAAGTCATGTGCTTTTCATTTTCAATTTCCTCTTCTGTCATAGGCTTCACTCCAACCAAGACACTATCTAAGGGAGGTCCTTCTTCATGCATTTCCGATGCAGTTCTATCAATCTGATCCTCCTCTAAGATCATTCCTATCACATCTCTAGTTTTATCTTGAGGAACAACGTTCTTGCTTGCAAAGCTAATTCCTATCCCACCTTTGTCTTTACCCATTCTAACCTCAGTTATGCAAGTATCTAGGGATTTACTAGCCTGTAACATTCTTTTGCTTCTCATAAGGTTTATATCAAGCTTAACCTGCATCTCATTGTTCTTATGCTTAAGGTCATCTATCTGCTTACTTAGCTCAGCTATTTCTAACTTAGCGTTGTCATACAAATAGGCATTCTCAGTTGCAAGGTTCTTATATTTTGCTATATCTAATTTCTGGGCTTTAACCTTTTCTTCATTCTTTTGCCATCTACCCTTAAATGAACTCTTTTCACATTTTACCTCAAACAATTCTGATTCAAAGTTTTTGCAATATTGTCTAAGAGTAGTAACTATACGATCACAAACAGGGTTAGAACATACCTTGGTGTGGTCTGCTGCCATAGCTTCATTCTCCTCAGGTTCTTCTTCAGTAACCACAAAAGCATGCTCCTCTTCATCATCATCATCCATAGTCGTCATCATAGCATGCGTCAGACTCAGATCCTTCAGCTGAGGGGTCCAGTCATAACCTCCACCTTCCTGCACTATTAAGGCACTTGTCTCGCCCTTTGCCTTCCCATCAACTGGCTTCTTCATCTCTGCTTTCTCCTTCCTTGGTTTGCTGCATTCTCTAGCAAAATGCCCATATTCATCACAATTGTAGCACCTAAGCTTCGTCTTATCAAACCCCATTCTGATCTTGTCTTGATCCTTCCAAACATTTCGCCCTGTAGTAGCCATGAACTTCTTAGCCCTGAACACCGCCATAGCCATTTGCCAAGAGACGTCCAGCATCTCCACATCCTCTGGATTAATCTGATTAAGCTCCCCTGATAGAATCTCAGAGGGAATTAGGGTTCCGGCCATTAAAGCATGGTAACTGTTCATGAATCCCATACCCAGTGCAAAACTGGGATCGTTGTTCGCCTCAGAAGTGTCACCTCCACTTGAACTAGATTGGGGTTGTGCCACAAATGCCTTCGTTTGGGTCATCGAACTTGATCCACTTCCAACAGACTTTCCTTTCTGCTTCTCATCAACCTCTTCCGACAACAAAGCTTGATTCAGCTTCCCAGCCAAACTAAGTGAGCTTATATGATTCAACTCACGCTGCTTATCATCAATTAGCTTGGACTTCAACTTATTGATCATTTCATCCAGAGACAGCTCACTCAATTTGTTGTTGTCCTTAATAATTGAGATATTGGTGTTCCATGACTTTGGCAAACTGTTTAGCAGCTTCAAATTCTTATCTTCCAATTCCGGCTCCACACCATAACTTGACATTTCTGCCATCAGAGAGACAAATCTTTGCACTTGCGCTTCGAAAGATTCACCTTGGATGTGATTAAACAAATTGAATTTCTGCTTCAACATCTGCTTTCGACTCGCCTTGATGTCTGGATTTCCCTCATAAGCAACAATCAATGCATTCCACAGTTCCTTTGCCGTCTTGCAATGCTTAAAGCCTTGAGCAATGTCTGGTGTCAATGCCATGGTCATTATCGCAAATGCCCTCTCTGCCTTGTTACACCTTTCCCAGTCATCATCTTCAAACTCATCTTCAGTCTTAGCCTTTCCTATCTTAGCTCCCGCTCCATGAGTTGGTACGTGTGGTCCATTAAGCACTGCTCTCCACAACCTTAAATCAACACTCTTCAAGTGGTTCTCGAACCTATACTTCCATTCCAAAAAGTTATCTGCTGACGTAAGTCTAGGTGGACGAGTAATAGATCCGATCTCGAAGTCCAATTTCTGATACATGCTTGGTTCAAAATCCATCCCGATAGCTTAGGAAATCTAAAACTAGAGTCCAAAAGTCCAAAGTCTGTGATTATGATAAAAACCACCTGATTACGATCGTAAACCCTTGATTACGATCGGAAACACCTGATCACGATCCAAAGCAAATCGCAAACACCAATTCCGATGAAAATATCGTAAACTCTGATTACGATCGCCAATTACGACTCCGGAAATCGTAAACACTCGATTACGATTAGCAATGATCGTAAACTCCGATTATGATCCGAGGAAGTCGTAAACTCTGATTACGATTCCGCGAATTCGATAACAATAAGTCGTAAACTCCAATTACGACCAAGTACAGTCGTAAACACGTTTTGCCGGATCGTAAACACCGAAAAAATGCAATCTTGATGTCGTAAACCCAGATCTGATGAATATCTTCAAACAACACAGTCGTGAACACACAAAAACCCAGAAACCCAGTCGTAATCTTGAAGAACAGCAGCAACAGTGGTCGTAAACTCGATGAACAGCCTTCAAATCTTCAAAAAACTAACCCAAAACCCCAGAAAACACTTGAATCAATATCGTGAGAGCCTTGAATCTAAGATTCTTGGCTCTGATACCAATTGTAGGTCCGAAAATCTCCCAAACACACGATATTTGATCGTAAATGAGTGCGGAATCCTCAAATACGATTGATTCAAGAACAATAGTAGAAGAATAGACTAGATCTAGTGAAAAGATGAAGTCTTAAATGAAAATCACTACTAAAGGAAGCTGATCGTAAACACTGAATCACAAGAGAAATCGTAAACTGCCTTGGATATATTTGAAAAGCTTCCAATCATAAACATCAAAATGGGTTTATATAGCACCCTTACAAATATCGTAAACCTGGAACAAGCCCATATGGCCCAATCATAATCACTTAATTAGCTCACTAACTAGAAAGTTACAAGCCCAAAACAAATATAAAGTTAGCCCAATAACAAATTTTCATGCCTTAAATAAGCCTAGCCCAACACTGTTTTTTAATCAAAAACATTTAACTGAGAAAATCTTTTCATACTTGCTTTCTAAAAATGCAGTTGCCAACTGTCCTGGTGTGGAAAATGACCATCCACTACCAGAACCAAGAGTTGTTCCTGCACCAAATGTGCAAGAACAACCAGTTGAGATTCAAGAACCAACTACGCATGTTGCTCCAGGTGACAACACTGAACCTGCACCATCAGCTGTTGAACCCACACCTGAAATTGACCTTCTTTATAAAAGCAAAGTTCAAACCAAACAATATAAAAGAAAGAAGGTTAAACACCCAAAAACTTCCTCCAAAACTTCCTCACCTACTCAAGTAAAAGTTGTTGACAGGGAAACAGGGTCTACTCCACCTGTGTCTCCCAAACCCACCCAACCTGAGAACCTTGAGCATGACCCACTGTCTGCTCAACATCAAAGCCAAGGGTTTAGCCACATTGCTGATGATCTCTCACTTGAGACCTTATCTTCTATTAGATTGGATGCACAACCCTCATCCTATTTGTTTACCTCCATAGACCTAAACCTGAATATACCTGTGAATGAAGCGGAAACTGATCTAAATCCAAATGACAATCTATTCTCATCAACCTCACCTCATGGAGATGATTGGATGGATATTGATCATGTTTCTCCTAACCCCCATTCACCCCCTAAGGAGTTGAACATCAGGAGTGATGAAGATGTTCATATAGAAAGGGCTGCTACTACAATTGGTTCCCCACTGGAACAATTGGACAGTAGTAACATCTCTAAGACCCAATCTATGGCAACCAGCAGCCAGTTTGAGCCAAAAGAACCAAAAATGGAACCTAAGGCAACAACTGTGCCTGTAGGGAATCCAAGGCGCTGCTTAAAATTATTCAAGAGCAGGACATCTTGATTAGTAGGCTTAAGCAGGAGAAGGTTAGTGCATCGAACCCAACTGGTGAAGCTGTTGCTACCAAAAAGGGGGAGAAAGCTAGCTCTTCAACACATTATCAGAAGATCTCTGCTGAAACCAAGCCTACTGAAGACTCAGCAAGCTCAAGTGAAATCGACTTCAATCCAAATAAGAGGTTACCTGAGGATATGAAGAAGAAGCTATTCAAAATCTGTGGAATTAAGCCCTTCAACCCAATAGAAGGTTTGCTTAATGTTCACATGGATCAGCTGATGCAGATAGCACCTGAAGAATGCAAGGTAAATCACATGGAATTTATGAGATTTGTGATGGCTGCTTCAGGTGCTCACCCTCAAAATATTGGAGAAGTTAGGAGCTTCTTGTCTGATGTTTACATGGCAAGAGAGCAGGAGTATCTTCAAATAGGTCAAGATCAGTTTGAGGCTGAAGGAGAAGAAAGTAGTGAAGAACAGGTTGCTGAACCTGAGAGTGAACCAGGAGAAGATGTGGATCTTTTTTATATTGAAGTGACTGAAGCACTTCTCAACTTGCACAATCCCACATCTTCATCGGTAAAGGTTACAACTGAAGAAATTCCAAAGGAAGAAATTCCGGAGGAATTGATCTCTGCTGAGCAAATTCCGAAGGAAGTTACTCCGGAAGAACTCCTCATAACTGAGGATGTTCCGAAGGAAGTTACTTCGGAAGTTGCTCCCGAGAAATTTTCTAAGACTATTCCGGACCAAGTTGTCTCGGAAGATAGTCCCAAGGCAGTTACTCTGGAAATTGGCACTAAGACTATTCCTGAGCAAGTTACCTCGGAAGGCAGTCCCAATGCTGCAACCTCACTTCTTGAATCTCCAAATCTTGCCGAAGGTGATTCTCTTGATGAGAGAACCATCTCTGGTTTCACTGACATGGAGAATGATGATCAGAGCAACGGAGGCCAAAATGATGATATGGATCCTGCCACAAAGGCTCTCATTGATCAGTTAGAAAAGGAGAATGCTGAAGTACAAAATAAGTTCCAAGAACAGAAGGAGGCTGCTGTGTTTGAAGAACAGAAACGACTGCTCATAGAGGGAGGTATCTATGAGTATGTCATCAACAATGCAGACATGATGTTCTTTATCAATGGAGCTAGGAGAAGATCTGATCTGTACATAGAAGAAAGAATTGCCAGAGCTGAAGAGCAAGGTCTTTCAGACAAGGTTGATAAGTACATAAGGGTCTTGGGGAAGGAGTATAAGAAAATTCAAATGAAAAAGACTGAAGACAACAAAATTTTCCTAGCTCAGTTCAGTGTGATGCTCAGAAGCAAGGAGTGTTTCACTGATGCATGGGTTGATGAGATGAAGGGTGATGACTTGATCAACTGGATGTACATGATCTTAG
>JBCNJP010000012.1:78721025-78750351 GCA_039602395.1 Deinandra increscens subsp. villosa | reverse complement strand
CCTAAATATAAAATATCATCTTTTAAATAGTGAGGTTCTTAGGTTTTTAATTTTTGACACAACATATTTTCATATTTAGTCCCTGTGAAACTTTGAGGCTATTAAGTTAGTCTAGAAAGTCAGAAGATAACGTGCGTGTCTTTCATATACCATACCTATCTTCTTCAAACTTTGACTACCATGCCTATCTTACCTAAATATAATGACTCAAACCACCTGACAACACGTTTGTTATCCCATACCCTGCCTCTCTCATCTCTCATTTCACTCTCTCAAACACTATGCCCTTCTCTCTCGACTCTGCTCTCTCGAACATGACCTCTGTGTTCGCTGTGGCCGCCGGCGATAGTGGTAGCTGGTGGTTCGATGGTATCGTCGTCCTTTTGGGAAAGAAGGTCTTCAAGGTTTGTACTCCCCCTCTTGCTAGAATTAATTACTCACTGATGCCGCCTTTCTTTCTTCGTTATTGCAGCGCTTTAGAAGGAGACAGAGAGAGTAGGTTGAATACAAACTACATCCATTCGCTGTGATTTTGAAACAATTATTTTCCCCAAATTTTCTGCAAATCTGATATGATTTTGATTTATGTAGGATTACAAGAATTCCGAGACGGCGGTTCATGTATGATCGAAGAACCACCGGAAACCGGGAACCGTCACCGGAGAAGGAGTTGAGCGCAACCTAAGGATCTCCGGCAGACCTGCTTTGTTGTTGATTTCTTTTTTTAGGTATGTTGAAGCGAGTAGGAGTTCGACTTTAGGGAAGTTAATTTTTCACGATCGATTCTCTACTTAAATGATGATTTTGTGTGCTTGTCTGTTGATTTCGAAGTTGTTTTGATTTTATTCTGTTTCAACGCTTTCGCAGGTGCTCTTAAATCTCTCGAATTGCATACGATTCGATCGTCAGTTAAGGTGAATTCTAAGCTGTGGATTTAGGTTAGATTTCAATTTTCAAGTCAAAACCGTTGAATTAATTTTCTAAATATATTTTTTTTTATGGAAAGGAAAAGGAGATGGGAGAATTGACAGGTTACCAGCTGGGGGTTATTGGTGCCCTGTTTCTATCTGTAGCGTCATCAGTGTCTATTGTTATCTGCAACAAAGCCCTAATGAGCAATCTTGGTTTTCCTTTTGGTAAATATTTTGTTTATACTAACATCATCTTCTTAGCGCAGGTCTTGATTTCTCTGCCGTCGGCACCTTGCTCGCGTTCAACATCAGCTTCTTGAGGACGTGATGAAGATTTATCACAGGTATTTAAACCTCTAATTTAGTATGATGTATGCTTTTGGTTGCGTGTTAATCCGATTTTTATGTTCCATTTTTTCATAGTCATTTACAAGTTTACCAGATCTTTGAGGATCCATTGTTATTAGTTGAATCAATGTTAAAAGTGATTTTATCTCCAAATCGTTGGAAAATAGTGATTAGGCTAATTGAGGTGTTCAAGTATTAGGTAAATAACCGGTTCTTAATTTACAGTTCTCAAAGAACTTGATGTTGTAAGAATGTAATCCATATTATATTTTGGCAAGTGGATCCATCACAATGTAACATTTTGCTTGCAGATCTGCCTCTTAATCCTTCAAGGAATACGAAAATGATGGTTTGTACAAACAATATAATTCTATAAATGGCTTTTAATTTACAGTTCTCAAAGAATGGTAGTGTTTGTTAATAAACTTTAAAATTAGGATCATCTTGATTTTGGGTGGAGAATGTGTTCGAGAAGTACAATTTTGCTGGTGTCTTCACCCAGATACAAGTTGTTTTAACATTCCATGCTCAAGGTGCTTATAGGAGCCCTTATTCTTTGATTTTTGGGTCTTCGGTTAGGGTTACCCATAAATCACCATGTGGTGTTAGCGAGCAACATCTCAGGTAAGAAATTGTTTTATAATTGTAATTTTTTAGTATTTACTGTTGTGATGGTCCATATTATTTTCTTAGAAGATATTAATTTCCTTATTCTTTTCATTATTATTTTTTCTTTTTGCAGATCTGTTACTGTTGCTTGCTGACCCCTTTGCCTGCTGACTCCTTTGCCTTTCCTGCTGGTATGTGTTATTTGGTTGATATTATCTTATTGATGTCAAACCTCTTTAATAATTAATTTAAGAAATTTCTTCAATGTCATTTTATAACCATGGATGAAAAATGGCAACAAGACTCAATTTTGTTGTATGTTAGACAGTTAAGAGTAAGGCAAGAAAATTAATTTGTAGAAAATTAACTTTCCATGTGAGGGTCTCATTGCTTCATATCATTGTAATTTAAGTTGTTTATAAAATATGTCATGTTTGGTTATTGGTTAATGAAAATGTGCATTGAATACATGTTCTTAATAGAATTTACTATAAGTTTTTGGCTTGCCTTTAATGAAATTTACAATGGATTTTTCATTGAATATATTTAAATGTAGAATTTAACGTCGAACTTCTAATTGCTATATGAACTTTTAATTGCTATATGTTGACTTTATGAATTTATGTCTTAGATTATATATATATATATATATATATATATATATATATATATATATATATAGGGTTAGGTTCGAATGAGAACTTTTTATTTTGAGAACTTTTGAGAACTAAATCTCCACCACTAATTTCAGTTGGGGACCACTACAATTCATGGGAGGGGGGATACATGTAATAAACATGTGGCTCAAATTAGTTCTTTTTAGTTCTCAAATCAAATTGGTTCTCAAATGATCCTCTCCCTATATATATATATATATATATATATATATATTTTCTTATGAACATACAATTGCAGGAAACTTTAGAATGCCAGGATTAAATCAAATTGGATGATGATGAGCTTGCTCGGTTCATGACATTGGCTGGAGAAAGGTACACATGGTTGAAGTTGCTTAGTAAAATAAAATATGCATCTTGATCTACAGTGTGCTTTCCCTGCTGGTAATTGGTAAGAAAAAGTCAAAAGGATTGCCTATGGGTCAGGACAACACAATTAGTCAGATTTGGTTTAATACATGTACACATCGTATATGTTATTTAGACAATTGAATTAAAATCAATAGAAAAACTCTGTGATCGGTATCAATTTAAGACTAAAAGAGCTATAAATATTTTGTGGATGAGTCCATAAGTTGATGTTATGAAATTTTCTGTTGCCGTTGAAAATGTACTAAAAGGACTCAAAATGAAGATTTTAAGGGTATATTGGTTCCCTCCCTGTCCATCTCTCTTTGGTGCATTTTAAGGTGCTTATATGCATTCGCATCTGTCATAATCTGGATTTTAAGAGATTGCAAATTAATTTCATGATCAATAAATTCACTCACAAAATTGAAGTTGTTGTGCCACAACTTCCCTGACAGTCTTTGCATTTGAAAATAAAACTAAACCTTTCCAAATTCTTCAGTGTAGATTTACCCTCAACCTGTGCGGGTATGTGTAGGCTTAAAAGTATATATAGTTTGGTAGAAAATGTCATATTTTGTAGGTGCGGGCTTTTGGCTCCAGGACCTTCTTTAGAAATGTATAAGTATGGCAGACTCATTACCGTGTCACAAAAAACTATGGTTGATGCTTTTGTAGAATGGTGAACCTGTACAGTTTGTCTTTTATGATTATCTGGTGTTTATGATTTTGCTTCCTTTTAGTTCAATGAGGCATACGTATGTATATATCATGAGAAAAGACTTAAAACAACTTTGATTAAAGGTTGGTGTATATGGATGACCATTCTTATTTACAATAGCCTTGACCTTGGGCCTGTTTAGACAAACATACATGGAATTGTGAACAGATTCCTTGGGCCTGTTTAGACAAACATACATGGAATTGTGAACAGATTGACGTTGTCCTGGATTCAGAACATACAATTGCGTATGGTGAGAAGAAAACGGTGAGGCCGCCGCAACGCGCGGCGGGTCACCCACTAGTGGTATTATAATAGAGAAACTCAGAAACGCTTCTTTTCAGTTTCCTGTTTTACACTCTCTTCTTTTCAACTCTCTTTATATCTCGTTATATCTCGATGTTTTGCTCTAATTTTTTTTTTTGGGGTCATATACATATCTCTCTAGACTTGAGAAATTGTATATATATCCTCAAATCATGCTTAAAGATAATTGTATATTATGCATTGAAAACTTGTATCTTGGGGAAATATGCAATTTTTTTTTAAAAGTAAGGGGATATATGCAATTTCCCATTTTTTTTTCTTCCAAAAACGCGAGAGGGGAACACCGCCTAGCAAGGCGCTAGAACGGCCCCAACACAATTACAACGACATTAAAAGGAGAACTTACATCAATCGATCCACTCCACAACCCACCCTTTGGCCCTACATTTCGTCCAAAAGAAACTCAAGGACTTAATATCTGAAATAACACGATCTCCTTCCTCTGAAAATAACGTCGTTCCTACATCTCCACAAGATCCACAATGTAGCTCTAAAGACCACATCGACCAACACCTCTTACCTCCTCGAGTCTGATCCATCAGGGACATGAACAACAAGGTCCCGAGTATCAAAAACAATAGCCTGGGGCAAGTTGCACCACTGAGACACAATGGCCCAAACCGTCGCAGCGAGGGGACACCCGGTAAAAAGATGCTGCTCATTCTCTTCAATCTCACCACACACCATGCACAAAAGGGAGGAAAGGGGAACTCCTCTCTTAGCCAAGCCGAGTTTAGTTGGGAGTCTCTTTCTTACCATACGTCAAAAGAGAATATTAGCCTTAGTGGGAACAAGTCTACTCTAATTAGAAGGCAAAACTTCTCCCCCCTCCAAACCCTTCAAGAGCAAAAGGCAAAGATTTTTGACACTAAATTGCCCAAATCCGTCACCCCCCCCCCACACTGCCACACTCCATCCCTTTGACTAATCAGCTCATTCAAGTTGACCTTCTTTTTCAGCAGGAGTCTATCAACATTTGAGATGGAGCACCAAACTCCCGAACCCCTTCTATGAACCAGGACCAACTCCTGCCCAGAAACATTATCATGGAGACCATTGACAACCATTTTCCACAGCCTTTTGTCGTCCGTTTTGTACCTCTAGTACCACTTCCCAATCATCGCAAGATTCATGATTTCCAGCGGCTTTAACCCCAGCCCACCGTCTTTAATCGGTAGCATAATTGTTTCTTTGTTGATCCAGTGAATTTTCCGCTTACGCGGGTCCCCACCCCTAAGAAGTTAAACCGAATGCTCTCGAGTTTTTTCAGAACTTTCGCCGGAGCTTTAAACAACGAGAAAAAATAAAAGGCAAAGATTTTTGACACTAAATTGCCCAGATCCGTCACCCCCCGTCACACTCCCTCCCTTTGACTAATCAGCTCCTTCAAGTTGACCTTCTTTTTCAGCAGGAGTCTATCAACCATTGAGATGGAGCACCAAACTCCCTGACCCCTTCTATGAACCGGGACCAGCTCCTGCCCAGAAACATTACCATGGAGACCATCGACAACCTTTTTCCACAGCCCGCTCTCGTCCGTTTTGTACCTCCAGTACCACTTCCCAATCATCGCAAGATTCCTGATTTCCAGCGGCTTTAACCCCAGCCCACCGTCTTTAATCGGTATGCATAATTGTTTCATTGTTGATCCAGTGAGAGGGTCTTTATTTCTTCAAGAAGTTACATTATTATGATCGTCTTGTTTTCGTAAATCAAATTATTACGTGATCGTCAAATGCATCAACAAGCAGCGAGTATGATGGTATGGATAAGTTTTTTTTTGTCATGAGTTGAGATATGCAAGGTAACAATGTTTTTCTTTTCAAACGCAAAGATGGGTAAGGTTTTTATCCAAGATGAAATTAGTGACCAACGCTCATGTGTTCGTCAGCAGCCAGTGAAAAGATGGTCATGAGTTTCAATTGCTTCCGAGCAGAAGGAGCATAGTGGAGCAGTGATATTAATTCCACGATGAGAAAGAGCAAATTTGGTTGGAATTTTACCCACACAAGCCCTCCACATGTATATGTTAACTTTGATTGGTACCTAGTTGTTCCACTCGAGTTCGGCATGATTTCCGTTCAACATTCATGCTTGAATGAACTTCTTGACGTTGCTAGCAGCGACACAACTTAGTGGAGAGCCGGGGGGAGGGGGGACCGCCCCTGCGGCTTTTTCATCCGAAGTACTATTTTTTGTGATTTTTTCCAAAACGTTTTATATATATTGAGAATCATCCCTTGGATTATCGCCATGTGACTTATTACCCCCACAAAACTTTTTGTCAAGCTTCGCCACTGGTGGCTAGAATGGAAGTCGTCTGTAAGAGATGTTGTGACATTGATGAGGTTAATGTTCCAGTCAAGTAACATTTTTTTCACCTTAATTATTGACTTCTATGGACTCGAAAAACCTAAAGACATTGGAATAACAACTTGTGCATTGTTTCTATCCGTATAAATGGCACAAATGACTTTTCTCCATAGCACGTTCATGTCTTTGGAGTATCTCCAATGCCATTTTGAGAGGAGTGGCATGTTAGCAGCATGAAGGGAGCCTATCCCAAGACCGCCTTGATCTTTAGGAGCGATTACTTGATTCTAGTTTACTCAGTGTATCTTTCTAGTATCCATGCTAACACCCCATAGAAATCGTATACAGATCTTCTTAAGCTTTTCAATGACGTTATTTGGAGCTCTATACAAGGAAAAGTAGTATAGTGGAAGGCTTGAGATGACAAATTTGATCATGGTGATTCTTCCCTCAATGGGAATTGTTTTGCTTTTCGATAGCAATAATTTTTGTTCGAAAGCTTCAACAATTGGTTGCCAACTCCTTGCTATATTCATTCTTCCTCCAATTGGTAGCCCCAAATATTTGATAGGAAATTTTTCTTTATTGCATCCAATTAAATATGCCAAGTCTTCTAGATTTTGTAGGGGGACGCCAACTCCTAGCAACTGCTTTTGGATAATTTGACTTCGAGTCTTGAAACAAAGTAAAAACAACATAAGATATGCAATAGGTTGATGATGTTGGCAAATAAATAAAGCGCCACCTACAAAGAATATATGAGATAGAGTGGGGCCCCCATTGGGAAGGGTGATACCATGGAAGAACCCACACGTGAGAGCTTTATTCATCATGGAAGAGAGATATTCCATTGTAATTACAAAAAGTAACAGAGGTAATGGGTCTCCCTATTTTAGTCCTTTAGAACATGTGAACTATCTTAAAGGGCTTCCATTGACAAGGACTGAGACACGCGAAGCTTTGAGGAAACCTTCGATCCAAGAGCACCAACGGGTGGGAAAACCCATCTGAAACATGATTGATAATTTAAAAAAAACCCTAGTTAAGGCAATCGAAAGCTTTTTGGATGCCAATTTTGAAAAAAGATAGCTTCTCTTTTGTTCCTTTTCAACCAAGAAATGATCTCATTTATTATGAGGGGCCCGTCTACGATGTTTCGGCCAGAGATATATGCTTATTGAGTGTCCGAGACTACATGATGAATGACCAGCTTTAACCTATTCGCCAAGCACTTGGAAATGACCTTTTGAATAACTCCGATTAACCCAATTGGTCTGAAATCTTTTGGTTGTTGCGGGTCATATATTTTAGGGATAAGTGTTACAAAGGATGAACAACAAGTGGAGTGAATCCGCCCTGTAACAAAGAAGTTATCAATTACAACCTTAAAGTCAGAATTCAATAGGTACGAGTAGTTTTTAATAAATCCAAACGTAAACCCATAGGGGCCAGGAGAATTTTTCAAACCACAATCCCATACAACATTACGAATATCCGTCAGGAGAAGCTTTCGATAAGTGTGGTCCTCTGTTGATCCGATAACTTCTGTAGTGGGGGTTAAACTATAAGATGTTGGGTTTTACAGTGGGTATCCGGGTTACCCGTTAAAATTTATTACCGACTATATTAACGGGTTAATTAATCAGAATTAATTACGCAGCGAAAAATTGTTTTACAACGTGAATAAGTAAAACCGTAGACATGATCTGATCATCATGTACGCGTAAATATAGAAAATAAATAAATTAATTAAATATCTAAATCGAATTAGATATACCTTGGCGGGATCCGAACATCCGTTCGAGACACCGGGGTTTGACGAACTGGCGCTAGGTTGAACGATAACGCCCGACTCGAATCTGCGAGTCAAATCTTCGACCACTTACGAAGATGACGGCTCGGGCAACATAGTCGCGTTCATCGGGTGAACCGATGGTGGTGGTGGTAACGAAACGGTGTCACGTATCTCGACACCCAAAATCGAGTTCTCCGAGGTGAGCGAAGCCGGGACGGATCCGGAGACCAAGTCCACGGTGGCGCGTGGAGGCGGCGGAGATGCGACGGTGGCGGCGACGGGGTACAGTGGCGCTGGCCACGTCAGCGGTTTCATGGCGGCGGCGGTCGATGGTTCAAAGAACGGACGCTGCGGCGCGGGTAGAGCGAAGACCACCTCACGATGGTCGACTCATTGCTTCTCGACGACGGCGGCGCTGGCCGCTGCTCTCTCTTCTGCGGTGGCGGGCTGTGCAGTCGCGTCTTCGGTTTTCAGACGCATGGTGGCAGCGATCAAGCGAGGATCTCTTTTCACCATTGTAGCGGCGATGGACGTCGGTGATATAGTGGTGGTGGTTGCCGACGGTCGAAAAATGAAAAAGAAGAGGAGTGTTTGTTTGTGACGACGAGGAGGGAGGAGGAGAGGAAAAATTGTGATTTGGGTTTCGCAACCCTAATCCACCTCCTTTTTAATCTCCTTATAATACCTCGTGGGATTTATTCTAGAAAAGGCCCATGTTGCGTCCAAAAGCACTAAACCCATTAATCGTTAACCCGGTAACGACTAAATAATGTCCCGTCGAATTTTGTAAATCGTTTTACGAATAAAATTGTTTCGTTACAATAAATAACAAGTATTTATTTAATTAATCGTTCATCAATTAATTAACCGATAATTAATTATTATAGTTCGTTGACACAGGTGTAACTTTTCCGGGTCAAAACCGGGTCGGTTATGTTAAATGTTGGATCAGGACGCCTAATATCCAACAGTCTCCCACTTGGACTGATCGTGACACTTTAACATTGCAGTCAGAGGCACTCTAGCTATGCATGGCTACACCAACCAGCGTTGACACTTTAAGTCGTCAACCAAAGTATATCTGATTGAACAGTAACCAGATTAAGGACTCATGGTAGTCATTGTCATATGTTCCTTTCCGTATTAGACATAGATGAGAAATGAGACATGGACTCTCATATTAATATTAATCGATTATAGTCTCGCTACAGATTAGAAGTGAACCAATCAAACACAGTAAGTATGGGTGAGGCCTCACACTTGTCACTTGGAATCAATGAGAGCACCATTATGTCTAGCTGTTGTCGAAGCAAGCATAAAGAATCCCATGTTGAGTCATACAACTCCCACTGAACTTTAGATCCATTCCCAAAAATAGCCGTTATGATTAGTAGTTACGCGACAACGTTAGGCTACAATCAAAGAACAATCCGCAGTAAACGAGAGTTCTAGTATACGTCTCATTTCTAGGGACACATTAGAGAATACCATTAATCAAGCAAGCAAAGCTTTCCATGATTGTATTGCTTGATGCGAGTTACGTCCAACGTCATTCCGTAATGAGGTATGTAGCTTTGAATGTTAAAACGTTTTAAGATTCAAAATCAGAATAGTCTTAAGTTAGAGTCGTTCCCACGGCTCTAATCGACCACTGACATTTAGAACAATTACAGGTTGTTCATGGATAATTAAACGTATTAGCATCAAACACAGTTATAAAATTCAATATTGCATTTGCCGATGGAATATGAATAGTAAAGATAACTGTTTTATGTTCATACACCCAAATACTAAATCAAAACATGTCTTAAACTAATTTAAGCCCTATCGCTTCTCTGTGATGATCAAGAGTCTCGTGAGTCATGGGCTTTGTAAAAGGATCAGCTAAGTTTTGATTTGTGTCCACTTTGCATATCTATATTTCATTTCTTTCGACTACTTCTCTGATGTAGTGGAATTTCCTCAAGATGTGCTTGGCCTTCTTATGAGACCTTAGCTCTTTGGCTTGAGCAATTGCGCCTGTATTATCGCACATCATCTCGATTGGTTGCCGGACACTTGGGACCACATCGAGATCGCAGATGAATTTCTTCATCCACACAACTTCTTTAGCAGGTTCTGAGGCGGCTATGTATTCGGATTTAGTAGTGGAATCGGCCACTACTGGCTGTTTGGAACTTCTCCACGAAATAACCCCTCCATTTAGAGTGAATACGATTCCCGAATGCGAGCGAGAGTCATCTCGGTCAGTCTGAAAACTAGCATCGGTGTAACATTTTACAGCGAGCACTTCATCAGTTCCTCCATATACTAGAAACATCTCACTTGTGTTTCTCAAGTATTTCAGTATGTTCTTTAAGCAGTCTAGTGAGCTAGACCAGGACTCTGTTGGTATCGACTTGTCAGGCTTAGTACAAATGAGACATTTGGTCGAGTGCAGAGCATAGCATACGTAATTGAGCCTATAGCAGAAGCAAATGGGATCGAATTCATTTGGTTGATCTCCATATCCATTTTAGGAGATTGAGATTTGTCCAAGACAACACCCTTTGTCATAGGGATGACTCCTTTCTTGGAGTTGCTCATGTTGAACCGTGCTATAATCTTGTCAATGTATGTACTTTGACTGAGACCTAGAAGTCGCTTAGATTGATCTTTGTGAATTTTAATTCCGAGAATAAAAGCGGCTTCTCCAAGATCGTTCATAACGAAACAAGGTGAAAGCTATTTCTTAAATTCGTTAAGCATGGGTATGTTGTTTCCTATGAACAATATATCGTCCACATACAAGATGAGGAAAGATATAGAGCTCCCACTTGCCTTTCTGTAAACACAAGGCTCATCTTTGTTTTGAGCAAAGCCAAATTCTTTAGCTTTCTGGTCGAATCGAAGATTCCACCTTCGAGATGCTTGTTTAAGTCCATAGATGGACATATTCAGTTTGCAAACCATATTTGGATATTTTTGGATCGACAAAATCATCGGGCAAAACCATATAGACATCCTCAGTGAGTTGTCCATTCAAGAATGCAGGTTTGACATTCATTTTCCATATCTCATAGTCATAGTATTCGGCTATGGCAAGTAATTTCCTGATCGATTTGATCATGGCCACAGGCGAGAAGGTTTCTTCATAGTCAACCCCTTAGGTTTGAGTGAAATCCTTCGCAACAAGCCGTGCCTTATAGGTTTGGACATTTCCATGCATGTTAGTTTTTCTTTTAAAGATCCACTTTCTCCCTACTGCCCAAGAACCGGGGGGTAGCTCAATCAAGTCCCAGACTTCAAGTCATTTGTTAGATTCAGGATCTGATCCAACAGCTTTATAATTAGTAGGTTCTTCGTTAGAAACTGCTACTAACAGGACATCGGAAGCTTCTTGATGACCGAGGTATCTATCAGGTTCCTTGCATGTCCTTTCACTACTGTGAACGCTTGTGTTTTGGTCTGATTGCGCGACAACCATTTGTTCGGTCAGACACAACGACCATCTCACGGTTTTGTGTTTCTCGAATTTCTTCAAGATCCACTAGATAACTATTGGTTCCTCTGTTGAGAAGTTTTTTCTCGAGGAACTTACCCTTCCTTTTGATGAAAACGTAGTTTTCTTGAGGATGGTAAAAGTAATAGCCGGTATTACCATTGTATCCGATGAAAATTACCTTTCACCTCGAGGATCAAGCTTGTTGTCAGAATCACTAGTGACATAAGCTTCACATCCCCAAACCCTGACGTACGACAACTTTGGAGAAGATCTATGTCATATCTAGTATGGGGTCTTGTCCAATTTCTTGGTCGGTGCCAGATTAATTAGGCGAGCGGCGATTAAGAGAGCATAACCCCAAAAGGAGTAGGACAAGTTAGTCCTACACATCATCGATCGAACCATGTTCAGCAAGGTTCTATTTTTCCTCTCACTTACACCATTTTATTTGTGGCGTTCCTGGAGGAGTGAGTTGTGAAATAATACCACAATCCTTGAGATGATCGAGGAACTCATTGCTAAGATACTCACCATCTCTATCTGATCGAAGTATTTTAATAGTTCGAGTCAGTTGATTCTCTACTTCCTTTTGAAACTCTTTGAACTTGTCAAAAGTCTCGTGCTTATGTTTCATTAGATAGACGAAAGCATGTCTACTATAGTCATCTATGAAAGATACGAAGTAGCGTTCACGATTTATCATTTTAGTTCGAAAGGGTCCACACACGTCAGTGTGTATCAATCCTAAAAAACCTTCAGCCCATTCACCAACATGGGTGAAGGGTGACTTGGTAAGTTTCCCAGATAAACAAGATTCGCACTCGTCAAAGGAATCTGCATCAGTGAATTCAAAAATCCATAACGAAGAATTGTTTTTATCAAGTTTTTTTTCTTAGAAATATGATAGAGTTGATCATTCATTTGAACAATTATCTCATATATACCATGTCAAGGTTTTGCCTCGAAATAAAAGATATCGTTAAAGTAGGTTAAAATGGTATTACCATCAAACTTGTATTTAAAACCTTGTTCAAATAGGGAAGAGACAGAAATAATGTTTCTGGACAAGCAAGGAGCATATAACACTTAACTAAAGTAACTACAAGGCCAGAAGGGCATGTAAGAGAATATGTGCCGGTGGCCAACACCGAGACTCCTTTGCCATCACCAACGATGAGCTCCATGCCGCCCTATTCTATCTTATTCCAGTTCTCAGGTTCCTATAAAACATTAACGATGTGATAACCACATTGTGACGCCCACTCCCAGACTTGGCTCCAGGAGGGGTCACGTGTCGGATTTACTCATGAACGCAAGGTACAACAGAGATAATAAAAGCAGCAAAATTAAAAACTTTTATTTATTTATAATGCCAAGTACAAGTAAGATAAAACTACTACAACGGTTATCTATAACTATGACAGATAACGATTATTAGATATGCATCTATCTACATTACTTATGCCAGCAGCCCTATAGCTTCACACGAACAGCTAGCCCATCTCACCCCACTCAAACCTTAGCCTTCCCCTTTAATCTCGGATCCTTAATATCACCTGATATACATGCTTTAAAGGATCAGCTTACGTTGGTGAGTTCTACATTTTTCTAAAAGCGTTACCTTTTTCTCGAAAGTTTATTCCAACACTTGGGCTTAACGGCCCCCTTTTTAAACAAACATTTATGAGGTATAAAAACATAACAACAATATACCAAAGCCTTTAACCATTTATTCATCCAACTAAGCATTGTCTATCGGAACCATGTTAGTTCCTCGGGCAACCGTCGCCATCCGAATACCATTTCAAGATTAGAGTAACTGTCGCTACCCCGGAGAACCGTCATTCCCCGCTTTTAGTTGTACAACTACCATTTCCCCTTTTCACTTAGACAATATCTGCTTAGATCAAAACCTTTTAAACCTTTTCAAAAGTCCATTTAAATAACCTTTGTATTTGGACTCATAACCTTTTCAACACCAGTCCATTACCTGTATATGGAAATAAGCGTTTCATAAATATAATGTTATGGGTCTTGTACAACAAGGCTAATAAGATCATATTTACCCGACACTTATTTACATACATAGGCTTAGACCAAACATTCACATTTTCTATTTCGCAAAGCTTTATATAAAATTTTCATCCTTTACATTACCCGTTTATTATAACCTTCCCGAAAAGAGTAATAACAGGTAATAATAACTTTAAAACAGTTATAAGTATTATAACATTTCACGTATGTGTATTAACACGTACAAAACAAGCAAAGGCATCTCAAATACTTTTCAAGTAATGACATTGCATGTATATCAGCCTGAGAACATTTAAAACATTTAAAACATTTAAAGAGTGGGATCATAGAACTCACCTTATTCTCTTAAGCCAATTAATTTAGTCAGAATCTCCTTTACGTCTTCCAATTTAACCTAATTGCGTATCATATGATGTTAACACAAGGTTTTATGTAATAAACACTTCTTATATTTATTTTAACATTTTATTTACTTAATAATATATATTATTAAGTTTATGTACTTTTAAGGGTCAAAATGACCAAAATGCTCCTGGAGGCATATTATCTTCTTTTATTGATAATTATGAAGACGCGTATTTCTATAAGTAGACACTCACTCCGGGATCGCCCAGGGAGGGATGCTAGTTTTTTATACGTGACCATATAATACCAAAGGCCACGTTTTTTATATTTTAATGTGGACGTTGCCACCCTTTAGGCCACCCGTAATGGGACAAAATGTATGATTTCAGCAACCCATTTGGCCACGTTTTTTTACAACATATGTGGCTAAAACACAAATATACGTGACCATATAATACCAAAGGCCACACTTGTCACACCCCCAATTTCCACTAACGGAGTATAACCGTGTGGGGTGTGATCCAGACCAGGATCCCAGACTTCAGTTACAACCAAACCATAACGGAGTTTATAAGTTAACATAAAACTTAAGTTACAGTCCCAAAAAGTAAGTTTAACAGTTCAGCGGAAGCATAATTAAAGTTTACAGTTGGGTTTTCAAAATGATGAATTTAATGTCTGAAAACATAAGTCCCAAGTGAAAATAGTAATGTGTACTGCCGCCGCCCGTGCCGCCCGTGATCCATCTAGCGACCTGAAAAGCATTCAACAATCAAGTGTCAGCCAAGGCTGGTGAGTTCACTAAAGCGGTCTACACGTCACATGTAGACCTAATGTATATGAATAAAGAAAGGTAAAACACAATCAATAATCATAAGACCGGTAAAATTCCATATCGAAGGTAGCTAGCCTATAGTTATGCACACCTGAATTGTTCGTAACCGAAGCTGACAATGTTTTGATAGGGAATACCTATGAACCTTGCCTTCCCGTGTCTTTACGGATCACGGTGGGTAGGCTAACATTGATCTCAGTCCGACCGCCAGTCGGGAGGGTGCATCACGTGCACCGCTGAGCGGGGGTGTCAATCCCCAGTAGTACTACTCAATATTACCTCGCTATTGTATATTAACGGCCCGAAAGTAAGGACTTTTTATAAATAAAGTTCAATTCAGTGAAACATATGATATTATGTCGGAAATTTACCCAGTAAGAAATACCTTACCGTTTGGGTCACCATCCTTACCGGATGCAACCACCTGCGCGTTATCGTCCCTGAACGGACATAACAATAATATAAATGAACTCACCTTAGGGTGCACTGGTACTCGGCACTTGGTTCAACATGTTGGTCAAAGTCAACCTATTTGGGTAAATACGGCCTAATCAAATTAGAAGGTGACGCTAGGTCGAAAAGTAGCATATAAGCACCTAAACATGTTTCATGCGTTCATACAAGTCACATAGTGCACATACAAGTCCCAATTTGGGAGAAAATCAAGAAATTGCAACTTATGTCAAAGTTGACCCAGAAAGTCAAACCTCAAGCACTTAACTAGTGGCATAGCTAAAATCCACAATACTTGGAATTAGATCCTTAAATTCTACAGGCATATACTACATATCATTTAGGACTTGTTGCAAAAAGAATCAACCCAAAAGGTTAAGAAATGAAGAAGTTATGCGCGTACGAAGTTGGCTAAAAATCACATTTGTCAAACATTAACACACCATTTGGTGACATAGCTAAATTGCTCATTTCTTGGAGTTAACTCCTAAACTTTTGCAGGAACTAACTAATCAACATTTAGGGAATGTTGCAAAAAGAATCAACTCAATCGGATAAGTATTGAGAAAGTTATGCGTGTCGGAAGTTGGAATTTTTAGCTTTTAGCAAACAAGTCAAGGTAAAATGAAAACTTGCATAACTCACTCAAAACTTTGAATTTATGAACCCAACTTTCCAGATCTTACTTTCAATATATAAACATCATTTACAAATAGCAAACTCGTCAATAAAACAAGGTTAGCATGCTCAACCAATTTGAAAAGTCCACTTTTCACAGAAAATGACAGCTTTGAGTACCCGACTTGCAGCTGTGTTTTGACTGACCAAACGGGGGTTTTAGAAAGTGTGCGAGTAGCCGTTGTAAAGCTAAGACATCCTACATTACTAGGGAAAAAGAATCAATCAGTTTCGAGCAAAAATGAGCAAGTTATGGCTGCTGCAAGTTGACCCAAAATTCTGGTCAAAGCTGTTAGAAATTTGGTGTTTGCAAAAGTTATGGTTTTTGAGTTTCAGCACCCAATTGATCATTCAACATCTACAAACAAGTTCATAATCATATTAACATGTAATTTCTGTCCTAAACACGTTCATATCAAAATCATATCAAGATCATAGCAAAATGTGAACATGTGGCTAGCATACAAGCATATTTCACTCAAATCTCATAATCAAACACCCAACTAACACCAAGAACACATAGAACATAACTTAGCCTTCAATTTCCAGATCTAAAACTTATCTAAAATCTGCCCCAAATCAAGAGTGAGCATACCTTAACCTAAATCAAGTTTCATGAGCATACAAACTACACATTTAGCACAAAAACACCAACACTTACACATGCAATCTAAGAATTTCGAATTCAAGAGTTAGGGCTTACAAAAATTAGGGGAAAATCGCAGATTAGAAGGAGAAGAGAAGATGATGAAGCTTCCTTGATGTTCTTGGAGCTTGATTGAGCTTCCAAACTCCGAATTTAGCTCCTAGATGCTTGATTTCATGAAATGTAAGTGTGTGTGTGTGTGCAACCGTGAGAAAGAGAGAGAGATGGGATGAAGATGATGATGATGCGTGAAGAATGAGGGGGAGGGGAGACATATTTGGGCAGATTTCTTTAAGTGTAATTTACACCTTAGGCCCCTCAACTTTGTTTTTAAACATATAAGACATAAAACTCATTTTAAGTGGGTTTTTGCTAAAAGTTGTAAAGTAAAAATTCTAAGAATATTTCTAAGTGTTTTTAAATCATTTAACATGTAGGATTTAGTCGGGTTTCATAAATTTATCATTTATACAAAAATCCAAATTTTTACACAAAGACCGGTTTCGCATAAAAATGCAAATTTTCATAATTAACACATAAGGTCACGAAACGAATTTACAAACCAAGTGACTAAAGTTAATTAGCAAGTAAAAATAAATATGGAATCATTCAAATAACGGGTCTCGGGTTCGCTAACGAAACTAACGGGACTAACGGAAAAAGTTAACGGGGTTAACTTGGGAAGTGACGATTGTCACAGCGCTATTTATATTTTAACGTGGCCGTTGCCACCCTTCGGCCACGCGTATTCGGACAAAATGTATGATTTAAACTACCCTTTGGCCACATTTTTTTTTCAAATATATGTGGCTAAAACACAAATATACGTGACCATATAATACCAAAGACCACACTTTTTATATTTTAACGTGGCCGTTGCCACCATTTGGCCACGCGTATTGGGACAAAATATCTGATTTCAACTACCCTTTGGCCACTTTTTTTTTCCCAAATATATGTGGCTAAAACACAAATATACGTGACCATATAATACCAAAGGCCACGCTTTTTATATTTTAATGTGGCCGTTGCCACCCTTTGGCCACGCGTATTGGGACAAAATGTATGATTTCAGCAACTCATTTGGCCACGTTTTTTCATATCATATGTGGCTAAAAGACAAATATACGTGACCATATAATACCAAAGGCCACGCTATTCATATTTTAACGTGGCGGTTGCCACCCTTTGGCCACGCGTATTGGGACAAAAATTATAATTTCAGCAACCCATTTGGCCACGTTTTTTTATAACATATGTGGCTAAAACACAAATATACGTGACCATATAATACCAAAGGCCACGTTAAACAAACACATGTGGCCGTTGGGACCCTTTGGCCACGCTTTTCGGAAGAATTGTTTGATTACAACAACAAATATTGGTACCCTTTAGCCACGCTTCTAGGTGGCTTCAGCCACTGATATTGTAACGTGGCCGTAGGATACATAAGGTGACGGGACCTTTGGTGTCGATTGGAATGGAAAAAAAAAACGTGACCAAACACCTTTGGTCACGGTTTTTTTTCCGTGGCCAAAGGTGAATTTTGACGTAGTGCTTGAACATTTGTAACTGTTGTTGAGATAATACGATTGTAGTTCCTAGTTTTCTTCATACTTGTGTTATTACATTGTTAGTTAATGACTTCAAGCTATATATATATATATATATATATATATATATATATATATATATATATATATATATATATGAGAGTATAAGAGTGAATATCAACTTGTTTTCGCCTGGTTGATCTTGTAAGTAATCTTATCAAGTTATTATGAGCGGCAACCAAGATCCTACAAAGAACACAAGTGTTGAATAAACTACATCTATACTATTGTATTACTCACTGTGATTAATCGGTTACAAGTGTTAGTTACAATGAGAAGTAAAATACAATAAATAAAGCCTAGAAATCAACGAGAGCCATTGATTTCCCTAAAGATGATCTTAACCATCTATAACATAAAACTTAATATCAAGACACTAAGGCATTACATAATGGACTAAAATACAAAAACAGTTGAATGACGACTGTTGCCGCGTCTACAGTGTATAATGTCCGGTAGTTCTAACCATGTTTACAGTTGTACTTTAAAGTTGTTGTGTCCGTAACCGAAAGAAGTGCAATGTGAAAGTCAACACTGGAAGAACTCTCCTTCGTGAAAAACTCGAGTTCATCTAGTCCTTGTACTCATCCGGAGCAACAAGCTTGTCTGTAACAACTTAGCATAATCGAAACAACCGGGTCTTCAGTCTTCATCGAATCAAGTCTTCTATCCGAAACATCTTGTTATCCTGAAGAACCATCTGTATCAACCATACTTAGCCAAAATTGCATTTCATCAAGAGAAATAATCCTTACATATTCATCAGAGAATACGTAGAGAAAAATTAAATCATTGTTGAACCTATAAGTGGTGAAATTCAAAAGGCAGACATACTGACAAAGTCACTAGCAAGAGTCAGTTTTATCACAATAGGAGAACGGTTTGGCGTTTAAGATCTGAAAAACGAAGATGATTATAATTAAGAGGGTGAATGTGAGGTTAGTCACAATTTATCTAAGTCAAGTAAAGTCCAAGGGTCAGCTATATAAGTAGTTAAAGTCAAGGTTTAGTGTTATTATACTATTGTATTTAGTACATGGCCTGTTTGCTCAAGAATGAAACTTGATAACTGGTCACATAGGGATACTACGCGTCACTAAAAGGTTACGACGTTCCTTTTATCTATATAGTCGAACATGCATACACAAATCAAATAATCAATTTCTAAGTTTTCTATTGCTACTAAGTTTTTTTATTTTTGCATGAATCTTTCATCCAAATGGGCAGTATCATTTAGGATATTTCCACCAAGTAGTGAAAACTATAACCTTATATAACGAATAATTGACATAAAAAACATAAAAAACATGCATCATACTTTTATTACGTGTTTGATTTCTAATTTTTTTAAAGCCTACGCTTTTAAATGTTATAAAGTGATTATATGATATATATCTATATTAAAAACCAACTTATAAACTATAGGGTTTTGAAAAAGCTTAACTATTCTCGTTACCACCAAGGAATAAATATACAGAATACAAAATAATGAAGGAAAGTAAATAACTTGGACAACACGCTTTCCTAAATATGGACAACTAATCAATAGAACATGCATCATACTTTTAGTTACCTGTTCGATTTCTAATTTTTTTAAAGCCCACGCTTTTAAATGTTATAAAGTGATTATATGATATATATCTATATTAAAAACCAACTTATAAACTATAGGGTTTTGAAAAAGCTTAACTATTCTCATTTGTTGGGAATTCCCGAGTTCGACGAGTTCGAGATTTGGTTAAATGAAACTCAACGTACCACTTACCGTTTGACCGTTTGCACAACATGCGGTGAAGTTTATGACTCGAAGACTCTCACTAACCGAAGACTTGGCATTAGTGATTTTATTATTTATTGTTATATTATTTATGTCACTAGTCACTAGTATTTACTAGTTTGCCATTGTCTAGTTAGAATATATAGTTTGGTCTTTCATTTGTGAAAGACATGAGTGTATGTTTGAGAGAGAGCTTAGAGTATGATACTTTGAAGTTGTGTGTGGTTCATGAACACTTGTTCATGAACCTAGCATGAGTGGTGTAGGTAAACTTGTAATCGTTCAACTTCATCAATGATTATCTCTATATTATCTCGTTTATCACTATCTTCTATTTTATCCTCATCATCATCATCACATCTCAAACACCCAAGTAGAAGATCCGGTTCCGTTATGTTCTTCCGGGTGTTTATATTTGTTCTACAAAGACGAAGCTCACAAAGTCACCGATCCGCTTCCGTTGTGCCATCGGGGTTTGGCTTGGCTCACCGACCCCGGTTTCTACAATTGGCATCAGAGCCATGGTCGAAGAAAACGCAACAATTTGGTTGGTTTCTTCAACTTTGTGTTATCTTGCTTGTTTTTGTAACAAATAGAGATGTTTTTATGTTCTTGAACTTTGGAGTTTTGTGTTTGAAATGGTCACACAAAAGGAAAAAGGAAGTATGAGTTTGTGTAAACTCATCACAAAGTTCATGAAGATTTTTGTTTCCCAGATCTTCTTCTGTTGAAGATGGGTATTTTAATTTTTGTTTGATTAAAATAAAGGGAAATTAAAGTCTAAATCCATAAAGGTGTATAGTGGAAGAGACCATGATGAATGGTGCCTTTTAGGTATCGAAGAACACGCTTAAGAAACTGTCAATGAGTTTGTTTAGGGGCATGCATGAACTGAGACAGTTTGTTAACAGCAAAGGATATGTCAAGACGTGTAAATGCCAAATATTAGAGAGAGCCGACAAGCTTGCGATATGGAGTAGGATCGACAGGAGAGAGGATGAATCCAACAAGGAAAGCGGATCCGAGACACTCAGAGGAGTGACAAGATCCTTGGCACCGTCCTATGAAAGGAGTTAAGAACATCCTGGATGTGACGGTGCTGAGAAAGGAAGAGCCCTAAGGGCGTAGAGATGACCTCAAAGCCAAGAAAGTGATGTAAGGGTCCGAGATCCTTAACAGAGAACCTCTGGCCTAGAGTGGAGATGTACTAGTTTAGAAAAACTGCATCATTTCCGGTAAGAACAAGGTCATCAACATACACTAAGAAGTAACATGTGATGCCGCCCTTATAAAAGATGAACAGAGAGGAGTTAGCCATAGATTTGACAAAACCATAGTCAAGGAGGAAGTTGGCAAGCTCAATGTACCACGCATGGGGTGCCTGTTTGAGACCATATAGAGACTTACGAAGCTTGCAAAGATATTGCGGATGCTGAGGGTCAACATAGCCAGGAGGTTGTTGCATGTAAACTTCCTCGTGAAGTGTGCCATGAAGAAAAGCGTTATTAACATCTAGTTGGCGTAGTGGCCAATCTTTGGACAACGTAATTGAAAGAATAGTTCGAATGGTAACAGGCTTGGTAACAGGACTGAAGGTCTCAAAATAATCATGACCAAACTGTTGATGAAAGCCTTTAGCCACAAGACGGGCTTTATATTTATCTATAGAACCATCCGAATTACACTTAACGCGGAACACCCACTTACATCCGATAGGAGCATGAGACGTTGGCGGTGGAACAAGCTCCGAAGTTTGATTTTGGAGGAGAGCATTAAATTCCAGATCCATATCCTGACGCCATTGAGGATCCTTGAGCGCCTGGGTATGCGTCGAGGGCTCCAAGGTGGCAGATATAGGGTGGAGAGTGGTATTATTAACAAACTGGTCATTGAAATACCGAGTGTTAGGTTTACGTTGGCGAGGATGGGGCGGAGTGGGATTAGGTGTGGAAGTAGCAAACAATGGTTCGGTGGCCATCGTCGAGAATGAGGTGGAGGCATCGAAGGAGGTGGAAGCGACAGGTGAAGGTGGATCTTGAGAGTTGGCGGACAAGGTGGGTGGTGAGTCGTGGGAGGTGGGGGGCTGAGAAATAGGGACGGAGGGCATAGGCTGAGTGAAGGAGGGAATGGGTTGGGGGTTTGGGAATCAGTGGAGGGAGAGGAGGTGGGAGGGGGTGACAATGTGGTGGGGGGTTGGGGTATAGTGGGATGGTGGAGGAAAGTGGTGGCATCAGGAAGAGTAGAAGAAGAATTAGAATTAGACATTATGTCATAGGGAATTGTGTCCTCGACAAATTGGACATGGTGTGAGTGATAGAGACGATTGGAGGCGGGATCGTAGCATTTATATGCGGCTTTATAAGTAGAGTAGCCTAGAAAAATGCAACGAGATGAGCGAGGTTGGAGTTTATAGGTGGCATAGGGGCGAAGCCAAGGGTAGAATAAGCAACCAAATGGTTTGAGCTTCTCATAGGAAGGTGGGCGGTGATGGAGAATTTCAAAGGGAGATTTGGAATCAAGAATCGAGGTAGGAAGACGGTTTATTAAGTAAGCCGCCGTCTGAAAGGCATGAGACCAGAAGGTAAGGGGTAGATGAGAGTGATGCAGTAGTGAGGGCCCTGTTTCAACCACATGTCGGTGTCGGCGTTCAGCAACACCGTTCTGCTCCGGCGTGTGTGGCAGAGTAGTAAAGTGAGATATGCCATGTGTTTGGAGGAACGAGGTAAGGCCAACGTATTCTCCTCCATTGTTAGAGAACAACGAAATAAGCGGTGTTTGAAGGTATTTTTCCACAAGAGTTTTGAACCGTGGAAAGATAGTTGAGACATCAGATTTCCGCTTCATAGGATAGAGCCAGATGTACTTAGAAAAATAGTCAACAAAGATAATATAATAGGCAAAATCATCATTTGACAATTTAACAGGATCCCAAACATCAGAGTAAACTAATTGCAACGGTTTAGTAACATGAAACGAATTTTTTCCAAACGGAAGTCTATGACTTTTATTAACGGCACACGAATCACAATGAAAATTAAAGTTCGACAATTTATTGAAATTTAAAGTCTTTAAAAGATGTTTAAAAACTTTGAGAGACGGATGTCCCAGCTTGTGGTGCCAGGCATGAAGAGAACTGAAAGTCTTTGTGGAATGTAGTTGTGAAGTAGGGCTCATCGAATTTGAGGAAGCATAGTAGACATCATCATTGTTCACCCCTTACATTAGATGCGCCCCCCGTGCAGAGATCCTTAACTAAGAAATAATGGGGAAAAAATTCAATAGAAACTTGGTTAGAGTTGCACAATTTTGCCACAGAAACAATATTAGATTTAAGAGTAGGAACATGGAAAATGTTGTTCAAATATAAAGAACGTGGGGAATTGGAAATTTGAGAGTGACCAAGGTGAGAGATACGAAGGGAGTTACCATTATCAAGAATAATCTCATCGGGCCTGCCATACTCAGACATGTTGTGAAGCAAACCTGGGTCATACGCTACATGGTTGGATGCACCAGAATCAAAAATCCAAGGAGTAGTGGAGGAGGCTGAAGTGGTGTTGACTGTTGGAAGAGGCGCAGGAACAAGTGATGATGTGATGTTGTTTTCGGTCAGGAACTTGTTGAGCTTCCTGCATTCTTGAGTGTCATAACCTGTTATTTGACAATAATTGCAAAACTTACCATTACGAGAACCGCGAGGGGTTTGAGCAGGAGCCGAAGTAGCGCCTGTTGATGGCCGAGTGGGGTTTCGATTTGCACCATTGAACCTGTTGTTGGAGAAGCAATTCTCGGTGTATGGACGAACCGAGATGCGAGCAGTATGTCGGTGAGTTGTATTGACTGTAGTTAGTGGCGGTGGGGTGGCAACTTCCTGGAGACTGGAGAGACCTCTCGTGATCAACAAGTTTGTCATAGAGATCAGAGAAGGTGAGCGGGGAGTCGCGAACCTTAAAAGCCGACGTGAGAGAGTTGTAGTCATCGCCGAGTTGTGTAAGTATATGGATGGAGAGATCCTCATCATGAACTGGACTGTTCGCAAGGGCTAGTGCATCCGCAATGGCCTTCATCTCGTTAAGGTAGTCAACGATGGAGCGATTTTCACGAGGATTTTTTGCCAGCCAAGCCTTTAGAGAGACGATACACGAACGAGAAGCACTGGCATAGCTTTTGTTGAGACTATCCCAGGCTTGTTTGGTGGTGTCAGCCGACGAGACCAAAGGTTGGATAATATCGCAGCAGCTTCCGAGCATGGCACTTATTAGGATTTGATCCTGACGGAACCACGGGAGATAGTCTGGGTTGGTTTTGTTTGGATCGGTGGCAAGGACTTTGGAGGGTGGTTCATTGTTGAGATGTTGGTCTAACTCAAGACCAATGAGGGTCGAAAGGATCTGCTTCCTCAAAACCGGAAAGTTGGTGGAGGTGAGACGGATTGGGAAGTGTGTCTGGGCGGAGAGGGGCACGGTGGTAGGGGTGGCGGAAGTTGATGGAGAGGTTGCTCCTGTCATGGTGATGAGAAGGTGGGTGGCGACGGTAAGGAGATTAGGGGGAGATCGAGAGCTCTTTAGAGAATGGCTCTAGATACCATATAGGGTTTTGGAAAAGTTTAACTATTCTCATTACCACCAAGGAATAAATATACAAAATACAAAATAATGAAGGAAAGTAAATAACTTAGACAACATACTTTCCTAAATATGGACAACTAATTAATAGAAGAATAATCTAAATATATACAAGATTAATCCTTTACATAAACAATAACTTTTTCTCTTATATGTCACCAATCAAGATCTGCATGGCAAGTCCTTTTTTTCTTTTAAGTTTATATATATAGACTTGTAGTGGTTGATGACTTTGTTATGTATGAGTTATAACTAATCAGAATGTTTATATTTACCAATGGGTCATAATTCCATCGTAGGTGATAGTTTGGATTATTAGAACTCAATTTGCCAAAGTTTCTTATATTTGTTAATACTACATTTACTATATATAACTTGAACATATGAAGTTCTAAATGTATATGTTCAATACATCTATTATGCTAAGTTTCCTGGATTTTTAAAAGACTTATAGATCATCCATGTATATACTTGGATTATATATAGGTAACAATGATCAATTACTAGTGGTGTGATACGAAATTGATTCAATGGATTGGGATAGTTAGCTCGAGATCGAATTACTCAATGGTCGAACTAAATCAACACTCAGAGATTCAAGGAAATAAGAATTGAATCTGGTGATTATGTTGAAAATGGGTGTTTGTGTTGAACACAGTTAGAAAGAATAGGAAGAAGAATACATTCATTTCATTCATAACCCTTTACAATCATGATCCTCCTATTTATACACCTTTTACAACTAAAGACTAATAACTAACTAGCCCTTTGAACTAACTTTCCATTTCTTAACTAACCTTATTATTAGGTACGTATCAATACCTTCCCCTTGAAAAGATCCTTGTCCTCAAGGATCATAGGTAAGAAAATGGTGTCTTCTTCATTTTAGTACAAGGACCCATGAATGCTCAAAATCTTTAACATTTTTCCTTCCATTTTCACTTCACTAACCACCTTCCCACCTTCTTCTTTTTATACTTGAACATCCAATTCTTAATAACATCTCGATTTCCCTTGAATCTGCCAAATTTTGCTTGGCTTTGACTTCTGAAAAAGTCAACAGCAACATCCATTTGCCAACCAAATTTGTAACCACCAGAAGCCCCAAAACCACTTTCTGTAGCTCCATATACTAATTTGGCAGCTCCATATAAAGTTGAAACTGTTCCAAGATTAGACTTTATATGACTCATCTTCATGACTTCATTTTGTTTAGTCTCAACCTCATCAATATTTGTAATTATGAACTCACTATCATACTCCTTTTGAACTTTTGCCTTTACACCCCAACCGTGACCCATTAATAGTTTCTCATGGTCTTCATCTACTACAGTTTCAAAGGCTCCAACTTTAACACTATCTTTTGAATGAACAATTACACATTCCACTACCTTTTGATCTATTTTAGTTTGTTTAGTTTCTTTTGTTGTTGTCCCAACTAGCTGATCCACTTTATGTCTTGCCTTAACAACTTTGAATCTACTATCTAATTCGCTCCCTGTAGTATCATACTCCTTTACCTTCACAACACAATCATTCTTTATTATTTCATGCCTAATTTGAGAATTTTTTCCTTGTTTAAACCTTTTACAAACTGATCCCTCAACTTCCTCATCATCCAACTCAGATTTAATTTCTCCAACAGCCCAATCATTATGTTTTTCTTCTTTTTCTTTGTTGGATCGAGTGTCAACTTCAGTTTGTGTAGATTTGAAAACATATTCTAGAGTAAATTCTTGTAACTTTGCTAAACAATATGCATCATAAAGATTTGTAGGGTTAAACATTCTCACCTTACTTTGAATGTCTTCGTGAAGTCCATGTAGGAAGAACTTCAATGCATAATCTTGTGAAGGTTGTAAATGACTATTAATCTTGTTAAAAGAATCATAGTAATCATCCACATTACCTATTTGTTTTGGCATTGCTTTCTCATCCACAAAATCATCCGTTCTTGGTGTTATTGTTTCCCTAAACTCTGATTTTGAAAGATCATTATTTTGATTCCATATTGGTTCAGTCATTTCATCAAACACCTGGTGGGCAAACCCAGTTGTTGTAGATCTTGAGGAACAATCCGATTCCATTTCATCTCCATTGACAGGAACAATAACCTGATTTGATTCGTGTAGAAGAGTAGGATCCTTCTTAACATACCCGATTTGTTGAACGTGAATATCAGATTTCGTGTTCATCGTCGCCCCATTTGGTCCGGTTGAAGACACCTGAATCAAATTTGAAATAGCGGCATTACTCCCTTGGAGTTCCAAAATTTGCTGATTTATCTTGTCCATCAACAGCTTTAATTGTTGAAATTGATTAATATCTTCAACGTTGTTGTGATTCATAGATGGAGATCCAAGGAACAATGGCTCTGATACCATTGATACGAAATTGATTCAATGGATTGGGATAGTTAGCTCGAGATCGAATTACTCAATGGTCGAACTAAATCAACACTCAGAGATTCAAGGAAATAAGAATTGAATCTGGTGATTATGTTGAAAATGGGTGTTTGTGTTGAACACGGTTAGAAAGAATAGGAAGAAGAATACATTCATTTCATTCATAACCCTTTACAATCATGATCCTCCTATTTATACACCTTTTACAACTAAAGACTAATAACTAACTAGCCCTTTGAACTAACTTTCCATTTCTTAACTAACCTTATTATTAGGTACGTATCATGGTGCAAATGATTTCAGTAGAAATTTCATTCGGTTGATCATGGTCATGATCATAAAACATAAAGTCACAAGAAACAGCACTCCATTATTTAGAACACACCCTAGCTAGCAAATCAACATAGGTTCATACTTAATTAGTGTACTACAAACCATATAGTAATAATGCAATTAATTATAAGCTTCATTAAGTTCAGGACTTGCATATATAGAAGCCAAGTGTGGCTACATCCTCTCATGCAAGTTAGGCTGCATCGGTTGGACACGGAAGGAAAATGGTTCATGACCCTGATAATCTCCCATTGCTGCCATTTCACTTTGTTGCTGCATATACAAATGCATATCAGAAAGAAGAACATGATGAATTCTATGCGGCAAACGCAATATATTATATAGTAGTTTTGCTATTAGATTTATTAATTATAACTTAACTTACCACCAAATACATGAGGTGCTTATTCTCCTCCTCCAGAACTTGTTCCTGCAGATTCACACAGATCCATCATAACCACATTTAAACTCACTAGTAATATATACTATAGATATTAGCTCTAAACTTACATGCTTCCTCATGATTTTGGGGATTTCATCCTTTTTCTCCCGAATGTTGGTGAGCCCATTTTCGAGTGCATCTTCGTATGCAATTAGTTCTTCATAGTTCAAAGATGTTATATCTTCCCCTTTCAAGTGCCTGATATTAATTTATAAAATAATTACTTAAATTCATCACCTACATGACACAATTAAGATTATTTTTTATTTTTTTTGAGAGAGAGAGAGTATATGTGCAAGCAGTTAACCTGAGCTCAATTTGCATGCTCTCGTTCTCTTTCTTGATTCGGTCAATTTCATTCTGCAAATTCTATGGAAAGATAGCAGATAGAAGACATCATATCAATCATGATTCAAGAAAGTAACTATAAAATAAACACATGTATTCAATCATCTTTCTTTCTTAGGTTGTTGCAAGTAAAGGGTAGTGAGAGAATGAAGACTGGTTAGTTCCAGATCTGTTGATGGATGTAACATCTCATCTGGTCTAAGGATCCTATCCTATATGTAGATCTGGCCGTAGAATTCACACATGAAGTTACTTGACATATTTTTAGCAAATTAACAAAGAACCCACAAATGACCAGATCTTTGGATGAAAAAAGTGGAGGAGACAAAAGGAAGCAACCAACCTCATGTTTAGCATCCCATAACTTGTTTCCAGAAAGCCTTTGATATCGATCCAGCATGTCAATCAAGCTATATATATATATATTAGAAAATTAATGAAGTTAAAAGTAGCTAGAAAATCAAATCTCCATGAAATTAATTAAACCGGAAAGAAAACCCTAATTAAATAAAATAGAAAGTGAAAGAGAGTTACAAGATGCATAAAAATATACATACTTGGTTTTGGGGCTGCAGTACTCATACATCTTGCCAGATGATCCATAGATAACAAGAGAGACATTAGCATCACAAAGAACAGTAATCTCTTTAGCTTTCTTGATGATTCCGTTCTTTCTTTTTGAGTAGGTCACTTGCCTGTTGCTTGTGTTCTCTATCCTCTTGATCTCTATCTTTCCTCTCCCCATTTTCTCTCTCTCTCCCTCTCTCTAAGATTACAATGGATAGATGGTTTAATGATTCTTCATTTCAAAAGTTAATTAATAAAGCTATACGTACAATTAGAATAGGAGAGAGAGAGAGAGAGAGAGAGAGATTTCTAGTAATGGCTGGAAGACAAGAGACTTTCCAAAACAGTAAGTATTATATTGGTTTCTTTGTGGGGTTTTGACATGTCCAGCACAACTGAATATTATCTCTTGGGTGCATATCATCAATTCGTTTAATCTTAGTTACTGTGTTCCTAACCCTAGACTCAACTCATTACCCTTTGGTCCATTATATCTCACTTAATTTGATGCTGGGAATGATATTAAGGATTTTCTAGGGGAATTTAGACAGCGGATAAAGGTTCATTAGCAAACCTAAAAAAAAGGAGAATCTAGGAAAACTGTTTTAACCAATCTTCAATCGAACTTATTTCAGCGACATTAAAACTGTCTTGTTGAACCACTATTAGCTTTTTCACTTTTAGTTGTTAAT
>JBCNJP010000012.1:78705456-78720525 GCA_039602395.1 Deinandra increscens subsp. villosa | reverse complement strand
AATTACAACTAACACCCCTGTTAACAATTAACTGTCAGTTTTTAACGAAACCTCGTTAAATGTTCGTGATAAATATTAATTAACTATTAATTAATATTAATACATTTGGTGTCGAGACGTGTGACCCCGTAGGCTTAAATAATATCCGGACATACGCTTACTATTACATGATCATATCCCTACAAGTACTCTAACTGAGCAACCCCTTTTCCTCTATTCTTAGCAAGATGAAGGGTAGTATCAACCGGAATTTGAGACACACTCTTATCTCCTGCGTTGAACTTCTCAAGGATTTTGTCCACATAGTGAGATTGACTCAAGACAATACCATTTGGGGTTCTGATGATTTTTACACCGAGTATCACATCTGCGAGCGCCATGTCTTTCATGTCAAATCTCGCTTTCAACATGTCTTTAGTAGCTTTGACCATCTTATCATCACTCCCAACGATAAGCATGTCATCTACATAGAGACATAGAATCACATAACCTCTAGGTGTGTCCTTCGCATAGACACACTTGTCGCACTCATTTATTTTGAATCCGTTGTCAAGCATGACACGGTCAAACTTCTGGTGCCATTGTTTCGGAGCTTGCTTCAAGCCATACAAAGACTTGACGAGTCTACACACCTTGCCTTCTTGGCCAGGAGCGGTAAAACCCTCAGGTTGTTCCATGTAGATCTCTTCTTCTAAATCACCGTTTAGAAACGCGGTCTTTACATCCATTTGGTGAACCTCCAAATTTCGTAAAGCCGCTATAGCAAGCACCAACCTTATCGAGGTTATGCGTGTAACAGGTGAGTAAGTATCAAAGTAATCCAGACCCTCTTTTTGTCTGTATCCTTTGATCACTAGCCTCGCCTTATACTTGTCAATGGAGCCATCGGCTTTCAACTTCTTCTTGAATATCCACCGATATCCAAGTGGTTTGCAACCCTTAGGAAGATCGACAAGCTCCCAAGTGTGGTTCTGCAAGATAGACTCTATCTCACACTTGATGGCTTCTTTCCATTGAGGCCCATCTGGAGAGGTTACCGCCTCGCGGTAGGTATTGGGATCACCCTCAACCATGTAAGCCGTGAAGTCAGGTCCAAAGGATTTTCCAACCCTTTTTCGCTTACTTCGTCTAAGCTCACCCTCATTAGATGCAGGTCGTTTACGAACCTCATTACCAACACATGGTTGTTCATAAACCTCGTCACCAACAAATGGATCTTCACGAGTCTCGTCACCAACTAATGGGGTCGAGGAACTCGCGTGTTCTCGTGACAAACACGGGAATACATTTTCAAAGAATGAAGCATTCCTTGATTCCATGATAGTGTCTTCGTGTATATCGGGATTTTTCGAGTCATGGACAAGAAACCGGTATGCACTACTGTTTTCTGCGTATCCAATGAACACACAGTCCACAGTTTTGGGTCCTAACCTTTGCACCTTAGGCAAAGGAGCTAATACCTTAGCTAGGCACCCCCACACTTTCAGGTATTTGTAGGATGGCGTTTTGCCCGTCCACAATTCATAAGGAGTCTTATCCTTATCTTTGCGGGGTATCTTATTCAAAAGATAGTTAGCCGTCAAAATGGCTTCCCCCACATGTCTAGGCTCATCCCAGAACTATTCAACATGGCATTCATCATCTCTTTCAATGTACGGTTCTTTCGTTCCGCAATGCCATTGGATTGTGGAGAATAAGGTGCGGTGGTCTCATGGACAATTCCACTTTGTGCACATAAGTCCGCAAATGGTGAAACATATTCACCTCCTCTATCACTCCGCAAAACCTTGATTTTCTTGGTGAATTTATTCTCAACCAAGTTCTTAAACAAGACAAACTTGTTTATTGCTTCATCCTTACTCTTAAGTAAGTATACATAGCAATATCTTGTACTATCATCAATAAACGTGATGAAGTACTTGTGTCCACCACGCGTGGGGACGACTTTCAAGTCACACACATCAGTGTGAATTAAGTCTAGGGGTTCGGTTATTCGTTCAACCGATTTAAATGGTTGTCTTGTAAGTTTGGATTCGACACACGTTTCGCATTTTGATTTCGAGTCTATTTTAAAATTTGGCAAACATTTTAAATTCATTAAACGGCGAATTGAATTAAAATTTACGTGTCCTAATCTACCATGCCACATGTTTGAATCATAAAACTCAATCATATAAGTAGAAGAGGAGGCTTTCGCCATTTTATTAATGACTAAAGTAGACAATTTAAACATAGCGTTTTGGGCATAGCCCTTGCCTACAAACATGCCATTCTTGGTCAAAACGACCTTATCAGACTCGATCACAATGCGAAATCCAAACTTGTTGAGCAGCCATCCAGAAACAAGGTTCTTCCTGATTTCTGGCACGTACAGAACGTTGCTCAACGTGAGTTCCTTCTCGGAAGTGAACTTCAAGACCACATTGCCTTCACCCATGATGTCGGCAGTAGCTTTATTCCCCATATAAAGCTTCTCGGTCCCCTTCGCCTCTTTAAACGTACTAAAGAGGGACTTGTCTCCACACACGTGGCGGGTGGCACCGGTGTCAACATACCAGCCAGGGTTCTCCCCCACAATGTTGACTTCAGAAATGAAGGCAGACGCCTCCGTGATCATGGACACCAGTGGCATGTCATCCTCCACCATGTGAGCGCGCTCACGTTGTGGCTTCGGGCACTGATCCGCCCGATGACCATGCCCCCCACAGTTGTAGCACTTTCCTGAAAACTTCTGGGGCTTCTTTTTCACAACCCCTTTCTTCGGTGCCAAGTGCTCCACCGCTTTGCCTTTGCCTTTGGCATTGGCCCCACCTTTGCGCTTGCTTCCTTTGGAAGACTGACCAACCTCCACCATATTCACCTTAGCCGAAGGTTGCATGGTGGTGGCTTTTGAGCCATCTTATTGTCCTCCTCGATACGAAGACGGACAATGAGATCCTCAACGGTCATCGCCTTTCTTTTGTGTTTAAGATAGTTCTTAAACTCAAGCCACGAAGGCGGAAGCTTTTCAATCATTAGCCGCCACTTGAAATGTCTCACAAAGGGACATACCCTCTGCGTGGACCTCATGTAGTATAATTTGAAGTCTCTTGGACTTGACTCATCACGGTTTTATTATCAACCATTTTGTAGTCCAAGAAACGGGCTACCACGAATTTCTTCGTGCCAGCATCCTCCGTTCTATACTTCTTGTCTAAAGACTCCCATAATTCTTTGGAAGTCTTAAACACCGAGTAGACATTATACAGTGAGTCCACTAGGCCGTTCAACACATAGTTACGGCACAAGTAGTCCGAATGTTTCCAAGCGTCAACCGCATTAACGGTTTCAGCGTTGGCTTCCCCTTCACCGAGTTGGGGAGCGGACTCTGTGAGACACCTCGCAAGGTTCAAGGTGGTTAGGTAGAACAACATCTTCTGTTGCCACCTTTTGAAGTGCAAACCCGAGAACTTCTCGGGTTTTTCGGCATGACTGGCGATGGTGTTGGCCGTTATGCCAGTGGAGGTACCAACCGATGGTGTTTCCTTAGGCTTTTCGGTCGTCTTTACAGTTTCGTTAGTCATTTTTCTGAAACAGATAACTACACAAGTTAATATTCAGAATTATTATTTAAACGCGCACGTTTAAAACGTAAGAAAAAACCTCCAACTAATGGATGGTTATTCGAGGAGTAGAAGAGAGTTTTTAATCTCTAAACGCACACGTTTTAAAGAGATTAAAGTCCAACAAATGGACGGATTTAGAGATGTAATAAATTTTTATATAACTTCCAACTTATGGAGGTTAGATGGTTTTAAAGAAAATTTATAACGTCCAACTAATGGATGTTAAATTTATAAAGAAAAAGTTTATAACGTCCAACTAATGGATGTTAAAGTTTATGTCGTAACCGACAACTCGTTTAACTCTAAGTCCAACTTTGAGTCAAAACGAGTTAAAAAAATATTTATTTTTTAAAACACTAAATCACCTCGAGAAATCTAAGTCCAACTTTGAAACTCGAGGCAATGAAGTTTTTTTTATAAAAACGAACGGTGTTTTAAAAATTTGTTTTAAGTTTGTAGGAAAACCGTTCGCAAATTTGAAATAAAATAAATATTTTATTTAATTACGATTACAACAAAAGAAATAAAACTAATCTATTACAATACAGTTTGAAAGGAAATTCTACTCCTACTACAATTACAAGGAAATAACAAAGATTACATGGAAATGAAATACAATACAGGAAAATAAATGAAGATTGCAACGAAATGAAATTACAATACAAATGAAATGAAATGCAAAGTTTAACAAATGCTTGTAAATAAAATAGTAATGTTTTGAGTGAAAGAAAACAAGACAGAGAGTTATAGAAAATGTTTTGAATGATAAAGAAAAAGGTTTAAGAAAAACACTTTTGATATTAGTTTAAGAAAAACGATGAAGATTCCAAGGAATCTTTGGCGAAGGCTTCGGGTCAAAACCCGGGTCCCTTAAAACAAATTCCGGGTCTACCGAAGATCCGTTTTGTTTCCCAGGGTACAATCGCCTAAACCGTATTGTACGGCCGGGATAACTCTAAGCTTGAAGTTTACCTTCGAGTTCTTGAAGATCCTGACGAACAGGATGAATATTGGAAGAAGAAGAAGAGGAGTAGAGAAGAGAGAAAGAATTCTGTGTGAATTCTGGTGTGTTTTGCCTCAACTAATGAGGCTGTATTTATAGTGGTGGGAATTCTTGTTGAGCACTCAAAAGTTAATTCGTAGTCAAAACTTTGCATTAAACGTCTTTAATGCAAATTGATTTCTAATTAACGTGGAATTACCTTAATTAGCTCAAAAACGCGTTTACCCAGCTGTCATTCCGGAAGACTCCGCGTAACAGCTGTTTTCCGAAGGAACTGATCTTCCAGTCTGTTCCAACTTCAACCGGAACTTCTGTTCAGGTTGAACTCGGTTCCGCTCGAACCTGACTTTTTCCGATTCAACTCACCATCCGCTTGAACCGGTTGAACTTAACAACAATAAGGCGGCTCGCGGCGATGCGAAGTGCAAAGTGTAAAGTGCGCCATCAAAGCGCCACATTGCGCCTCATACGCCCACGCCACGCGCACGCGCGCGTGTGCGAGTGCGAGTGCGAGTTAGGGGTGCTTCGCACCCCTCAGGGTCCAAGGGATGTGTCCTACTAAAGGAAACAATAGTTGGTAAGGTTCCCACCTTATAAACCACTTTTGGTTTCATTCCCCAACCAATGTAGGATGAGTTAACATGCTATACTTGGTATTTTTCTCTCTAATTTTCGCAGCTTCACAAGTTGCGAGACCTCAACTTTGAGCTTCGATATCTCATTCATACGAGCTCGGATTTGGACGTGGTTTGATGCGTTGGAAAGCCCTCACAACGTACTACACAAACCCATTAAATACAGAGGCAACAACCTATGTTATATGTATTTTATTCTAGTCCAAAGTTGGTGAAAAACTCATTTTCACACTTAGTGAAAAACCCCATTTTTCACTAGTTTTTCTTCCAAAATTCCAACATTTTGATGTAACTTGTTTAAGTTGTTAACTTATATGGATGCTGGCAGTTTCATGGATCTTCCTTAACTTGTTTGTAATTTACAGGGGATCAGGTGTTGATGAAGATCTCAAAATGGCTCTAGTAGTTGACGACCTAAATGCTTACTCATATATGATTCCACTGGAAATGCCTTCCAAGAAATTTGCCTTCAAATGGTTTATATCTTATTTTCATACATTGTAATTGAAATAAATCTAAATCACTGGTATTGATTTAGGCCTAGAAAGTTCAATTAGACTGACTTCACAGTTCCCAGTCAAAAAATGGTCAAACGGTATCCTTAAACTGTACAAAGTTGAACATTGCAAGAAATGGATTAATTGGTGAACCAAGATTAGTTCGATCAGTTTATGTTTAGAGATTGTGTAACGTTGAGTTGTTATGTTTCTAAAAAAATAATTTTTGAAATTGTCACTAATTTTGCGGTGACTATTTTGGACATAGTTATCTAATGATTTCAATCTATCTAAACGGAATTTACATATTTTGGAGCTAAAATCTGACTCATTCATAGCTCATAAGTGGACGGTCATAGTTAATACCTCCAGTGTGTGTATAAAATCTAAATGAGAACTTGTGTACATAAGCTCAAAGAATTATCTCCATTATGATACAGCTAATGCACATGACTACATATTGTATCTGAACTAAGTTAGAAGAGGCGGCATCACGTGTTGGTTCGGTAACTAGTCAAACGGATTAGTTGACCCGCTAAACTCTCTTTTCCTTTTGAAATTTCTTAAAAACCAGTATATTAAAGACAGATTTTCATTTTTCTTATTGTTATGAAAAATCATAGTTCATAGCATCAAGGTTTTAAGGTAATGGTGATGTAATGGTTATATGCCTAATTATGATTTTATTTTGATATTATAAATTTTGTGAACATATTGTGTTAAATGAGTCATATCAATCCGCTCGAGCCAGTGTCATGTGTTTTGTCTCTCAGAACTAACTAAAAGAAAAGGCATATAAAATCGAGTTTTGTCCACTTTGGGCTCTTCTTTTTGTTTCATTTTCAGATGAGCGTCAAAAAGACAAGTCCTTGATCGAGACCAACTTGTATCGTTATATCAACATTCGTCTCGAGGGACTTAAGTGATCTGAACAAGTTTGTTAATATTAATACAGTTTCAAGATTTTAATATCTACATTAACTTATTGTAACCCGATGCCTTTTTATATCGGTTGTCTTACTTTAATGATTATAATATATGCAAAATTTTATACGCAACCCGTGAAGCTCACGGGTATATAATCTAGTTTTGTAACAAGTAAAAGAAACATATGGACATTACTTGTTTTGGTAAAAATCTAACACATTAAAGTGTTATAAAAGTTTCCAAAGACAAAAAGAATGTTACTTGATTTTGTTACTAAAATTGGCAAAAATACAATTTATGTCAAATGATTAATTTGACATAAATTCTTGGATTTATTACAAGTTTTAAACAACTAAAGAACTGTTATAAAAATTGAGAATTTTTCTATAAAAGGGCATTTGTAAAATGAATATGTTTTATAAAAGATTTTATAAAAATAATCAAAAGCCAAGCAATTGACTTTAATTATTTTTATAAGCTTTTATTATTACTTTGATGAATTATAGTAATCGAAATGGAAATACGTTGCGTAGTAATAAAACCGGGACCCATACGGCGATATACGCGAAAACGTAAATGTTTGAAATCTTAAACCAAATTACTTATCATTTTTATTAAAACAATCCAAAAGTTTATAATAAATAAATTTTTATAAATCCAAGTGTCGCCATGTAATATTTTGAAAACACCGTTTCAAAAGAAATGAATATTTCATACGAATGAAATATTAAACGATTTCGAAATATTAAATGATTAAATGTCGTGACTTAAAACGTATCTCTCAAATGATTCATGTTTTAAAACAAAAATGAACTTTAATAATTATTCTTTGGCTAACAATTATTTATAAAAAGTTTTTAAACATGTTTTATTCACCAAAAATTATTAAACATAATTATTTAATTAAAAATAATTATAACTTGCGTAATTAATTAATCGAACACATAAAATTCTCTTATAATACATTAGGAAGTTTGAAATGCAAGTCTTGATGCACATATTACAACTCTTATGCATGTATGTACAACTCTTTAAGTTGTACATTTCTTCAAGTTGTTTGTGTGGCTCATATTTGACAGACTATATTCAAAGCATTGTGTCTTCTCCCATACCTCTCATTTCTTTCACGCAACCCACCAGCTTTCTTTCTCTTCTCTCTCTTTTCTATACGATGTCAGAGATGATGGTTGCCAGAACAATCACCCAAGAAGGAGAAAGGTTGTGAGTGTTAAGAAAGGAGATGGTGGTGGTGATGCAGTAGTCACGGCAGTGGTGGTTGAAGGAAGAAGCCGATGTTCTGATGGCAGTTGTGGTTTCATACGGCGGTGGTGGTGACGCAATAGACACGGCGACGCCTCTTCGTACATGAGTTGGATCTTCGAGGTTCGATTTCTTTGGCCCCAATTCCTTTGCTGGGTTGCGAGATTCCGATAGAGAGGAAGCCGGTTGGGCCCGATTCATCGATAGCAACGACCATTCGATCTAGGGTTCCGCCGACATATTCCCTCCAAAGGTAAAACCCGCCTATTGCGTTCCTTCTTTTGCTTCCTTAGTTACGAATCGTTTTTCAAGATCATTGCTTTATGTTTTTATTCTGCTTGCTTGAAGTTTGTATGATTTTTGCAAGGTTTTGATGTCTTCTTCTTAGTATCCGATTCATCTGATATCGGAGGTGTACCAACAATTCCATTCAAGGTACTTTTCCCTTATCCCTACTATCTTTGAAACGAATTTTGTGATGTTTCTATAGCTAGGGTTTGGGTTTTGTTGTGTGTATTAGGATGCCAATGTTTTAGAACATATGTGTCACTGCTTTTTGCTGATTATTATCATTTATAAGAGGCTTATTAAACTCTGATTTTATTTTTTGTCGTGATATTTTGATGCCTCATTGTGATGTCAATTGATGATTTCAAAGTTTTATGCTTGATTTGATCTTGGTTTATTGGTAGTTTTTTTAAATCTTGGATCTTCTTGCAGCAAATGAGGCATTTGAGAAGGTGGCCAGTTATGGGTTGGTACCAAACATGATAGTTTATTTGATGAGTGATCACAAGACTGGTGTAACTAAAGTCACAAACATACTCTTTCTTTGGACTGCGGCTTCCAGTTTTGCTCCAGTTTTAGGTGCATTTCTGTAAAGATTCATATCTGGGTTGGTTTCTCACCATTGGTATGGGTTCTTGCTTTTCACTTCTGGTAATCAGTTCGACATATTTTAAAAATATGAAATCTTCATAGCTTTTTTGGGTGAATTCATTGTTGTTGGACCTCGAGTAGAGCATTCAATTAATTAGGTGATTATTGCTTTCTATTAACTCCAAAGAAGTGTTAATTCAATGTTACCTGGCTTGGATTTTTGTTAAAGTTTTACAATAATGTTGTATAAATGGAGTAATTTAGGTGGATACATGAGATTTGGTTGAAGGGTTACAATTAAATATCATTGTTGCTTTTAATGTTATATTTTCATGTGTAGGTATTATTTGTTACCTACCATAGTTGCAACTTTCTTCTAATTTTCCGTCAATGAAGACCTTGAAAGTGCAACAGTTGTTATACAGTTTCCATATGAGAAAAAAGAGAGATTGAAATGCAGCCGAGGGATATGAAAAAAATGATTCATTTAGTTTATCTATAGCGAAGCTAGAAAAGAAGATTGAACCAGCAAGAGTGAGTGTGGTGATCTGTTTAGCGAACCATGGTTTGCCAAGTAGTGAAAGTCGTGGGCCCTCACCGTTACTTGATCGATGAAGATTTGGTGGCCGCTGTGATTGTGGAGGGTGTGATATGAGGTTGCATGTCCCATTATTTTTCTTGGCAACAATAACATCTAGAAAGATGAAACATTTAAACAGCAACTCAAGCTTTTCCTAAAGGTACAACTTCAAATTTTATACTACTGACATTCATTGCAAATTTGACTGCTTTAACTTTTTCGTATATGATTATGCCATTGAAGTTCATAAAAGATGTCAATGGATAAACCCTTTTTTTCAAAACTTTGTAAATGAGTAAGTTTGACTTGAAAAGTCAATCAGTAGACAATATGTTCTTTCTTAATTAAAAAGAGGGTGTTTTGTAACATCCTAAACTTTCGGGAGTAACATTTGTTGGATATGCAGCTGAAAACATCCAAGTTCATAAAAGATACAACATCTTAAAAAAGATTGTCAATTTTGATTTGTGAGAATCATTAGTTTTATCTCAAAAATCAAAACTGATGAAAAAAATTGTGTTTCTAACTTTGTATTTGTTTTCTGAAGCTGCTTTTGAAATTTGATACAGGGAAATAAGGAGAATATATATGTATGTCAATTCTACTTATGTAAATGGCATCAGGAATGCTTTGGTTCCTTTCTACTTGGTCTAATATTTGTATAGAAGTTTCATTGCAAGTCATTCTTTGTTATGCTATTTTTTATTGATAAGTGTTGGCATGTAAAGTTTAGAGATGTTAAATTTTGGTAGCCAAGGTGCACAGTTAGTTGCTTTTATATTGTTGAAATTATCTAACCTTGCTGCAGTGGTTTCGATTACAAACGTAGGTGTTATACGCCATAGTCCATACAAAACCTACGCTCGATTCAAAAGCACGCTCATAGGCACCTTGCGCGCATGAGCATGTACTTTCTATTTTGCTTATTTAGCAATGTTTTGTGTCAAAATATGGTTGTCTTTGTATGCTTTTCCACATAGTGATAACTGGTGCCTTATGTAAATGTCTATAATGAATATTTACTTATTTGTGTTTGTTTGATTATCACAAGGTGTAAAAGAGTAGCTTAAAGTGTGAAAGGTAATTAAATTCGAGTTGAGCATGGTGTTTGTTTATCACAGGTTGTGAAAAAGAATATGATAGACAAACATACTATGCTTTGATCATATGTTTGGGAAACTTTGGTAACAGATAACTGTAGATTGATACACACGGTATGTCGTGTACCGACAAGCCATCAACGTTAGTGTCATACGCCAAACAACACCAGAGCCCGGTTCAAAAGGCACATCGCGCGCAACGCGCGCTCATAGGAAACTTGTAATAAACATTATTGTTTTAACACGATATACTTGATTGAAATTATTAAATGATTATTCTTTTATTATATTTATTGAACATAAATATAAATCATCATGGAAGTATTTATTTAATAAATACTAACTAACGGGTTTTCAAACGAATACAAACGGGATTAAAACGTCAAGACTTGACCGGTATCACTTGTGTGACTTATGTTACTCAATTGATTGTAGACCTTATGCAAATGCCTTATTATTTATTTAGGACATTACTTGCTACCGCTCCTGCACTGTTTAGTTCATCCTGCCTGCTGATTCAGTGAGTTTCACGGCCCCTTTTCTTTTAACTGTTTTATACTTTGGGAGAGAAATCATGAAAACTGATAAATGCTTTTTACTTAATATTATGGTTTATCTGTTAGCCGTATGACTGCTTGTTCTCTTACTGATTGCCCAACTATGGTACATTATCGTTATAAACGTTTGTACAACTGTATCCCACCATTAACTGATTTCAATTAGTTCTGTACGAAACGATAGCTAGTGAATAGATCTATTTGGGTTGACAACCCTACCCTAACTAGTAGCTCCAGTTCTGACTCCGGATTGTCTGGGGGTACACGTCAGTTATTCTGCACTGTTCAGTATCTCTCGGGCGAGATACTATGGGTGGGTAAACCGTTAGTATTTGAAATCAAGGTTCAGGTGAGTTCATACAACCACAACGGTAAACCGATGTAATATTTAAGTATACTGAAACTGTTTTGCCAACTTTAAACGTAGAGTCATAAACTTGTGAACCTCACCAACTTTATGTTGACATTTTAAACTCATGATTTCTTAGGTAATTGATGCAATTTATGGAAGACATGCAAATGGGGCTTCATCATGCTATCGAACCTGCTTCTGGAGTCATAGTCCCAACTATCCCAATAAACCGTTTTATGCTTCTAATATTAAATTAAGACTTTATGATTTTCAAATGTAAGACATTGTCGTTTCCACTACTCTTTCCGCTGCAATGAAATGACGTAATGTTTTTATGAAGTTTAAATTTATTAGAAGTTGTTCTATGTATCCGCGACTATGATTCCATCTCGTTCACACCCAAACCCGTTCACTGGGGTGTGACAGAAAGAATGTGAACGGATAATATGGTGATGTTAACAGATGATGAGGAAGAAGAAGAAGAAGGGGGGCAAAATAGTCTTTTCCTTTTACTTTTTTGTCTTTTTTATTTAAAGGAGGGGTAAAAGTGTAATTTTTAAAAGACTAACAGAAAAAATTAACGGCTCAGTAACGGTTTAGCAAACATTTAGGACCATATCCGTAATAAATGAAACCTAAGGACCATATATGAAATCTTGCAAACCACAGGGACGAAATCCGTAATTTACTCAATTAATTTATAATCATATCATACGGAATTTCGGATAATTCGAATACGGATTCGGACTCGGATATTTTTGAACACCCCTATCTTCATCTGTTTTAATAATAGAATTTCTACTCTGCTGATTTTTCACACGCGGATCTTTGTTCCGATCCACGTCCCGACTCTCCAAGCCCATGTTCAATAACCCTCTGCTGCGATTTCAAATAAAATCCTAACCCTAAAATCCTCACTGCCGCTCTCCCAAATATCATGTGCTGATCCGGTGACTCCATCATCGGCGATTCATCCTTCCGACTTCAATCATCTATCTTGAAGGTACGTTCTTTATCCCTCCGACTTCAGTCATCCATCGCCTTGCTCTCCTTCTGTTTGAATCGTAACTTTATGTTATCGATTTTAGGGTTTCTGTTAGATCGATCCAAATCGCCGCAGATCGGTTTCGTTATTAATCGATTTATTTGTTTGCTGATGTTAGTCCGATGTTCGGTTCTAGGATTAGAAATTTAGATCTTCCATGAAATCCCTAATTGTTTTTTAATGTTTATCCAAGAATCCCAAAATGCGAACAGATGCAATGTTCGGTTCAAATGTTGTCGATATTTGATCTGATCATACATTTTCATTTTGATTCAAGGATTCTTCCATAAACCCAATGTATGTTCGTTTTGTATCTTTTATAAGAAGTTTAATTTAGTTACTATTAAAACATAGTTACTACAAAGCATCATGATTTTTAAATGGAAATGGACTATGATGATATATAAAACAAACTATAGTAGGATGAATAAGTTCATTAAACTTCATATAAATAATAATTGTATTCTCAGTTGTATTGTTTAGGGAGCATGTCACCATTGAGTTAATTAAGTGATCATTTCGATGCTTTTAGTTTACAGGAATCAATATGTTTTTGAAGAATGTAATCATTTTTCATGCTAATTGATATGCTTTGTTATTCTCATATCTATTTTATTTATTTTTTAATCTTAATTGGTCGTTTCTATTTGTATGTTTATTGTGTTTTTAACTTCCATTTTATAAACATGCAGGTTCAGGTGTCTACAATTTCTTCGATGTTCAGGTATGTTTGTTGAGTTTCTTTCCACTATCTTTTGTATGTCATATTAGAATTAGTACATTGATGATTTAGGTTTGGTATATGCAAACAGTTGATTAAAAAGATAACCCTTTCACCTTCGATAACCCGTTGCTTAATTTCAGTTGACCCGGGTAGGCTGTATCATTTAGTTTGAATGATTATCAATCGTGACATCCAAGTCTGAATGATTTGTGATCATCAACGGTAACAAAATTGTTTGAATGAATGATTCTCATTTGGTTTGAAGGATTATCAATGGTAACAAAATTTAATCCTTCAATTGTTTGAATGATTATCAATGGTGACATCCAAGTCTGCCTTTTTGGTCTCATAAATGAGCCTTAATTTCCTGTGAAAAATTAAACTGTGGCAAATTTATAAAGAAGTTATTGCTAAGTTTGTTTGTTCTTGAACAATATTATATCATTTCCCTAACATGGTTCAGTTCTAGGTGTGGAGGTTGAAGTAACCGGAAAGTCATCTTTGGACGATTAGTTCTACCTTATAGCTTCCTGGAGTATGTTACCCCTGACTCACAGAAGCTCCATAAATAGGAAAATATGCAACTGAATATTAATTATGGTCTGATCTTACTATTGATAATTTTTTTATCAATGTTTTTAATTATTCATATTCGCTATTATAGATGTGAAAAGAAGCAGAAATGAAGGGACAGTCACATAAAGCTCCCTTAAAAGATCATCAAGAAAAACAAAAGCTGCTATGAAATCAGACCTATTATGATCAAATTTTAACATAGTTCTTTATTTTTTAACTTTGGTTTTTTTTCTTTTTGTTCACGGGCCCTTATATGATCAAATTTGCAGTTGTTTTGTGAGAATTGGGAACATACAAAGAAAATCATCAATCTCAGGTCTCAATTTGCATGATTATTGTTTATTTTAGCTCAGTTTTACAACACAACCACCAAATATAATTGACTTCTTATTATATTTACACATTTTCATGCAGATACCTGACAAATATTTATCATTAAGGAAAAGTAGTCGGACAGAAATAGCTTCTGCCACGAAAGAGGTATATGTGTTCTTTCACATAATTACTAAATATGATTTATATATTAATGCAATAATTCGGTGACGAGCAAGCTTGCTTCAGTCTGGTACTTAAATTTTTATCTCACCAATTAGTCGTGTAGCATATCTCGACACCCTCACATGAGAATGAGCCCGGGAAAATGCTTTGATTGAAGCCTCCATCACATCCACAAACACCTACAGGGAATGTGACCCGCAAATATTCCACATCCTCACCAGGTACTTTTATCTCTAATTTACCTATATTACTGAATAAAATGCAGATTGAAACTAGACTCCTTCGAAGAGAGTCACGGGCAATGTTTTAAAAACCGGTTTTTTAGTTGAACCGGAAAACCTTCCGGGACTGGTTCGACCGGTCGGACCGGTTAGACCGGCTGGTTGAACCGGTTAGGGGATTTATATATTTTTTTTTTATAAAAATGCTAATAAACTTGTACACCCCAACAAAAGTAGTTAAAATACAATTATAATCCACTCAAAAATAATATCAAATATGTATTTCATAAGAAAATATAAGTTTTAAACTTTAAAAAAAATTAAAAAATAAAAAAAAAGTTAAAAAAAATAAAAAATAAAATAAAAAAAATTAGAAAACCGGTTGAACCGGACCGGTTGAACCGGAAAAAACCGGTTGAACCGGAAAAAACCGGAAAACCGGCCGGTTCGAAGCGGGTCGGTTCAACCCAAAAAACCGGACATTAAAGAACCGGAAAGGTGGCCGGTCCCCGGTCGAACCGGTTGAACCGGCCGGTTCGACCCGGGTTTTAAAACATTGGTCACGGGAAAAGAAGAGTGATCGAAATTCTCTGTCGGTTGCCATATATTA
>JBCNJP010000012.1:78643095-78704956 GCA_039602395.1 Deinandra increscens subsp. villosa | reverse complement strand
ATTAGGTGAAAGATTTTAGAATCAAATCGACAAAACGGCATGAGTCTCAGGATCGTTCCACAACCCACTAGGAATTGGTTGGATCTCCCATCAGAGTTAACGGCCAATATACTCTACAGAATTGGTGTCTTTGACATTCTTCTGAGTGCCCAGAAAGTATGCACTGCTTGGCGTAAAATCTGCAAGGACCCTGCTATGTGGAGGGTCGTTTGCTTAGATGTTGCTTCATATCCACATAATAATATCCTCTTTGATGAGATGTGTAAGCATGTTGTTGACAGAAGCCAAGGCCAACTGGTTGATATCACCATCGTGGAATTCGGCTATGGTAAGATTCTTCTATACATTGCTAACAGGTATGAGAGCTTAATATAATCTTCATTTGTGTGCATTTGTTCTAATAGTAGTAGCCAAAAGTAAGTTAGTTCTTTAACAATTAAAATCCTTATTGCTTGCTCTTTGATTGATTTAAAGATCAAATCCAATTCTCAACATGCCCCACAAATGATATTGTCTTTTGATTAGATTTGTTTCTTTAACAGATCTAGTCAACTTAAACGTCTCACTATCGCATGCTGTGATGATTATATGGATGCCAGCTGGACTGAATCATTGAAGAAATTGTCGTTATTGGAGGAACTCAGCCTTTATGAAACAGATATCTCGGAAGAAGCTATTGAAACTATTGGTCGTTGTTGCCCCATGCTTAAAACACTCAAAGTAAATCAAGAAGATCCTAGATGTTGGGATTATCGTAGTGATGAGGAGGTATTACCTATTCACAAAAGAAATTGTACTTCTGATTGGATAGCTACGGCTATCGGGCTAAACTTACATGAGTTAAGGCACCTTGAACTAATTGGGAACACCATGTCGAATAAAGGGTTGGAGATGATTCTGGATGGTTGTCATCACCTTGAATCACTTGATTTACGTAGGTGCTTGTTCATCAAACTCAATGGGGACTTGGGGAAAAGATGTTCAAAACAGATCAAATGTCTAAAACTCCCCAACGATTCTCTTGAAGGATGTCCATATATTTATAATAATAATGGCATGTTGAGCTATATTGATGATGAGTCTGAGGTAGGATTTGACTCTGACATAGAATCTGAAGAAGAATTTGACGATGAATTTGACATAGAATCTGATGAAGAATTTGACGATGAATCTGACATAGAATCTGATGAAGGATTTGATGACGAATCTGACATAGAATCTGATAATGAATAAGTAAGTGATGTTTGGTTATGTTGTATGTGGTCCTAGAGCATCCACATTGAAGGAAAATATTTGATATGTAGACTTACACGGATTCAAAATAACCATGTTTCTTTTGGTGGCAATGATAAAGGTTATGTAGTTGGTACTTTTTTTTTTTGAACGGCAAGATGGTTTAATTAAATACTAGCTAGAAGAAAGAGTAGAATACAATTAAAGAAAATACATAGGTAATGTGCTCCAAGATGACCAAATGAGATCACGAATTTCCCCTCAGTTTGGACCACAAAAAGGCGGAAGAGATGATGTTTTCCCGGATCTGTGTTTCTGTTCTCAAACTCTTTTCCATTTCTAGTTTTCCAAATTCACCATAACGTGCATGAGCGATTGTACAAATCACGAGAGTGGCTTTTGGATTGAGATTGGGATGAAGCGATGGTGAGATTACGGAGCTGCAGGAATTGTAGATGTTGAAATTGTAATTGCAGCCATAGGGCAAAGTAGTAGGGCATGATCAATTGTCTCAGTAGGGTGTGAACACCAGGAGCATCCTTCAAATGGGATGCGAATACCTCTTATTTGTAATTCTGTTTTGGCTGGTAATCTGTTTAGTTGCCGCCTTCCAAACAAAAAAGTCCACTTTTTTAGGAATCCAATTGAGCCACTAGTGTTTGTAATCAAACTTTTCGCACCATTTGGCTTCAATTCATTTGTGAACCGAGGTAGAAGAGAACTGGCGGCCCGAAGCCATTGATCATGCCCGTTAACTCATCTATCTCACTGTTCGACGATGGTGGATGTATCCAGTTCTAGGTGAATGACTCGCATGATATAACCCTCTCGGATAGTAAACATGACTTCAATTTTCAGTTTCTAATGGCCATGTAAATTTTGAGAACGTGATCTTTGTTTTTTTTTTTCTGACAGTAATTTCCGGTCACCCGGAAACATCCTTGACAAATAGATAACCCTTCTCTCATACTGGGACATGTAGATCTCAAAACCAGTAACAAACTTGCTAAACTCAATTTAGTTATCGGTTTGCCTAAAAAGAGTTCATATATTGTTTCAAATCGTGCTACTTTGTTGATCTTGATATTCTACAATCTTCATCTAATGCGACTGGTGATACTTTTGCATGATTATACACTCACCAGCAGTTCCAAGATTAGGAGGATTACAGATTTGAAATAAGAAGACCTTCCAAGATTATTCCTGCAACAAGAGATGATCCATAAGTTGCAACTTATTCATCAGTTTAAAAAATGAGGCTAGAGGATCAAGTGAGCGCTTTGATTTATTTCCAATTGTGAATCACAAAACTTCAACATCAAGCATCATCTCACTTTGGGCTGCACAACATATGTCTTCATGCTTGTTTTCTTTCACAAAATGAGTCCAAGAAAATACAAAAAGCCTTGGTAGACAATAGTTGGATAAAGGCCATGCAAGATGAGCTACAACAATTCAAAAGGCAGGGTGTTTAATTAGCCGCTTTGCAAACTTCCACCCGATAAATGTGCAATTAGAACCGAAGGACTGTTTAGAAGTAAGAGAGGTGAGCAAGATATAGAAACAAAGCAGTTTAGATGCTCAAGGTTATTATTATTAATAACAAAAGGAAGTTGGAAGTTGTAAAGTATGCTCCTTGCATTTGTAAAATACCAAAACTTTGAGGATTTGACTTTTGAGGATGTACATACATCATCCCCATATAGTATCGTATTGTTGTAGTATTTTATTCTATCAATCATGCTATTATACCGAGATTAAATCATTATACTCTTTTGTCGTTCGTAAATCCTTAGTATTCCGTAAGTGCTTAATTTCACTTGCAACATTATATTGGCCAATATATTCTTTTTATGTTTTATTACACATAAAACTAACTTTTTAATTGATATATTATTTGAAGCTTTAGACACAAATTGTCGTTGCAGCCTTTTGATAAAAGATGTAGTTTTGAAATATTAGAGTTTTTTTCTTTAAGAAAAACTTCATTTTAAACTAATTATTAACATATTTACTAGGGATGGTAATTTTGACAAGGACATGAAAACACAACACGAACCGACACGATGTTAACGGGTTCTGTGTTTGGGCTTAACAGGTTTCGTGTCGTTAACAGGTCCGACCTATTAAGACCTGTTATATTTCGTGTCTTAACGGGTCGAAACCTGTTAAGACACGTATATATATAGGGAGAGGATCATTGAGAACCAATTTGATTTGAGAACTAAAAAGAACTAATTTGAGCCACAAGTTTATTTACATGTATCCCCTCCCATGAATTGTAGTGGTCCCCCTGAAATGTGTGGTGAGATTTAGTTCTCAAAAGTTCTCAAAACAAAAAGTTCTCATTTGAACCTAACCCTATATATATATATATATATATATATATATATATATATATATATTAAATAATGTATTAAACATATATTAGGATAAAGTGTTTCAATAGTAATGATAATTTTTTTTAAAAGACGATCGATCTTCCTTCTCCTACAACGTCTAAACATACAGGTTGCGATGCATGTTATTATTATACTTTATGGATTGTTGTTTAAAACCATTAAGGATTATGTGTTTTGGTAATATGTTTTTTTTTTTGACTTTTATGAACCACTGGTGATTTATGTTTCACAAAATAGGTTACACGTTTATGTGATATTTATCACGTTCCTAAATGATCTTGATCGTCGATTAGTTAAAAGTTCGTGTCTAAACATGTTTTATCATGTCGACGCGTTAATGTACAGATCGTGTTCGTGTTTTGAAAACTAGACACGAAAAGTTTTCGTGTCGTGTTCGTGTTAAAGACCAATCATGTCGTGTCTGACACGATTTGCCAACACTAATTTTTACTAAACCTAAATCATTTCATTTTCTTAGCATTACATTATAATTCACAAAACTCTCATATCGAGATTCTAAAACCAAATTTCGTTCAATAATTACAAGTATCTTTCAAATTATACTGTATGAAAATTGAATGGATATGAATAGTGTCATCAAGTTGGCACAACACAAAAAGGTAAAAGCAAGGACTTTTGTAAACTTTGGATGACATTGACACTTTTTCAAAAGTAAGGACCAAATCCGCAATGTGTAAACCCCATGCCCCATCCATAGACTAAACTCTTAAAAATAAGGATGAAAAGAAACTGTGTTTGATAAGATCAAAACCCAAAAGGCCAAAATCCAGCTTATATTTGACAAAACAAAACAAAACAAATTATCATCTCAAATATCTGAAAATGAACTGGCAACAAAGGAAACAAGGTTCCAGTACTAAAGCCCAGAACAAAGGGGCCACTTAGTTGCATCTATCATCTATGTAATGCATTATCAATTGGTTCCTGGAAATATTGTAGAGAGATGAAGATTGCTTCCTGTGTGCAGTAACAAAATCAATACAAATTCCCAACTAAATCAAATCAATAATGAACTGGAAATTCATTCAAAATAAACATACCTCTGTTCGAATTGTCCGGCTACCTTGATGAGGGCATATGTTCAAATACGTGCTAAATACCTCCTGCGGTTTTTTTCCCTGAAATATTCAGTTTTATCATTAATATTTCAAGTTGGTCTTCAGCTCCAACATGTCAATTGCCTGATCATGGGATACTATGCATGGAGGAGGTTGATTTTAGAACACGAAAAAACTTGAGAATGAAGGAAACACGGCCCTTAGATTAAAAATATGAATGGTCACAATTAACTGATCACATGCAAGAAGCGTGTGTGCGTGGTTTGTGCTTTACACAAATCTTGACCCTTAACTTTTTTATCTAATGGCCAAGATTATTTCCTTGGTTCTCAAGTTTTTTGTTGCTTGCAAAAGAACATACCCTTGCTATGGTCATATCAGATTTCATCTTTGAAAAGTCATGATATGTTACCTAAAATGGACGAAGAAATATATTGCCTTAAGTAGGAATTGACTAAACGTAGATTGCTATTCGGTGCATTAAACCCCAAAACTTGTCTCCCTACAAAGCAACATTTGAGGTACAGCAATCATGATTCGCACCAAGGCGATGGAGTTCCCGGAGCCGAGGCGCATGCATCATGCATGCAAGGCGCTAGGTATTTTAATAATTTTTTATTTATGTTCTCATAGGCTACTATCATTGCATACCCAACACTTGGATATAATTAACCTCTATATACGATTCAATAGATAAAAAACCTCTAAGTACAACCTCCTAACTCACAAAATCTGCCCATGTACAAGTGGTGTGCCTCATGCTCGTCACCTCAAAGCAACATTTGAGGTACAGCAATCATGATTCGCACCAAGGCGATGGAGTTCCCGGAGCCGAGGCGCATGCATCATGCATGCAAGGCGCTAGGTATTTTAATAATTTTTTATTTATGTTCTCATAGGCTACTATCATTGCATACCCAACACTTGGATATAATTAACCTCTATATACGATTCAATAGATAAAAAACCTCTAAGTACAACCTCCTAACTCACAAAATCTGCCCATGTACAAGTGGTGTGCCTCATGCTCGTCACCTCAAGCAGTTAGAAGAGCATAGCGCAAGGCTTTGGGTGCGCCTCGCGCCTAGGCGCACCTTTAAAACCAATAATGATCAATGATAGCAATATTTGAGTACGGTTTTGATCATCTAAGTCTTAGATCAAGGTGCAATATTCAAATGAGTGTGTACTACCACCGCCACTACTACAGTTAGAGAACTGAACCCCTAAGGATGTATATAGTAATAGATGTAACAATATGACTCCTAACAAATTCACAAACCTTGAGATTTTTGTCTTCTTCAATGCACTCTTCTAATCCTGCAAGTCCCCCGAAAGCAATTAACAGATGCCTATCAAATATATACAAGTTAGTTCAGTTCCTACTTAGAATAGCCATTGGAACTAAATATGTGTGTGTGTGTGTAATCCATTAATGCTGCATTAAGTGTCTATTTAAACTACAAACGAAAAATATATATATACTGGTTTGGATCCACATACTACCACTTTGACGTAAATGAAGTCTTTGATAAGGAAGGATGAAGATAATATTATATACACAGAGTTGCTTATCACATCTGTTGGAGTTTAGTTTCCAGAGATAGAGTTACATCAATATCTTGTTTTCCAGATAACTAGTCTTAGTTTTATGTTTACTTTAAGATAAATTCAGATTAGGATATAACAGGAGCTAGAGAGTAAGTGGATTGGTTTCCCATGTCTATATATTTACAAGTTTTTATTCAACAATATTTTTCATATACATGTTTTAGTCGATCATTCATCGATAACATAAGATAATATTTCCACAACATCTACTAATCATAATAAGAAATAAGGATATGTCCACAGCCCTGGTACAAGTTTATTAGTTATACCTGAAAGATGGTAACCGAAGCTCTGATGACTTGACAATATCACCATGTTCCGAGGTACCAATGAGATAATCATACCCACCCTAAAAGATATAATGAATATGACACTTGAAGAAACATGATGTCCAATAAAAAGAATAACATACTTAATCAAGAAAATACATACCTTATACGGGCAGCATTTAAGTACTGAACTGATATTGGCAGCATATCTCACTTTATAGCCCCAATACATTCCCGCTTCTTCCCTAGGTTTGGACGATGAGACAATCGGACGTGGCTCATCTACAAAATCAGACAACACAACAATATTCATCCCCTTCAGACCACTACTATAGAAAAACTGAAACAAGCATATTTAGAAGAGATCATAAATCTTTACAAAGATGGTGTTTATTGTTCAAACTTGCCTAGCAAAGTTGGTTCTTGGTCTTGAATATCTCATGTTTCTTTTTCGTGAATACATGTAGTTACTAGAAACTAGAATTGAATTCTTTTTTTATAACTGTGCATGTCAAGCGAATATATTAGGATTCAGTTTGACACTCGAGTAAAATTACAACAGAATTTATTAGTTAGCAATTATGCAAATGTAAGAATTATTATATATATTGTAAAAGTTGCGCAGGTTGAGTTTAAGTAGTCGGATTAAACAAAAAAAAGCAAGCAAGTCACTTATGACATAATAAACACTAAACTATATCCACAGGGAAGAGAAAGCGAACTAGTAAGAAAACCAAAAGATAATAGGAAACTGTGACTTAAAACAAATCTTATGATATGGTATAATAACAATTTAGGTTTTGCAATAAATTTCAGGTTATCATAAAATATTAAATTAAGCATAACTAATGCCGAAAGACTAAAGGTGGACAGGTTCAGAGACCAAGAGGATTGCTCGATACCCGATCTATTTAAGTCAACTCAGGGGATTTCCCATTATTCCCACTCAAGCCGGGGCCAGATACACCAACTTGCACATGTTTGTGATCTTTTTTTCCCCTTTCTGTTCATGCAACTTATTTAAACATAACTAATACAGAAAGACTAAAGGTGGAAAGGTTCAGAGACCCACAGGATTGCTCGACACCCAATTTATTTAAGTCAACTCAGGGATTCCCCCACTCAAACCAGGGCCGGATACACCAACTTGCACATGGTTGCGTTTATTTTCCCCTTTTCTGTTCATGCAACATATTTGAACTCCTACATGACTCTCATATGGGATTAACAGATTTACATCCACAGTGAGATGCCCTAAAAAAGTGTGCTTTTATGTGATGCAACAGATAGTCAGAAAGCATTTGTTACACAGATGACATAAATGAAATAAATTCCTAAATACCATCTAGTCGGCGATCAGTTCCCATGGCTACAGTCACTCTTGTTCCAGGCTCAAGTGCTTGATCAATTACCACATACTGCAAAGAGGATGATCTTCATTAAAACAAACATATAAAGAGCTCTCTCGATCTTAATTGAAAACTTTAAAGCATAAAAAGAAAAAAAAGACTTTTTACCTCAATACCAGTTTAGCAAGTCTTTTTTTCTTTTTATTCACTTTTTAGTATCAATACAAGTACTTTTTATTTTCATGGAGGTAAAAGTTACTGAAAAAAATCCACAGAAAAAAACGGACATGCTAAATTGGGTTTATATGTTATTTTAGAGAACTTTCATAGTTAGGTGCTAGAATCAAGATAGAATGATTTATTCACACTATCTTGCTACATTGTATGTAAAAAGCCCAAGCAAATATTTTTGAGTGGCTAACACACCCACTAAACCATTATGTAAAAAACCCAAAAAAATTGTCATGTTCACTTTACAAGAGCATAGTAGCACTTAAAAAACCACAAAGATGGCACAACTACTAACTAAGAAGAAAGCAAAAGATAACTGAGACCCAATCGACTAATTCAACCATTAAGAGTCATATTCCTCACAATTGGTGATATTATATTGTTTTCTCCACTTCTGTGGTAAGTGGGCAGCTTTGCTGAATTCGATTTTGGTGAAGATTGCAATAGCCTTGTCAGTGTCTACATCAAATTTGGGAGTTTGTTTGGGGAAATGCACGGGTTTGACCCACCAAAACCGTCGAACCGATCCATTTTAACCCATGAATTTGGACCATTTTTTAAAGTGGGTTCAGTTCTTGGTTCTTAAATTCAATGCTTAATAGGTACGGTACGGTACAGTTCGGACCCACAAAGTACAATAAAAAACTATGAAACCCTTAAAAAACTAAAGGCTTATTGGATTTTAACCTAGGCCGATAATAATCCCAACTGAATAAATGTTTTTTAACGAGCCTAACTTTCACACTATTTTCTTCTGGCAATCTCAAACTAACAGAAAGGTAACAGTGTTAACTTTTCATGACATGGCATGTCTAGGTGGCGGTCCAGGTGGCATTTTAATCTGATTTGGCATTCTAAAACCCAACCCCACCACCAGAACTCACCTTCGACCTGCACAACCACCATCACCCTTCCTTTCCGGCGCCCTCCAGCACCACCATCACCCTTCCTCTCTGGCGCTACCACCACCCTCACCTGCGACCTCTGCCACCACCATCACCATCGTCGTTTACCCCCACCACCACTCAAAACCCCCTTCATTTTCCACTACTCCACCACCAATCAAAACCCTAGATCTGGATCAAAACACCCTTCATGACGGCGACGGTTGCTTGTTGAAGAGAGGTGATGGTTGTTGCCACCATCACCATCATCGTTTTCCCCCACCACTGATTGACTTGCTCGGACGCCTATGAATTGAACGAAGACCTGCAACCCTAATCTGTGAACAGACGCAAATAACAGACACAAGCACGAACCCTAATCTATTAATGACGAAGACGAACCCTAATCTGCGATTGCGGTTGAAGACGTCAAACATTGAATTGTTTCTTGCATTGTCTTCATCGTTAAAAATAGGGTTAGTGGTGGTGGTTAACTGGAGAATTGGGTGTGGTGGTTGACCAGAGAAAGTAGTGGTAGTAGACCGAGAATCGAGAAGTTGTGATGGTGGTGGTTGACCTGAGAAGTTGTGATGGTGGTGGTTGACCTGAGAAGTTGTGATGGTGGTGGTTGACCTGAGAATCGAGAAGTGCTTGGTGGTTGTAAAGAATATAGTTTAAAGGTTTAATTTTTTATTAATTATTTTAACTTAACAACCAAGCCATTAAAAAAGAACTAAAAAATTTGACATGTAGGCATGCCATGTAATAAAAAAAATTAAGTTTGTTGCCACGTCAACAACAATCTAACGTCGTTAGTGCTCAGTTAGTTTGGGATTGCCAGAGGAAAATAGTGTGAAAGTTAGGATCGTTAAAAAACATTTACTCAGTTGGGATTATTATTGGCCAATTGATGATAGTTGGGATTATTTAAATCCAATAAGCCAAAACTAAAAAAAATACCCTAGAAATTTAGGGAGTTAACCAACAGAGACCATCCGACTTCTTTTCTTACGCACATGGCTTTGGCAAACTCGTCTCCTCTAACACATTGGCTTCAGGAAGTACAACAAAAGCGCCATTGTTCATCATCATTTATTGATTACCATAGCAGCACCGACATCGATCATCGCCATTGATTTCAAAAGTCGTCGTCATCAAAGTCGGTATGTGTTTTAACTCGTTTTCTTTGTGTGTGTGTGTCTTTAACACTTTATGAAGTTTGTATGTGTATGTTAACATTTACATATGTGTAATTTAACAGATTCTATGTCTTTATGATTTTCCATGTGCGTGTGTTAACAGATTATGTATGTATGTATGTGTGTGTTATTGTGATGATTAGAAGCTAAACAAATCAGTGTGCATATGCATGTTATATTAGCCTCCGATATGCGTGTATTATATTGACCTTATGTATGTGTGTCTTATACTAAAATCAGGTTTGTTTATGTTAACTTCAGTGTGCATGATCCGCTAATAAAACCCATGTGTGTGTTCATTATGTACGTGTGTGTTGGTATTGTGATTATATAGATGCTAAACAAATCAATTTGCATGTAAAATAGTATGTGTGTTGATTAAGAGTTATATTTATATGTATGTTAATGATGTAGATGGACTCACAACACATTGAGTGACAACTGACATCGAAAGTAAACCCATGAACGTAATAATAAAATAAAAAAAACGAGATTATAAGAAAAGAACATATCTCCTCACTCAACCCATTTCGAAGAATTCAATGATGAGAAGGGCAACATCACGTGTTGTTGGCATCGCATCACTATATCTGATGTGTCGTGTTTACATGTTGTGAGGATGATGCGCAACATCGAGCATAATGTGACTATAGCAAAAAGCGTTAAGATTCGCACAGCATAGAGGTGTTTCTTTTTTGTATTTATTGGACTGGGTCAGGATTTTAACAAACAAATGAATGTTGGTTCGAAAGAAAGTATTCGGTGTTGCTTGTGTTGCTCCTCATGGTGCTCAGATTGTGGCTAGAGATTGGAGTGAGGCATGCAGAGGGGAAGGAATTAGGTCATGAGGAGGGCAACTAAAGATAAGAAGAGGTGATTTTTTTAAGCAGGAAATAGGTGGTAAATAGGACTCTTCCTTTGAGTTGGCTATATATGGGTATATTTAACTCTCATAGCTACTATATTTTTCTTAGTCTATATAACATCAAAGAGCCACTAGTTAGCTAGTAGCATAACATAAACCATGACTAGTCAAAGATAATTTTCATTATATATATGTTTTAGTTTTGTTAGTTTTTGTTAATAGAGATTTATGCTTGTTTCAGGGGTCGAGCCCCAGGTATGCGTTTTCACTTTTATGACTTCCCTTTGGTCTGAAAAGTCTCTCTATCCTTCTGTGATAGAGGAAAGACTTGCCTACACCTACATAATTACATTCCCCATACCCTACCAATAGCGTTGCTATTGGTGGGACTTTACTCGGTATGGTTGTTGTTATTTTTAAATGATTTTTTCTTTTAGTATTTTTTTTTCTTTTTCCGTTAGGGGTTCCTTCTTTATTTTTCTGATTTATTCTTTTACTTATTTTCTTGAGCTACTTTGATCGTAAATAGTTGTTTGATTGTAAATATAGTTTTTTTGTTATACATAAAGGATTGTAAATGTTTTTAACACGTTCTTGTGCTTGTATAAGTATTTTAGTATTCTTAGAACTGGAACAAAAAAGGCAATTGTTTATCCTCTTATTACATGATTTTTTTGTTTAAGTATGTTTTATAAATGTTGTCATGTGTAATTAACTTTTAGTTTTTTTATGGCATGCGCATCACACAATTTAAAACCAAGGTGTTTGTGCAATAGTATGGGACTCGAATAAATGAATATATCCTTCTTATATGTTTTGGGTCATCAATCTTCGCCATTTATTCTACTAATTGAACATCTAAACTAAACCACTAAAAAAGAATGCCAGGTTTTATTTTTAATACATTTTCGATCAAAAGCATGAAGAATAAAAATTACATGTCTCAAAACGCGTATATTATTAACAAGAAGTTTCGCCGTTTCAAAAAAAACAACAAGAAGTTTCATATGATGTATCCAAAATTCACGCTATTAGTTGCATCATATTAATGAAGGAAAGAGCTCTACTTTAAAGCCAGTTATCAAGAATTTATAATGAGGTAAATACACATACTATTGTCAACTTTAGGGTCCTCTAGTGCTCTACTAGGTTATTGTATTTGTACTTTAAAACCTCCATATCCAAAATGCATTAGTAAGATCTATGTGGTCATTTGTTGCTGATACCAGATGCATTTAACAACTAACAATCGTGACTATAGTACAACATGCAGATATTAATCAAAAGCATACCTTACTAAGCCCTACATCCACGAGTGAGCTGGCAGAACTTGGAGCTTGTTGCATGAGTGTGACACCTATTAAGTAATGAACAAGGTGATTATCAAACTTTAGTACACAAATTTGCTAGATATGAAATGTAGAGAGGAACCGAAGCGATTCAAAAAGCTAGGAGTAGAAACGACACAACTTGTGAACAATTTCTTGAATGATCCATTAGGAAGAACTCTTCCAGCTACAAGGTCATGCAAGTGCAGATGGAAGGAGAAAAAAAATTTGTCCCTAGAATTTGAGCTCTTTTTATCAGACAAATTTCTATTCGGAATCAAATCTTTGACTAGTTTATGTTATAAATCGGGTTTGCCATTTGAAACAATAAAAAAAAAAAAAACTTCTGTAATACATTCTTAAAGCTTTCAATTTCAATAACTTAAAGCAAGTTCATGTGCTAACAACATGAAATATAACTAGGGGTGTAAACAAGTCAAGCGGGTTCGTGCTCGGCTCGAGATCGGATCGGTAAAAAGCTCAAACGAGCCGAGCTTAAACAAGCACGAGCCTTAAATATGACTCGTTTAATAAACGAGCTCGAGCCTGAGCTTTATATTTCGAGCTCGAGCTGGCTCACGAGCCTAAACAAGCTTTTGTATTAATATAGTTTTATTTAATCCATTATATATATTTAAATCAATAATAATTATATTATATATATATATATATAATTTTAAAATAATAAAATGGTATGTGTTTTGTTGTATATAAAAAGTATAATTATATACATATATATACAAATGAATTATAAAATAACAGAAAAATGATAACTAAATATTAAACAAGCCGAGCCGAGCTCGAGCTTTAAGAAATTTCACGAGCCAAGCTCGAGCTTTAAAAATAAACCTCTAAACGAGTCGAGCTCGAGCTATATTGTTATAAACGAGCTCGGGCTCGGCTCGGCTCGTTTACACCCCTAAATATAACTATATTTAATGAATTCAAATTTTTGAGGTAAAGCAATAACTATGGAATGCCATGGAAAAATTCCCCTTGTTTGAGGTTGTTTCTTCTCCTAAAAGTTGCATATGCATGATTCCACCATATAATCGTGCAAGTCTGTTTTAAGACCATAATATCGGCTTATCATTTGAATATGTTCTTCCACAATGAAGATGCAATTTCTATTACCAGGCGACCAAAGATCAAAGGTGTAGTTTAAGAAGATAGAAAATTAATCAGGAGAGTGAATATAGGATTATGAATGATTGTGAAGCCTTGTTACAAGGGAGGTTCATTTCAGTTTGCTAAACAAGGACATGAGTAACTTTAAATCAGAAAAAAGAAACAGGAAACAACCTTCCCTATATGGAGCCCATTCATGCTTTCGAAGATGATGTGGAGCATCAAGCGGTGGCAGCAAACCCTACAAAATGTCACAAAAAGCTTAAAATATTAACAGCTTTTATGCTTAATAAAATGTGAATTCACCAATTGCATGCAATAAAATGTGAACACATTAGGTTTGCACCACAAATCTTAAGCTGTTATGCTTTTGGAAAAGAGTCTTTCTCAGATATTGGGGTGTCTCCAGATACTTCAAGAGCCTTATCAAGAATGCGGAACCACTCTCATTTTCATCTGAAGTGTCCTTAGCTGTCACACATGAATCATCCAATGAGTTGCTTTGGTTATCAAATATAACCACCTATAAACAAAAGGCAAAGACACAGTCTTCTATATCAGTAAAATTATAACAGTTTTCTACAAAGATCGTTATACAGCATAAAAGAAAATAACATGATAACATCAACGCTTTTCATCCCTCCAAAATAAATTAACTTTCTTGACTAGTTCAAAGTTCAAACTTTAAACTGAGAAGGGGAGGAAAGTAATGGTGGACTTCACTGAATTAACAATGATGTAAGACATTTTCTATTTATTAAGTACACAATAAGTGGATACTCTCTGTAATAGATTTCATATGTTCTTTAACTTTTGAAACAAAAGTAAAGTCGGAAATATAACACATTTCCTACAGGACAAAATGATACTATAGATTCATTCACCTGTCACCTTTTGTCATTGATCACAAAAGGGGTAAACCTCTTTAGCCTACTCATTGTTTCCCTTCCACCCTGCCCCAAGTAATTAATGATAGAAAATGTAGAGAGAAGCTGAATTTTTATTATGATTCTTTTGTCTGTCTAAAACTGAACCATAACACCTTTATTTGTCTAGTTATTACTCAACCAACTATACAACTCTCAAACAGAATATAACTCTTGTAAAACTGGAAAATCAAAACTAACAACTCAACAGCTATATGACAAGGACTAACTGCTCTAACAGAAAAGCTTGTTCTTGTTGCAATGGAAGAAACTACAATGTCATTTAAAAATGTGGTGGTGGAACCAAGTCTAGCAACATCAACAAGTAGCACACAAAAGTTTCTCCTTATAGCTCAATCCACTAACATTCTACGATCATATTTTAAGTAATACAAAGAAAACATAACTAAAAACTTAACCTCATCAATCCGGAAAATGGTGGCGGCCCGAGCTATCTGGCCAGCTAGCTGCAAACCAACAGAAAAATGGCAGTCAAAATTAAAAATTAAAAAGAAAACAATTGTTCATCTTACTGAATAATTACACAAAGAGCCTATCAAATTGAAAAGCTACTGGCCACAAAATAAATTCTAAAAAGTTCCAGCGTCTTTTTCAGAGAGACATATTATCAAACAGCTGATGTGCAACACATGTTGAAGTTTGCAAAATAAAGTCTAATGAGTTTCAGCGTCTTTTGTAACAATTTATCAAACAGTTGGTGTGCAACAAGCGTCTTAGTGCTAATGACTTTCAGCGTCTTTCGGTGAGGACAATTTATCAAACAGGTGATGTGCAACATCCGTATTAGTTTGCAGAAATAAAGTCTAATAATGAGTTTCGGCATCTTTCAGTGAGAAAATTTATCAAACAGTTGGTGTGCAAAAGGCGAATAGTATGCAAGATCAAATTAACAACATCAAGGGATGAGATAGAAATGGGTTATTACCCGAGTAGCGAGCTCGAAGGACTGGGTATTATCGATTATAGAGCCAGGAAGAGCGATGGTGACAGTAGGAGTGGTAACATCATCAGCGTCGATTGAAACGTTCTTCTGCTCTCCCTCTCTTGATTTGTGCTTCTTCTTCTTTCTCTTCTCGTGAGAGCCGCCATTAGAGATATGGATTTCGGCTTGGGCTTCGTCTCTCTTCTGAGTGGTAACACCATCATCAACGTCGATTGAAACGTTCTTCTGCTCTCCTTCTCTTGTTTTGTGCTTTTTCTTCTTTCTCTTCTCGTGGGAGCCGCCATTGGAGACTTGGGTTTCAGCAGCTTCCGCTTCGTCTCTCTTCTTTGTGGCCATTGTTATTGTTGTGCAACGATTGTCTGTCTGAAAACTTTGTAGCCTTTTTACTTTCAGGAAGGCTAGCTTTAGACTACACCGTAACCTCGGGGGTGTTTACTGGGCCCAAATCACCACCCATAACGCCCAACCCCATTACGCAGAGCGTTATAGGGCGTTATGAGCAAAAAACCGGGAAGCGGCGTTAGCCTTATAACGTGTAAAAGGGGAAGAATATGGTGCGTTATGGGGGCTTTATCCACTACACCATAAAGCCCCAGCAAAGCCCCTTGTCCAGTCATCGTCCACATGGCGGATAACGCCCGATTTTGGGCCTTATCCACTACACTTAGCCTTACACACACCGAACCTCGAGGGTTTTTATTGGAAGTAAAATCATCAACACAGTTCAACTATTCAAGTGTTAATAACTATTGTTTTCTTTACTTACACTGCTACTCAGTCACCCAGAAAGATACGTGGCCTAAAAAAAATTATAAAAAATTATATAAAGTAAAAGATGAACCTAAATTGAAAAGAAAAATTAAACTGAATAATACATAAAGCTAAAGAGTCGATAAATATTTAATAATATTAAATTACAAGTTTGAAAAAAGAGAATTTGAATACAATGGTTTTTGTTACATTCGGATGGCGGCCATCTTTATCTAAAATTAAGAATCTAAGACCCTTTTTGCTTTTTACTCTTAATAGAGCAACATATAGCTGGCCATGGGAGAATACAGGGTTCTTTAAAAACAATCCAACTCTAGACAGCGATTGACCTTAGCTTGTGTTTATAGTCATTGCAAAACAAATCGAAATTGGAAATTGTCTTCTTTGAAACATGAAAGCAATCCGCTTATCTGTTGGAATCAATGAAAGTCTTGGAATAAACGTTCGATAGCCAATATTATTTCCCGATATGATGATTGCTTTAATAACACGTTTACCCAAATAAATAATCTGAACCCTCGTCCCATTGCATAAGTCATTTCTCTTATCAATATTCATGAGCAACATAATAGGAACTAGGGATGGCGATGAAACCCAAAACCCGACACACATGGGACGGGTATGGGGTCGGGTAATCGGGTATGGGACCGATTCTAGGAGTTAGTTGCAAGCTCCAAGGTGACTATCAATATCATAGCATGCGTTGACAATAAGGTGGTGTGCGTTCGGGTGTATATAAAAATATGCCAATTATGCGTCTATTTTGACACCACTATTGAATCTAAGTTCTACATTTATAAACACGATAACAAACAATCACTATACACCACATACACGGGCAAATGCACCCATCGCGGCGTAGTATAGTGAAGGTAAGATACCAAGGTCATCCAAGGACACAATATATGAAAATGAGGGCTCTTGATACTTTGTCGTCATCAACAGCTTAACCAGATCTTTAATTTTTAAGTAAGATAGTTAACTACAAAAAAGTAAAATATAGATAAAGTAGGTTTTTAGAAAATTTGACAATCAAAGAAAATATCACTAGAGGGGACTCACCAGTGGTAGAATTAGTAATCTGTTAATCTGTTTATTTCCTTAAGATTGTCGTTAACAGACGAGGGGACCGCCTCACAGTCTCAAATCCCGTCTCACTTTCCTCCCATTAATCACCCAATTGGTATGAATCACAGGATTACTTGTGTTGTTAATAACAATATAGTCGCTCGAATGCCATTTAGTTGTAGGGCCTTTTGGTCAAAGTACTGTTACACTCAGATACCTTGTCATGAACCAGCAAGGGAACAACCCACGCACCGGATTATTTTATTATAGAAATACCTTTTTAAGGGACTAAGGTTCGTTCCCGCCATACACCGCTCTCGCGCATGCATGGACAGTCGTAACCAAAACCATGTTCATAAGCCCATACGGCACTCGTTTTTACCGGTGACAAAATATTACCAACCATTACCTTCAAACCGCACTTGCGTGAAAACTGAGTTTGTTTACATATACATAAAACACTCGAATGTATTGCTTTCGCATGGGGTGCGAGTCACCATAAGGATCATGCATCGTCCCCAATCGGGTGTCACATGTCCGACTGATGAGCTTTCGACTCCTCAAATGGTCCGCAATACACAAGATACATTTGTTCAAAAGGGCAACAATACACTTTCAATAAAAAGAGTTTCCAACGTCATTTTTGCATACCTTAAGGTGGGATCATAAACTCATCTTACTAACTTGCCAAAAGGTTTGTTGACTCTCAAGTGAGTGTAAGAATTTAGCCAAAAGTGGCTATAAAGATTTGCTTAAAAGAAAATGAGTAGCTCATAGACAAACTTTAAACATGATCTTATTAAGTTAGCATTTCTTACAAACTTGATGTCGAATGCTTAAAAGCACCGAAAACAAGTGGCTCAAAAAGAAAAACAAAGTCCTAAACTAAAAAGAAAGAAAAGAATTGAGCGGTTTGGAATGAGGCTCAAGGCTGGCTTTTATAGGCAGTTCTGAAGATGAACACGGGCCGTGCCTGTCAGGGCACGGGCCGTGTTGGTCAAGTCCATCGCAGAATCATCAGGTTGTCAGGAACACGAGTCGTGTAAGTCAGGGGCACGAGCCGTGTTGATCTGAAAAGTGTCAGATTCTAGGGAGAGCTCTTCCTGTGCATTGTTGGGGATGGGCACGGACCGTGCTTGGGTAAGCACGGGCCGTGTTCTTGGCCAGAATATCACAAAATTTCATTTTTGTCTTAATTTTTTTTGTTTTTGACTTCTTTTGTGATTTTCTCCCGGAATGAGATGAAAAACTAAAAAGAAAGCAATTTTGTCTTGTTTTGCTGATAATTAGTTAGCTTTACCCAGAAATGTGAGAGATATTTAATAGAAAAATATGTATAATATCACGTGTATCATAAGGTAACACTTAGACTATTTTGCTTTGTCATACACTTTATATTTCTCAGCTAACCATACTTGTTAACATGTTACAAGTTGGCCTTAGAAAGATTTATTCCCATATGGCCATATGATAAGGCTAACCGTGTCCATTTTATAGTATCAGCAAGTCGAAAGCGAGTACATCCTGCACTTGTAGATCAGAGATTCGACCAAACCCTTGAGAATACTTTTTTCAATATTGACACCATTCATGGGACTCGATCTCACGACCACAATGAAACGAGTATCCAAGGAATGGGTTGAATCCTTCACATATCAGCGTTGCAATAAGTACATCATGGGTCGGGTAAATGCACATTTTTGTACCATCATATAGTCCCGAACATACCATCACATGTAAATATCTTCTCTTAACCCGACATACAAACTAGCCATATAATAACATATTCGTTTACAACGCGTATAAAATTATAATTGATCCTATACCTAGTTTAACCATGGGTAAACTAACACGGCTCAACCGGTCTTGTGCTTTTCTGGATATTCGACCAAATTTCCTTTTGTTGATTTCCAGTTGAGTTGAAGTTTGCATGGTCAACTGACTTTAAAAGTAAACTGGTGAATCACCTCCCCAGAAAGTAGGGGTGGGTACTTATGAACATAAGCACCTTACAACAAGTGTTGTGACTATATTTTACATATAACAATAATAAATTAGATGTCAACTTCATTATTCTATACATCGTCACGTTTACAAGAATCGTTCACGTCAAAATCTAAAAATATTATAGATGTGTTGTCCTTTGTACGCTGTGATCTAGCCTCTCCCAATAACGCTTGGGCAATCTTGTCTGCTGAACCATGTCCTGAACTCGCCATGCTTCTTTCTCTTTCCTGGAGAAAAAAAAGAACAGGTTATAACTTATATGCGACTTGACATGAACAAATTGCTTTTGGATGGATGTATAACCTGATGAACAATTTGGATGGCCTTCTTAGGATTAACGACGTCCCAAAACCCGTCACTGCATCCAATTAAAACTATTTTAGCATCAGAAGCGTATAGCAACACGAGCTAGTTTCCGTTTTTATAAACCCAACACAACACTGATAAACTGAAACAAATAGAATAACCCAAATCTAAAGTATGCATGAGGAAGGAGGCACCAAGCTTGTTCCGATCCGAGGTAACTTTATAGAACAATTATTTAACTACTAGATTGTTAAATTAACTTCATTCCTTCGAGCAAACAAATTTGATTGGAATGCAATAAGTCAGTCAAATGGACATTGTCGGTTGAATGAACAGATGTTCCATATCTACCTAGGAGTTGTAGACCGTACACAGTTTAGGTCTGGCTCAGTGGGTCAGGCCCCCTACCAATCATCAAGGCCATTAGGGTTTGAACTTTGAACCCACCTTCACTTTATAAAAAGGACTTAACTTCCCTCTCCCCCTCTCCGCATCGGCTCTCCACTATGCTAGTCTTATATGTGGCAAATCAGATACATTAAGAATACTCTTCAAGTGACTTACAAGTTAATCTTTTAAATTTTTTTCTCTGAGATGCTAGACATAAATGGGTTGAAGTTGTCCAGATAATATTATAAACCATATATCAATCCTATTGTATTAATCTACTAGTACTAACAAAAAGGCAGGCACATACAGTAACTAGAATAATTATACAATTATAGAAAAGTAACCCACACGCACACAAAATAATTGATAAAGAGCATCTATTTACTCAGGTTAGAAATAAAACTAGCATTACATAAGGCGTGACACTACTAAATAATAGGTTTACCTCGCCATTATAGCAAAATCACGGCTTTCTGAATTCATGTACACAACCTGACTTATGTAAGGTTCAGAACTGAATCGAGCATCCTGCTCCTTAAGAAACTTGTCTCCCAGCATTCTTGCAAGGTTTAACCCTGAAAGCGTATCCGAATTTGCTGATTGAATAAAAATAAAGAAAAGTAGTTGAAAATTGAATATTTATTGATAACAACGCCTCAATTACCGCATAATCGTGTTTCCCCATCCTTGAGCGGTTCTCCAGCTGCTGCCATCCGCAGTCTTTCAGGATAACTGGATATTCGATGGTCTTCTGACATCTTAACTGGTCGCCCTTCAATACTGCCCAAATAATACCAAGGCTCAATGTTAACATAACTACTAACATGATATCAAAACTTACTTTTAACTGGCAAATGACCCAGACCCCTACAAAATATGATTTCAATACTTAATTATAAAGAAATAGTCATCTTTATGCATAAATTAACATATCTGGTGCAGGAAAAACTACTAACACGATTATTTTGCATGGCAGCACAGAAGCAAAATACAAACACAAAAGATCGTTACAGAAAATGAAAAGAAAAGAACACATGGAACGGTGGCATTGAGCACAACAAGGGCAAAAGTTTTAAAGATTACAAAAAGATACCTAGGATTAACATCCCACACAGTAAACAAGTGTAAATTAAGTCACATGGTCTAGCTGCGTACAGCAGATCTCGAAGTGATCGGCCCCTCCCCGGCCCTGCGCAAAGCGGGAGCCAAGTCAAGCACCGAGTATGCCCTTTTTAGATAGCCATTTATTAGTACAAGATAATAGTTGATTAAAGAAGACGATTCCACATGGCCTAAATGCAGATCCCTATATGGGAGGAGGAATTGGTTACCTTAGAGATAAAAAATAAAGACTTGTTGGTTTATATGTGCGAGAATCCTCGCCTACGGGATAAACAAGATTCTAGAAAACAAACATTGTTAAAGAAAGATGCAGCTTTTGGACATCATCAGAGGACTCGTCACTAAACACAACAAATCATCAACAATGAAAATGTATGAGGACAAGACATACTTTGCGATACAGGTTGAATCACCAACATTTGCACATTGAGCAAAGTAATTGTCACGACCATCAGCCCAGATTAAAAGCACTGTTGCAGTACAACCCTGAAAACGGACCAATTAGTACACAGCATAATAACATAATCTCTTTCACAAGTGCCAAAGGCATTGCCCTTTTATCAAATTAAGAATTAAGATCGAAGTGGACAGTTTTCTGTTTATACTACTATATAAATAGGAATAATTTCTAAACAAATATGTGATCCTAATATTCAAAGATGCGTCAAGAGTTCAAGTGTGGAAAAAAAGTCCATATTTCCTAGGATCATTACCTAATTCACTTTAAAATACCGCTACTCAGCCTTATAGCATAAACTGGTATAAAGTGCTACTTAATGAATTAGACACATGCTACAAGTCTCTCTAGGAGCAGCGTCTTTATCCCATGAGATAGAGGTAAGGTTTGCCTTCATCTCACCCTCCCCATACGCTATTGTTTGATTAGGATCTTGCTGGGCATGTTTGTATGCTAAAAGTCAAACTACTTTACTGATAAACTACTAATTCAATAAACCTCCCATCTGTTCCTTTCATGTCTTCCACACTAATGTTCCGCATCTACAAATATGCAATTGAAATAAAAACTCTATAGTGTGACGCTTGCAAATTCACACAATAAAGTCCGTTGGGAAATGAACAAAAGGTTGAGACTTTGAGTGTAACTAATTTATGTTTGTATTCATCATAATCTGTTTGATCTCAAGTAAAGCCGTCATCTAATTATAAGGCATGAACTTAAAACATCTATGTGCTCAACGTAAAACGAGACGGTGCGTGGAATGTGGATTAAACACAAGTTATATACAGGAGAAAGTTAGAACCTACAAACAGAACAGAAGGGAGGGGAGAACCTCATATAAGTTGTCCAAACAAGCTTCTGTTTGAGAGAATGCTTCTCTAAGAACATCAGAAGCATCACAATGTGAAAAAACCTTCTCCCTTCTAAGTGCATCTGATAAGATTCTAGTAACCATCTCAGGCATTAATCTGCAGACATAATTTATTCATAACTATTAATCAAATAGGGAAATATTGACCAGTAACAGTTAATTGCTTTAGTAGTATGCACCAAATGTATCCAAGCACAGTATTAAACTTTGGTGGCTACAAGTATGGATTCAATCTGAGTTACCATGCAGTAACTTATGCATGCAAGCAAACAAACTTATCCTACAATGACACCCAAGTTCGTAAGTGATAGGCGGCAATGCCTCTCCATAAAACCACTGTTTATTTAGATAATTATCAACTCCAACCACAAATCTACAATATCGAAGATCATGTCTCGTATCTAGGCTCCAAGAAGCCCAGACATGGATAAGAAACATAACACAACAAATATGCATTAATTTTCAGAAACAGCTACGAATAACGGGGAAATTACCACTGTTCACCAGTGTCTCATAATTCATAAAAGCTTACAACGTCATTAGCTGTGACATTATTCATATATAGTTATACATATGTAATAATTGAGATTTAGGATACCAAGCAATGATCATGAAAGGTTACATGTATGGAGAAAGACCTTGAAAGTTGAGTACAACAAGATGTGGCAATTTCGATCAATTTATTTATGAATGAGTCGATGCGAATTATGAATTATTCCAAGCCATATAAACGGGTCAATTTAAAAAAAAAAGGTTAGCTAAAGGGGGACCAGGTCAAATGAGAAGAACTTGTTTCAATATCAATGGAATGAATTAAGGGTACTGATTCTCTCTTTGGAAAGTGGAACAAGGCTACTTTAATTGACATTTATCATTGAATAAAGAAACCTTCCATGGATGAGAAGACTGAGTTCACATAGGTTGTCCAAAGTATTTATATTAGTGCCTACAAACTCCCAAATCCTTTTTATTTTAAGTAATTAAATTATTTGTAATAACATAGCTTTGTAATCAAATTTAATCCATTAACTATTTAGAAGAAAATGAGGAATATATGTTGAGGACTTGAGGTCAAGTTAATCCTTACGCATGGCAAAGAAAGTAACAGCCATTCACATCTTCTGCTATTCAAGTCAAAACTACAGACAAATGGCAAGCTCATAGAAACAGCTAGTCATAGCACAAGTCATAAGATCAGGTAATTAAGTAGTGGCAACCTTCAAGAGTCATAATTTACAGGATTATCAAATGACAGTATGAACACAATACACATGGTCACATGTAGCAATATAATTGGATGTATTTCCACACAAAAACAGATAGCGATGGAAATGAATATATACTTGAGGTGATAAGCTGAGGTGATACTAGTTGAGATGGTTTAAGCAGCTAGTGAGAAACAAGTGTGAAATGGTTGGGTGTGGGTGAGCATGATTCAGTCTGCATCAGTGTTTGCATAAGTAAAACAAAACCAAACTAAGTTTGGTTTTTTAGAATTTAAAAGCCATTAGGTTATGGTTAAATCGGCTTCAGTTAAGTCGATTTTGGCTCACATTTTGGTTCGCTTTCAGTTAAGTCGATATTGGCTAGTTTGATTAAAAATTAAAGGAATACAAACTTGCTGGCAGATGAGGCAGCAGCAACTCCACCATGTCCATCACATATGCCAAACAGTCCAAACTGCAAAAGGACGCATAGTATATCACTAGCCTTTCCAATAATGAGCTTATGAGCATAAGCTTGAATTAATGAGTCAAAGAATTAGGGTACCTGATCAGCCCCAGACAAAGGCCAATGGTAATAGCATACATCTTCCATTGGTAGTTTCTTCCCACCTTTGCGCGCAGACATTGGATCTGAGACTACTCCAATTCCGAATGGGAGCTTTTTACTACATTGTGATGTAATTTGAACCTGCAGAATGATCAAAAACTTATCCATTTTAAAATACATATGGAAGTAAGCTTAGAATGAAACTTAGGGAAGGGGAGTATTTCACATGATAGAGCTATATAAGAGTATGGGCCACTTTCATTCTCCATCTTACACAATTTTATCAGGAAAAAAAACCACGTGCAAGATGACGTGAATGTGCATACACTCCGTAATGAATAGGCGAAGAAATAGATAAGAATGGTTGGGAGAAGATAAGGACAATGGGACTGCCTTCGAAAGATAAAACAAAAATTTCTGAAGGTTATCAAACAATATCCAACATAGCATATTGACTCACAGATATCTTTGAAGCTGTGCCAAGAGTGATTATGTCTCCATTACTCAGCTCAACCGGATCACCCCAATGTCTACTTCCAGTATCAGGATGGTGGACTGCCTTGGAATTCAAGAGAGTACCGTTCAAGCTACCCATGTCAACTAGCTCCCATTTCAACTTCTGTAATCAATATGCAACATAAATTTGTGAGTCAACCTCCACATCATATCATATAAAAGAAGTTATAAGATATGGTGGCATATCACTAGACTATTACATTCAGGTTCCAATTGATCATGCCATGCTTTCCTGATACTTCTGAATCTACAACTAATACATCACTAGGGGAAACTCTTCCAAGAGTCAGTGGGAGCTTAGATTTGTTTGTTGATTGTACCAAGTAATGTGCACCACATGAAGGACCAGAAATAACCTCCAGATTAAGGATGCTTCCTGCACTTCTAACAGAAATACTTGATGACACTTCTCGCAAATTCAACCAACAAGAGACAAATTAAGTGGTTTAAAGATTAACTGCTCATACAAGGGAAGGAAAAATTACTTTGATTTGCAGGAGATTTAGAAATAAACTGCTCGGAACTATCATTTACTTTCGAATTGTAACTTGAATCTTCCTTTGCATCATATTGCTGTTCTCCAGAAGGACGTTTCAGAGTTTGACCAACCACAAGACCCTCAGAATGGTCAGAAATATCAAGCATAAGGCTGTCACCTGGAAAGAGTGTAGGATGATCAATTCTATTTACTGTCAAAAAATTAGTATAAAATGATCCATGCTATACCATGTGACAACTGGGAAGGAGCGGATGGAACCCTGTGTTTATGGGTGGGTGCACGGGTTCGAGGTGAACTGAGATGCCCATCAGTTTGATTACATGAACCTTCAGAAGCACCATTTCTAGAATGCTCAGTGACATTGCTCTCTAAATCTTGAGAAACAAGAGGCCGTTCTACATCTTCATGGACCTAAACAGGATATCAGAACATATAAATGCAGCATATATGCAACAATGCAAAGTTAGCACTTGGCAGAGACACTATCTCATGAAAAAAAAAAGTTTGGATAACAGGTTAAACAGAGTTCAATATGTTGCTCAAAGAATCACAATGTAGATAGCCTGTTAACAGGGTTATACAATCCTCTTCTTTTCCTACCTCCCTTGAAGCATATTTATCATGTGTGGGAACAAATAAAGAACGCCTACAAAATGTAGATGTAAAATTCAAATTAACATGACTTGCAGATTACGATAAGCTAAATTATTTAAGCACTGCCACTCTATGCAACAGCAGGCTTAAAAGGCCGATGTCATGCCCTTAACATGGAGTATTAAAAATGATATACCACATCAATATTTACAGTAAGTCAGTTAAGACATTAAATATACCCATAAAGGGCGATTGTAGAAACATAATATACTCAATACTCCATACTGGGATTGATGAATTAGTGAGGCTTAGCAATCCAATCAGATCGTATGTATATTGCTTGCCACTCCACTTCGATAAAACGTTTTTTCCATTCACTATCTCTATCCCAATTCCCATCATTCTCACCACTCACACTTCCGTTTCCAATATCATTCTAAACTCCTTCCTTTTCCATGTTAACATACATTCTTCATCCCCATGGCCAACCTAATTAGCTAACCTCTAAGATAAAACAGTAACAATGTTATGGGCTAAACCCATCACAAAGTCGTGTCCATCCTGCTCCAACAACCTTACCCACGCCCCAGAAACCGAATGGCCATGACACACACTCAACCCATCCTTGGAGTCCTATCCGGTTCACTCTACGACCACTATCTTTGCCAATCCACCGTTGTCCATTTATGTCTTCATGAATCGATATATGGCCTCAAAGAGACCCGAGAGCTTGGGTTCACTTTCAGAAGGGCTAGCATTCTTAAAACTACTGAGTTTAAAGGATCCCCAACATATCCATCATTTTTAATGTACTTTAATGGTGGTACTCTTTCATAGATGTTGCTTTGTGTTACCGGTAACAATCAAGCAACTATTAATCAAGTGTTCGAGTGTTGCTTTTGCAGTATCAGCCAAAATCGCATATGCTTTTCAATATGTCACACCCTTATAGTGTACTAGTTTATAGTACATTCTCCAATATATAATAGCTGGTTTGCTGTCAAACATATCTTGATGTATTGATTCACCGGGTCACTTGACTCAATCTTCATTCTGAACTTGACTACATGCCTATTGGCAAAACGGGGAGCAGGGCATTGTTTCCCAAAGCCTTCCTGGATGCAAACTAGGTTGACAGCCCAGATCGGTCTAATAATGCTTTTACAGTTTACATGAGTGTTAAAACTTATTTCATGGACAACCTGTGACTAACAAAAAATGTTCTAGATCCTCTAATGAATCAAAGTACAAAGTACTTTTCCTTGTTTCTCGGCCCGTAGTACTTTTCCTTGTTTCTCTACTCTTCTATCTGTAAGTGCTATAGTTGTCTCACTGCCTTATCTTATGGTCATGGTCAAGCCCTACTAGTACTATTAGAACTTTTCACCTTAATGCTTTATTTTGATTCCCTTAGCAGCTTAGCCACACCAATGTATCTAGATTACTATACTTTACAAAGAAAAACTAAAAAAAATAAACTTTTTAAAGTTGGGGTCTTAGTTGGGAGCACGAGCAACCTCTCTATCTCATGGATTACAAGAAATGTTTGCCCTCGACCCACCCTCCCCAGAGCGGCAGAGCCTACCAGTAGCCTCGGTATATTTGTTTGTTAGTTTATCGTTTTTTCTTTTGTTCACTACTCTTCACTTGGAAGAAAAAATATGTTACTAACAGCATAGTGTGAGATATGATCAATTAAACCAAATGGGTTCCTTTTCTTCCATATGCCATTCTCTGCACTAGTGCAGTTTCAAAAGGTCACTGATCCAATTAACTAACGCATTTTAGATAAGTTTAGAAAAAGATTAGTATGTGCTGAGTTAAATGGTATCAATATTCACTAAACCTTGTTCATAAATCTTAAAAATGTGCTTACTTGCCCAATAACAAATTTTGACATAAAACAGCATCACATCCTTCATTTATTCAATCACACAATTATTAACGATTTAAACACCAGCAAAAGCCACCTCACAAAGATCAAGATCGCAAGATGAGGTAAATTTAGACCGAAAGGCAAAGAGGAACAAAAACCCTAAGAACGAAAACAAATCAATATAAATTGATATAAAAAACTAATGCAATCGATCAAACGAGTAAGTGATGAAAACGAAACATACATCGGAAGAGGTGGTGGCCTTGATGGTCTGCGAGCGGAAATTGCGGGAGAAAAAACGCCATGGTTTACAGGCGATGAGAATGATGACGAGGAGGATGAGAAGGAGCAGGAGGAGGAGGAGAAGGTAAGGTAGTAAAGCGACGTCGTTTGTGACAATGCCATCTATCACCGCCATGATCGGCTGCATCGCCATCGATTGCGTTGAGATGTGTTCTGTGTACGGAAGAGAGAAGAGAGAAGAGAGAAGAGAGAAGAGAGAGAGAGACAAGCCAAGCCAAGCCAAACACCCCCCCTCACCCTGGGCGATGGCCTCAAGCTGTATCGAGAACGTCGCTTGGAAATGATCCGACTAAAATACACGTATCTCTCACTATTATCATTGGGTCCGTGCCAAGGTCATGTGTAATGGGCTTTATGAGCAAACTAAAACGCTTCATAGTGTCTGGACATACTGCGTTATGGGTTAAAATCGGTGGTGGCGTGATGGGCATAACCAATTTTACCATTTTAAATACGCCAATCTCTTCTTCTACTCTTTATATTTTATAAACTTTTATTTAACTTTTAAGCAAAATGTTTTCTCACGGTTTATCATTCGGGGCTTCATACAACCTGAGTTTCCAACCACTTCGACAGTAGGGATGTTAAACGGGTCATGTTGGCGGGTCAACCCAACCCGAACCCGAACACGAGCGAGCGTTTTTTTAATTTAAAACGCGTAAAGTGTTGTTGTAACACCCACACCTATGTTATATTAAAATTTTGGAAGGAATTTTCACGTTTTGTTTTACTTATTTATTTTGTATATTTGATCACATAATGTGATTGCACTCACTAATGCACAACACGATGACCCGAGTATGATCCAAACCATTAATTTTTTACAAATGAATTAATGGTGAATCTATCTTACTCCTAGTTCTAAATTACTCCACAAACTAAATTACCCACCAATTACACCATTGCCTAGGTTTGAACCCAGTATCTCTAACTAAGAGGACAAACATCTACCAAGTGGGCTAGTCTCCCATTGACTATTGTTATTTGAAAAAAAAAACAAAAATTTCCATTCTTTATAATAACGAGTTGAAATCTACTACCTAATAAATGATTAGACCATATGTAGTTTTGTGGTATTATAAAGCTGAAAAATGTGACATGCAAGATGTGGTGTGAAAGTAAAAAAATGTGTGGTGGCTTAGTGATAGTATACAGAATTATAGTAATTACTTAATTATTAATTTTCTTTTTTTCTTATATATTAATTTTATACATAAATATATTAAAATTAAACAGTTTAATAAAAAAACATAATTAAGCTAATATTAATTTTAAACATTACATTAAAAAAAGTTTTAAAACTAAAAACATCAACATTACATAATTTTAAAACATAATATCACATAAAAAGAGTGTGCTCCTTAACCAATTCCCACACCTGTTGATGTTCGAAATCCAATTCAGGTTCTTCACAATATTGCTAAAGCGCATTGAGTAACATATGATCATTTTGGTTCTGGTTGATGTCCTTGTAGATATTTTGGAATCTTGTGATTTTATGAAGCATGTCTCTCAATCTGGACATCACTGGATCAATGTCAGGGTACATGTCGCGATCTATAGCAAGATGGAACCGGATTTCAACATCAATCCAAAAGAGATGTGGGTGATGAGTCGCCTAAACAAAGTAAAGATTTAGTATAAAAACATAACTAAATAATTGGGACTAAAAAGAGAACGAGGCGTACAAAGGTTATTCATGTTGTTTGTCGTCTCCAACCATGCTCATGCCAATGCGAGTTCTTCCATCGGAGTCCAAGGTTGTGGCATCTTGAAAATTTAGAGTGGTGGTATAAATATTTGGAGTTGATGATGAGAAGAGTGCGAAAATTTTAAAAACGGATGGTTGATTTATACATAGTGGATGATGAGAAAGAAATATGGTTTTAAAATTTGAAAAAGAAGAAGAAAGAAAGTAGTCATTGGAAGTTACCTAGTCCACCTCCGCAAGAAACTTGCACACACGAAGGTGACAGAAACACCCCTTCATAACGTCTAAGGGGCGGTGTTCCGAGAGTTTTGGTGGGCTTCACACCCCACCACGCCGCCATTACATATGGCTTTACAAGATTGGGCTTACGTAACTAAAAATTATAAAGAGAAAACTTATATAATTATTTAATGTAATAAGATACATAATTTCAATAAAAAAAAAGTAGAGTAAATTACGGCATTCGTCTCTATGGTTTGCACGTTTTTCACATTTCGTCCCTGTGGTTCATTTATTACGGCTATGGTCTAGAAGTTTGTCTTTTTTTGTTACGTCTATCGTCACTGGGTCTAATGTTCGTTAAAAATTTATGTTAAGCGAGTGTTAAATTACCATTATACCCCTGCTCTTTTATTTAATAAAAAAATAAACTAAAAAAGGGAAATACATTCAAGACCCATTTGAGAACCGGGTCATATCCCCACCCCCTTCAAATCCAACAACTAACTCCGGCCAAAAAACACCGACGCTAGTTCCTCTTCATCACACCACCGACAACTCTTCTGACCTGCAAATCCGGCAACTCAAATCAACACCGAAGGTAGGTTTCGCCTTCATCACACTACCGCACCTCCACACCCCCACCACCTTTTCACCTTAACAAACAAATTTGTTCTCCGATGACGGGAGCCATGGTGTCGAAGGTGATCCTTTTCGAATTAATCTTTTACGTTTTGGAGATCTGTAAATCACAATCACTTGGATAAAACATGAAATTGAGAGTGGCAATCAATTGGTGAAGATCAACCGAGCATAAAAAGATCAACTGAAAGTAATCGAGCATAAAAAAATCAATTGAAAGCAACAATCATTTCGTGTAAATCACAATCACTTGGGTGTTGTCGGGGATGGTGGTGACGGCAGTTGGTGTGTCACCGGAGATGGTGATTATGGCAGTGGGGTCGCCGGAAAGAGGGTGACGGAGATGAGATAGAAAGTTGTTTTTAATTTATATTTATTTTGGTTTTTTAAAGGAGGGTATAATGGTAATTTAACGCTCACTTAACAAAAATTTTAACAGACGTTAGACCCAGGAATGATAGCCGTAACAAAATGACAAATTTCCCGACCATAGCCGTACTAAATGAATCCCAAAAACGAAAGGTTAAAAACATATAAACCATAAAGACGAATGTCATAATTTACTAAAAAATATATAAATGAATTATCAGTTGTATTTTTAATGAATACACTATCATGTAATAAAACAGAAATAAAATCTATCATGTCTCTCGATTCTCTATATAAAATAAATAAAATAAAACTACTATTTATTAAATTATAAAATATTATTGGTATTTAAAAAAAGGAAAATTGGATTTAAATAATCCCAACTTTTACCTATTGGCCGACAATAATCCCACATTTAAAAATCATTTCCACCAGTCCCAACTTTCATCCAATTTTTTTTTATTGGACCCGTCGTTAACTTTTTTAACACCGTTAAATAGATGCTGACGTGGCATGCTGACATGTTATTTTATTATTAATTTTGTTAATTCCTTATTCCACGTCATTTCTAAATCACCCTTTTATTTTATTATCAATTAAAAAATTAAAAAATTAGTTCATCTCCTTCCCTGCCTGAATCGCAATCTCGATTAAAACAAAAAAAGATCCGTATTCATTGAATACCTAATACGCATACATACAGAAGACCATCGTCCATCCATTGAATACCTTCATCACTAATACGCCATACCAGTTAATGGATGGGTAAAGAAAAGGTGCACACATGGGTGAAGATCCTAAAACAAAAATTCCTTACCACGTACTACCTCCAAAAATTCCTTCCCAGTTGAACTATATCCTTGTTCCACCTTTGAGGAATTAACCATGCTCCACCATAAGGTTGAATCACAACAAAAATCTAAGGGAAAATTGGAAATTACTCGATTTGTTCCTAAGACCAGCCTTCAGACGAGACTTTGCTCCACCTAAAACCAATACTAACCCTGAAACTAACACTAATCCAACTCGATTACCCCATCGGTGTTATCGCTGTCATGGGCTCGGTCACATTGCCTCTGAGTGTCCAAAAAAAAAGGGATTATCACTTTAGCTGTTCGGTACTGATTGTTGAAACAATTGAACTGTTCATCAATCAATGAACAAGAACCGGGTTTATACAACGGATATGAATCATCTTTAACCCATTCTCCATCAAACAAATCACATCCCACTAAATTCTTAACCAGATATTCAATCCCCTGTTTCATTCCATCATCCCCCTGTTTCTTTTCCAAAGAAGTAACATTATTCCCTCTGCTTTTATCTTCAATTCTTTGACTGGGCCCACTAACGATTCCATTTACCAAAGATGTCGGCACCGATTCCTCAGGTTTGTTACGCGGTTATTCGGTACTAATTTCGGAGATTCTATCGCTAAATCGGGCTCCATCTTACTCGTCTGGATTGTTGCTAATTGAGATGATGGAGACTCAACTGCACTCTGGTTCGAACCAATTTGTGACGATGGGGACTCAATTGCACTCTGGTTCGAACCAATTTGCGACGGTAGAGACCCAATTGCAGTATGGTTCGAACCAATTTGATCACTTGGGGAATCTTTAATCACATTTGGCGGGTCAAGATTCAGGGTATGAGATCCAAAAAACAGTAGAACTTCGATTTGATTCCGACGACTTTGACGGGAAAAAGTAGGAGTAAAATGACGAGAATTAAGATCTGGAACCATCAGATGATGAAGTTGTTGTTGTTCCGTTGGGTTTAATAGTTACAAAGAATTTTTTAATTGATAAAAAATAGAAAACGGTGATTTGGAAATGACGTGGAATAAGGAATTAAAAAATAATAATAAAATAACATGTCAGCATGCCACGTCAACATCTATTTAACGGTGTTAAAAAAGTTAACGGCGGGTCCAATAAAAAAAATTTGGATGAAAGTTGGGACTGGTGGAAATGATTTTTAAATGTGGGATTATTGCCGGCCAATAGGTAAAAGTTGGGATTATTTAAATCCAATTTTCCTATTCCTTAAAAAAATAATAAATTATAAGGTGTTTGTTTTCTTTGACCCAGGTGTTTTGATCAATCTCGTTTTGACCGGATTAACTTAATACCACTGCTCATAAAACTTTTGGATCCGCAACTCGGGTGCCGATCTTAATCTTGCTTTACAACCTCCAGTTATTAGAGATAAGTACATTACACTCCTGTTAATTTCTCGAATAGTTAAAGTCAACCCTAACATTGACAAACAAAATATGACGGTTGAAGGAAGGTGGCGATTTAAAGATGACGGTTACAAAGCAACTATAGATTTATACAAACAATCCTTATTTAATAAATATACAAAACAAATTCAAGGTGAATAGTGAAGATTATGTTTCTTATAGATTGACCACAAGTTTATTTGTAAATGAAATTTTTAGTCCCTGTGTTTTTCTACGTGTCGTCTCCTTTTGCTGCCACCTCATAGAGAGAGAGACAGTTGGTGGCTGGTTGAGTTTTCTGTGTGCTGTATTCAATGTGCTTTACACCCTTCAAGATCTTATAAGCTTTTCATTTTCCATTTCAACATCACTGTCACTCCTTTATTCTCTCTCTCGAATACCACTTACAGTGACTCCAGATATCCGCCTCTATCGACAGTCTAAACCGTTGCTGCTCCGTCTATGATGACGGTGGCCACGTCCGGGGAGCGTCCATTTTGACGAAATCCGGTGGCATAGCCGATAGACGTCGATGCGGCCTTCCTTTTATGGTTTATGTTGGGGGATGGTGCGCCGCCGAGTTTGATTTTTTGCATCTTTGTGGTCTTAGTTGTTCTGGAGGATCTTGCTGCATGATATTTTCTGTTGGATTTTGCTTGATGGATTCGAAAAGTAATCTTTTGTTTGACTTGCATATTTTGGGTATCTTTGATGTGATTCATCTTTGTTTGCTTCTGATTTCTTATTTTCCGATGGATATATGAGAAACATTTAATTTTTTTGATATTTTTTTCTTCGATTTAATCAGATGGATATGTTTCGATTGGCTTATTTGTGGCGATGATATTACCGCCGGTCGCGTGACGATTATCGCATTCGTCCCCAGTTTATGAGCCATTACATGAATCATATTAGTTTTGGTTTACTCAGATCTGTTCCGATTTCGTTTCGTCGTTGCTTTACATTTTTGCAGATTCGGCTTATGGGCGGCGATGATATTACCGGCGGCGGCTTAGCGACTATTGCAGCCGTTGACGGTTATGAGCCGTTATATGAAATGCAGTTTGAGCAGTGGGTTGGTGTTTGCTTTCTACGTGGGGAAAGTTTGGTGATGCTCACAAACTATTCGATGAAATGCCCGTGAGAGTTGTTTTTTTCTTATATTTTTATAGATTTCGTTTGTCAGTGGTGGTTGCCAGCGGCGATGATATTGCCGGCGGGCATTGCCGGTTTATGAGCCGTTAACCGTTACATGAAGGTGGGATTTTTAACATTGTGGGAGAGTTTGATTTTGTGGTTACTATGCGATCACCATGTTCTTGATTGATTGGAAGGTTTTGTGAATATGGGTTTTGACTTTTGATTGTTGGTGGAATCAAGTTAATTTGTAGATGGAATGGATCTGACTTGCTTTATTTACTAGATCGTGGTGATAGAACTGACTCCTAACGTGTATTACTACACGTTCTCTACCTTGGCGATGATGTTTTATCTGTGCAATTGGGTGGATGAAAGCTTACGTTTTGGCGTGTCAATAACCTTTGCAGCCATGAAAGGTTTGTCTTTCTATGGCGGGGCAATGACATTTGCAGCCATCAACGATTTGCTCTTTTGATGAAACCTTCCATACAGATCTGAGCCGACTTGGAATTTATTTTTTTTCTTTACCATCCTAATTCTCTTATTGTAATTAGTTTAAAATTTTGTTTTTGTTCTTAAAACGTAATTTGTTTGACGCTAGGGATACAATTACAATCATTTACTAACAATAAATAGTGTAACTTAGAAACTGAAATTATCATATTTTTCAAAACCGCCCACGGATGCAACTGAGAAAGCAAAATACCAAATACCCAGGCCATAAAAACCCTAGACAGCCATAGAGGCGCTGTGCAAGAAGGCTAAAGAACGACTTATCAGAAAAATCAATGGCCGAATAAAATCCGGCGGCCACTATGAACAGTTCTCCACCCTCACACACTACAGAAACCGAGCCGATGACGACACACCGGAGAGCAGCAACATGCAGAGGATGACTCACACCGGCAGCTACAAAGCCGGTCGCATGTTACATAGAGATGTCATATAGCATTTTCTAGCAAAAAACAACAGCTATATTAAAGACAAAGGAAAACTAATATGCTCCTCTTTTGTAAAGCTTTTAGGCTCACATAGCAAATCAAAATGCAATGCTTGAATTTGCAGAATTCATGCAAAACGGGTGGTCTGTAGTAACGCGCGGGGGCCTGCAGGGACAAGGTATGGAACTAAGACTTCAAAGTTGTAAACATGGAACGACCATTGCCAGTTAAAAGGTCACATATTGCCACTGTTAATACATATTGCCACAATGCCACTGTTAATATGAACAGCTAACCATATATATAAGCAAACAGTCTAAATATATTTCCTTAACCTGTTTTTGGATTGTTATTTAATAATTTGTTTACAAATCCTAATGGCATAATTTCTTTGTAATATGTTTTCTGTTTGACATATATGTAGTTGGGTGGAATTTAGAAGATGGTTGCTGAATTACCTGGGTGCCTCTAACTAGGAAGAAAGTAGTTCCCCATCATCCGATGATGAAAATTAATATGTGAAGGTATAACTTTGTTTAATGTTTAGCTTTGTTTGTTTTATACATGATTAAAGATGACTATGGTTTCCTTTGAAAAAATGGTACAGAAGTTATACTTTGTTATTTTAATTTTGTAATGACTTATAAGACAATGTTAAATTATTCTTTTGATAGTGATTCCAACCCCGCGGCAACGCGCGGGGTGGGTCAAACAACTCGTTAGACTTGATTCTTGACTTAATAGTTACTTTTTTAACTGGCAACAAACATAGAATTGCCTACTACTCCGTACGGGGTGCCCCAATGGCAAAAAGCCATTGCCAGCTGGCCAAACCCAGCTGCATGGAGCCTTAAGCATACCCAAGTTATCTCCAGTTCTTGGGAAAACCCACACGCCCGAAGGCCCACTGGTGGTAAAACCCAGTCGCTTTCAGGATCTAACCAGAGACTACAAGATCCGGTCTTCCTCCATAAAGCCCCTATGCCTCAGAACAATATTGCTGAGAACAAGGATAGAACCCGGACATTTGGACACCATGTGTTCACCTTTACCACTCCAACAACAATACCAATTGTTGGAAGAATAATGACATAAACTTGATTCTTAATCTTTTTTTTAACGACTATTTGGCTCAGTGATCGAGACTGGTTACCCTAGACCTACCCACTATCCCGAGTTCAAGCATCATAGCGAAGGAACCCAGAAGCACTCCCATTTGCACCATCAGGCGGGAACCGAGCAAGCTCGTAAACCCTCCCTTGTTACTCGGATCAAGCACAAGACTCAATCCTTCATTGTCCATCAATATCTCATAAAGTGGTGTGAGTAAGACTTGAAGGGTCTTTTCAACCACTAAACCAACTTTGCTTAATAGTAACTAATCAAGAAACTTGATTCTTAATCTTAACTCACGGTTTTAGGATGCAACCTGCTCCTGGACACTTAACTTTTAATAAACTGGAATTGTGTGCCAGTTTCTCAAAAGAAAGCACCAATTTCATTAGCAATGATTACCGACCTGATTTGCATCACCAATCTAAGTTTCATCTAAAGTATCTTTGAATTGGATTCTATCTTTAATTTCGAACTCTATTTTTTATTTTTTTGGCATACATACTGTATATTAACTTCTTGGAACCGGTTATTTGAACGAAACAACCGATTTCAATAGTTGGATTATGTTAAATGGCTTTCAAATTCTTAAACTTGAACCGAGTACATATGTAATTGAGACTAACGAAGGGAAAATACGTAAATTCCCCTTGAAAATTATATGATAATGTTGCAACACAAAAATAAAGGAAATACACCCCGAAGGCTAACCGTCAAAGAGGTTGGTTAACATGGTCAAAATATGCGAAAACATAGGAACGCGTCATTATCTGGTAACCTAGTATAAGTTTAACGATGGATGAATCCTTGTAGCAATAAAATACAATCAAGTTCCAGTAAATACAATATCAGAGCAAGATAAAACGGTACTTACAGGAACATGGGTCAAGGGTAGGAATAAATGTGTGCATGAAAAGTAGATTATGATCGAGTAAATCATTCACCAATCTATGCCCAGATCTCTCGACTCGAAAAGCTTGTCAATGTACACAATGACTAGAGCGGATGCTGTAACATAATTTTGCATCAGAGTCCTTGCAGATGCTTCTGTAAGTAACAAACACCAGAAGTTATATAAATCTATTGGTAGAAACATGGGGTTTGGGTGGGGTGGGTGACGGGTCATTTTTGTACGGGTCGGGTTGAGCTTATCAGAAACGCTATTCCCGTCATTTTATAACTACTTATTGTGCTTATATTCAGATAAATTATATAATTCCTGTTATACATCATTAGTGAGTCAAATATTTAAGTAAAATACGCTTCAGGCAACACACAACTTTGACCGCTTTGAATGGCTTCCTTTAAAACTATTTTTCTTTTTTTACAAATTTGATACGTTAAAGATAAAAGTTCAAAACATAATCAGAATTGACCTATTCATATAATAAATTGGTTGAAATTGCTCTCTCTCTGTGTCAATCCACTCTATGTTGCCTATCTCTTGAGCAGATGCTCAATTAAGAAAATAGACTTTGTTGTGGATCACTCCCACATTGGCACATTACACCAAATTGATTCCTAAACATCTTTGTATCAGTTCAAAAGAAATGCTCAATTATTCAGTCAAGTTTTATGTGTGGCTTACAAGTCTGATCTTCCAACTATTTCTGAAATTTGGTATATTTCCATTCATTCTTGTAGATTAAGACAAATAGATGAGTCATACAATGGTCAAAACTCATCATTTTTTTTTAATAATATGAAAGTTAATATTGAACTTTCCATCTAGCAGAGATAAACTTTGATAACAAGATAACCTTGGTGTATCACTTAAACAATCAGAAACTCACCATCCTCATTAAGCTTTTGCAAGAGTTGTTGCTTTGTGGGAAGGGCATACATTCCTGCAGCAACAGCCTTCCGTATAGCCCATCCATGATATGGAGAGAATACTTGCCCATAAGCTTTCGATGCTGGACTCTTTAGAGAATTATCTCTGGAGAAAACAAAAATCACATATGTCAAGATATTTGGGACACAACATGACAACAACAACATACCCAATAAGATCCCACCCAACGGGTAGGGTTTGGGGAGGGTGAGAAGATGACACACCTTACCTTTACCCCGAGGGATAAAGAGGCTTTTTTTAAATAACACAAGGTTTTATGTAATGCTTATTTTTAACTGAAACACATTCTAAACTAACCTGCCTTGTTGTACCCTAGAGTCCAATGTTTTGCAAAAAAAACTTTCTAGTCAATATTACAACAGTATTAGGATTCACAATGTGTTGCAAAAGCCTTTCTAGTCGATCCTTGGTTGTTAATTTATCCTAGCGTATTCAGATTAGAGGATAAGTTGAGATTATCTTGAAGACTGAGCTTGTTCTGTTCAATTGAGGAAGCAATGGAATTAAACCTGGAGATCAACATAATGAACATAAAGTTCATGATAAGTGCTATAATAATGAAAAAGTTTATTGGTCAAACCTGGAAGATAAGACATCTATAGATAGATGCTTTTGAGGGTAATGGTTAAAGATAAACTTTGCTAAAGATATGAAGGTTCCTTGGAGGATAAGGAATAAGATAGAGATCAACGAGAACGTCGGAGTCTTGAACAAAAAAATGATCAGACATGGAAGCCAGAGATAAGATCAAGAATCGAAGAGTTAGAAGAGAAGCAATCCATGTTTCACCTATATTCTGAAGATCACCTATACACCATGTACAAATAGACCTACATGTCAAAGATTGAGGGTGTGCACCATATTGAGCATATTGCAAAAGTGGGTTAGTTGTATATCATCTGTTAAGAAAGGATTGAGGTTGTAGATTGTGTACTGCTGTTACAACTTGTTTAATGTACTTTCACAAGGTATCGTAAGGTCTTGAAGTTGTGTAAGAGTCAAGACATTCTCTCGTAACCACAGCACCGGGATTTTCATTTTGGTGTTACAAGATCGACAACACAAAAAACTTCGGGAGGAACTTGGAGAATAGGAGGCCTGTATAATCTGAGGGGAGATAGGTTATAGTAGGGGACTGACAAAGAGAGAACTTTCAAGGAGAGAGGCTAAGGAAATTCTGAGTAGTCACTCATAAAATAAACAGGAGGAAAATATAAGTCAGTACATACAATCAGATTATGGGAATGGCTACAAGGGGCTGACTTTTCTAAGAAACATGATTTAAAAATATGACTTCTTGCAACAAAGATGCTCCCTAAAGAAAGAGGTATATGAATGTCATAAGAATCAAAACAAAAACCAATAAACATAATTTTGTGACGCTATATCTTAGAAATAACTTCTCACAACACTCTGACAATTTATAAGCTCATTTTGAACATAAAAATCCATCCTTTAATACTCAAATATGTTTTATTGAGAAGCAAACATAGCTTAGTCCTTTAGATGGGAAAACAGTCAGGGGAGTTGGATAGAGGGTCAAAACTGGTGTATGCTTTATAGTGGTCGTATATGTGGGAAAACAGTCAGGGGAGTTGGGTAGAGGGTCAAAACTGGTATATGCTTTATAGTGGTCGGATAGGTTGGATGGCTAACTATTTTTTTGTCTCTTAATATTTTTTTTATTTTTATCAATAATTTATATATTAAACAAGATCATAAAAACTATTATCACAATAATGATCACTTTTGCTTTTAAATAGAACACTTTAGGAGGTTATATATAATAGTGACTTAATGGGATACTTTTATCGAGCTCAACCTGTCTGGGAAATGTCCAGGACAGAGAACTTACACATCTTGATCTTATTTAAATGTATAAAATATCTTCCACAAGATTTGAGAAATGTCCAGTTGACCTAATCTTGATACTAACACACCGTTCAGTAATTATGTGAGCAACATTTATTCCCTATCCATAATCCGTATAGAAAAACCAGGTTTACTTTTTTTACAAGTATCTGTATCCTGCAATAAGGAATACTTAGACCCTAATCATATATAACTTCAAATAATTGTACTTAGATTAACCTATTGGATAGAGGTTAGGCTCGCCCCCATCAGACCCTCCTCCAGAACCTACAAACAACCCTGCTATGAGTGAGATTATACTTACTGGTCACATTAATTTGTTAGTTTTAAACCATTGATGGTTATTTAATTTTACTTTGGAACCAAATCTAAAAGAAGCCAAATACACTTTCAATCAGTATCCACTTAAATTAATCATATAAGATCAAGAAATCTGGAAGACAACCAGTGACTAATTTTAAAAAAGTATTAAACTGAATAAGTAGAAGAAAAACTAAACTTACTCTGAAGCCAGAATCTGCTCAAACAACACTCTAACCATATCCAAACCACGCTTTACCCTCAAAAGATTCCTGGTGTGACTACCTGGCTTCCTCACACAATTATCTTCGATATCTTTCTTCATCATGGATGGCAAGGTCGAAATTGACACGGAAGCATCACAAAGATCATTCACCTATCAATTAATCAGATATAACCTAACATAAGGGAAATCCAATAAATCTGTGATTGAAAATAAATAGTAAAATTAGTTGAGTGAGTGATGGTACCTTGGCGACATAGTCCATTTCAGCGAACTTGAATGCAATACCGAGGCATCGGAAGAGAGGGGAAACGAGAGAACAGGCGCGAGAGAAGGAGGCGAGCTGTAGCTCCAGTTGTTGATTATTAGGGTTTTGGGAGGTGATGCTGTTGGCGATCTCGATGAAGGCTTCTGAAATCTTTCTCAGAGGCTTATCGGAATCCATCGCACTATTTTTCCGGCCGGCTGCCAACAACTCAACTGGTATTATTATAGAGAAACGCTTGTTTTCAGTTTCCTGTTTTACACTCTCTTCTTTTCAACGAAAAGAGCTAACAAAACATATACAGGAAGAAAAAGAAAAAAGAAAAAAAAAAAAAACAAATACCCAAGATTCCAAGAAGCAAGCTACCATGAATTACATTCCTATCTTTTTCTTTTTCGATTATTCATATTCTTTTGTTAGCGGTGAAAAGTAAATATAAAATCAAAATAAAATATAACGTAAGAAAAGTAATAAACAATATTGTTAATCGATAATAATAAAAACTAAAACTGAAGTAATATCAAATATTGTTAATTTCTAGTTTTTTCGATTATTCTTATTTTTTTAGTGATGAAAACTAAATATATAGTAAAATCAAAACAAAACAGTGACAAGTGACAATGATAGGTAGGAACAAAATTGTGTCAGAAATTTAATATTTTTACATCGTAAATGACATACAATATAATACATAATATATATATATATATATATATATATATATATATATATATTAATATATTATGAAAAGATAAATCTATCATCTTCTTTCTTCAACACCCCAAACCCAAACCTTCATTTTTTCTCTGGTTAAACCTTTTAGAATTTAAAGCTTCTTGAAACTTCAACGATTTGATGGAGTAAAACAAACCTAGAAGAGGTTAGAAGTGGCAAACCCAAGTCTGCCCCAAGAAGAGGACGGACATAAGTTTTTTAATGAAACGTCTGCAAGAAATCAAACACTCTGCAAACCCAAATGTCTGCGCGTGATCTGCGCGGCGCAAACAAAAGAAGTTAGAAGAGGTTTTAAAAAAAAAAAACAAACAACACCTTAATCTCAAAATGCATCAACAAACAACGAATATGATGGCATAGATAAGTTTCCTTTTTTTTTATTCCCATGAGTTGAGATATGAAAGGTAGCAATGTCTTTCTTTTCAAACGCAAAAATGAGTAAGCTTTTTAAACAAGATGAAACTAGTGACCAACTTTCATGTGTCCGTCGGCAGCCGGTGAAAAGATGGCCATGAGTTTCAATTGCTTCCATGCAGAAGGAGCATAGTGGAGGAGTTATATTAATTCCAAGATGAGATAGAGCAGATTTGGTTGGGATTTTACCCACACAAGCCCTCCACATGAATATGTTAACTTTGATTGGCACCCAGTTGTTCCACTCGAATTCGGCATGATTTTCGTTCAACATTCCTGCTTGAATGAGCTTCTTGACGTTGCTAGCAGCGACACAACTTAGTGGAGAGTCGGTTTTGGGGGGGGGGGGGGGACGCCCCTGCGGTTTTTTCGTCCGAAGTATTAGTTTTCATGAATTTTTCCCAAAAAGGTTTATAAATATTGAGAATTGCCCCGTGACTTATCGCCCCCACAAACTATTTTGTCAAGCTTCGCCACTGGTGGCTAGAATGGAAGTCGTTTGTAAGAGATGTTGTGACATCTATGAGGTTAATGTTCCAATCAAGTCACATTTTTTCCACCTTAATTATTGACTTCCAGGGACCCGAAGAACCTAAAGACACTGGAATAACAGCTTGTGCATTGTTTCTATTCGTATAAATGGCAAATGACTTTTCTCCACAACCCATTCGTGTCTTTGGAGTGCCTCCAATGCCATTTTGAGAGGAGTCACATGTTAGCGGCATGAAGGGAGCCTATGGTGAGACTGCCTCGATCTTTAGGAGCGATTACTTGATTCTAGTTTACCCAGTGTGGATCTTCTCAAGCTATCCAGTGGCGTTGTTTAGAGCTCTTTACAAGGAAAAGTAGTATAGTGGAAGGCTTCAGAGGACAAATTTGATCACGGTTATTTTTCTCTCAATGGAAAGTGTTTTGCTTTTCGATAGCGGCTTTATGTTCGAAAGCTTCAATAATTGGTTGCCAACTCCTTGCTATATTCATTCTTCCTCCAATTGGTATCCCCAAATATTTGATAGGAAAATTTTCTTCATTGCATCCAACTAAACATGCCAAGTCTTCTAAATTTTGTGTGGTGGTGGTGGTGGTGGGGGGGGGGGGGGGGGACGCCAAATCCTAGCAAATTTGCTTTTGGATAGATTGACTACGAGTCTTGAAACAAGGTAAAAAAACATAAGATACGCATTAGGTTGATGATGTTAGCACTGGAATGTTGGCAAAGAAAGAAAGCGTCATCTACAAATAATAGATGATATAGAGTGGGCCCCCAATGGGAAGGGTGACGCCATGGAATAAACCACATCTGACGGCTTTATTTATCATGGAGGAGAGAGATTCCATTGCAATTATAGAAAGTAATGTAGATAATGGGTCTCCCTATTTTAGTCCTCTAGAACATATAATCTTTCTTGAAGGCTTTCATTGACATGGACTGAGACATGAGAAGCTTTGAGGCAACCTTCGATCCAAGAGTACCAACGGGCGGGAAAAACCCATCTGAGACATGATTGATAATAAAAAACCCCAGTTAAGGCAATCGAAAGCTTTTTGGATGTCAATTTTGAAAAAGATAGCTTCCCTTTTGTTATTTTTCAACCAGGAAATGATTTCATTTACTATGAGGGGCCCGTCTATGATGTTTCTGCCTGAGATATATGCTTATTGAGTGTCTGAGACCACATGATGAATGACCAGCTTTAACATGTTCGCCAAGCACTTGGAAATGACCTTTTGAATAACTTCGATTAACCCAGTTGGTCTAAAATCTTTTGGTTATTACGGGTCATTTATTTTAGGGATAAGTGTTACAAAGGATCATCAACAAGTGGAGTGAATATGCCCTGTAACAAAGAAGTTATCAGTTACAACCTTAAAGTCATAATTCAATAGGTACCAGTGGTGTTTAATAAATCCAAACAAGAAACCCATAGGGGCCAGGAGAATTTTCCGAACCACAATCCCAAACAGCATTACGAATTTCTGTCACGGAGAACCTTTCAATAAGTGTGGTCCTCTGTTGATCCGATAGCTTCCGTAGTGGGGGTTAAACTTTAAGACCCCACCCCGTTGTTACAGCTGACTTAGTTAATTAAAATACGTGCCAGAAAACTTTGGTTTCCATTACTTACTAAACCAAGTACGTTCAGTCCATATAACAAAACAAGTTTAACAAACTGACATCCATCTCCTATCAGAGTATGCAATGAAACGTGATTTTACATTCACCCACAAAACATCAATATCCAAAATCGGTTTGGTGTTCAGTTCCTTAAATTTTTCAGCTCGATCATGACCTGGTGTCCCTATTCATTACCTGCCATTAACACCAGTAACATATTAGTATTAATGGCATATAATAGTCCAACGCACTATAAACACCTAAAACTCAGGAAAAAACAACAAATCTTGATATCGGGTCCCAAGCGTATCGCTTGGAACCCCCTATTATATCTGACGTATCGCCAGATGCTCCTGGTGTATCGCCTTCTTTAACAGTTGCTCCAAGCGTATTATACAGCGGCCATGCTTAATTTTCTAGCTTTTCATACATAGTCATATTTTCCTGTTTTTCAACTAGGCTTCAAAACTTCAATTCTAACTTCTACATTATCATACCACATGACATTTTATGAACCAAATTAGATAATTCAAGTTCATTTAACACACTTTTATTTTACCATCGTATGGGAAATCTTTCCAACGATTTTCCTCAACCCGTTGACCCGTTAACCCTATCCACATCAAATTCCACCAAACTAACCTCTTTTCTTGTACAATCCAATCTAGTTAATAAATACCAAATACTTCACACACAACAAGGGCATAAATTGAATCAATATGGAATTACTACTTTATATACGAATACTCTTCCTACATTTTACTCTCTTCCACATCGTTCCTCAATTACTAATCCTTCCTTGGCACAAGTAAACTTATGCCAATGCCACATTTAAAAGACTAACACCTTAATATCGATGTTTACTTCCATATGCATCTAAATGTTTATGATCATGGAATATATAATGAAGAAAGTGTTCCACATTAATCACTACTTGAAAGCTTTTAACTTTTAGTCACCTCTAAGTATTTTACATCTTTCCCTTACATAATCAATTATGACAAGGGCACACCACCACTCGAAGGTGTGTATTTGATTTTTGATTGCTCGTAATCCCTTCTTAACCGAAGTTTCATTCTTGTTTAGTTTCTTTAACTACAACCGGGTCATTCACTATAATTTTACCCAAACGGGTCATTCACTATAATTTTACCCAAACGGGTCATTCATTACAATCTTACCCAAATGGGTCATTGTCACACCTTCAAAATCCACGTGCGGAGTATAACCACGAGACGTTGACAAACTAGGATCTGAATCATTAGCCATATTAAACCATACAAAATATGGTTACAAAAACACACCGACACAGTTTAATCAAATGCGGAAGCGAAATAAGATGAGTAAAAGTGTTGCGTAAAACACCCGCCCAAAATCTTAACGAAAGTAAATAACACAAAATTGTTTAAACCGATTAATAAAGCCATATGAGATGTGTGCGTCCTAGTCGTGCTCCGAATCTAGATACCTGAGAAAACATGCCAAAGTGTGTCAACACAAAGGTTGGTGAGTTCGAAGGTTTAAACAAAATGTAAGTCAAGAGTTTGTAGAAATGTAGTAACAATTATATCGTTAGCTAGCTAGGCTGTGTTTCAATACCACTATGCGTTCGCAACTGAAGCGTGACTGTTTGTGTTTGTTGCCTTTCCGCCTTGTCTAACACGAACAACGGTGTTGATTAGGACAAATATTACACCCGTTTGACCTCCAGTCAAGATAAAGCGACTAACTCGGGCGGGGTTTGTCAGACCCAGTAGTACTACTCAATACCTCCTCGCTATAATCCATATATTAACGGTCCGATATGTTAAGGACTTTTAAGCGTGTTATGTAAGCACACCAGTGGAAAGAGAGTGTAATTGAATTATCAGATCTCAATGTTTGTAAGCATGTTTGTATGTATGTTTGTAAGCATGTTTTCTCCCCCAAAGGATATACTTAAAAAGAGGGGCAGTAAACTCACCTTAAGGAGCTTAGCAAGAGAGTTAGAGGGTTGATGATTTCCTAAAAACCACCTATATGCATGTAACTATGTGAGATTACAGTGTAAAACACCAAGACTGACTCAAATCGACCCTAACGACACGGTGGTGACTTAATAACAGTTGTGTTTGTTTGTTAGATTAAACATTCCTATTCCGATAAGTTTCTAAATTAGGAAAGTTTCACCTAAATAGAAATCTTCTCTAGTTAGTAGGTTTCCCCCAATGTCATAGTTCCCATTATAGCCAGTTATCAAATAAAGCATGCAAGAACATGTTACACGTATCCTAGCATGCACCTAATTATATCATGTTATTCGCCAAACAACGTAGTCCTAAGTTGTCCAATTAACTCAATAGCATGTAATTAATATATATGTCATACATCTCATGTTAAGCTTGTATAATAGTGAATCATATAAGTTTCATACAAAAGTTTTTAGTTTAAGCATGTTAGTCATATACGTAACACCATCATGATCCACTATTACTAATACGATGAAAAAGATGAAAATAATACTTTATGTTGTAAACATTGTAAAGAAAAACATTGAAATTGTATTGCAGTGATCATTATTACACTTGTGTAATAATCATTATTACACTTGTGTAATAACTGTTATTATGTTTTTTACCGTTATTTCGTGTTTGTAATGACCAGAGGTGCTAGTTTCGCTGGCAGTGTCGCTGGTAGTTTCGCTGGCCACGCGAAACTGGTCCCGTAGCCCAATGTCTTAGCTACCGGGCGAAACTGTAGTTTCGCCTGGTAGTTTCGCTGACCACCCAAAAGATCAAATTTTTGTTTCTAAGTATGACAAGCGCAATTTCTCGATAATCACACAATTACACCCTTAAATCCAATTAACACGTTGCATATAATTTCACGTAATGGTGGTAAGTAAGTAAACACATAGCACATATGGACGGGTTCGGTGATCAACCAAAGGTCATGGACGTATTCGGTCTAGACACGCATTAGTTACGGTTTATAACATGGTTAACGGAGATTGTCTAACGGAACTGACGGATTTAACGGAAAAACTTAACGGAGCTGACTTGGGAGATTACAATTGTCACACCAGCAATAAAAAATAAATAAAAATAATACTTTATGTTGTAAACATTATAAAAAAACATTGAAATTGTATTACATTGACCACCATTACACTTGTGTAATAAACCATTACACTTGTGTAATAATCTTAATTTCTATTACACATGTTCACTGTTTTTTAGTTCACTCCATACTCAGTATAATTATTTGTGTACAAAAACAACATTGTATAACAAAAAAAAAACGAATAATGATAAACTTTATATGATAAAAACTTATGTGTAATCATTTTACCTTTAATAACATTCTTGATTATGATCTTTTTCGGATCATACTCTTCATCTTTTTTACTTCTCCATCTTAGTTTCATTGTGTGTTCAGATGTACTTACTTTAATTTCCTTCAAACCATCTGCGATGCCAACAATTCAATCCGCTTATAATTTATATATTATGTGGTATGACATGATGCATCTGTGTACTAATATTGGTTTCATACACATCTTTTCCTTTTTTAATTAAAATGTACCTTTATCTTGCACGTTCACATCCACCTTGTTTTTTGCTCTGCGTTCAATCTTGTAATCTGAAACAATATTGTAAATAACAAATCATATATAATGCCTTACTTCATGAATCGTGTCTGATATGTTATTGTTATTATTGCTATTAATCAGACTGTTACCATCTTTGTTATCTTCAATCTCGGTGTCTTCGGAACTCTCATTTTCAATCTTATCACTACTTTCACTACCCGATCGATCATATTCGCCACTGTCATCCGACCCGACATTTTCACTTCCCTCGTCCTCATCCCTTTTTCCGTCATCTTCCTCATCGCCTCTTTCACTGTCTCTTGTATTGTTATTTGAATCCCCGTCATCCATCTGAATTTCTTCGTTATCGTTCTTTTCTGAATCATTTTTTGTTGGCTTTGATTTGTCTTTTTCTGGATTGTATACAATCTTCAATCGTTTTGCTATCATTTGTTTGTGATCACCATTTTAGTATGCATAATGTAAATTATAACACTGTGTGTGCGTTCATCTAACCTGTGACTGGTTGCTCTTCTTCATCGTTAGCTTCTATAATATCCGGATCGGATGGTTTGTTTGTATATTTTGAATCGAAATGGAAAGCAATCCTTGAACTCTTCCTTGCTGTTTGATAAACAGAACATACATGTAAACATTATGTGTAATAGTTTCTGTTTTACATAAAAAAAAAAAAAAAACAAAAAAAAAAATAGCTTACTCCTTTTAACTCTTCCTGCTCCTGAAACACACACAAAATTGGTTATGTATATCAACATAAACACTCCCAAAACATGTTATGTTTTAATTTGATTTTTAATACACCTCTGCACTAATTGTTTTATACATGGTTTGTTACACATTTTGTGATTTGTTACACATGTGCACCAGTATATTACACATGGTATATTACTGTAATACAATCTTGATAGTGTAATGATTTTTTCATTACACTCGTGCACCAACATTTTACACGTATTGGTATATTCTAAACCTGAATACACCGTTTCATTACACATGTGCACGAATGTATGAAACCTGTATGAAACAATGAATTACACGTATGAATATTTGTTTATATACTAGTCTTTTAGACTGACTTATTACACCTGTGCACTTATATTGTACACATTTTCACCGACGTTGAGTTATCACATCTTTCACCATATGTTTTATTACACTTGTGCTCTGTTCCTGATGTAAACTCTTCAGCCGCCATTCTGACGTATTTTACTTTTCTCGTGTTGAAATCATGATATTTCAACACCGAATTTAACGATATTCTTCAAGTTATACTGTATATTAACATTGATTCGCAAGTTCGAATATATATACTTGTTTGTCGTATGAATTTACTCGTAGTTGTTGCGATTTTTTTGTTTCCAAATGTTTTTTCAAGTTAAAATCGACAAGCATTGTTAATATATGTTACCTTCTTCATCGAACAGACACTTGATCCTGATTCAGACGTCCAGTTGATCGATGGGCGTGATTTCCGGCTTCGCGATCGGTTTTTTTGATAGAGATTCGCGATCGTTGAGCGTAATGGCGGTTAGGGCTTGGTTTGATTTTGTGTGTGTTTGCGTAAATGAGACCCCCGCCCCCTAAATATCTATTTTTCTATTTCCAAAACTACCCTCCGCGTTTTTTGTTTATAAATTATAAAAAGTTACACTTTTGGTCCCTCCTTGCATAAATTGTACTGGTTTTTAGGTTTTTACAAAAATACTAGTTTTTCAATTAGGTATATTATAAACACGTAAGGGTATTTTGGTCCAAAAAATAAACCTCCTTAATTAAACCTAATTTGAAAACACGATCATTCCGCTACGCCAAAAATCCTGAAAGTTCGCACTGAAAAAACCAAAGAGAAAAATTCAATGAAGAGCGAAGATAAAAGTGGAATGCAATCACAGAATACAGAACCGACATTGACGTTCAATAGTAAGTTTGGGGAAAGATTAGAGTTTCGTTTGTCTACGTTTTATGCATATGATGTGTTGCAAAACACATGGGTTTTCCTTTACGTTTTTGGTCATTTTGTGAGTCTTTTGAGTCATTTTTCGTAGGTTTGTAGTTGTTTTTTTATTATTAGTGTCTTAATGTGTGTTTCGTGTTAAATTTGAAGTTTTAGTGCAGTTCCCGAGAGAAAACGAGCATTGGAAAAGAATTGAAGAGTAAAAGAGGCAAAAGTGCTGGAAAATATGCACTAGGCGTATCGCCTAGTGCCTCTGAAGATCCAGGCGATACGCGAGCTACAAGAAAGTCAAAGGTGGTGCATTAAACGTTGACCCGACTGTTTTGTCACCAAGCGCCGTTAAGCATATCGCCTACTGCTCAAGACACCTCCAAGCGATATGCTTGGAGGTTAAAAATCCGGAAACCCTAGTTTTTCAATTATAAATACAACTTGAAGGGTTCCAGTCGAATAACTTTGCTTCCTGCCGTAAACTAGAGCCCTTGGAGACGATTTTGAAGCTGCTGATCGAGGAGGAGTCCATCGGAGAGCTTGGAGTCAATCATTCAACATCGATTCTGGTTTTCGGGTTCCTATTCGATCTCGATTTTCGTTTTTGTTATTAGACCAGATCATGTTCTTGGCTGAATTTACTGTTATTATTATGATCTCAGACATGTCAATCGTTCTTGGCTAATTGTATTGTACCATCTAGACCGTTTTGATGACTAGTTAATGTTTTTCGACTTATTTTTTATTATGAAAATTGTTTGATGGTTTGATAATCTATTACAATTCCTTTAACTTTATGTAATTATTGCGTTTGCATATTCCAATTATGGTTTTGATTGTTAATCGGTGTTTGTGTTGCCTACGAATGTCTTTCGGGTCGGGTAATGCATCTAAAGGTGTTATCTTTAGGGTTTTCATCTAAGGAATAGTTTAGGAGACGTCCCGAACTAGAACATTGATTGGTAATTAGTATATTGATTGTTATATTCTGCCTTGTTTAGAACTTAAAAGGGGATAAACTTGTCAACTAGTTGGGTTGGTTAATTGTCTAGATCAGGATTGTCTCAAAAGAAAGTCCCCTAGATTAGTTAGTTAATTTGCTAGTTGTGACCTTCATAGTGGTTAAAGGTAGCTCCTTTTTCCTTAAGGTGCCTTAGATTAATTTTGCGGGTGGTTAGGGTAATTGAATTGGGATATACTCAAAAAGTGAACCAATTGATCGAGCGGTAGAATTATCGGTTAGGATGAACTTAAAAGGTGAACTAACAAATCAGTGAGCGTTTTCCAACCATTAGGATTCTTATCAGTTACGTCCGGAGAGGATTTCGGGGGCTCATAGGTTTTCCATAGGTTGCATCTTTAGATCCTGACACTACTAGAAACAGGGCCTTCCTTGACACGCGAACGATGACACTCGATTTTTCTTGACGCGCAAAAACGCGTGTCATAAAAAAACTGTCAAGAATTAAAAAATCGTAAGGTTAAATGACGCGCATTTTTAGCGTCATAAATTACTGTCATAATTTAAAAAAAAACACGGATGACACTTCAGAATTGCGCGTCAAGAAAACCCCGTTGTTTTTTATTTTTTTCCCCCAAAAAATTTCCCTCATTTTTTTTACCCTAATTTTCAATTTTCAGCCTTCCTCCAAAATTTCCCCCCAATACACTTCCCCGCTCTTGCCTAAACAATATATGTGACTTACCCAAAAATCCATTCCCGCTCCTAATCTTCATCACTGGATCCCCATCTCTCTCTCGCCTCCATCTCTCTCTCGCCGATGCAGTCACAAAAAAATAATACTATGCCCTAATCTCCATCACTCAATGTATTTCACCTACCGCTCCCTCTATTCTTCCGTGCCCTAATCTCCTAACCTTCGAACCCTAATTTCTCTTGATTCTGGCACCGCACTTCTAATAAAAAAAATTGTGGGTGGTGATTCAATTGCGATGATTCAATTCTGTGCCCTAAACTCATCCAGTTACCAATAAAACCCACCTATCACATTACGAACAATTGGGAGTCAGTTTCATCTCTCTACTACTTGTTATTTCGGAAGCTTGATTGAAGCATTTCGTTGTGCATGGTACGATTAATCCCAACCATCCAAATCTGTGTTTTTCTATTGATTTTCATTTCGCGTGAATTGATGAGCCACAACGACATTGAGAAAGGGACAACAAATGCCTCAAAGACTTAGCTGAGCCACTAATCGACGATTCTAACGATTCCAGCTCAAAAAATGTGGGTGGTGATTCAATTGCGATGGTTCTTCCGAGCACCGCTATTGCGGTTTGTGGGTCACTCGAATTGGGATCCTATGTAAGTGAAATTCATTTGTTGGTTAAGATTTTGAGACGAGCGAGGGTTTTGTTTGGCTGATTTGGAAACTGTTTTGCAGGTGGGATATTCGTCCCCTGTTCAATCTAATATCAACATTGTTTTAAATTTATCAGTTGCATAGGTTCATAGTTTGGTTATGTTCTTTGTGGTTTTTAACTTTTATGATTGAATAGAATGTTGACTGTAACACTGGTTTTTGCAGTATTCTCTTTTTTTGCTCAGTTGTAAGCATCGGTGCCATGATTGGTGCAGTCGCGAGCGGTAGAATTGCAGACACGGTTGGTCGAAAAGTGGTATGAGATTTGTTAATTTTGTGTAGTTGGTTTTGCTATGAAAAAGTATTTAAAAAAGTAGTATACTTGAAAAAGTGGCTAAAACACTTACCACAACCATAGAATCTAAGCCCTACACACATGAGCAAAAGTTAACCAACTAAACATGATTAGTTATATAGCTTCGCCTTGAGGTTAGTTAATGAGTGTTTAGGTAGAATTCGAATTGAATACATAAGTTAAAATTTTATCAATTAACAAGGCCAGTGTCCACTGACATAAATTTGTCAAATAGTAAAAATTAAGCCTTTGTATGTGCTGACATACACATTCCACTCACAAGTAGAATCATATGTAAATCAATATAGGTGCAGGAACCTAAAATGTCAATGAAACTATGACCCCTGCCCTAATAATTTCCCCGATTAATGACAATTACACCTCACTTTCTCATCATATAAAGAATTTGCTGTATATAAATTATCTTTGAAACCAAAAACAACAATGAACTATGAAATTTGTTTGTACAACAAAAACACCACAGGTTATGCTAAAGAAATGTCGGGTTTCCACCAGTGCAAATAAAAAAAATAATCTTTCAACTCAATCATTAACAACACACTCACACTTCCTTCAAAGAAAATCCACATGACCTCCCTTTGTCTACAAAGAATATTTTAAAACCCAAATCATATTAAAAGAGGGATACCTGTGATTATATCCTTCTATACAACAAAACATCACGGGCCAAGGTTTCCCAAAACCTCTCGATATCAGCATTAACATTGCCCCAAGTAGTGCATAGTGCCTTGATATGGGTATCAAAGAAGCCCTACATAAAGTTGTTCTGGTGTCACTACATGAAGGAAAAAAACACCTTTATCACAGGAGGCTGTTTGATGTGCAATTTTATGATTATATCTAATAATTTGAATAAAATCAGGGAATTGTAATAAAACTGGTGTGAAATAATGGTTGCAATTTACATGTGCTTCAACAGGTTGGAGTTTAACAAGCTACTAATAAAATTTCTTATAATGTATCTACCAATGGTGACATAATCAAGGCAAGTCTATGGAAAGAGATAATACACTCATGTGAAATATTTGATCGCTCTGCTGTAGAAAATGTTTGTGTACTTAAGAATTGTGAAACTATTTCAAAATTACTTATCTTACACACCATTTAATGGTTCTAACTTATGATACTGTTTGTTCTTTTTTTCAGATTTTTCCAAATGAGGTGTATATTGGTGAAATTAGTGATGCTTTTGTAAGTCACTTAAACCTGTACCTTTGATTTTAGTTTTCATGTCAACTTTGTGATGGTGCTCATATCCTTATCCAACTACCTACGTGGACCCTTACCATGGTGAAAATTTTATAACAGATACTCATCTAAGAAGTATTGGTACATACGTTTTTTAAGAGCTGTAGTCCATATCACCACTCACAGACTTATATGTTATACCATAGGTGGAAATCATTTGTATGTAATTGGGTCAGTTTTTTAGTATTATTTTTAGGGTTATTGGCTTCAATTAATCCCAACTATCACTTATTGGCCGGGATCACTCCCAACTAAAGAAATCACCACCGCCACCCCCAACTATGAACCTAATTTCTGACAACACTCCCTCCGTTAAAAAATCATGTCATAAAATGTGCATAGCGTGTCATAAAATGTGCATGAGGGAGTGTTGTCAGAAATTAGGTTCATAGTTGGGGGTGGCGGTGGTGATTTCTTTAGTTGGGAGTGATCCCGGCCAATAAGTGATAGTTGGGATTAATTCAAGCCAATAACCCTTATTTTTATTAGTAACAGGTCAAAAATTAATACTATCAGGATAGACTTTAGCTTTGAGTGAGAAACAGGAGTAAATGCTATAGATGATGTTCTCTTTTATCTAATTTCAAATAACTTTGCCAAATATAATGTTGTAGACATTTTAGCCTTCGCTCTAATCTCCGATGCGACCCACCAACGAATAATTGCAGCATTTCTGTTATTTGAATAACTGTTTATTACTTAATCTAGGAATTAGGATTCTGATGGATGATTTACCACCAAATGATGAAGGGCTTGATGATGAATTTAAGTTTGAAAAATATATTTGAAGGGGTGGGCAATATGGAAAACTTTACTATGTTTAGAATTTGTTGTGTGTTTATGCTTAAATCTTCTTTCGAAGTGGATTAAATTCGTGAGAGTTAGCAAAGTTCATGCTGGCAAAAATCCACACATATTTAAGAACAGTGAAATGGGCATGTAGAGATATCAACTAATAAAACTATTACATTTCATATGCACTTTAAAAAAAAATGGGGGGGGGGGGGGGGGTGCAGAAAGCATCACCTAGAGTTCAAGAAAACTTACATGCTCTAAAAATACTCGTTTAGCCAAGTTAATGATCAGACCCGTTATAATAAACGGATCATGTGACCTATTTCTTAAAACTGTTCAGTTTGCCTCGGATCTTTTGACCGAAAAAAGTTCCTAAGACAAAAGAAATGAAATAAAATCAAATCTTGTGTAACAGTATGTTACCTCAAATTATAATTTCGCATATGTAAATAGTAAGATTGTTGTATACTATCCTGGGGTTATATAGAAAGTTGATTTTTAATTATGAATCTACTTACATAAACTCCAATGAACCTATGATGCATAAAATCCAAAAGTATTTAGGAAAGTCAAGTGTATGCAACACAATTCACAATAATTTAAGAAACCATCATATAGCATTCCATTTAGTTCTCCCTCCCTGATAAAAATCAAACTCTAATAATAATTTTCTGTCGACTAATTTAAGAAAACCTTCATAGAGCATTCCTCTTCGGCATCCCTCCCTCAATCACAATCTATTTTTTAAACCAAATGTATTCTAGAATAACATAAAAACAAAAAAGTTTAATCCAAAATAACGAAATTGCCTTTTATACCATCATGATGCTATATTTTCATATTCAATATGAAAATGTTTTCATATTCAGTTTTGACTTTTATCAATATGATCAGCAGGTGAATAAAAATGTTTTTTGTGTTTATTTTCTTTCATATTGTTATATTTTTTATTTTGCTGTTTCGTGATTACTTTAGTTATGACAAATTGATGAGTCCGCAGAGCCAGAATGTAAAGCTATATTACAAGAAGTTAGTACGTTGTCCAGAACTGGTATTCTTTTTGGAGCCGATTTTGTGCTTTCTTATTATATCAAATAATATTTTTATAAACTGCATTAGGTATGTGGAAAGACTTTGTACAGTTCTCATCCAGGTTCTTCTCTATTCCCTGTCAAAAGTTTATGTTTAATTCTACTTAGGAAATTAGGAATGCAAAGTGTTGTTGTATTAATCATTGTTCTCTTTTCTTTTTGTGTGCATACAGATCATAAATGGTTGGATGATAGTAGTTGAAGTTAGATTAGTACATCAGCAGCACTACAGGTCAATCCCTTTCTCTTTTTGTGTGCATACAGATCATAAATCGTTGCTCACATGTTTTGTACAATCTCCATTTTTCTTGTCAAAATAGTGATCACACCCATTTTGACCCATTAAGGAATAATGCAGTTTTCATGCTATATTGACTCAAGCTGATCGTTGATGTGTTTATGAGATTAGTTATATATATTTAAATGCTTTGTAGTGACTTCTTATGTTCTATTGTTTGTGTAGTGTCCACTCCAGCCGGGAATTGCGGAGTGTGGTTATTATGTGTTGAAATTCATGAAGGAGGTAGTTCGGCATGTACTTGTAGTCCTTGAACAAAACAAAGTAAGTTTTTTCATATTCTAATTAACTTTATCTTTGATGATCATTTGTTCTCATATTTTATCTTTACATAGATTGGTGGAGATAGTAATGCTTACACAGATGCTGATTTTGATGAGATTCGTGAAGAATGGTTGACCTACGCTTGCAACTTCATTTACATGGACGTGGAGTAGTGATCGAATATATAAGCATGTAAACTTTGAACATTTTACTTTTTTCGTTGTGATCGAATTGCATGTATGAACATGAAATCAAATTATTTTCAATTGCCATATATATGAAATGCATTGTTTTGGTACACCAGCTATTATGTATTTTGGTTTGTGAAATATGATTTAATATGGAAACTAGTAATTTAAGAAAAAATTATTTAAAGAAAAACAATTAAAAGGACGACATGCAAGAATGAATGCCATCAAAGGCATGACACACAAATTTGCGTGTCATAAACAGCCGACACTAAAACTATATTCTAAATAAAAATTTATTAAACACAAACGACACCCTAAGATGACACGCATTATGGGTGTCAAGAATGGAGCGTCATAGATGGCGTGTCATTGTTCGCGCGTCAAGAACTTCTTGACACGCATTTTGCGCGTCAAGAAGCTTCTTGACCCCTGCTTCCTTGACGCGCATTTGCGTGTCAAGAAGACCCTTTCTTGACGCGCAATGCACGTCAAGAAAGGCCTTTTTTGTAGTAGTGTGATTTAGTCGGAATTGTCATAGTCAAGGGAAGTCGGTAGCATTAACTAGGATTCTAGGTCTAGGTGATATTTCACATCATATCTGGTTTCGTCTCTAGGTTTTTGAGTTGTTGGTTTGCTTTCCATTTTAAGTAAGTTCTATTTTTAGCAGTTTCTATTTTTATTACGTTTTAATAATTTGGTTAATTTTAGCTTAGTTAATTTAATTAATTACTTCTTCAAATCAAAAACCCAATTTCACCAATTAATCAGTAATTTATTTTTCTTAGTTAATTTGGTCTTTTTAGTGTCTCTAGGGTTCGACCTCGGTTTACCGATAACTATTCTACATTCGATAGGTTCGCTTGCCTGTTGAGTCGGTCTAGTTTTAGGTTAATTGGGTTTAATTTAGCGTGTCTAGGTCTAGGATAATTTACTTTATTTTATAGATCGATTTTTGCACATCAAGTTTTTGCCGCCGTTGCCGGGGACACTTGGTAATAGCGAAATTAACTTTGATGTTTAGATTAGGATTAATTGTGTGCTTTTTCTTTCTTTTCATGCTTAGTTAATTTAACTTTAATTTTTGCTTTAGGTTTTAATTGTGTCTTCAATTTGTTTTCTGCCTTATTTCGTGTGCCTTAGTTAAATTTGGTTTAATTTTTTTTTGTGTGCTTTTCTAGTTTATGCCCCATACCCGTTCAAAAGGATCGCCTGAGTTTTCTGCTACGTCTGAACCCGAGAGAGATATCCACAAGAGCATACGTGAGCTTCGTGAGAAACTGAGAGTCATTCGCGACAGTAAGGTACACACCCCTAAAACCGCTTCTCGTTTACTTCCACCCATTCAATTTCCCGATTTAAATATGGCTGCTAGGCGTACTGTTCATGAAATAGCTAGTGACGGAGTCGTAAACGCTAGGTTTTCCATTGCACCAACCACCATTGCTAACACTGCCAACTGGCAAATCCCATCTCATGTTCTGAACACCTTGACCCAAACCATTCAGTTTCATGGCCTAGACAAGGAGGACGCACCCGCTCATTTATCTCGATTCGTGCGTATCTGTGCCACTTTTGGCCTCAATGGCGTTCAACCAGAAACGGTCTACCTTTTCTTGTTTCCATTTTCTCTCACCGCCCGTGCTGCCCAGTGGCTTGAAACCTTGCCCGCAAACTCGATTGCAACTTGGGACGATCTTCAACAAAAATTCCTAAAAGATATCACTCGTCCGCGAAAGCCGCACGTATTAGGGAGCATATTCACTCATTTCGCATGGACCCCGACGAGCCATACTACCTCGCACACGAGCGTTTCAACACCCTCCTGAGTAAATGTCCACAACATGGTTTGACCGACTGGGCCATAATCGAAAAATTCTATAACGGTCTTACCTACGAGACTAAAAAACAATTCAATATTTCTGCGGGGGGCAACATGATGGAGAAGCTGGGTATAGACGAGTGCAAGGGCCTGTTCGAGATTTTTTCCTTAGCCATGCAGCAGAACCCCGGTGATCGTAGGGCCACTTTAGCTCCAACAAAACCTTCACTATCTACATCCCGGGGGGGGGGGGGGGGTTCACCATGTGAGTTCTGACACGGTTGCTCAGGCTCAGCTTGATGCACTGCAGAAACAAATCAACAACATTAAACTCCAACAACAGGCTAAATGTGAGTTATGTCGTGGAGGTCATGATACCATCGAATGTCCGCTTGCCACCCAGGAGCAAGTGGATTTCATTTCTAACCAAAACCAGTTCGGTAACTCTTTTCAGTCAGGGTGGAGGACCAACCCTAATTCTGGTTGGCGGGGTGGCGCGAACCCTTCGAGTTTTCAATCGCGTCAAAACCAGGATGGCAGGGGTGATGCAGGGTCAAGTATGAAGAACATTGAGGATATGCTGGCTGCGGAAATGCAAGTGCTAAATCAGATCGTGAATCAGGATCAAGAGACGCAACAGAAGTTGAAAGAACACGACACACTCTTTAGGAACCAACAATCGGCCTTTCTAGATTTATAGAGTTCCGTAGGAGACATAGGAAAATAGGTTTATGAGTTAGTGAATAAGGGGGGATCATTTTCTGGTAGTAACAAACCAACCCTAGTGTGACCCTTAAGGCAGTGACTACACGTAGTGGCAAAGGCGGAGAGCAAGACCCACCGGCGGAGGAGGAAGAACCGGTGGATGAGGAGATAGACATGGAGACTCCGGATGGGAGGGCACACCCGAGGCTAGTCCCAGCAAGTACAGTGCCAAACTTCGAGTCTCCTGCACCTAAGGCAACAGAAAAGAAGAAGAAGAAGTTCGAGCCGTAGTAGATAACCGCTGAGTATTTGAGGCGAGTTACCTACCCCGCCCGCCTCATTAAACAGAAGTATGCAAGAGAGTACGGTCAATTTCTTGACATGTTCAAACAGCTGAAAATCAATCTTTCGTTCGTTGAGGCGCTCCAGAAAATGCCCAAATATGCTAAATTCTTAAAGGATCTCTTATCCAACAAGAAAAAGCTGGAGACTCTCTCGACCGTTACTCTCGATGAAAGATGTTCTGCGGTGGTCCAGAACAAGCTACCGGAGAAACTGACTGATCCGGGCATTTTCACGATCCCGTGTTTGTTAGGTAGCTCGACTGTGAACCACGCGTTGGCGGATCTAGGCGCTAGCATTAATTTGATGCCCTATTCGATTTATGAGAAGCTAGGCCTAGGAGATCCGGTCCACACGCGCATGAGCATCTCCTTAGTGGATTGGTCCGTTAAATATCCACGGGGAGTTGTGGAAAACTTGTTGGTGAAGGTTGATAGATTTGTTTTCCCCGTGGATTTTGTGATCATGGACATGGAGGTAGATGAAAAATGTCCACTCATCCTAGGACGCCCCTTGTTGCGCACCGCCAAGGCATTGTTCGATGTCTATGACGGGAAGATTACACTTCGTGTAGGGGATGAAACGATTACATTCGATATCATGTAGTCCATGAAATATTCCGTAGGTCAGGACGATTCCGTCAAAAAGATTTTGTTTCTGCTTTATTTTCGATCTGATCATCACGTGATACAAATCATTTTTAAAATCATATCTTGGAGTCTCGAAGAGACGTTTTGCGCCAAGATTATTTTAAATGTCTGAACAGGTTGCTATGTGCAAGATATCACTACTTCAAGTCTTCTGAAGCTGTTGATAAAAGATCAAAGATACTCTACAATGTTATCAGATCAAGCTACGATCGAGTTGAGGAGGAGTTCGTTTGAAGATTCATTTCATTGAACGAACTGATTCTACACTTGAGGGGGAGCTTGGTTGAAGATACAAAGTTGAAAATATTGAAGAGATACTGCACACGACGAGGGGGAGTTTGTTGATACCTGAGATGTGCGTCGTGTGAAGTATCAAGCAATGTACAAGATCAAGTCATTTTAGGTCTGGCCGATCTAGGTCCGAACCTGAAGTTCGGACTGGTCGAACCTGAGGTTCGGCCGAAGCTCGGCCAGCTGGGTATAAATATACGTTTGGTCTTTGTAACTGAGTGGTTCTGAGCGTGTGAGATTTCCTAAGTGTGTGTCTTCAAGGTGTTTCTCTGTGTTGTGTTTCTGAGTGTTTCACTGGTTGTAATTGTTCATTTTGATCAATAAATCAATCGGTTAATTACGTTTCGATGTCCGATTAGCTAGATCGAGTAGACGATCCGATGCTCACGCATTTTCAAGTGGTATCAGAGCTTTCTGGTTCACTCTACTGATCTGTGGTTGCTATTTTCGGATTTTTGAAGCGTTTTTGAAGTTTCTCGAGTTTGCTTTTGTGTTTCTCATCAATTTTATCGAGTGTTTGGTGTCAAAATTGTTCCTAAATCACTTTCTATCATTTTTTCTGAGTCACAGCATCGAGTTTTGTCAAAATCAGTCCATTTTCGCGCGTTTTCGGAAAATGTGTTCGGAGTTCTCTCGGAGTAACTGCTCCGAACTTGAAGTTCGGTCTATCTTCGGTGAGAGTTCGGTGAACTTTCGGTCAAGGTTCGGAGTTAAACCAAGGTTTGGAAGAGGTTCGGAGCTAGATCGGAGTCTTTAGGAGTTCGGTCTGTTGATTTTGACTCGGAGCAAGTTCGGACAACGTTCGGAGTTTGGTTTTAGGTTCGGACAGAGTTCCGAGCTTAGTTATTAGTTCGGAGAGAGTTCGGACGGCAGAATCTTACTTTTTCGAACGATGTCGGAATTTCACGCGTTTGCTGCAATGCAAAGTGCCATGCAAACTATGCTGAATTTTGATAATGAAATTGGAACAAGTCAGAAAGTTCCCAAATTGTTAAAGCTTGAAGATTATCAAAATTGGAAGAAACAATTTTCTGCTTATATTAGCACAAATGACATTGATTTATGGATTCCAATTCGAAAATTGTATGAACGACCAATGGAAGATGGAGATCTTAAAGAAATTCAAGATTTCGATGGTGATGAAAGAAAAAGTTATGAGCTTGAAAAGAAAGTTTATGGTTATCTTACTATGGCTTCACCTACTGAATTGCTTCATCAATTTAGCACTTGCAAGAAATCTAAGCAATTGTGGGATGCTTTATCCGCAAGATGTGAAGGAAATGCTGACTATAAGAAGAGTCGAAAGAAAGTCTTGAACAAAGAATTTGATAATTTTCAAAACTATGACAATGAAAACATTACTGCTCTAGTTTCAAGATTTTCACATTTGATTAGTGAATTGAAGGTTGTTGGAATTGAAAAATCTGATGCAGATTTAAAGGAAAAGATCATGGAAGCATTACCTGAAAGTGGGAAAATTATGTTTTGTTACTCACTCATGACAAGGATTATTCTGCAATGACATTTCACGAGCTTACTGGAAAACTTCATGCTCGAGAAATGGAAATGTTAAACTCAAAGAAGTCAACTGCTACCTTACAAAATCCTGAATTGTATCATGGTGAAAATAGTGCAAGCATGAGTGCAAATTCTAAGCCAAATCAGAATACAACACCAAGTGTTGCTTTTATAGCTGGAGCTTCAGGAAATTCTGATAATAATTCTTCAAGAGGTTGCAATTTTACAATTCCAAAATTTTCAAAT
>JBCNJP010000012.1:78625935-78642595 GCA_039602395.1 Deinandra increscens subsp. villosa | reverse complement strand
CGTCACAAAATCCATGAATGTAAGTAAGATCATCAGACATCTTATGCCAATACGCAGTCCATAGCTCAAATGGATTTGTAATCTCACAATACAGCAGCATATGTACAAACAAAGTTCGCAATTCAAGCGATGTACACCATGCCGATGCCTCTTCCAATGTAGATAGCCATTCTTTGTTATCACCCAGTAATCCAAGTTTCTCACATGCTCTTCGATATGTTGTACAGATTTCCCCATTGACTGTCCGTATATCGTTAAATGATGTGCAACCTTTCTGATGTGATAGAAGCATGCGTAGGTAGAATGACTCACCACAGGACGGATGAATATACGCTAAGCGACCTATCGTTGGTGTTTGCTGTCTTGATCTGCGATACCACATACAGTCTGATGCATCCCAACGATATTCAGATACAAAATCAATATAACGAAGATGACGGCCTGCATTGTCTACTACATTATTATTTAACCAACCTGTAAGTGTAGTCTTCTTTAAGTATGGATTTTGAGCTATGCTTTCAAGAGACTGAGAATCTGTAAATGTAATATTTTGCATATTCTCAAGATGAACTGCCAGTATCTGTACAGCAGGGTCTCTTTGATGTATGTCAAAGTTCAAAATACGCCAACATGCCTCATGCGGACAGATGAAACGCCCGTCCAGGAAACTTTGTATTTCATCAATGTTCCTAGACCCTTGCAAATGTGAAGCTGTTGATGTGTTACTGGCATTACGTATGGTAAAACGTATACGGTCAGCTCCCTTTGAAATGTACTTGAAAAGATATTTTATAAGCATACTCCAACCACAATACTCCACATTTATATGTGCATTGAATCTTAAACTGAGAGTTCTGTTGTAAGGCACAACATATCCATTATCTATTCGAAATTTATTTCTTGTGAAAGTATGCCGATTCTCACGTCTCATGTAATGTGGATATCCATTTTTATCTATTGTCGTTGACTCTTCATAGTCTTTGGGATATTTTTTTGAGCAATTACCATTTGACATACATGAAGCCTTTGTATTCATTTTCCCACACGGACCATGTATCATGAAATCAGTGACAATCTTATACAACTCAGGTTCACTTACAGGATCTGGTATTTCAGCAGATATGTATCTATCTAACTCATCTGGGTTTCTGATTTTGAATGGATCAGTTACCCATATAAGAAAATGACAATGAGGCAAGCCTCTTTTTTGAAACTCCACTGTATAGACATCTGCTAACAAAAAACACAAAAAGCCTTTAGAATAATGTCCATAACAAAGAACATGTACATAATAAATAATAAAAAGCGATCAATAATAGTAAACATACATGCTGAAACACTGCCAAAAGGCCTAGAAACCTTTAAGAACTTGATGAAAGCCTTCAGCTTTATCTGGAAAACTCTTGAAATAATTTCTGGTTTGTCCTGCACCTTCAACATAGGATATCTAGACATATACCTTTGAATTTCTGGCCATTTAACATTACATGTAAATGTTATGAAGTACTGAGGATTTCCATATACACGACAAATAGCAACAGCATCTTGATAGTGTTTGTACATGTATCTTGGTCCACCAGTAAATGAAGAAGGCAGAAAAGTACGTTTGCCAACTTCATGTCCCACAGTATCACCCTCAGCAATTGCATCTTCAATTCCTTGAAGCAACTCATTACGGAACTTTTTCTGGTTAGTTCTAAAATATTCTAAACGACCGTGCTCAATACAAACATATGCATCGACAATGAACTGCTGAAACAAACGACCTCCACGAAGCAAATGCGAATACACATTAGCACGGTCATGCAAAAAGAAGCTATAGTACATGTTCATTGTTAGCTGCCTAGTTTTGCCCTTGCTCTGAAATTTTAAATTAGATGACCATCCACTCTCACCATAAGGAAACAGCAAAGGGTACTGTAAGGGCATATAAGACGGATGTAAGTTACTTACTCTTCTAAGAACATCGTCTTTTGGATGCAGTACTATGTCATACTGCTCAGAAGAAGATTCAGGCCCGTATATTATAGCACCAATACAGCCAGGTGTAGGCAAATCATAGGACATTTGATATTGCGAATTGAAAAGACAAATGGCAAAGTTTGGAGGGTTACAGGTAGAAGTTAATTCTCTTGCAGTACGGAACAACCTGACTAACTGATTACAACTGTCTAAAACCTCAACAATTGAACTGATAACAGAAGCACTTAAGACAGGACGACCATCTTTTTCAAAGATCGACAACCGATTAGAAATTTCATTTGAACAGTCATAGATATAAAGCTGTAAGAATGAAGGTTTTTTGCCCTCAACAGGACAAAGAGAGCCTATTTTATGACAAATCTGGCCCTCAACCTTGAAAATATAAGGAGCACCTCCATCATAGACAGATTCATCAACATTTGCACCAAAAGATGTCATTGAAAATACAGAATTATAACGTCGGACATTATCAAGAAAATCTACCTGATCAAAAAGGTACTTGAAAAGCATAGGCGGCATAGGAAAGAAAGGTAGTCTAATGTCACCAGCTTTACAACACTGATTATACCTAGGTGTATCGTTCAGATTGGTAGAGGACAGACGTTCATCATACCAAAACATTGCATAGCACTTAGAACAAACACAGTCACAGTCACCATTATCGATATAGGAAAGTGCAGGAGGATGATGAAACGGTAATGGTGCATGTATATGTGACTGTGTTGATGACTGCCCTGCTAGATTCTGGTTACCACTGTTAATATATGCAGACGTAGCAGAATGTTGATATGATAATGTTGCGCGTGTATTTGTCTGTCTAGACGATTGTCTACCTAAGTTTTCATCTATACTATTACTATTCCTTCTTTTTCTGTTAGTACTCATTATAACTTGTAAAAATCACGCTGTAATAACAACTAAGTAAACAGAAACCACACCAAAAATATAGACACATATAAGAACCATGATATATAGGGAAATAAGACTATAATAACGACTAAGCAAACCAAAACTAAACATTAAAGAAAAGCACAGGAAACTTACCTTGAAGTAGCAAATTTATAAACAACAGCAACAACTGCATCAAAACACAAACAAATAACCTATGAAAAAGGATAAACGTAAAATTAAAGATATATGATAAAACATCTTACATGTAACTTAAAAATAACAACATATCAAAGTCCATCTACAAAGGTTGGTCAGTTGATCATAAGAAGTTACTTTGAAGCATTTAGTTGATCAGTTTAAATGCCACAATTAAACGAAACAACAAACATCGAAAAGCAAAAAAGACAGAACACATGAAAATTTACCAAAAAAATGAACAACAAAACCCATTAAAAAAACAACAAACACTAAAACTGTAACCAATTGGTCATTTGTTCTTAAGAAGTTACATTGAAGCATTTGGTCGAACATCTTACATGCAATCTCCGCACCTGTGGTCATTTGTTCTTAAGAAGTTACTTTGAAGCATTTGGTCGAACATCTTACATGCAATCTCACGGCATCAATGTAACAACAGAAACCAAAAACGACAGCACACATGCAGCAACAAACATTCGAACCCACCACTAATCAAAGACAATTAGACCAAAAATTCAATGCAAACGCACAACGAAATCAGTCAAACATCAGAAATAACGAAAATCAAGCAAGAAATCAAACAAAACCATGACAAATGAACTACAAATCGCAACTGTAAACTGTAATCGAAAAACATGACAAATGAAATACAATTCGCAATTGTAACAGAAAGAAGAAAATCGAACAGAATCAACAAAGGAAACAAACACTGAAATCGAACACTAACCAATCGACTGAAAAAAACCATCGAAGATCCAATGCAAGAAGAATGCGATAAAAAACATCGAAGATCAGGCAAGAAGAATCGATAAAAAAACATCACACCTATAAACGATGAGCGAAAAGCAGGACAGCAAGAACAAAAGGAAAGAAACTGGATAAGCATATATAGAAATTTCATAAACATGAGGCGTGGCAACACAGAGACACGCGTCCCATGAGGCGTGGAAACACAGAGACACATGTCCGCTAACCTAAACACGCGTCAATTAAAAGAAAAGGAAAAGTGGCAAAAAAAACAGCTGAAAAAAAAACCCTATAGAAAACGCCAACAGAGAGGTTCGAACAAAAGACCTCTTGAATGAAACAATAAGACCTAACCAGCCGGGCTAGAACACAAATCTGAAAAAATGACAGAAAACAATACATATAACATAAACGTTTAAGCTGAAATTAAAAAAAAATTATATAATCAAAAACAACTCCACGTGGCCTCCACATAAGACTGACACGTGGAGGTAATAGTCGAATTACAGTGTACACTTAATGCGGGCCTTGCTTATGTGACCAAGCATATGGTGCCATAACGAGGATTCGTTAGTATCAGCTTTGCTTCTTTTATAAACATGATAGAGCTGGTCGTTTGTTTGAACATCTATCTCATATATTCCATGTCGAGGTTTAGCCTCGAAATAAAAGATATCATTAAGGTAAGCAGAAATCACATTTCCATTAAATTTATACCAAAATCCTTGTTCAAACAATGAAGAGACAGAAATAATGTTTCTGGATAAACCAGGTGCATATAAACAGTTAATCAAAGTAACTACAAGGCCAGAAGAGCATGAAAAAGAATATGTGTCAGTAGAAAGTACTGGGACTTTCTTCCCGTCACCAACGATGAGGTCCATGCAGCCCCTGTTCTGTCTTCTTCCACCTCTCAGGTTCCTGCAAAACATTAACGATGTGATAACCACATCCAGTATCAATTGAAGAGGAAACAGTGAAAAGTTCAATAACATTTATTGACATACCTGATGAGCAACCCTTATTAGGGTTCTTGGTCATCTTCAGCTTCGCAAGATAAACGGGACAGTTGTGTCGCTAGTGTCCCATTTTGTTGCACTCATAGCACAGGCGCTCCTCGGGAGGCTGCACCTGTGGTTTCTTGCCTTTGCCTTCTTTAACCTTCTTGGCTTTGGAGATCTTTGTATTAGCAACTCTGAGCACGTCCGGCGTGGTCCTGATCTTCACGTTGGGTATCAACGGAATAACCTCCTCGATCGACTGAGCCGAATAATTAATCGCAAGAATACGATAATGTTCAGGCAAAGATCTGAGTACTACATCAAGAGCCATCCCGTCAGAGATGGAGTAGCCAAGGTCGATCAGCCTGTCGCGATACGCTTTCATCAGCATGATATGATCGTATGGAGAGTAGTCGTTAGCCATAAAGCAGTTCACGAATTATGAAAGTGCATCGGCTCGCTCAGTCCTCTGACTTAACTCAAATAAATCTTTGAGTTTACGAATGATGTCATAAGCAGACATCCCCATGAAATTGTACCGATAATCCTGAGTCATGCTAGATAACATCAGGTCAGTGACGTCCTTATCATTGTCAGTGTGCTTTTGGATCTCAGACCGCGAGTTCTCATTTAACAAGTAAGATGGAATACTCGCGATCGGTCGGTCAATGACATAGAGTTTCCCGAAGAGCCTTAGAAGGTTCCTCAGGGTTGTCTGCCATGCGAGAAAGCCAGTCTCAGTGAAGGGGTCGAGTTGTACCATTGAACTTAATGGAGGTGAGTTTTCTTTAGCCTTCTGAAATAAGCAAAGTAAATTTAATCAGCATTTTCGATGTTTATATTTCTTTAAAATAAGTTGGTAAAGTTTATTTTTAAGAAATCGAGAATTCGTTTAGACGACATTACTTAAGACCGCCAAATGAGTCTCAGGAGCAAAACCGTGTAAACAAACCGACAACGATTGTCAATTGTGAGACTCAAGTCACAACTCTCGGTATGAGGCCGCTATATACATACAATTGTATTTTGCGATACGTTTAGCCTCATTCGTGCCCACTCTAGCAATACACATCCGTGGCGCGGTGTTGAAATACTCCAACACCACGAACATATACGTCTAAAGCGATAGTAATCCTAAATGGTCGAAGTGATGACACGGTGTTGAAATACTCCAATGTCCTCACCTTGGAAGGTACCCTCGGCACCAAGTGCGGTGTTGAAATACTCCAACACTGATGCTCTGGTTAATACGTTCCAAGTTCGACTTGAGATAGGATGGCACGAACTATCAGATTTTTTTAAGAATCACCAAATAGGGATATTAATTACTTTTAATATTTAATTATCGTTAGACACGAACGATAAAACCCTATCACCACTCGGGACTAGTAAATTAATTTAACCTTATTAAAACTACTAAATTGTCGCGAATGGCTTATTGTGTGTTAAACGGCATAAGGTCTTGATCTCGCTCGAGCCATACAAGCGAGATCATAAGGGACAAATTTCAAAAATAAATTAAATTAAATGAAACGGTGAATGACCGAGATGGCAACTCTGTGCGATCTTGAATCCAGTTCAGCTCCCACTTGCTTCGACATCCCTCTGGCGCGTGTCCAGTCTTCGACTTTTGGTTATATACAAATTTACAATTACTAAAACTACTTCTAGTAACCTAGCTCTAAATTTGTACAACTTTGAAACCCTAAAACCGGGTCCAAAAACCAAAATTCGAGAAACAACCAATTGGGCCAACAACTTAGGCCAAACAGAGAAAGACAAAATACACGCCAAACACATTCACACATGCATACAAAATATAGAGGGTCGGCCGTAACACACAATAATAAATTATATAGAATTAAAATAAATAAATTAATTAATTCTAATTCGCAATTTGGATTTAAGTCAAAATTGCGAACTACCGGTTATGAAAAGACCGGTTCTGGTTTGCGCGCGGTGAACCTGGCTCTGATACCACTGTTGGGATTTTACAGTGAGATCCGGGTTACCGATTTTAATTTTTACGAGTAAATGTACCGCGCGTTGCGGCGGTTTGATTGTTTTTGTCGAGATATAAACACGAAATCTAGATATATTACAGTAGCTAAAGTTATTACATAAACCATGCAACTTTGTTTAGTCGTTTCCAAAACACTAACGATAGTTAAACGACAGTTACATTTTAAAAGCAACCTTTGTAGTACAAAAGCAACCCCTCAAGCTTGACTTTCAAGTTCATCATATGACATGAGAAATGTACAGCGCCTTCACCTCAAAGTAGTACCTTAGGCGTATTTCTTGACCAATGTAAATTCCATGACGATCAGCAAAAGATTTCCAGTCATAAATAGTGAACCTGTGTAAATGTATTGTCTAATAAGTGAACATTATAGGCATGTACATATGTGTGTATTTTTTCATATTTATACCTGGTGTATGTTGCCATGTTACTTTCGGCATGCAGTATGTAAGCCTCAGGGTCATTGTCTTCATAGATAAGGTCAAGCACCATTTCATCATAGAATTCAGCTATGTTTGCAAGTGTGGATGGTAATCGCTACATAATATGTATAGCATTAAGAGTAATACTTGCATATCTTCTAAGTAATACATAAAGTTACTTACAAAGTTTTTACGAACGACCACAACTTCATCAAAAGAAGGCTGTTCTGCGTCTTCAGATGTGTTAGTATCATCAGGACCAGGAGGACTACGTATGTTGCAGCCATTGGTAGAGAACACATCCAGATACATTGTGTAGTCGTCTTCAAGAGTAAATGCCATGAAGTATGCGTGTCCTATTGGAATTTCATCAACAACGTTCTTCCAGCATAAACGTTTAAGCTGAAATTAAAAAAAATATAATCAAAAACACCTCCACGTGGCCTCCACATAAGACTGACACGTGGAGGTAATAGTCGAATTACAGTGTACACATAAGCATTGGTTTTTGATAAAATAAGGTAATTAAAACCGATTTAATAATTAAATGAATACTAGATTAATTTAGCAGCGGAAACGATTTAAAACACACGGACGCAACTGTAACAGGATCAATCACCGTACACGATAAACGCAGAAATGTATTTATTTAAAATAAATAAATAAATTAAATTAAATTAAATATCTAACAATTTAGATATACCTTGGCGGGATCCGAGCAACCGCTCGAGACACCCGGATTCAACGGGCTCGCGCTAGGACGAACTGAGACATCTGACTCGAATCTGCGAGACAGATCATCACCGGCGGCGGCGGCGGCCATGGGCGGCAGCGACGGTAGTGGCGGCGGTGGTGGTAGAGATACCACCGGTGGTGGTGACAAAACTTTTCCCATCGGGATAGCGACCGGAACGGTCCCGACGATGATCTCGTCACCGGTGACCGGAGGTGACACGGTGGCGGTGGCCCGGCGGGTACAAGGGTGCGGGCCACGACGAGGGAAACGGACGCGGTGGCCTCGGCTGCGCCGGCAGCGCGAGGACCACCGGTCGGCGGTCACGCGGTGGCGCGGAGGAGGCAGCAGCGGCGGCGGCGGCTCGGGCTGTGGCTTCGGCTTCGGCTCGGGCTGCGGCTTCGGCTCGGGCTGCGACTGCTTCGTTTTCGAGTCGGGCGCAGATGCTGGCAAGACGGGGATCCATCGGAAATCACAAGAGATACGGTGGAGGTGGTGGCGGGGATCAGAAGGAGTGGCGGCGGCGGGAGCCGGCTTCGGCTTGGGGATCGGCGCAGAGAGAGAGTGGAGAGATTAGGGTTTGTGACTTATGTTCCAATTAACCTCCTCTCTCTCTCCTTTTAACATAAAATCGCGGACTAGGGTCCTGACGGACTGGGCCCGGTCGCGATTCCCTTTTAATCCACCAAACTGATCAGTCTGTTAATCCGGTAACAACTGATCAGTCCGTCATTTTTATTTCACGAGCAATATATTTAGCCGAGATAGTTTTGTCGTTTTAATTAAATAAATAATTAATATTTATTTAATTCACCATTTAGTTCGTTTAATACTAATTAACAATTAATTAGATTTTATAGTCCGTTGACCCGGGTGTAACTCTTACGGGTCAATATCGGTCGGGTTCGTTAATTCGTCGGGTCAGGACACCCTATTTCCAACAATTACGGGTGCTGTGAGTAATGCTTAATTGACCGATGAAGATTATGATCAGATTGATTATGATCATCTTGAAGAAATAGATTTGAACTGGCAATATGCTATGTTGGTTAGAAGAACCAATAAATTTTTTTAACAGAACAGGAAAGAAGCGGTTAAATCAAGATGAAAAGATTGGGTTAGATAAATCTAAAGTGAAATGTTTCAAATTTTCACTCTATGGACATTTTGCTCGTGAATGTCCAACATCTAAATCTACCGATACTAAACTTAAATCGGGTCAACATGCTCATATGGTGATCAATTCAACAAATCAATATCAAAAAGCATTTGTTTCTCTGGATGAAAGATTGGCATAAATCTTTTTTGGCATCCAAATGAATTGCTTGGAATGCAGATCAAGAATTTAGCAAGAATGCAAATTGTAACTTCAACTTCAGTGAAGCCAATACAGATAATGAAGATGTTCCTTTAACGTCTCGTCATGTAAATGATACAATTCTGACTGATTCTGAAACAAGTTCCAAAGCAACAACATGTGAAGATAGTCAAGCAAATGTGATTGAGAAATCAAAAGAAGAAGAAGATCTTAAATGTCATAAGTGTGCTAGTTTAAACAACAAAAATGCTAGTTTGGAAAGAGACATTAAGTTGTTAACTAAAGAGATTGTGGTGTTGAAGTAAGATTTAGAAGACATTTAGAAGAAGTATTATGATCTAGTTCATGTTCATAAAAGTATGATGAAAGAGAAAGCTGTTTTATTTGAAGAATGTGAAAAAGCTAAAACAAAAGCTAAAAAAGCTGCTGAAGACTTTGAAGCTTTATTTCAGAAAACTTATCCACTTCAACAAAACTATATGAAAGGGTTAATGATATTGCGGTTGAAGCTGCTGATAAGGTGATTTTTCTTCAGAATGAAGTTGACAAGTTAAGAGTTGATAATCTCAATTATCGTGACAAGAATGATGTTTTGACAAAGGACATTGATATTTTTAAGAAGAAATGTGAGAATGTTCTTGAAGAATTCTTTGCAGGATGTGAGATACGAAAACAGCAGAAGTATGAATACAATTATTTGAGTGAAGAGTTTATTCAATCTCAAAAAGATTTGTCTGCTGCTCAACACAAGATTGGTGAATTGAAGCTTGAAATTTTAGATTTACAAAGACAAATCAAGAATTGCAATCTGACACCAACTTTGTTGAATTTTTTGTATAACAAGGATAAAAGTGATGATGCAACAAAGGAAAAAGATATTCACAAGGTTCCTTCACCAGTGGATTTATCTGATTTTTCTTCTGCTCCTATTGTACAAAAGGCTGAGTCGTAGAATTATTCAAAATTTGCAACTCATGCTAAGAAGAATAAATCTAAATCTGACAAGAAGAAAGAAAAAGTTAGAGAAGCTCCTAAGTTTACATCTGATTCCTTATTGTTAGAGAATGAAGTGGTGTTTGATAAAAGTGTAAATGGTAATTCTACTGCTACTTCATTTGATGTTAAAAATGCAAAGATTTTGGTCAAAGAGAACAAAATACTAGAGATTAAGGTCACTTTTACACAACGTGCACATCAAACAAGTGCTGCTGGTATTTCTCAAACCGTGTCATCAAAATCTTCTGGTTCTAAGGACTAGGATTTGTTTATCAAGAGAAGCCTGTTCCAGTTTAAGAATCAAAGAAGAAAGAGAATGTTTTGAAGATTAAGAATCAAAAGAAATCACAACCTCCGAAGAAGCAATCTGCTGCTTTCTATTCAAAGAATTCTTATTATTCTAGAGGTTCGTCATAAGATTACAAAGTTTTGTTGGCGTAAATCTCCGAGGTTTGATTCTTCTGATGATTTCTTTGATAAGTTTCGTTCTGATCATTCTTCATTTTCTAAATATTTAAGAAATATTTCAAATGATGTTAAATTGCGTGACAGAGTTTTCTATGCATGTCGTCATCCTGGATATCTTGCTGTAAATTTTCCAATGACTGCATATATCCACAACACTGCCAAATATGTAGATAATCATGGTCAAATTTTTTATGAACCTTGGTCCCTAAAGGTCAAATCAACCAGTAAGCTGTTTTGGTCCCGACTAAAGACGCCAGTTGATTCTATTTCAGGTTTTGATTCAAAAATTTCATTTACCATGATATGGAATCCAAAAGTTGTTTCGAAGGCTAACAACAAAGACTACGTGGAAGACACTGGGTGACCCGGCGCTGTAGAATCGGGTCGATCCCAAAGCGAGTAATATTTTATTTGGTGTCAGCAAGTATTTCAGGAAGACCTATCGGTAATTGTAAGATTACTGATAGTGAAATATCTGTGTTTTAACTTAAAATGAATTTCTAAATCATTTTTAAAATTATGTGTTTCTAAAAATGCTTAACTGCAAGTATTCGTGTTGGTTGAACAATTTTCTTTGTTTTTCACTCCGTCTCGTTTTGGGGGGAGTTATTCAAAAATAGTGTGTTGTTTTTTTTATATTAAAAATGAAAATCTAAAAAAATAGAGTTTGTCATCTTTAGGGGGAGAAATTTGAAAAGACAAAAATAACAAAAAATGAGAAATTGTATCTGACATGATTGAGAAATGATGGTACATTGGCTAACTACGTCTGACTCATGGATAAACTAGATGAAAAATCCATAAGACCATTGATCGATGTGCTAGGTAGGCTCGGCAAATTAGAAAGTATACAAATGTGATATACACTAAATATGATGCTTGACCTAGTGGACAACATCTTGATGCATATCTCATGATATATCAAGAAAAAGATATGTGAAAAGAAAAATGAGAAGTCACTGTGTATACATGTGTTCATTTTATAAAGATTTAAACTTGTTTGATTTTCTTTATTTTCTTAAGTGATCGGACTATCTCTGCATGTCCACAAGACCGACCTGATAGTTGTTCATTTAAGGTCCTGCTTTATTTTCTTGGTGTTTCGTATAATTCATCGGACTTTCTCCACGTGTACACAAGACCGACCTGATTGTTGTTGAATCATACAATTTCAACTTGTTTATTTTCTTATTTTGTTAAATCCTAGACCTTATCCGCGTATCGAAAGATCGACCTTAAGGTAGACGATTTAACGTTCTTATTTCTTTTTTCATGGAACACAGTTGACTATATCATGAATTCAATCACTATGTGTTAGATCACAAGTGAATCACAAAGTGTGATAAGCAAATCATATCTGAGTATGTCTGATAGTGTGGGGTACACTGGTCAAAGCAAATCTAATCAATACCTTAACATATCAAAATGTTATGAGTATGATTGTGCCTGAGTTTTAAAGTTGGACAAAGTATATCTGCAATCGACATGGCTTATGTGCTACAATAATCAAAATTAAATTGTAGTTTAGCATGTTATATCCAATATGATCCCAATTCGTGAACTTTCTCGCAAAAGACAAAAATAGTGTCTGATTTTGTATTGCATTTACTTTTCATATTAGAAAATAACAAAAAGATTTTAGGTTTGTTTTGATATTAAGTTTTGAAAAATCAAAAAGACTTTATTTCTAATTTCTTTTCGATTAATCAACACGGAATACGAAATCAATTTCAAAATCAATATATCTTGGAGTCTCGAAGAGACGTTTTGCGCCAAGATTATTTATGTTGGCAGGTACTAAGTGGAAAAGTGTATCACAACTTCAAGTCTTATAAAGATGTTGATGAAGAGATTACATGCGCTGCAATGTCAAGTATTCGAGATCAGACAATCCGTCAAGTAGAGGGAGAGTTTGATTGAAAATACGAGTTTATATGAAGACTGATACTGCACGAATACCACACACGTCGAGGGGGAGTTTGTTGGTAAATGTTCTGGTTCGTCGTGTGAAGTATCAAGTACAATACAAGAGCAACAAATGTGCTGCTATCCAAAGTTACACGAACTGCCAGTTCGGGTTCACACGAACTAGCCAGAACTGACAGTTCGGGTCACAGCTGGTTCAGTTATCTATGTGAAGGAATAAATAGGATCATCTTGTTTAGATTAGAGGTCTCTGTTCTAATGAACTTTGTGATATTTGTGTGTGTTTTCTCTCTGTGATTCTAATACAAAATCTTTTGTATTTACCTTCTCGTGTTCACTTTCTTATTCGTTTACATAGATTTCATATCGACCGAGTAGACGATCCATCGCTCACGCAATTACAATATTAGAACCCTATCTCACTCAGGACAGTCAATTAAATAACCTCATTATTAATGACTTATGTGTCGCGGCGTAATAACCGATTAATTGAAAGTTCGATTTTATTGATCGAAAAATTCGAGATCACAGTTAAATAGAATTGGTTAGGTAATTTACAGTGTTAAATAACTTTAGGACTCAATTTTAATTGAGTCCTAAACAGTTTTAACCTTTTAAAACTTAGTTTGGAGTTTTAGTTGGCGCGTTAAACGGGTTAAGACAAGCAACCAAAACGCATCATGAAAACAAACACATAATCGGCTTTAGGAGGTTTCGATATTGTCAATGTCATAATCGGCTTTAGGTGGTTTCGATATTGTCAATGTCTGGGACAAAAAATAAAATCAACCGCACAAAAGGCATCTGACTGACTCTAATACTCCCACTGGCTTCACGAGCCCACTGGCTTCACGAGCTCCTATGTCTTGATTGAAATTCGTCAGTCTATCGGTCGTGGATACTAGCCATGCTAGGGAATGTTCTTAGATGTAACATCGAGTTGTAAAATAAATAAATAAATAAAGTAGTTAATAGTTGTATTTTAATGAGTAGATAGCGGGTAAAACGACTCATTTAAATAAGAGACATTTAAATAAACGTCCGTTGTCGAGTATCGTTTAACGGATGTAAATAGATAGGAGGTATCTAGACGAGTCATGACTAGTATATGAGATATAGTAGTTAGTGTTATAGGAGACCATATAGTAATAATAATAATAATAATAATAATATATATATATATATATATATTTTGAACCCTATTCCATTTTTAATGAAACTTAGGTTGGCGCGTAGATAAAAATTAGCTCGTCTTAGCAGTATATTCGAAATTTACTAAAACGTTATAGGGTAAAAGTTATAAGAGAAAAATGAGTTAAGCAACTTAAATAAATAATAATAATAATAAAAATAGAAAAAGAAAAACGTATGATAAGAATACGTGTGTGTCTTGTTAGTGATAAAAACGGATAATAAATACTAGATAGATATAAAAGGGAATCTTGGAGAGCACGACAGTTTTTTTCCCTATATAAGTTGTTCAAATTTTTATTTTAAACTTTCACACACTTAAGAGCCAATTGGAGCTACCTACCGGTATGTTAGTCTACCTACATTACGTTTATACGCTGATATCCGATCGAGTGAATATCGATACTACAGTCTTGCACTGAATAAGAGAGAGACGGCCCTGACACTGAATAAGAGTCGGACCCGAGTATTGATAGTCTATCTCGTGATGTTCGTATTAAATACAGCAAGATATGTTAACATACTAGGTTCTTTTTTTAGATAAAAAATAGGAATTGCTTGCTAGAAAGGCCACACTTACACCAAGAAACCCTTTTAAGGTGAGTTAATTCACGTCTTTCCCGTGTGTGGGCTAAATGTTTTGACATCGCTAGTGGGAGTTTTTAACCTTTTAAACCCGCTACAATGTGATAGTATAAATTGTTTAAAAATGTTTTGGCAAGGTTTTAGATACATTACAGGGATTAAGTTGCTTGCTAAATTGCTAATTAATTACCACCAGTACGTGGGGTTCTATGCACATTACTCTATACTTTGGTATATCACGATACGTGATTTTGGGTTGAGAAATTCCCTAAATGGTATGACCACAGCCATAGATCCGGTCGAGTGGCAAGTACAGTGGAGGTAATAGTAATTAAATCCAAGTGTGAAAACCCTCAATCCTGTGATGTAAATGTGTCATTTTGAAAGGAATGTTCTCACCAGCTTTTTGACTGATCAAATCTCTTAAAACATGTTTCAAGTGACTTGCTAATTAAATTATACAAGATGGTGTCGTTGCAAATAGGGGGTGTGGTGAAGCACTCCTTCAAATTAGTGGCTCGTCACATAATATGAAATTGTCACATAATATGAAATATGTTTTTAAGAATTTCGCTTGTAATAAAAATATAAGGTAGTATCCCTATGTAAATCTTTTGTACATTAGAGGGTTGGACCCTCCGTTTTATTAATAAAGAAATGGTGTTAACGACTTTTCTTAACTTCGATCCTGATGAAAAATTTTTCGCTGCAAAATAATTATATAAACACCGATACCACCGCTCACGCTCGTAGTGTCCCTGCCCGGGGTGTGGGTCGGGGGCTGCGACATTAGACAAGAACATTTTCCACGATATGGTAGTCGCATCAAAGCTTGTCACGTTCGTCCAGGGCGTATGCCAGCATTTACAAGATATAGAAAACTAATCTACGTCTATTTTTGTTACAACTTTTGAACCCAAAACATGTGGGCCAATCCAAACCCAAAATAACAAGTGGGCCAATATGGGCTAAACTAAAACACAACAACCAATCATAACCAAAATATGGGTTGAGCCGAATATGCGTGTTAAACAATCATTGAACGAATAGAATAATGTTTGGTTGAATTAAATCGACCAAACACGCGTAAATGCAATTTGTTTTACTTTCGCGACTTTTGGGTTTCAACCACAGTTTACGAAATCCACCGGTTCTAAATTGACTGGTCGTGGTTTGCATGTGGTGATCAAGGCTCTGATACCACTGTTGGGTTACGACAGTGGTATACATGTGCCCGTGACAAAAAAAAAGTTTACATTTTAATTAACGGTTACCGACCGAGCTTTAGCAAATCAGAGTTTGAACGGATTAAACAAGTAATCTGTTACGCAGCAGAATATAACGATTTAAACTAGTTAAATGCGTAAACCAAAAAGCGTCGTAATCGTTTCAACAGGATCACGATCACCGAATCACACAAACACCAATAGCGCGTTAAAACGGAACCCGATAATAATTACGATAACATGATCGAAACTAAATGACTAATCTAAAAGTGAGGTTTAGATATACCTGAGCGGTGTTCCAACAAGCGTTAAAGACACCGAGGGGCAACGAGATGTTGCTAGGGTTTCACGGAAAACACAATCCGATCGTTCGGATCTAAAACCTTGGCATATCGCGAAAGCTCCCAATCGATTCGTCGCGTATAGCAACGATTCGAGTAATGGTGGTGACAAACAAGCGCCGAATGGGAGTGAAGGCGGCGGTGGCTGCGGCTATTGTGAGCGGCGGAGGGAGCAGCGACGTTGAGGTGTGCTGCGGTTGCTACAGCGGCGACGAGTTGAAAAGTCGTGAGAGTTGGATCGTCTACTCAATCTAGCTATTCGGAATACGAAACAAGTAATTAACCGATTGTTTTATTGAACAAATGAACAATTACAATCAGTAACACTCAGAAAACACTGACACAGAGAACACTTCAGAAACACACACTTAAGACTCAGCTCTGTTACACACTCATACACTCGTTACCAAAACAATGAACAAGCATACTATTTATTGCTGCTGGCCGAACTCCTAGCGAACATGGAGTTCGGCTTGTCCGAACTTGTAGTTCGGACTAGGTTCGGCAACAACAACTTTGTCTTGAACTTGGACTTGTCTTGACATCAATTCGATACTTCACACGACACACAGATCAGGTATCAACAAACTCCCCCTCGTCGTGTGTAGTAT
>JBCNJP010000012.1:78610008-78625435 GCA_039602395.1 Deinandra increscens subsp. villosa | reverse complement strand
CGGTAGGTTAGTATTACTTCCTTTCCAAGTTTTTGTTTTGTATAAATCCATTTTTTAGGGTTCTTCCATATTCAATAAACACAAAAGAATCGGTATGTTAGTTTTACTTCCTTTCCAAGTAGTCTTGATTGCAATCTTTTCTGTGTTGTTTCTATTCATCCGTTTTTGTTTGTATACCCATAGGTGTACGAACCGTTTTTGGCACAAAACAGTTCGTCTTGAAACTGGGTTTGTGTTGAAACCATTATTTTCTAATTTGTAAGATTTATATATATTTTTTAAACATGTATTCTTTTAACGCCAAAACATAATTGTTTTGTTTTATTTTCATATTTTAATAAAATTTTCCATATTGGTTTATAATTGTTTTGTTTCATTTACCATAACAGATTATTATTTTATTTATTTTGGTACTTTTTTAAGACTCCATCCGTGCGATGCACGGGTATCAAACACTAGCTTATAAATAAATAAATAAATAAATAAATAAAAGGAAATTAACATTTGACGATGGTCCAACAAGTGGGGCACCTGATCAAACCATTTTTATTGCACGTCGTACAACTCCTAAACACCCCTAACCCTTTCTCTTTCTCCCTGTAGCATTTGCGACTCCAATTGAAATCGCTGCAAATCATGAATCAAAAATCACCGCTACTTTCACAAACGCCGCGTGACATCGCCGACAACTTCTCCACAAGTTTCTTCAACTCGCCGGTTATATATATCCTACGCGCCTCCGACGTGAAGTCCGTAGATGAAAACGCTAGGAAGCCCCGTTGCTTCTCTCAGTAAGGATGTCAATAAAACCCGAACCCAAAGGGAAATCCCGAAACCCGACACACATGGGACGAGTATGGGGTCGGGTAATATGGTATGGGTTCGGGTATGGGATTATTTTTGATTTTTTTTATGGGTATGGGATGGATATGGGATGGGTATGGAATTTGATGATATGCTCGTTTACCCATTCCAATTACTCGATAATATATACATGCTATATTTGTCTTTGTTTTATTTATTATTTTAAGTATATATTTTATGATATTATTTATCTACTATTTATTTTTATCTATAATGCAAATTTATTTGTTAAAAAAATTGATTTACATATTATTAAACTTATATATGTTTAGTTATTTGAGATATTCTATTATAATTATGATAAATATAATTTAATAGTTAGTTGATATACACCCGATGGATATGCCCAAAACCCGCGGGTATACCAGATACCCAAAAGGTAAATACCCTCTAGAACCCGACAGGTTTTGGATGTAACACCCGTGTCTGACCTATTTACAAAACCCGACCCAAATCTGAACTTATTGCGCAAATCGAATTTTGATTTAACGATTACCAGGAGAATTCATCAAAATTATACATTTAAATCATTTTCGGAATATTCCATAATCATTTTTGAAAGCAAAATAATAAATTTATAAAGTTTTAGGTTAAACGATTTGCTTAAAACAAAAATAAAGCGATTTTTTGGCTTTTATGCGATTTCGGTATTCGATTTATTGCTTACCGGCAATCTCTGGGTTTTTGTCCCAAAATATATACTTTGGAATATCCCACAATCATTTTATAACATTAAAACCAATTGGTTGAATTTTAAATCAATTTTGTTAAATATTAAAACGCAAATAAATGAATTTATCGTTTTTCGTGCAAATTCGTTAATAATCGAGAGACTCATAAATTAAATAATAATTTTTTTTGTTCCATAGTGTTTTATAAGGTTATAATAAGTTGCTCATAAAATATTAGAGGTTACCGAGTTAAAACGAACACGAACGATTAAAAAGAAAAAAATAATAAATCAATCAAATATTCCTAGCCCCCACGTATCGCGAGGGGATGCATATACTTCTTCGCGATACATGAAGATCATGTTTGCAGCAGAATCGGATTTTGGTCATTTTCAGCCACGTTTTCATTGCTTACAGCCCAATTTTCTTTGTCTACGCTGATCACCATAGGCGGTTTGAGCACTCCCCCACGAATCCAATGAGTATAAATAGCGGCCATATCATCCCAAATTCATCACAAAATCATCAAAATATGACCTCAAAAACCCTAGTTCTTCGCACAATCTTGTTCATCCAAATTCGATCGATCCAGATGGCTTTTGAATCCCATCTTCTGCAGTCCTCCATTATTAGGTATGATCTACAATAACCTGTCTCAGTTTTTGTTAATATTTTGTCTAAGTATGATTTCTAGAAATGTATAAAAATTAGGGTTCTTGAGCTTGTTTTGCTAAAATCGCGTGATTGGGTTGGAATTAGGGTCTGAATTTTTGTAGGTGATCCTTAAATAATGTGTTTTAAGAAAGCCCTAAGTTAGTTTCAAGTTTTGGAAAGGTTTGGTATTTTATCTAAAAATCGGTCAAAATTAGGGTTTTCGTAACGTTGTTCTGCCCAAATTGAGTAAACGGTGTTGAATTAAAGTTTGATTTTTTTAGGGATATTATAATATATATAATGAATAAAACACTAAGTTTATATAATTTTATAAAATGTTTTGATATTTATTTAATAAATATGTTAAAATTAGGGTTTTCATGACGTTACTTTGCCAAAATTGAACAAACAAGTTAAATTTAGGGCTAATTTTTTAAGATATACTATGAAATGATATTTTAAGTAAAAGCCCTAAATTTATTACATTTAATAAAATATTTTGCTATTTATTTGATAAATATTTCAAAATTAGGGTTTTGGATATGATTACTTAAAATTAAACAAACTGGAAGGTATTAGGACTTAGTTTTTTTGTCTTAAATCATGTTTATATATATACTAAGTATATATGAGTCCAAAAGTGATAAATAATAAAGTATTAAAAATACCGAGTTAATCGGATACTTAGAAGTTCGTGCGGACCGGAAGTGTAGGCGCTTGTATTCTGGGGTTTCTGGCAAAGCACGAGTGTCGCATAAATCCCAACTGAGACCTGGCATACCTCACTGTGCGATCCCAGGGTGAGCATTTACTTATATGAATGCACGTCTTCATATTATCACTAAACCCTAATTTCCCGATAAAGGGTAAAATTATCTTTTAATCAAATAAGACCTAACACTCCTTAAGTTTCTCGTGTCCTTAGAACTATAACCTTTATGATTCCCTATTTTCATTTAGCATGTTCGTTTCATTAGGATAATCTTCGGATCGTTATCTCTCACGATTAGTTCTATCTCTTGTTTCCAATCTACTCATCAGGTGAGTAATCTCTGCCCCTTTTCTCATTTTCAGTTTGGGGTGTAACATGTATCCTATATCGATAAGATTTCCGATATTTCTCAATTACAATGCGTATGTGCTCTGTGAATGATTATGTGTTATATAATGTGTGGTAGGATTTGCCAATATGTGGATTTCAAGGGATTACAACAGGTTTTCAATAAGTTTTCAATTTGCCAATTGTACTGATATGTTATGTTTCACATTATTCTCACATATGACACTTCGCATGGTTTTTAGTATATATATATATATATATATATATATATATATATATATATATATAGGGGATGGTTATGGTGAAAACCACTCCGAGTTGGGAAAACTTTCGAAACTCTTTAAAAACGGGGTCAAAAAGTTTTTTTTCATTCAATTTTTTATGGTGATTCTTTAGGTTATAGGCTACCCGTAGGTGGAAAAAAATCAAAAAAACGCCCCGGCAATTTTTTTAAAAAAAATCTCACAAAACGGTTGTTACATATGTAACCAATATATGTATACAATGTTACATATGTAACAAGACCGTTTTTTGACATTTTTTTTTAAAAAAAATCCCCGAGGCGTTTTTTTGATTTTTTTTCCACCTAGGGGTAGCCTATAACCTAAAGAATCACCATAAAAAATTGAATGAAAAAAAAAACTTTTTGACCCCATTTTTGAAGAGTTTCGAAAGTTTTCCCAACTCGGAGTGATTTTCATTTTACCCTATATATATATATATATATATATATATATATATATATAGTGAAAAGTTCATTGTAGACACCCCCATAAGTGTAGACAGGTAGACACTCTTTTTCACCATTAGATCTCTTGATCTAATGGTTGTGATTAATTTTTTTTTTCTTTTTTTCTTTTTTCTCATTAATTAGAAACTTTCACATGTGAAAAAGAGCTATTTCACATGCGAAAGTGTCTACAATGAACCTCACCCTATATATATATATTATATATATATATATATATATATATATATATATATATATATATACTTAAACCAGGATTGCTCACCAACTACTTTTGTGGAAACTTGATTTTATACATGTTGCATGAATCAATACTTGAGCTATGTTGTGATCACGATAGGATTGTTGGACCTAGATTAAAGACTTTAAATTAGTTTGATATGTATTACTGCATGTTTAATATTCTTGTACAATATCTTAAATTGATTAATGAAAAGGGTCATGTTTAAGTATTAGAACTTATTTTAGTTGTCATGTGCATGTGGACAATTATTGCGCCCCGATATATTCCGCCATCGTTTGGGGTGTGACATTGGACCGGGTATGGGACACACTTTTATAAGAGGGTATGGGGTTGGGATTACTTAAACCCGCCCCATTGCTATCCCTATCTCCCGATGATATGATCTTCTATAACTCGTCTTTAAAAGATGAGTCATCGATAAATCTTACACATCTACTGCCACACGGAACCCTTGCAATATCAATCAGACAGCGCGACAAGCTTCTAAAGTTGGTCGCACGACGCCGAGGCTTATCATGTACACGACTACTCGCTTCTTGGATCGTGGCATCCGAACCGCCGGAGCGGATATCTCTCGTTTATACGTCCTCGAGGCATTGTTCAATGGCTGGTGAGTTTTTTCCGATTCTTCATGGCTGGATCTGGATCGACCTGTGTTTATTAAGCGAGTCAATTGATTAGCGAGGCGGACACGGTGGAAGACAAAGTGGCATTTAGCGTCAGCAGGGGATGGAGATACCGGATATGATTATTTTTAATTGTTTTGGTTTTTGATAACCGTTGTTGAAATCATTTCCGTTCGAAACATGTTTTTCATTATCTATTAAGTGATCTTCGATGTTCTTGAAGGAATGTCGATTGAAATTTGATCTATGGCTTGGGCTAGTTGGGGTAGGATTGATTGAATTCTTAGGGGATAGCCACATCTCAGGGTGGATTTCGATCAAATTGGAAGAGATTGATGGTGAAATTGGATTAGGGTTGATGATGATATTGAATTGAAATGGTGGAGGTAGAAGGTGGTGACGTCAGTTTCCGGCTGTTTTGGTGGGTGAGGGTGATTGGTAAAGTTTGTTGAAAAAGACAAACAGTTAGTTTTAGATTACCGAGAGGTTGTTTTTGCTCCTCCAAGACTTTTAAGTGGTCAATTTTATACGTCACTTTATTCAAATGAGATTATTAAACAGAACCCCAAAATCTAATTTAACATTCATATAGGTTGTGTATAGAGGTATACGTGAAGTATAGGTTAAAAACAAGAATTATATCATTATTTGTCAGTGTTTTAATATGATGAGTCATTGTTGTACGCGGCGTATAGGGAGCCAGATTATTTTTGTTGCTCGTGGCCTAGTTTATTGTTCTTATTTTATATAAAAATATACTATAATTGTTTAATGTTTTGTTAAGGGTATCATTTTTAATTAATGGCATTTGGGTTTCGTGTCATCTATTTATTTTTGACTTACATTACATATATGGATTCATATGGTTGAATTGTAACTTGTAACAGTAAATTCAAAAAGTGTGAATGCCATCACCGTCCGTCAAACTCATGGATATAAACAAATAAGGTTTGTAAAGAATTTTTATGTGTTGTTGGTAGCCTACTGATGAAAATGACATCACCCTCCATAATTATTCTGTGTACAACTTGGTCTGGTTTAAAAAATGTATGCCTTTTTAACTGATTTAAAAAATTGATATTTTTTAATTTCTTTTAATTTTTTAAAACTTATAAATATGGTTTATGTCGTATTGTCAAGAAGACTATTTAATTTTCTTAATTTATACAATCATTAAAAACTTAATTCGAAAATCAAGTAATAGTTTCAGTGACTTATAAAACACAAAGACACACATATGTGTATATATAAAAAAAACTCAAAATTACCCGAATAATCTTCATTTTAATATGGTTTTCCATACTACGTCAAAATTCACCTTTGGCCACGGAAAAAAACCGTGACCAAAGGTGTTAGGTCACGTTTTTTTCCCATTCCAATCGACACCAACGGTCCCGTCACCTTATGTACCCTACGGCCACGTTACAATATCAGTGGCTGAAGCCACCTAGAAGCGTGGCTAAAGGGTAACAATATATATTGTTGTAATCAAACAATTCTTCCGAAAAGCGTGGCCAAAGGGTCCCAACGACCACATGTGTTTGTTTAACGTGGCCTTTGATATTATATGGTCACGTATATTTGTGTTTTAGCCACATATGTTATAAAAAAACGTGGCCAAATGGGTTGCTGAAATTATAATTTTTGTCCCAATACGCGTGACCAAAGGGGTGGCAACCACCACGTTAAAATATGAATAGCGTGGCCTTTGGTATTATATGGTCACGTATACTTGTGTTTTAGCCACATATGATATGAAAAAACGTGGCCAAATGGGTTGCTGAAATCATACATTTTGTCCTAATACGCATGGCCAAAGGGTGGCAACAGCCACATTAAAATATAAAAAGCGTGGCCTTTGGTATTATATGGTCACGTATATTTGTGTTTTAGCCACATATATTTGGAAAAAAAAATGGCCAAAGGGTAGTTGAAATCAGATATTTTGTCCGAATACGCATGGCCAAATGGTGGCAACGGCCACGTTAAAATATAAAAACTGCGGCCTTTGGTATTATATGGTCACGTATATTTGTGTTTTAGCCACTTATATTTGAAGAAAAAAAAAGTGGCCAAAGGGTAGTTGCAATCATACATTTGGTCCTAATACGCGTGGCCAAAGGGTGGCAACGGCCACGTTAAAATATAAAAAGTGTGGCCTTTGGTATTATATGGTCACGTATATTTGTGTTTTAGCCACATATATTTGAAAAAAAAAGTGGCTAAAGGGTAGTTGAAATCAGATATTTTGTCCCAATAAGCGTGGCCAAAGGGTGGCAACGGCCACGTTAAAATATAAAAAGTGTGGCCTTTAGTATTATATGGTCACGTATATTTGTGTTTTAGCCACATATATTTGAAAAAACAAGTGACCAAAGGGTAGTTGAAATCAAATATTTTGTCCCAATACGCGTGGCCAAAGGGTGACAATGGCCACGATAAAATATAAAAGTGTGGCCTTTGGTATTATATGGTCACGTATATTTGTGTGTTAGCCACATATATTTGGGAAGAAGAAAAAGTGACCAAAAGGTTGTTAAAATCAGATGGGTCATTGCTATAAGCGTGGCCAATTTAAAAGCTATTACAAATTATTAATTACAAATCAAATAAAATTCAATTACAAGTCAAATACAAATGAAATACAAATAAAAAATTAAAGAAGATTACACTACATACAAGCATTATTCTCAATTTAATTTTCAATCCGGGAGCCAACAACACTACCACGTGGTCTTCATCTTCAACTGTCCAGATTTGAGTTTAATTGGGACCATTTTTTCTTGTATTCCTTCCTATACCAAAACATATAATTGATAATTAGGTTATGAAAATTGATCATAATATATATAACAATTTTGAAATACTTACCACCATGATAGATATGGACTGAGGAGTGTCATTATATTGCAAGTAGTATAGGCCATCAGGTCCTACAATTCAATTGATTTCCAGATGAACATTAGATATTCAGATGAACTTAAAACATCCGGATGAACATCACATTAAGTTCCGGACCAACTTCAAAGTCAGTTGAACTTTGTTTGGTACACATCTCACCAGTTGTTCCAACAATCTCTAGCTAGCCCAAGTGTTTGAGGTACCCAAATAACATTTAAAATGGGACTACATGACATTACCAAACAGATTACTTTGAAACTTGACTGACAAATATTTACCTTTTTCTTTTCAACCGCTTCAGACGAGGTTGATCGACCACTGATTTCACGCCCTACAGTTCAATTAATTACTTTATGTAAATGAGCAATCAAACCGATAATGAGTTTGACAAATACTAACCGTTGTGTGTATGTCAGCACGATTAGTGCTGTGGCTAGATCCAACAAATATCTCCTTAGAATTTACCTAGAACAATGTTTTTGAATTGGTAAAAAGTGAGCAGAATAATAACGCGGATCTATCATGAAAGTATTTATTCTTTTTTTTTTAATCTAACATAAGTTGTTCCAGTTTTATTCATACAGATTATGTATATACTCTATTTTTTCATATTAACATACATTTTCAATGAATTATAGCAGAGCTCCATTTAACTCATAACTTTGTTCTTACATGAAATATATATTCTTATGTACTACGAACTTGCATCTATTTGTGTTCTTCAGGAACAAGAGTTCATCCAGATTGTGTTATTCAGGAACAAGAGTGTATATTATTATAAGGTACTTGAGAATAGTATGATTAACGTGTGATGTAAAGAATCTACCTCTGTAGATGCCGGAGCATTAAGTTGTTATGGTAACGGTGTTCCAAGTGCAAATAGATGAGATATAAGTAGATCAAGTTTTTTATCTGATTCTTCAATCTTCATGAAGAGGGCCTTAACTTGTTCTTTTTTTCATCCCTAAGAAGTCTCTCCTCTTTAAGTTCGAACTTAAGTTTTTCCAATTGACCATCAGTGTTGTTGGATCGATCCTTGAATTTTGTACAATTAACAGAATGTAGTTAGATGCTTTTTAACAAATTACATAAATAGGAAAGCATGCATACCCTATTGATTCATTATCTCTTAATTAGTTCTTAATTATTAATATATCACATAAAGACCCTACTGATTAATTATTTGATATGTTATACACAAATTAAAGACATCTAAAGGGAAGAGTGGAACACATCATGTCTTCAGTGGATATAAACAAATTACCATTTCTAGCAAAGTAGCAGATGCATGACATCAACATTCTTCTATTCTTCTACAGGGGATTTAAATTACAATTTCTTTATTTTGTACCCCTCTAACATGAACCTACAAAAAATGTTGGAAACATTCCTATATATGTCCTCTATGAGCATTTCCTAGCTAGTAATGACCAGATTAACATAAATTAGTTCCTAGTTATTAATATATCACATAAGATCCTATTGATTAATTATTTGATATGTTATACACAAATTAAAGACATCTAAAGGGAAGAGCGGAACACATCATGTCTTCAGTGGATATAAACAAACAGTTCACCATTTCTAGCAGTGTACATAAAGAAGAAAGGAGGTTCACCAGGTTACTAATTTAGCGTGCTCCCACAGTCATTTAAGAAGGTAAATAACTAATTTAGCATAAAATGAATGAGTTGTAATGAATGGAGAGGATTTCTGTAATATATACCCCTTCCTAATTATTTATGTATGAAACGAAATTTTATCGATCTGTAACTGTAACTGTACACAAATACAGGGATACCAAGTTGTAGGATCGTGGTTAGGATCAACCAACCAGACAAGTTACCAAAGGTGTCAAACAAGAAAGGCGGAATCAGACTTGTTTGTGTTAAAGTTTGAAATGGTTTGATCGAAACAGTAACTAGTAAACAAGAAGTAAAGTAGATAAACACAAGATATCAATTCCAAGCACTACTATATTTATACTTCACAGTGTTTACAAAGAGTTACAGCTGATGAACTAAAGAGATATTCGATCAACGCAAACAAAAGGAAATACAACTAATATATATAGTGCAAGGAGGAAATAAAAGATATTCTTTTATTTCCTTTTAGCTCCTAGGCTAAATAAACAAATGATATCTACTCCAGAGTTGTTGTAGTACAAGCATGCTTCTGTGAACAGTTGAGCAGACCTATCGGTGAACAGTGCACAGCATGGTGTAAAGTAAAACTGCTTTCTGACAGCTTTATGCATTGGAACTTGCAACAAGGAGATAAGTCAAAGTTCCGGAGTAACACTAAGAGAAGTTCCGGAGGAACTACTCAGTGTGAAGGAAGTTCTGGACTAACTTCCTTCGGAACTCTGACTTAGAGAATTTCTGCCTAGCAAAACATTCCCAACACAAGTTAAACGTGTATCAATAATAAACAAAACAAACAATTTTATGAAAACATATTGTATAAAATTTGTTTGTTGATGTTTCAAAATCCCTATTGTTTGTCTGAGTTCATCAGTTTTGGTTGAGTAAGCTATATCAGCCCTTCTTGAGTACTCTTTCAACTCATTTAGATTTTTAAGTTCATCTACAAGTAACTGATTGTGCTTTTTGTAACTTTCAACCAGTTCAATACACTTAGGTGTACATAGCACATTCTCAGGTTCAGTGTTGGAGTTAGAGTTTACCTCTGCAGATGCAGGTGAAGAACCACTTGTCATCAAGGCATGGTTAGTTGGAGCAAACTCATGCATCACTTCTTCCCAGTCAACAAACCCTGTTTGGTTTGCTACAGCAGCAGTTGCTTGGCTTTGGGTGTTGTAAGAGGGCTTTGGTGGAGTAGGACCAGAGGAAGAGCTTGGTTTGGTATATTCTTGTTTCTTCTCAGCATTGTAACCAGTGTCTTTCCTTGGCTGAGAACACTCCCTGGCAAAATGTCCCAACTGATGACAGTTGTAACACTTGACCTTTGATTTGTCAAGACCAATAGGAGCATTCTTGGCTCCATTGTATTTTCTCCCGGTTCTCTTGTAGAACCTTTGAGCCCTGAGTGACACCATTGCAAGTTGGGTAGTGATGTCAATCTCCTCTAGATCATCTGCACTAATGCACTGAAGATCTGATCTAGTGAAACCTGTATAAGAACTGTTAGCAACATTAGCAAAGTTTTGGTAGTATGAAACTTCATGTCCTTTAGGAGACTCAGGAAAGGATACATATGGTTCAGGTTCAGAATAGTTCTCTGAGTGAGCAGTAATGAGGGCCAAAGTGCCTCTGGAAGATGATGTCTGGTTCGATGATACACCTGACTTCTCATTCATTTCCATCTCATGTGCACTCAGCATTCCATAGAGATCTCCTAATTTCAAGGTTTTAAGGTCTTTGTTGTACTTAATGCTGACTGTATAGACAGTCCAAACTTCAGGTAATGATCTTAAAAATTTTCTGATTATATCAGCATTGTCAATTTTTACATCTACACCCTGTAGTTCATCTATAAGTCGAACATATCTTAAGTACTGCTCAGACATTGATTCACCTCTTTTATGACAGAAATTTTCATATCTTTGTTTTAAAATGTCTTTCTTGTTCTCTTTCACCTCATCTGTTCCCTCATACATTTCAATAAGTGCTTTCCAAAGATCATGTGCAGTTTTGCATCTCTTAAAGCCTATTAGTATAGAATTAGGAAGAGCTGCCTGGAGTGCCCACAAAGATTTGTAGTCACATTCACAGGTCTTATGGTCATCATCAGAATAATTCTCATACGCTTTGATAAGGTCAATAACAGGTTGAGTAGCAGATGGGGTGGTAATGACTTGTGGTCCATTGACAATGGAAGCCCACATTTTGTGGTCAGTGTTTTTACAGAAAATCTCCATTCTAAGTTTCCATGTGTCAAAGTCATCAGGAGTGAAGGTTGGAGGTTTGTTAGTGTTGCCATTCCTTAGTTCACTCATTTTCAGAGATCAAGAATCGAAACAGTCTTAACCAAAGCAAACAAATACACCTTCAGTGGAAAAAGTTTTTGAAAATAAAATTTAAAAACTTTTAAACACAAGAGCCAAAGCTCTGATACCACTTGTAGGATCGTGGTTAGGATCAACCAACCAGACAAGTTACCAAAGGTGTCAAACAAGAAAGGCGGAATCAGACTTGTTTGTGTTAAAGTTTGAAATGGTTTGATCGAAACAGTAACTAGTAAACAAGAAGTAAAGTAGATAAACACAAGATATCAATTCCAAGCACTACTATATTTATACTTCACAGTGTTTACAAAGAGTTACAGCTGATGAACTAAAGAGATATTCGATCAACGCAAACAAAAGGAAATACAACTAATATATATAGTGCAAGGAGGAAATAAAAGATATTCTTTTATTTCCTTTTAGCTCCTAGGCTAAATAAACAAATTACCGTTTTCTGGACTGATTGGTCTCCCAAATCACATGGAACTTCTGAAGAATCGCTAGCGCTGTTTGTTGAAGCTATTCGTTGTTGAAGCTCCATGGAAGATGTGAATGATATGGATGAGAAAAAAGACCTGGTTATTCGCTGGAGGCGTTTAACTGGGAATTTTTTGATAAAGTGAGAGGGAAAAGTATATGATGAATCGATAATAAGTAAATTTAGTTCGAAATTTTGGGTGTAATTTGAACTAATGGTGAGAAATTCAATTTTTTTTGTGAAAATTTTTAATTAAAAGGGGGGGGGGGGGGGAATTGTTCTAACTGATAATAAAACCCAAAATTAATATAAACAATATGTATATTAAACATAATTAAACCTAAAATTAAACATAAACATAATAATTAATTAATTAAATGTCTCCACGTGGCTCTTCCGGCGGGTTCTTCTTCAACATGAACTTCATCATCCAGTTCGTAAAAGTCTTCAAGTCACTCTTCTTGTGGGTTTGCAGGTTCTTCTTCAAGATGAGCTTCATCCTCTTGAGGTGTTGAAATAATGAGATTGTGAAATTGTACGAGTACATCAATTACGGTTGACATAACTGTGATCCTTTAAGCAGATCTGGACGACGATCGGAGTTAAAAGCCCTAACAAAATTATGTTTTAATATTAATTTTATTATTTTCTTTTAGATATAATAAGCAAGATTTTAATAACACGTGCTTTGTGGCCGTGATAACGCAACTACAAAAAACGGTGACATTACTATAACACAACTCAAAAATGAAAATGATAAATTACTATGCAATTCAGAACAAAAATACGAAAAGACCGCCATGTTGCGAATTTCTCATATATAATAATTTTGTTTCCAAAAATATTAAACGACCTCTAATTAGGATGGCGATGAGCAATTAGGACCAACTAGACTAATGAGGACTAAATACTGACAATTAGCGTCATTTAAGATACTTTAGTGAAGACCAGTTATGGTCAATTAATATGGTCAATGAATACGAATTAGGACCAATTCAATGAGAAGGTCAATTATGCTCATAGGACCGATAAGGACGGAGCATGAGGGAAGTGACTAATGAGGATCGATGATCAAGTATGACCAATTAGGACTAACTGGGGCCAATTAGTTTGAATGAGGACCAGTGATACCAATAAGGGTAAATCAAGGTTAGTGATGGTCGATTAAGACCAATTAGGTTCAATTAGGGTCAATGAGGACCCATTAGGACCAATGATGGTCGAATATGCTCGATTAATGAGGATCGATGATCAAGTATGACTAATTAGGACTAGTCCTAATTGGGGTCAATTAGTTTGAATGAGGACCAATGATACCAATAAGGGTAAATCAGCGTTAGTGATGGTCGATTAAGACAAATTAGGTTCAATTAGGGTCAATGAGAACCCATTAGGACCAATGATGGTCGAATATGCTCGATTAGGACCAATAAGGATGAATTATGACTTATTAGGGCCAGTTAGGACCGATGAGAGCCAATTAGACAGAATAAGTACCAATATGGCTCAATTCGGGTTAATGAGGAGCAATTTGCACAGTTTGGACCAATAAGGACCAATTAGTATCAGTTAGCCTCAATAAGAACCAACTAGACTCATCGATGACCATTTACTTTGAAGTACAACAAATTTGAGTCAATTAGGCCTAATTGACCCCAATTGATTATAATTGGTCCTAAATGAGCCTAATTGGTCGTAATTGACCGTAAGTGATCTTCATTGAACCTAACCGAGCCTAATAGACTATAATTGACCTTCATTGGCCCTAATTCATCATAACTGAGTGTTCACTGGCTTTCATTGGTACTCATTTGTCATAAATGACCATGATTGACCTTAATTTAGTCTACTGGTCCTCATTGAGCGTAATTGGCCCTCAATCGGCCTAATAGACCTTAATTGGTCATATTTGGTCCTCATAAGGCGTCATTGAGCAAAATCGACCCTCGTTAGTTATAACTGGTCTTCATCATTGACCCTAATTGATCCTTATTGACCCAAATTGACCCCAATTTACCCTAATTGGGCCTCGTGGCTTCGTTGGTCCTAATTGGTCCTACTTTATCTTCATTTGTCTTCATCGGTCCTAATCGACCTTAATTGATGTGGATTCAATTAAAATAAATTAATAATATTATTCTAAACGAAATTAAATTATCAAAAATTTCCTTCATCCCAATTTCAACAAAATGGGCAAACTCCAATAACATCCCCTGTTTCAATTCTTAGGGTTCATTGTGATCCAGAAGAACTGCCGTTAGTATAAAACTGCATTTTCGAAAAACAGTTACCCTCTATTTTCTCTCCAGGTTTCTAATTGGCGATTTAAACCTAAACCTTACTCTCTAATTTCTCACAAATGGCACCCAAATTGAATCGGAAGGCTGCATCAAAGCCTACTCAACTGTTCTTCGCCGAACACAATGTTGTAGCGTACTTCGAGAAGTCTGATAAGTCAAAGCTATTTGATGAAATGAACGATTTCCTCGAGAAATCCAACACTCAATTTGCTTTAACTGTGAATCCTGTAATACGCAAGCAGAGAATTGCTGAATTTTGAGACTCGGCCAAAAAATATGTTGATAGCAACGGGGTTGGTAAAACTGACTCTAGAGTCAATGGGAATGAGATTAGTTTGACTGAAGAAATGATCCGGAAGCATCTGAAATTCAATGATGCAGGAGGTGATCCTGATTACAAGTCTGAATTGTACTTAAAGACGTACGAAGCAATTGGGTATGGGGGTGACTTAACTTGTGGGACCATAAAAAAGGGACAATTACCCTATGTTTGGCGATATCTTGCTCATACCATTCTCCATTGCCTATCTCACAAGAAAACTGCGTGGGATGAACTTGTTGCACCTCAATCATCCGCTTTTCATGGATTGGTAAATGGGCTCAACTTTAACTTTTCAAAAATGATATTTGATGGAATGCTGGAAAATCTAAAACCTAAAAGGATCTTTTACATGTACCCCAGATTCATCCAACACATTCTTAATTGTGAATTTTCAAATCTGCAAATCTCTGATCAACATCTTGAACTAAAATCTTTTACAAGTAAAACATTTTCTAACATGCAAGTGAATAAAACTATTTTTTTTTGGTAAAGACACATCACAACCTATTCCTAAGGCCAGGACTGCTCCTGAGCAAACTGCTACTGGTGACAACATTGTTACACCAACAAGCTGCTCTTTCTCATCAAGGTA
>JBCNJP010000012.1:78560898-78609508 GCA_039602395.1 Deinandra increscens subsp. villosa | reverse complement strand
ACTTCATCGAACTATCTCGAAGGGCAACTACAACAACGTTAAATTTTACAGGATCATCAAGGTGTGTAAATCCAGTAATCTCTATGTTTGAACACTTTGTGTTTTTGTGTGTTGAGTGATGAGAATCTGTTGACTAATAAGCAATTGTTTTTTAGAACTAACTTTGAGTTTTTGAGATTCGGTGTAGGATTTCATAGTTTAAGGAGGCGATCCCACTGGCATAGGAAGGGGTGAGGAATCCATTTACGGGTAACTTTTGCAAATTCGTTAGATTTGAGATTATTGATGTTATCCATGTATTCAATTTTTGTTGTAAAAAGGCCATGTAACGTGTATGTTTATGTTACACAAATTGGGTTTAGATTATAAGAATTCAGGGATTTGATACGGTGTATACCATTTCCTGAAGACAATTTGCGTTTATAATTTTGAATTCAGAGTAGGGTTTGTGTATTTACTCATCCTTCTTGGGGTTTTTATGGTTTTTAATGAATGATTTGTGATTTTCAGATTAGAGTTCTTCAGATCTGGAAAGATTAGTCCGTTTTGTTGCATCACAGACGACAAATCAGGTTAATTGGGTTTGTTTTCTATAATTATGCTTTAGATCTTCAAAAGGTTTTGCACGATTTCTCAATACTCAGTACTCAGTTGTTTCAAGCCTTCAACATATTATTGGTTGTTTTGTTTATTTGAAAATTTCTAATCTTCAAATCCTTAATCTCCAAAGACAAAATTGCCCGTCTGTTAGTATAATCTTTTTGCAATTTTCCTGAATTTGATTTGCTTAATTACTCACTACTCTTCTATTTGCCAATCTTTTAGTATACTGTTATTTTTGTTTTTTTTTGTTTTTTTTTGTTTTTTTTTTGTTTTTTTTGCAATTTCATTTAATGTGAATCTCTAACTCTGTTAATATGTTGTTTTGTTCGATTTGCTTTTGCTTAGTGCTCTCTAATTATGATATACCTGCATATGAATTTGAAACATGTGAAACTCAAATGCTTACTTTAGGATTGTAATATTTCCTATATGTTATTAGCTAGAGCCAAGAATCAACTTCACATTTAAGGTTGTTAGTTGAAGGTTAATGTAAGTTTGTGTATAATGGAGTAATGTTAGTTTCTGATATTATTGATGCAAGTTTGTGTATAATGGAGTAATGTTGGTTTCTGATATGATTGATGCAAGTTTGTGTATAATGTGAGTAATGTTGATTGTTAACTAATTTTGTGTGAGTCATTTAGACATCATCATACATTTACTTTCTAATTGTTTAGGGTACTGTAAAGATAATAGTTATGGATATGCTTCAATCATTCAATGGCCACATAGAATTACTAATAATTCTCACTTTGTGGAAGATGCAATAATATAATGTTCCCTGTTTGACTTTGTGAATTCGAACATACAATGGTTTATGAGTGGTTTCTCTTCTGTTTACAGGTTTAATATTGTGGCATTTATTACTTCTGTTGCAGATTTGAACGTCTTCCAGTTGTTAGATATTTGATTCAGCTTATAGGTATGTTTCTACACCTATTAAAGGTCTATATATGAAAATGTTCCATTACTAATATGGTTTAAACTATATTTGTTTGATTCGCTAGATTTAAATCTACCTTTCTTTTTATCCTATTAAAGACCATGCCTTTTTGTAAGTGCTTTTATATTTATTAGATACAAATCACCATGCCTTTTTGTAAGTGCTCTCATGATGGTGATAAACGCGCTTGAAAGATAACACTTTTACATGGTTATGTGATTTCTTCTTGATAGTCTGTTCATGGTTTGTACAAAATCTGGTCTGGAAATTGGTGGAGCAAAACAGTGGATTTTTGAGATTTTTTTCTACTTTTAAATGTCCACTTATGAGATTGCTTCCATTTTCCTTATGTTTTCTTTTCGTTTTTTAGGGGTTTTAATTTCAGTAGTAAGTAGATGAACTGAAGATGCACAAAAAGAGTCGAGAGACTTACCTAGTATGTAATTTGGCACCATAAATTCTAAATCTTGATATTTGGTTATTAGTTTATTTAACTGATGATGCATTTGAACTCGGATTTTCACTGTTGGGGTAGGAAGAAGAAGATGTCGTTGTTCTGTAATGGTCGGGTGGGCATCGAAATTTGAGAACTGCTACCAAAGATGAACTTGATGGTACCCAGCCTATACAGACTTTGGTTTCAAATTTAACATTAATTTTGTAGTGTCTAATATAAGAGTTATGAATCATTTTTTCATTTTCATTTTATAGAGCCGTTAGCTTTGGGGACATCAGATTTCGTACGTAACTAGCAACGTACGTTAGCTTTCGGGACATCAAATCTTAAGTTTGGAATTTTAGTCCTTTTGTTCGCAATTAATCTTTTGCTGATTCAATTTTGAGTTTCAGTTGGTTGTGATTCCCAAACCCAATTTCATTTAATTTTTAACCTTTCTTTTTGTGGAATCAGGTTGGGTATATATTTATGAGCTATTGTCATCAAACTCTGTATACATGTTACTTATTTGGTATGTGAAATAATTTCATGGATTTTGATTTTGATATCAAGATTTTTATACCAGTTTATAAGGTTATTTATTTCTTTTTTGTTCTAGGTAGACATTAGGGGGATTGATATATTGACTATAATTTTCAATTTAGGAGAAGATGGTTTTAGATTCATGATGCATTTCTGTTAACTGCAAAATGTTTGGCCCTACTATGATTTTTATATCAGGATTTTTTCAAGAGGCATTTTATTTATTGGTTTACTTTTCTCATATTTATTCTTTTTGCCACTTCTTTTGTCTAACTTCCTTTTGAATTTTTGTTGTTTTCTTCTTTGCTTGCAAGTCAGAGAGTTTGGTTTGTAATTGCATAGTTGCAGGTACTTTCTTTATTAGGTGGTGGATGTGTAATTTGTTCCATTGTGTTTATTTGTTTAATGTGTTATGTCTTACTCTGTGCAATGGATATATAGGTTAAAAGTTGTGAAGACAAAAGTGGATGTGTAAACTGTATAGGTTAAAAGAAAGATTTGATCAAGCAATAGAAATGGATTATGTGAAGACAAAAGTTGTTACAGGTAATTTCGGTGTCACTTGGATGCTTTTTAATCTTTATTTGTGATCGTAGAGTATATACTTTACATGTGGTTGTTTTGATATCAATGCGTTTGCTGGATTGCAGCAAGATAAATGTATTTGTACTGTATATAATGAATTCTATCTTTTGTGTTCATTAAAGGTGCAATGAGCCATATGTGTAGCGGGTTGAAACGGGTAACTATTGTACGATGGATACGGTATGCTCGAAACACCTTATGTCCTCATTTTTCAGGTAGTTGTTATGTTGTTTTTTTATTGTTTTACCCTTCAATTATCACTGATAAAACAAATGAACTATATATGAATTTCTGTAATTTATGAACTACGATTTTATAGGCGAAAAGTTTTGATTCTATAGGAGAAAAGTTTTGATTCTATGCATGAAATTCTATTAATTAGAACATACAAGGAGTAACATAATTATTTAATGCATTAAACAATTTACAGGGATGACCTCCTCCTCATTGGATTTATTGAGACATGGAGGATGTTTATATTTACCAACCGTAGGTTTTTGTGAGAAGAAGCAGCGGTTTGATTCTTCAAATCGAAACATACTTGAAGCTACATATTTGAGAAGAGTTGGTAACAATGTTGTCTGCATTTACTAAGCTCACAGTATCAAGTATGATTTTGAGCTCCGAGCTCTGTTCATGTCTGGTGTACTTTGAAAATGAATGGTAACACATAAGCTTAGCTCTATGAATAGTTTGTGATGGTATGTGTAACAGATATGCTTATAGTTGCTACAAAATTTTGATCGTTAGTTTAAGTGCACAATTAGTATCCAAATGCTTATTACAATTAAAAGGTTGAATAAATACAAATATAGAAACAGATTCATATGAAAATAACATACGACCCGCATCGAAGCGCGGGTCAATTTACTAGTTATAATTAAAAGTTAATGTACACACACTAATCAAATGTTTTTCAAAAAAATAACATACACTAATCAAAGTTTAATTTCTATAATAATTTATTATAATTTATTTTTCGTGCTGATCAACGGCTTCTGATGGATCCGTGTATTAAGTTTTATGTTTATCAGATCTTGACTCGGCTGGTTTGGTGTTAAGTACACTTTCGACATCTTTTTCCGATCATCATTTACCTGGAAACTTGACAAATAAAACCGATCAGATAATATATATATATATATATATATTATATATATATATATATATATATATATATATATATATATATATATAGAAAAAAGAACAATTAATAACCCTTCCTTGGAGCAATAACCAAATAACCACATCCTAGTGGTTTGATGAAAAAACAGGTGTTATGGATTAGTGACATGTGGCACTCATTTTATTTATTTATTTTTTTAACAGAAAGGGTATAAGGGTATTTTACCCAAAAGAAAAATGCACCCCCCTCATTTTTAAAATGCTTATAACTTTTTTATCCGAAGTCGTTTTTTTATAAAAATTATACCATTGGACTCGTTGTTTTTTTATCTTTAATTCGGATGTGGTCCCGACTTTTTTTGAATGTTTTTTTTCAAACGTCCGTATTAACATCAATGCTACAGAAAAAAGGCACCGGCGCTACCCATAAAAGGCATCAGTGCTACTTTTTGTAACATTACATGTCAATACGGACGTTTGAAAAAAAGTGTCAAAAAATGTCGGGACCACATCTGAATTAAAGATAAAAATGCGACGAGTCCAACGGTATTTTTTTTATAAAAAACCGACATCGGATAAAAAAGTTATAGCCGTTTTAAATTGGAGGGGGTACTTTATTGGTTGAGTTAAATGACTAAAATACTCTTTCTGGAAAAGGAGGGAGAGGGACACTTGTCATAATTTTGGTGGTTCAAATGAGTTATTTGGTTATTTCTAAAGAAGGGTTATTAATAGTTCCATACCCTATATATATATATAGGTAAAAGATCCGTGTAGACCCCTTATTTTTTGTAGACCCCGTAGACCCCTTATAAAACTCAATAAAACTCATTAAAACTCACTAAAAATAAAACTCAGTTTTATTAATTTAGTTTTTTTTTATTTGCGATAAGCTTTTAAGAACAAAAAAGACAATTAAAAAAAAATCGAAAAACATTAAAAATTGAACATTTTAAGACAATGAGTTTTAAATATCAATGAGTTTAAAACTCAATAAACTCAATAAAACTCAGTGTTGCGTTTAAAACTCATTATTTTAAAACTCATTGTCTTAAAATGTTCGAATTTTAATGTTTTTTGTTTTTTTTTAATTTATTTATTTAGTTTTTTGGTTCTTAAAAGCTTATCGTAATAAAAAAAAAATCAAATTTACAACACTGAGTTTTATAGGGGTCTACGGGGGTCTACAAAATTTAAGGGGTCTACACGGAACCCTTCCCTATATATATATATATATATATATATATATATATATATATATATATATATATATATAGGTTGAGGTTCATTGTAGACACTTTCGCATGTGAAATAGCTCTTTTTCACATGTGAAAGTTTCTAATTAATGAGAAAAAAGAAAAAAAGAAAAAAGAAAATTAATCACAACCATTAGATCAAGAGATCTAATGGTGAAAAAGGGTGTCTACCTGTCTACACTTATGGGGGTGTCTACAATAAACTTTTCACTATATATATATATATATATATATAGTTAATTAATTAGCGGATATGATTAATTATGTAGTAATTACCTGTGGTTGTTCCAGTACTTTTTGAACCGTAGAATGATCAACCGGCTATGATTTCTCTGATGTGTTATTAGAATGAATGATCATTCGGTTCATCGGCTATGCAATAATATATTTATTTTCAACCTCCGAAAGCATTGTCTTTTCATCTAATGAGAATGGTTAAAATGTAGCACCCTTTTTTACCTGATAAGCTATAATTCTACGGCAACCAGAAGGTAATGGACTTCCATGAATCTTCTCATTTTTTTTCTTTTGGTAATAGTTTAGCCATTCCTACGACGTTCAGTGAATTCCCCTCCATGTGCAACGTCGCAGTTTGGCACTTCTGATAAGAAGTGACATAATAATAATATTAATTATAGCATATATATACATATTAACAATTATTAATTAAAGTCAAAAAATAGAATAAAAAAATGTGGTATAAACTAATATATATACCTTTGGGATTACTGGCTCATCGATAGGAGCTGCAATGACATCATTATTTGGTTTTTCCAACTGATCACTCTTCTTAGCAGGTACTTTACGAGCTACAAGTTTTTACTAATTTTGTAGGTCTCTTATTTTTTTCCTAAATTAAAGCCATATAATTAATTGATTAGTAACATATATATTAATTAACAATAACGTCAAACCGATTTGTCAAATGCTTAACTATATATATATACCACTTCCTGCTGTGATGCCCCAGCAGTCATGGCTGCAGCAGCTGCTGCTTCTGTTATTTTTCTCTTTTTCCCCTAAAGACAACATCAACATTTAGTTAAATGATCATATAACAATTAGTTATAAGGGAAGTATAACTAGAGACGCATGTTCATCCAGATGAACTAGAATCTTCCGGATTAACTCTAACTATCCTGATTAACTCTAACTATCCTGATGAACTTTAACTATCCGGATGAACTATAACTATCCGGATGAACTATAACTAGAGATGCATGTTCATCCAGATGAACTAGAATCTTCCAGATCAACTCAAATTCAGAACTGTTTCAAATCCGTACCTTATCGGCCGACCTTTGAGATGAGTTTGATTGAGAAGATTGTTTCCGCGATGTATTGTGCACGGAATTGATCATGTCCTAAGTAAAATTCAATTAGTTAATTAATTAATAAATATGCGCTCATGGGAGATCGATCATATCAGAAATAATAATTAATTACCATTGTATTTACATTGGAATGCTGATTACAACTGTTTTTAGATCTTATAGTTGTAGTAAGATGCGCCTCCGCGAACTTTACCTACAAATTGATTTAATAATTTATAATAATTAATTGATAAAAAGTAAAGTATATAATATAACTAATTATAGGTATGTATACATACATATATATATATATATATATATATATATATATATATACATATACACACATATATATATATATATATATAGTTCAAATGAGAACCAATTGGTTTTGAGAACTTTTAAGAATCATTTTGGGCCACTCATTTTCAGGGGGGGGGGGGGGGGGGATTTCCTCATATATAACTAGTGGCTCAAATTAGTTCTTTTTAGTTCTTTTCAAATCAAATTAGTTCTCAAATGATACTCTCCCTATATATGTATATATATATATATATATATATATATATATATATATATATATAGAATTGGGAACAATTAATAACCCATTCCTATAGCATTAACTAATTAACTTCATCTCAATGGTTCATGATTTTGATCTTGTGGTTCTCATTAGATCTAACTTTTTTATAAATGATCTATGGTTCAAATTAAAAGAGGGGTAAAAATGTAAAATTACCAAAGTATATTAGATAATCAAAACCCTCCCATTTTCATTTCATCGGTCTCCTCCCCCACACCCTATCTGCCTCCGCCATTTTTACACACCCGGATCCACTGCTTCTTCACGGCGCCTCCCCCCCCACCTATTCTGCCGATGACGATTACGCACCGGATCCACCGCATCTTCACAGCCGCCGACGATGATATAGCATCTGAAGTTCGTGCTCGCTTCTTCAACTCTTCAAGTTCGTGATGTTTAAAGGTTACAACCGCCGTCGTTTGAAGTTCGTGCTCGCATCCAGATCTCGCGTCTGAAGTTCGTGCTCATGTTGAAATCCTCGAAATCTGCCATTGCTCTGATCTTTTAAGGTCACAGCTGATGCCGCCGCCGTCGCCACCACGCGACCACCAACCGAACACCGCCGCTTCTTCTGCCCGGCACCTCATGTGATCTGGTTATTTCACCGAAATTAGTTTTTTTTTTCCTTTTTTTTTGCTTTGGGATATGGTTATCTCAGTTTGTGGGTTTCGTAATTATCTCAGTTAATATCATAAACTTAAAAGTTTATATCAGGTTGTGGGTTTTTTTTTAATTTTTTAGTGATAATTGTCTGTGGGCTTCGTCTTGACGATTTCACATGTGTTTCTAATTTCATTTGTGTTTTTTTTGAAGTTTATTTTTAGATTACTTATAAAGTCAAAGTAAAATGAAATTTGTAGTTAATCGCAGGTTTGAGTTTGGTGTATATTTAGATGCTAGTTTTCTAATGATTTTTAGTACACTAGTTTGCCAAATCTTGGCATATTTAGTTGTATGTTTTTAGTTAGGACAGTGATGTTAATAGGCATAACATCAATGTTAAAGAGCATCACCGACTTGTTTATTATGAATCATAACCTGTACATTTGTATTTTTTTTATAGAAATATCTGATCCGCACCTGTGTTGAATCTTGATAGCACCGGTGTTACCGATGCATCACCCAACTGTTAATGTTTATAGCATCAGTGTTATATGCATATTGATGCATTTAATAAGCATATTGATGCATTGGCAGGTTATAATACATGCATATCCAGTTGTACCTAAGTAGAAACATCGATGCTAATGGTTATGAATGTATGTTAATAGTTATGACAGTAATGTTAGTAGTTATAACACTAGTGTTACAACGCACGTCTGAGAAAACGATAATAAAAAACGTCGAGACTATACTTGAATTAAAGATAAAAATGCTACGAGTTTAATGCTGTAGTTTTTATAAAAATCCGACAATGTATAAAAAAGTTATGGAGTTTTTTAAATGAAGGGGGGTTTATGTGGGTTTGTTAAATGACAGATTTGCCCTTTTCAATTTAATAAAAAACAAAACATAATTTAAAAATGCAGCTTTAATTAAAGCCTTTGGATCAACCCCATTTTTTGATCAAGCCATCCATTAGTAGTTATTTGGTTAATTCTCCAAGGGAATGTTAATATTGGTTCCATCCCCTATATATATATATATATATATATATATATATATATATATATATATATATATATATAATTTGTCCCTTACAGAATTTACTGATTTATCAACTTGTTTTTCTTGAATCATGCGGTTCATAAACTCCGTAAGCATATCAATTTTTTCATGATGTGCTTTAACCATATCATTAAGGTGCTTAACCTCTTGATTGTTTTTCTCATGCAACTGTTTTTCATTTTTGAGTTCTGCCTCAAGTTTTTCGATCCGCTCTTTTGATCTCCCTTTTGGAGCACCCTGCCAATATCCACGGAAAGTCACTTCATACCCAATACCTTTTAGGTATCCACCCCTTTCCAAGGACCAATGTCAGGGCATCCGTTCCCGGTTCTACGGTCACGGATTCCGCATTTATTTGTGTTTCATTCTCGGCCTGCAGTAATTAATTTAGTTAATATAGTGAGGTGCTGTTAATTTTTAACATGTAAATAATAAGGTATATATATAGAAATTAAACTTACTATATCACCTGCTACGCCCTTCACCACATGCGTTTTGTATTCCCCCTCTTTATTTACCCTTCCTTTCCTCCTCATAAACGCTCGAGAGGGGGAATCATCAGCTGTAATTTCTTTGTTTTGTACCTTGTATTATAATAATAATATATATCAGACTTGACACATACATTGGACGTTCTTAACCATGACTGGGTGTAACACACTTAGCTTATTACCAGTTTTTCTTTTAGATAGACGTATTCTCCCCGTCCCATTGTATGATCATAAACATACTGTGCTCGAACCTCTTTTGTACTCTTTGACACAGCCTTTCCAATAGAACAGTAGGATATATAATTATAATCTCATTAATTAATACTTAGCTTAATTAATGAAATCTGCAGTTTGAATTGAATAAAAACCTTGAATTCTTTAGATTTTGTATATGCTACAAATTTGTCTTAGTCTTCTTTTTTCACAATAGCACGATACATTTGTGGAACTTTCTCAAGCACGATGGGCTTTTCTAGGTTGGGATGAATGTGTTTTTCGAACATCTTTCTTCTAAAACTCCTTAGCAACCCACCAAGCCGTACCATTATAGCATTCCTTCGACAGTCATCAATTTTGAATAATTGCTGAAAAAATAATATATGACAGGATTTTTTAGTCACATGGAATTCAATAACAAACTTAATATGAGAAAATGTTTAATCTGTTTCATAACATGAATCCATGCCCACATCTTGTTCTTGTCCTCTTTTGGCACCTTCCTCCATTGTAGATACCTCAATCCAGCCTCTGACCTTGAAACGTCTCCCATAAAACTCAAAAATTTTGGTCTATGCTCCCTGCCAATCCTTCCCAGCGCATCAAATGTTAGTGACCATTTTTCCCCACCATTGTTCTCAAATTTGGCACGCCACTTTGCCAACCGCGTCAACCCCCTCTTGTTTGCTTGGGAGCAGAGGTTGTGGCTTCCTCATTCTCGACTTAGGCATCATTGTCGACTTGGGCATCATTGTTATCCATTTCCTCTTCTTCCGAAGAATCATCATTAGTATCCATTTCCTCTTCTTCACTCTCTTGTGAATAATCATCATTGTATTCGCCTTCATTGTTATATGTATGCTCATTAAGATCCTTCAATGCTTTACCGTCATGATCCATTGTTAAATAAGATAAATTCTTATATGAAATATATAGAGAATGAAATACATGCGATGGAATAATTAAGATGAAATAATTGAGATGAAACAAATGATCTCCTGAAGATGACAGTGAAATTAATACTGATGGAAATTAGGTAGTGATCTCCTGAAGATGATAGTGTGATGAATCCTGTAGAGGAATCTTTAGTGATAAGGAAGAAGAGAGTGATGAATCATTTTGGTGATAAAATTTTGGTGAGAGGGAATAGGAACTTATCAATGAATTTTGGGGAAATTTGAAAAATGGTGGGAAGTAATTTGGGGATTAATATGATCGATCCGGGTGAAAGCATCTCACCTAATAAAGACGTGACATTCATTTGTCGGATTTAATATAAACTCAATTAGTTCCTGACATAGATATAATCGTATTTTAAACATACCTTTAAAATGATCTTTAAATGTAAAATGGAATATTAAGCAATAAATTTAATGATAATTGTATCCAAATGGATTTGTATACGTAACGTAAAAAAAAGATGTCAAGTACTACATACACACCACACAAACACGCACACACACACTCATATATATACATATATATAAATAAGGAAAGGATCATTTGAGAACCAATTGGTTTTGAGAACTAAAAAGAACTAATCTCAGCCACTAGTTTATATATATGGAAACCCCTCCATGAATTATAGTGGTCCCCACCTGAAATTAGTGGTTGAGATTTAGTTCTCAAAAGTTCTCAAAATAAAAAGTTTTCATTTGAACCTAACCCTATATATATATATATATATATATATATATATATATATATATATATATATCTTTCAATGTGTTGTAATATATATATACATTAATTATCGGTTATATATACATATATATATATATACATATGCACCTTATTGGGGCATCATTGGTCCTAACTAACCCTCATTTCCCCTAAACACACCTTATTGGTTATATACATACCTTATTGGAACTCATTGGTCCCAACTGACCCTCGTTTCCCCTAAACACACCTTATTGGTTCTATGTATACCTTATTGTGACTCATTGGTCCCAACTGACCCTCATTGCCCCTAAACACACCTTATTGGGCCATTATTGGTCCTAAACATAACTTATTAGTTACATGCACACCTTATTGGGACTCATTGGTCCCAACTGACCATCATTGCCCCTAAACACACCTTATTGGGCCATCATTGGTCCTAAACACAACTTATTGGTTATATACACACCTTATTGGGACTCATTGGTCCAAACTGGCCCTCATTTCCCCTAAACACACCTTATTGGTCCTATGTACACCTTATTGGTAATATACACACCTTATTAAGACTCATTGGTCCCAACTGACCCTCATTGCCCCTGAACACACTTATTGGGCCATCATTGGTCCTAAACACAACTTATTGGTTACATACACACCTTATTGGGACTCATTGGTCCCAACTGACCCTCATTGCCCCTAAACACACCTTATTGGGCCATTATTGGTCCTAAACACAGCTTATTGGTTATATACACATCTTATTGGGACTCATTGGTCCAAACTGACCCTCATTTCCCCTAAACACACCTTATTGGTTATATAGACACCTCATTAGGACTTATTGGTCTCAATTGACCCTCATTGCCCCTGAACACACCTTATTGGGTCATCATTGGTCATAAACACAACTTATTGGTTACATACACACCTTATTGGGATTCTTTGGTCCCAACGGGCCCTCGTTTCCCCTAAACACACCTTATTGGTACCATATACACCTTATTGGTTATATACATACCTTATTGGGAGTCATTGGTCCTAACTGACCCTCATTGCTCCTAAGCACACCTTATTGGCCATCATTGGTCGTAAACACAACTTATTGGCCATTATTGGTCCCCAACTGACCCTTGTTTCCCCTAAACACACCTTATTAGTTATATACACACCTTATTGAGACTCATTGGTCCTAACTGACCCTCATTGCCCATAAACACACCTTATTAGGCCATCATTGGTCCTAAACACAACTTATTGGCCATCATTGGTCCCAACTTACCCTCGTTTCCCCTAAACACACCTTATTGGTTATATACACACCTTATTGGGACTCATTGGTAACTGACCCTCATTGCCCCTAAACACACCTTATTGGCCCATTATTGGTCCTAAACACAACTTATTGGTTACATACACACCTTATTGGGACTCATTGGTCCCAACTGACCCTCATTGCCCCTAAACACACCTTATTGGGCCATCATTGGTCCTAAACACAACTTCTTGGTTATATACACACCTTATTGGGACTCATTGGTCCAAACTGGCCCTCATTTCCCCTAAACACACCTTATTGGTCCTATGTACACCTTATTGGTAATATACACACCTTATTAAGACTCATTGGTCCCAACTGACCCTCATTGCCCCTGAACACATTTATTGGGCCATCGTTGGTCCTAAACACAACTTATTGGTTACATACACACCTTATTGGTTCTCATTGGTGCCAACTGACCCTCATTGCCCCTAAACACACCTTATTGGGCCATTATTGGTCCTAAACACAACTTATTGGTTATATACACATCTTATTGGGACTCATTGGTCCAAACTGACCCTCATTTCCCCTAAACACACCTTATTGCTTATATAAACACCTTATTAGGACTCATTGGTCTCAATTGACCCTCATTGCCCCTGAACACACCTTCTTGGGTCATCATTGGTCATAAACACAACTTATTGGTTACATACACACCTTATTGGGACTCATTTGTCCCAACTGGCCCTCGTTTCCCCTAAACACACCTTATTGGTACTATATACACCTTATTGGTTATATACATACCTTATTGGGAGTCATTGGTCCTAACTGACCCTCATTGCTCCTAAGCACACCTTATTGGCCATCATTGGTCGTAAACAGAACTTATTGGCCATCATTGGTCACCAACTGACCCTTGTTTCCCCTAAACACACCTTATTGGTACTCAGTACACCTTATTGGTTATATCCTTATTGGGACTCATTGGTCCTAACTGACCCTCGTTGCCCATAAACGCACCTTATTAGGCCATCATTGGTCCTAAACACAACTTATTGGCCATCATTGGTCCCAACTGACCCTTGTTTCCCCTAAACACACCTTATTTGTTATATACACACCTTATTGGGACTCATTGGTCCTAACTGACCCTCATTGCCCCTAAACACACCTTATTTCCCCATCATTGGTCCTAAACACAACTTATTGGTTACATACACACCTTATTGGGACTCATTGGTCCCAACTGACCCTCATTGCCCCTAAACACACCTTATTGGGCCATCATTGGTCCTAAACACAAATTATTGGTTATACACACACCTTAATGGGACTCATTGGTCCAAACTGGCCCTTATTTCCCCTAAACACACCTTATTGGTCCTATGTACACCTTATTGATAATATACACACCTTATTAAGACTAATTGGTCCCAACTGACCCTCATTGCCCTTGAACACACTTATTGGGCCATCATTGGTCCTAAACACAACTTATTGGTTACATACACACCTTATTGGGACTCATTGGTCCCAAATGACCCTCATTGCCCCTAAACACACCTTATTGGGCCATTATTGGTCCTAAACACAACTTATTGGTTATATACACATCTTATTGGGACTCATTGGTCCAAACTGACCCTCATTTCCCCTAAACACACCTTATTGGTTATATAGACACCTTATTAGGATTCGTTGGTCTCAATTGACCCTCATTGCCCCTGAACACACCTTCTTGGGTCATCATTGGTCATAAACACAACTAATTGGTTACATACACACCTTATTGGGACTCCTTTGTCCCAACTGGCCCTCGTTTCCCCTAATAAAACCTTATAGGTACTATATACACCTTATTGGTTATATACATACCTTATTGGGAGTCATTGGTCCTAACTGACCCTCATTGCTCCTAAGCACACCTTATTGGCCATCATTGGTCGTAAACACAACTTGTTGGCCATCATTGGTCCCCAACTGACCTTTGTTTCCCCTAAACAAACCTTATTGGTACTCAGTACACCTTATTGGTTATATACACACCTTATTGGGACTCATTGGTCCTAACTGACCCTCATCGTCCATAACACACCTTATTAGGCCATCATTGGTCCTAAACACAACTTATTGGCCATTATTGGTCCCAACTGACCCTCGTTTCCCCTAAACACACCTTATTGGTTATATACACACCTTATTGGGACTCATTGGTTCCAACTGACCCTCATTACCCCTAAACACACCTTATTGAGCCATCATTGGTCCTAAACATAACTTATTGGTTATATACACACCTTATTGGGACTCATTGGTCCAAACTGGACCTCATTTCCCCTAAACACACACCTTATTGGTCCTATGTACACCTTATTGGTAATATACACACCTTATTAAGACTCATTGGTCCCAATTGACTCTCATTGCCCCTGAACACATTTATTGGGCCATCATTGGTCCCAAACACAACTTATTAGTTACATACACACCTTATTGGGACTCATTGGTCCCAACTGAGCCTCATTGCCCATAAACACACCTTATTGGGCCATTATTGGTCCTAAACACAACTTATTGGTTATATACACATCTTATTAGGGCTCATTGGTCCAAACTGACCCTCATTTCCCCTAAACACACCTTATTGGTTCTATAGACACCTTATTAGGACTCATTAGTCTCAATTGACCCACATTGCCCCTGAACACACCTTATTGGGTCATCATTGGTCATAACACAACTTATTGGTTACATACACACCTTATTGGGACTCATTGGTCCCAACTGGCCCACGTTTCCCCTAAACACACCTTATTGGTACTATATACACCTTATTGGTTATATACATAACTTATTGGGAGTCATTGGTCCTAACTGACCCTCATTGCTTCAAAGCATACCTTATTGGCCATCATTGGTCGTAAACACAACTTATTCGCCATCATTGGTCCCCAACTGACCCTTGTTTTCCCTAAACACACCTTATTTGTACTCAGTACACCTTATTGGTTATAAACACACCTTATTGGGACTCATTGGTCCTAACTGACCCTCATTGCCTATAAACACACCTTATTAGGCCATCATTGGTCCTAAACACAACTTATTGGAACTCATTGGTCCCAACTGACCCTCGTTTCCCTAAACACACCTTATTGGTCCTATGTACACCTTATTGTGACTCATTGGTCCCAACTGACCCTCATTGCCCCTAAACACACCTTATTGGGCCATCATTGGTCCTAAACATAACTAATTAGTTACATACACACCTTATTGGGACTCATTAGTCCCAACTGACAGTCATTGCCCCTAAACACACCTTATTGGGCCATCATTGGTTCTAAACACAACTTATTGGTTATATACACACCTTATTGGGACTCATTGGTCCAAACTGGCCTCATTACCCCTAAACACACCTTATTGGTCCTATGTACACCTTATTGGTAATATACACACCTTATCAAGACTCATTGGTCCCAACTGACCCTCATTGTCCCTAAACACACTTATTGAGCCATCATTGGTCCTAAACACAACTTATTGGTTACATACACACCTTATTGGGACTCATTGGTCCTAATTGACCCTCATTGCCCCTAAACACACCTTATTGGGCCATTATTGGTCCTAAACACAGCTTATTGGTTATATACACATCTTATTGGGACTCATTGGTCCAAACTGACCCTCATTTCCCCTAAACACACTTTATTGGTTATATAGACACCTTATTAGGACACATTCGTCTCAATTGACCCTCATTGCCCCTGGACACACCTTCTTGGGTCATCATTGGTCATAAACACAACTTATTGGTTACATACACACCTTATTGGGACTCATTTGTCCCAACTGGCCCTCGTTTCCCCTAAACACACCTTATTGGTACTATATACACCTTATTGGTTATATAGATACCTTATTGGGAGTCATTGGTCCTAACTGACCCATTTGCTATTAAGCACACCTTATTGGCCACCATTGGTCGTAAACACATCTTATTGGCCATTATTGGTCCCCAAGTGACCCTTGTTTCCCCTAAACACACCTTATTGGTACTTAGTACACCTTATTGGTTATATACACACCATATTGGGACTCATTGGTCCTAACTGACCCTGATTGCCCATAAACACATCTTATTAGGCCATCATTGGTCCTAAACACAACTTATTGGCCATCATTGGTCCCAACTGACCCTCGTTTCCCCTAAACACAACTTATTGGTTATATACACACCTTATTGGGACTCATTGGTCCCAACTGACCCTCATTGCTCCTAAACACACCTTATTGGCCCATCATTGGTCTTAAACACAACTAATTAGTTACGTACACACCTTATTGGGACTCATTGGGCCCAACTAACCCTCATTGCCCCTAAACACACCTTATTGGGACACCATTGGTCCTAAACACAACTTATTGGTTACATACACACCTTACTGGGACTCATTGGTCCCAAATGACCCTTGTTTCCCCTAAACACACCTTATTGGTACTATGTAGACCTTATTGGTTATATACACACCTTATTGGGACTCATTGGTCCTAACTAACCCTCATTGCCCCGAAACACACCTTATTGGGCCATCATTGGTCCTAAACACAACTTATTGGCCATCATTGGTCCCAACTAACCCTCGCTTCCCCTAAACACACCTTATTAGTACTATGTACACCTTATTGGTTATATACACACCTTATTGGGACTCATTGGTCCTAACTGACCCTCATTGCCCCTAAACACACCTTATTGGGCCATCATTGCTCCTAAACACAACTTATTGGCCATCATTCGTCCCAAATGACCATTGTTTCCCCTAACGACGCCTTATTGGTCCTATGTACACCTTATTGGTTATATACACACCTTATTGGGACTCATTGGTCCTAACTGGCCCTCATTGTTCCTAAACACACCTTATTGGGCCATCATTGGTCCTAAACACAACTTATTGTGCAATCATTGGTCCCAACTGACCCTCATTTCCCCTAAACACGCCTTATTGGGCCATCATTGGTCCTAACTGACCATCGTTTCCCCCAAACACCTCTAATTGACCCATTTGACCCGCAATTGACCCTTTATTTTTTATCTTAATTCTTTAAGATATTAATTATTTAGAATTATAATTCCCCAAAATTTAAGGTTTTTGTTGACCCGTTCTGTTTTTTGTGTTTAGGGTTTTTGTTTAACGGAATGGAGATTGTGCGAACAGATTACATATATAACCTAAAATTATGAATCAGTTGTTGATCCGATTGCAATTGTTGATCGTCTCTGTTTTTGAGGATTAGGGTTTTTGTTTAACGGAATGGAGATTGTGCGAACATATTACATATTTACCTAAAATTATGCATCAGTTGTTGATCGGATTGCAATTGTAGATCGTCTATGTTTTCGAGGATTAGGGTTTTCGTTTAACGAAATGGAGATTGTGCGAAAAAATTACATATTTACCTAAAATTATGCATCAGTTGTTGATCGGATTGCCATGGTTGATCGTCTCTGTTTTCGAGGATTAGGGTTTTTGTTTAACAGATTGATTTCATAAACAGAAATAGACAAACATGTATATAACAAAAAGTGGATTTCATACTACTGATTCCAATTCCATACACAAAATTGTTTCCTAAATTACATGTCCATTCCTAAAAGAAACAAAAGATAGAGCAATTACGGGTTAAGGTTCACGGGAACCTAGATTCCATCTCCTCCATCAACTCTAAATGCCTACTCATAGATTTTTGCCTCATTTGAACCAACATTTGAAGCTTGGCATTGGAGATGTGTATTTCTTCTACCAGAAAAGTTGTCATCTAGTATCTTCATGGACTTGGTGACTCTGTAAGTACTTGGTTGAGCAGGGTTAACCCGTCTAAGCAAGTCCTTCTCTCTACCGTGATAATCACCCCGTACCGGTCTAGGGTAGCAATAATCTTTGTATGCAAATAATTTTCAACTAGTTCTTTCAAGTTTGCCATTTTGAGAAGGATTTGATAAAGATTTTGAGAAAGGGTGTGATAAGGATTTTGAGAAGGGTTTGATAATGACGGTGAGAACTTTCTGATTACTAGTCCAGGTTGCATGATTATATGTGAAAATCACTTGAGTATGCCTAAGGTTAGATGTCTAATCACTAGAGTATACCAAAGGTCTAATTTTATTGAACACATTATAATTACTTTCACACGTTCTCCAAGTTAAATTGAAATTTCTACACATTATCAAAAAACTACTAAAATTTTAGTCACACGATCCGAAATTATCCGAAATGACTTTCACACGTTCTTAAAATATTAATGCTCTAGAGAAGAAGAACAAAACCGGAAGAACTAAAATTCCTCAGGAAGAAGAGTTCATCCGGATTGAGAGAAGATGAACAAAAACAGATGAATTAACTGGAATTAACAAACAATTAAGTGAAATTAATATAAAGGTTAAACATATTACAGAAAAAAACCAAATAAATGGTAAAAAAGTAACGGAATAAGGACCCGAACACGGAAGAACTAGAATTCCTCAGGAAGAAGAGTTTATCCGGGTTGAGAGAAGATGAACAGAAACGGATGAATTGACTGGAATTAACAAACAATTAAGTGAAATTAATATAAAGGTCAGACATATTACAGAAAAAAATGAAACCAAATAAATGGTAAAAAAGTAACGGAATAAGGACTCGAACAAGGAAGAACTAGAATTCCTCAGGAAGAAGAATTCATCCGGATTGAGAGAAGATGAACAGAAACAGATTAATTGACTGGAATTAACAAACAATTAAGTAAAATTAATATAAAGTTTAAACATATTACAGAAAAAAAATAAAACCAAATAAATGGTAAAAAGGTAACAGAATAAGGACTTGAACATGGAAGAACTAGAATTCCTCAGGAAGAAGAGTTCATCCAGATTGAGAGAAGATGAACCAAAACAGAGAATTGATTGGAAGTAACAAACAATTAAGTGAAATTAATATAAAGGTTAACCATATTACAGAAAAAAATAAAACCAAATAAATGGTAAAAAAGTAACGAAATAAGGAATCGAACACGGAACATGGTATGTTTCTACAACCTGAGCAGCACCCTGAGTTAGAATCTACTTTTCATTTTAATTTATTTAAATATGATTCTAACTAGGCCTGCTAAATTCTAAAAGAGGCGGGGTAAATTAATGAGCGAATTCAATTGAAAGTTTCACATATCACTCTCGATTTCCCCAATTCCCCGCTCCCCATTTCTCCATTGCTCATTAATCGATAGAATTTTCCATCTGTCCTATTACTTCTCCAATAAAAAGGTTCACAATAAAGATTATTGAAAAGGGTTTTCAGTATTAATTGGTTTTAATAATCTTTGTTGTTCTATATGTTAGCAAAACAAACATGGATAAGTCTTGGATGATAACCAGTAGAACCACGAAACCATATACCGCTGGAGTTATATCATTCTTAAAGTTTGCAGTTACTAATTTGAACAAGGAGGAAATTCCATGTCCATGTTTTAAATGTCTAAACCATTACTCTTATCCTGTTTATGAGGTAGAATATCATTTGTTTTCAAAGGGATTCGATCTGACTTATACAAGGTGGAATAAACACGGAGAGAAACACGAGCCTGCAGGAGAGGAGCTTCACAAGGAAACATTTTTTGATTCCGGAATGCCATTCGATGTATCCGAAACAATAGAAATGGTCTGAGCTACCGAAGAAAATTTCACCGAGGACCATGAGAAGTTTCAAGAACGACTCATGGATGCTGAGAAGCCCTTGTATGAAGGATGCCGTACCTTCATAAAGTTATTTGCCTTGGTTCAACTATTAAACTTCAAGACTAAGCATGGAGGATTAGATAAGTTTTTTTAAGAACTTTTAGTTTTGCTGAAACAGATGCTACCTAAAGGTAATGAAATTGTGTAAAATACATATGAGCCCAAGAAGATTGTGAAGTTAATGGGTGCAGGGTACACCAAGATACATGTGTGTATCAATGATTGCATTCTTTAAAGGAAGGAGAATAAGGACCTAACTGTATGTCCAACTTGTGGTGAGTCTAGGTGGAAGGTGGATGAGAGGACTAAGAAACTATACGACAAAACTCCTGCAAAGGTAATGTGGTATTTCCCCATCATTCTAAGATTGAAACGATTGTTTCAAGTGAAAACCACAGCGGAAGATCTAAGATGGCATGCCACCAGTTCCAAAATACCCGTTGTGTTACGCCACCCATCTGATTCACCGGCATTGAAAGCCATAGATGACGGTGTTAGTACCTGATTCTTGGTAATCATGTGAAGTATTGAGTATAAGACAAGATGTGCAAGATTGGTTCTGGCCGAACCTTGGGCGAACCCCAAGTTCGGACACCGGCGAACCTGGTCCGAACCTGAGGTTCGGCCCATCGGGTTTCAGCTCTATAAATAGTTTTCTTGTGTATTGTTTAGTAACTTCTTGGTCAAATCTTCTATGTGTCTTTCTGTGTAAATTCTCTGTGGTTAATACAAGCTTCATTGTATTTACATTTTGTGTTCATCTCGTTTTACATTGATTTCTATACGACTGAGTAGTCGATCATACGCTCACGCATTTTCAAGTGGTAGCAGAGCACTTGGTTCATTCTACTGATCGAAAATCATTGTTTTTCGGAGTTTAGAGTCAAAAAGTGGGGTTTTTGAAAATTCTTCAAGTTTTCGAGCTCATTTGATCATCTCAAGTGTATTTTTTCTGAAAAATCTTCTTCTAAATCACTTCTATAGAGTTTAACTGAGTTCCTATTCAAAAATTCGTCCAAAACACTGAAAATCGTGAAAATGGAGTCGAGAGTGTTCGCGTTCGTCTGAGGTTCGGCGTAACTGATTTGTAACCGCTCTGAACTCCAGGTTCGGATAGGGTTCGGACAGTTTGCTTACGAAGTTGAGGTTCGAGTAAGGTTCGGCCGACGTTCGTTGTTTCCAAAGTTCGGGTTCGAACATAGTTCGGTGAAGGTTCGGCGAAAGTTATCTGTTTCCGAAACTCAAGTTCAGCAAGGCTTCGGCGTTTTTAATTCTGTTCGGTCAGGGTTCGGACGAAGTTCGGCGACACAGTTTAGGTTCGGGACAGGTTCTGGGTGAACAGTAACCAGAATTTACAAAATGTCTGATTTTCAAGCATTTGCAGCTATTCAAAATTCGGTTCAAGCAACGATGTAAACTATGATGAACTATGATAACGAAAATGGAACAAGTCATAAAGTTCCTATATTGCTCAAATTGGAAGATTATCATAGTTGGGTTAAACGGTTTGAAGCATATGTGGACACAAATGACATTGATATGTGGTTGTCGTTTACTGATCAATATGTTTATCCTAAGGATGAAACCTGGGAACCAGTACTTCAAAGAAATATGTCATCTGAACAAAAGAAAACATATCAAGCTAAAAAGAAAGCATATGGTACTTTGACAATGGCTTTGCCTAAAGAGTTACTACATCAATTTTCGGGTAACTACACATCAAAGAGTTTGTGGGATGCTTTGGAAAAACTACGTGATGGAAATGACCAATATAAGAAAAGTCGTCAGAAGGTTTTGTAAAAGGAATTTAATAGTTTCAAGCATTATCAAAATGAATCAATTCCAAATCTAATTACAAGATTTGCTCACTTGATGAGTGAAATGTGTTTGGTAATCCTTACAAAGGAAGAAGCTGATATGAAAGAAAAGATTTTGGAAGCATTACCTAACAAATGGGAGAATTATGTGATGATGATCACTCATGATAAAGAGTATCCAAGTTTTATCTTTTAATGATCTGATTCAAAGAATTCAAGCAAGGCATATGGAGTTAATGGTTAACAATCACTTCCTGCACAAGTTCAAAATCCTGCTATGTATTTTGGTGATAATGATTCTACCATGAATGCTGGGAAATCTAATATTCTTAGTTCCGCACCTCCTATAACATTTATTGTAGGTAAATCTGAAACTTCTAGTTTTTCTGCTGGTTGTAATGTTTTTATTCCTAGTTCTTCGACTCAGAATGCTTTGTCTGCTCAAACTACCGATGAATTATAATGCTTAAATATCTGTGTTGGTATCTTCATATTTCGGGGTTATTACTGGTGCTGTTAGTAATGCTGAGTTGACAAATGAAGATTATGATCAGATAGATTATGATCATTTAGGAGAAATAGATTTAAACTGGCAGTATGCTATGTTAGTTCGAAGTAAGAAGAAATTTTTCAATAGAACTGGCAAGAAAAGATTGAATCAGGATGGAACAATTAGATTGGACAAGTCAAAGCTTAAGTGTTATAAGTGTTCTGTTTATGGACATTTTGCACGAGAATGTCCAAGTTTAACTGAAAACAAGCTGAAGTCTGGTCAACATGCTCATTTGGTTGTTCATTCACCAAATGCAGCTTCCAAGGTTGAAGAGAAACTTGTTTCTTTTGACGAAAAACTGACAGACATGTTTTGGCATCCAGATGAATTTGCTTGGAATGCAGATTCTAAGGAAAAAAATGAAACATGCTCCAATTACTGTTGCATTGACTGCTCGTCTTGATGATGATGATAGTATTCTGACTGATTCTGATTCAAATTCGACAATATCAATGATCAAAGAAGTTAAAGTCGAAGAATCAAAATGTCTTGAATGTATAAAGTTGGGAAAGAAGAATGCTACTCTTGTGAAAGATTTTGAATTATTGTTTGGAGAAATTGTAGTTCTCAAGAAAGATTGGGAGGAATTTCAGAAGAAATATTATGAATTGGTTCATGTTCATGAGGTTGTTTTGAAAGAAAAGAGTAAGTTGGCCAAAGAATGTGAAAAAGCAAAAGCTGAAGCATTGGATGCAGCTTAAGATTTTGAAGATTTGTTTGGAAAGAGTTATCCAGTTCAACAAAAGTATGAAAAGGTGAATGCTCTTATTGTTGAGTTTGCAGCTACTATTAAGAAACTTCAGAACAAGACCTCTATGCTTTAAGATGAAAATGTTCTTTATCGGGATAAACATGAAGTTTTGACAAAAGATGTTGAGATTTACAAGAAGAAAAGAGAAAGTGTTCTTGAAGAATTGTTTGCTGAATGTGAGATCCGAAAATTGCAAAAGTATAATGCAAAGTTCATCAAGTCACAAAAAGAAGTGTTTGATGCTCAATAGAAAATTTCTGAATTGGAATTGGAAATTTTGGAGTTACAAAGACAAGTGAAGAATTGCAATTTGTCACCGACATTGCTGAATTTCTTATACAAGAAGGATATGAGTGAGGATAGTTCTAAGAAGGATGACATTCACTTGGTTCCTCAACCGGTGGATTTATCTGAGGCTACATCCGCTCCGCTTGATCCTAAAGACGATTTGCATGATTATTCAAAGTTTGTCACTTCATCAAAGAAAAAGAAGTCAAAGTCTAAGAAGAAGGAAAGGTCTTTGGGTGACACTCCTAAGTTTATCTCAAAGTCTATTTTTCTTGAAAATGAACAAGTTTTTGATAAAAGTGTTTCAAGTACTTCCTCTAAAACTGAAGAAGACAAAGTTTTGGTTGAGAAGAATAAACTGAAAGACATCAAAGCTAAATTCACTAAAGAAGCTAAGGGGAGAGAAGCTTCTGATTCTTCTTCAAGTGCATCAAAGACATCGGTTGTCAAGCACAAAGGCTTGGGTTACGAGGTCAAGGAAGCACCGGTTCAAGTTAAGAAGCCAGAAAAAGCTAAACATAAATTTAAAAGTTAAAGTTTCAAAGAAATCACCTCCTCTGAAAGAAAAATCTTATTATTCTGGAAGGTCATCAACTTCAAGGAGTCCATCTCCTAGGTATGACTCTTATAATAATTTCTTTGATAATTTTGATTCTGAACATTCATCTGGTTTTCAACATTCAAAGAATTTTTCAAATATGCTTAAATTTCGAGAAAGACTTTGTTATGCATGTCGTCAACCTGGACATCTTGCTGCTGATTGTCCGACGACTGCATATATCCACAACACGGCTAAGTATGTGGATAACAAAGGTCAAATTTTTTATGAACCATGGTCTCCTAAGCTTAAATCAACTCGTAAGTCTTCTTGGTCTAAACCGAATACACCAGTTGATTCTGATTCAGGTTCTGATCAAAAATTAAAAAAAATCAAATATGGAAACCAAAGATTGTTTCCAAGGCCAACAATGACTTTGTGGAAGACACCGGGCGACCCGACGCTGTTGAATCGGGTCGATCCCAGAGCAACTAATGTTTTATTTGGTGTCAGTAGGTATTTCAGGAAGATCTTTCGGTGATTGGAAAATTACTGATTGTGAAATATCTGTGATAACTTAAATTTCATTTCCAAATCAATTCTGTTTTCAATATGCTTAGTATTCGTGTTGGTTAATCAATTTCTGGTTTGTTTTTTACTTCGTTTCATTTTGAGGGGGAGTTTGTTTTTGCAAAAATACAAAAATAGTGTCGTTTTTCAAATAGTAAAAATGAAAATCTATAAATAGAGTTGTCATTTTTAGGGGGAGAAATTTGAAAAGACAAAAACATTGAAAATGCAAAAATCCAAAAACATTGAAAGATGAGAAATTGTATCCGACATGATTAGGAAATGATGGTACATTGGCTTACATCGTCTGACTCATGGATAAAATAGATGAAAAAGCCATAAGACCATTTGATTGATGTGTAAGGTAGGCTCGGCAAATCAGAATGTATTCAAATGTGATATACACTAAATCTGATGCTTGACCTAGTGGACAACATCTTGATGCATATTTCATGATATATCAAGAAAAAGATATGTGAAAAATAAAATGCGAAGTAACTGTGTATACATGTGTTCATTTTGAAAAGATTTAAACTTGTTTGATTTTCTTTATTTTGTCAAACGACCGGACTTTCTCTGCGTGCTCACAAGACCGACCTGATTGTTGTTCGTTTGACGTTCTGCTTTATTTTCTTTGGTGTTTCGTATAACTCATTGGACTTTCTCTGCGTGTACGGGAGTACCGAACTGATTGTTGTTGAGTTATACAATTTCAACTTGTTTTATTTTCTTATTTTGTTAAATCTGAGGCCTTATCTGCGTATCGAAAGATCGACCTTAAGGTAGACGATTTAACGTTCTTATTTCTTTTTTCATGGAACACAGTTGACTATATCATGAATACAATCACTATGTGACAAATCACAAGTGAAAGCACAAAAAATGAGATAAGCAAAAGATATATGAGTATGTCTGATAGTGTGGGATACACTGGTCAATGCAAATTTTATCAATACCTTAACATATCCAGATGTTATGAGTATAATTTTGCCTGAGTTTAAAGTTGGACAAATTATATCTGCAATCGACATGGCTTATGCGTTGTAATAATCGAAATTGAAGTGTAGTTCAACATGTTATGTTCAATATGATCCCAAGTTGTGATCTTTCTCACAAAAGATAAAAATAGTTTCTAATTATGTATTGCATTTACATTTCATATATGAAAATACCAGAAAGATTTTAGGTGTGTTTTAATATAAAGTTTCTAAAAATCAAAAAGATTTTGTTTCTTATTTCTTTTCGATTGATCAACACAGAATACAAAATTAATTTCAAACTTAAAATATCTTGGAGTCACGAAGAGAAATTTTGTGCCAAGATTTTTTATATTGGCAGGTTCCTAACTGGAAAGAGAACATCGCAACTTTAAGTCTTCTAAAGATTGTTGATAAAGAGATTACACACGATGCACTATCAAGTGTTCAAGATTGAACTCGTCGTCAAGTTGAGGGAGAGTTTGATTGAAGATACAAGATACAAGGTTTAATGGAAGGGTTGATACTGCACATACCGAGGGGGAGTTTGTTAGTACCTGATTCTTGGTCGTCATGTGAAGTATTGAGTACAAGACAAGATGTGCAAGATTGGTTCTGGCCGAACCTTGGGCGAACCCCAAGTTCGGACACCGGCGAACCTGGTCCGAACCTGAGGTTCGGCCCATCGGGTTTCAGCTCTATAAATAGTTGTCTTGTGTATTGTTTAGTAACTTCTTGGTCAAATCTTCTATGTGTCTTTCTGTGTAAACTCTCTGTGGTTGATACAAGCTTCATTGTATTTATATTTTGTGTTCATCTCATTTTACATTGATTTCTATACGATTGAGTAGACGATCATACGCTCACGCATTTTCAGACACATATCCCGAAATCGCTAACGATCCTAGAAGTCTTCGTCTTGGCATTTCAACTGATGGAGTCGACAGAGGCAATAGAAATCATAGTGTGCGGCCGGTTCTATCTGTCATTTACAACCTTCCATCATGGTTATGTATGAAAATAAAGTTCATCATGCTTTCGTTATTAATATTGGGAGCGCCTAGAAACGATATTGATGTGTTTTTGGAACCATTGATTGATGACTTACAGCTGTTATTTGAGGCAGGTGTGGAAACATATGATGCGTATGCGCAAGAATAGTTTACTATGCGTGCAGTTGTTTTATGGGCGATTAATGATTACCCTGCACTTGGTACACTTTGTGGTTGCCCGTACAGTGGATTCAATGGTTGTGTGGTATGTTGGGAGCAAACTAAATGCATTATGCTTCCTTTCTCAGTCAAGCAGTGTTATGCTAGTCATAGAAGATATCTACCACATACGCATGCCTTCCGAAAGCAAACAGAGGCCTTCGATGGTAAACAAGAGTTGAAAGATGCTGCAGATCCTATGATCTGGGAACAGATATACAACGAAGTTCAACATATCAGGAATAAATAGGAAAGGGATTAAGGTGTACTGATTCAGAAGTCCCATAGACCTCAACCGGAAGAGGGGGGAATATTGATAAGAGAAAAAGAAAGAACAAAGAGAAGCCATCATATTGGAAGAAATTCAATATATGTTTTCGAAGACTTAGATATTAGAGGCATAATAGTGTCCAACAATGCATTGATTTTATGCACATTGAAAAGAATGTGGCTGAGAGTCTTGTTGGAACTCTCCTCAACCTTCCCGGAAAGACAAAGGATGGACTGAGTGCTAGAAAGGATCTGAACTTTTTGCAGTTAAGACCAGAGTTGCAGCCTAAACAGAACAAGAACAATATAGTACTTCCTGTAGCGTGTTACACGTTACAAAAAGATGAAAAGGAAAAGTTTTATGACATGTTGTATAACTTGAAGGTTTTACAAGGCTATTGTTCTAACTTTTCTAGTTTGGTTAGTCTAAAGGATAAGAAACTTGTGGGGCTCAAGTCACATGACTATCATATGCTGATGCAACAGTTTCTACCAATTGCAATTTGGTCAATCATGCCTGAACCGACAAGATATGCTATTATCAGGCTGTGTTTCTTTTTCAAATCAATATGCATCAAAGAGATCAACGTCGAAGAACTAGATAAATTGCAAGCAGATCTTTGTGTCACACTATGCCTCCTTGAGAAATAATTCCCGTCATCATTTTTTGATATTATGCTTCATTTGACGGTGCACCTTACTAGGGAGGTAAAATTATGTGGCCCAATATGCTTTCGATGGATGTATTCATTTGAAAGGTGTACGAAGGTAATTCAGGGCCATGTGAGAAACAAAACTTATCTAGAAGGATGCATTGCTGAGGAGAACATTGTAGAAAGAAACAATTGAGTTTCTCAGCAAATACCAAAAAAACATCACACCTATTGGTGTTCCAACAAAAAAGCATAGCAGTACGGATGGAAGTCCTGGGTCAGCTGAGATCAGGTGAAGTCTCTCCAGAGCTCCTATCGAAAGCGCATTTATTTGTGTTGCTAAATACGCCTGAAATTGAACATTATATCGAGTAAGTAATTTAGATTATTAACCTTTTTTGATGTGTTTAGTTAGTTATTGTTAGAGCATATTCCTATGCTACATGGTGTCTCGTGTATTGTATCTAGTTCAGAGCGTCTGAATGAGTCTTAGTTGCAACATACCAAGGTGCCGTACCAATTGGTATGCTAGTTGGTACGCTGGTATGTTGTTAACTATAAATAGTTCGTGTTAGAGAGAGTTAGTTAGTTCTGAGAGTTTAGTCATTCTTAACTGTGTGTGTTCTAAGGTGTTTCTCTCTCTACATTGTAATCTCTTTGTGAATCAATAAAGCAAAGCTTTATTTACATTCATTGTTATCGATTGACCGAATCATGCAGTAGTAAGATCTTTTCCACGTATTTACAAGTGGTATCACAGCAATCCATATTGCTCTACTGCTTTGATTTGGTCAGATTCGAATTTCTAGTGAGAGAAAGTTAGGTTTTTATTCATTCTTCATAATTTCTTCTAGATTCCGAGTGTTTCTGAGGTCAAATTTGATTCTAAATCGTTCCTAGTGTGTTTTCGTTGCATATTGCTGCAAATTACAGTCTAAAACGTCCAAATTCTCAAAATTCAGTCGAAAATGGTTTGGTACGTCGGTTGAGTCTATTGGTACGCCTGATAATCCACTGGTACGCTGACTGGTACGCAAGGCAATCTTCATAGAGTTTTGGTACGCTGAGTGGTGGTACGGAAGACAATCTTCAAAGTTTGGTACGCGATGGTTATTCAGTGGTACGCTGACAATTACACCATACCAAGTTGGCACGCTGCTTGGTTTGGTACGCAGCTTATTCCAGTCCGCTACTGGTACGCTGAGTTGGTTTGGTCAGCTGATTTGGTCTGGTACGTATTTTGGTACGTTGAGAAGTTTTTGGTACGCTGGCAGAATAGTTGTGTTCACTAAAGCTGACGTAACTTGAGTTCCGTTAAGAGTTACGGGAGCTAATACCAGCCAAAACGTTCGCCTCAACGAGTTCTATACTTTTACTCGCCTAACAGCTAGTACCCTCCGGTTTGACCCCCAAATCCGCTTGGAAGACCTTCGTTTTTGAGTTCAAAGTTTTGACAATCGATTTTTAACTTCAAGATGAGTGATTTTCACACATTTTCAGCTGCTCAAACATCATTGCAAGCAATGATGAAATATGATAACGAGATAGGAACAACTCAAAATGTTCCTAATTTGCTACGATTGGAAGATTATCACAATTAGAAAAAACGATTTGAATCATACATATTTTCTCAAGATGTTGATTCTTGGATCCCAATTGAAAAAGAATACGAGTATCCGATGATAAGCCCGAGAAAGCCAAAGATGATAAGTGATTTTGATGCTGATGAAAAGAAATATTTTGCTAGATATAAGAAAACGTATTGCTTTCTTACAATGGCTTTACCTAAAGATTTGATGCATCAGTTTAAGAATTATACAATTTATAAGGAATTGTGGGATGCTATTGCTGAAAGATGTGAGGGTAATGAGCAATACAAGAAGACTCAGAAGAAAGTATTGAAGAAAGAATTTGATAATTTTGGACATTGTGATAATGAAAAGGTGTCAAATTTGATTGCAAGGTTTTCACACTTGATCAATGAACTTGACATTGTAGGTTTTAAGAAAGAGAGTGATGAATTGAAAGAGAAGTTTTTGGAAGCTCTACCCGAAAAGTGGGAAAATTATGTGATGATGTTGACTAATGATCCATGTTACTCAAATTGGACATTTAATCAATTGACTAGCAAGTTACAAGCTCGTGAAATGGAACTGATTGTGAATAATTCAGCACATCCATCCGTTCAAGTATTAATCCACCACCAACAGCTTTTCTTGCTAGAAAATCTGAACATTCTAGTTATTCTCTAGGTTGCAGTTTTACTATTCCTGATAAATCAACAAACAAGTCTACATCTGCTCAAGCAACTGAAGATCTAGCTGTTGTGTTATCGCTTTTATGTCATCTTCTTCTGGGTCAACTTTTAGTCAATTTGGTTTGTTTCCCGATGATTTATCTTAGATGGATGATGATCAGTTGCATAAGTTAGATTTAGATTGGTAGTTTGCTATGCTAGTTGAAAGAGGAAGACGGTTTATGAAGAAACATGGCAAGAATGCTATTATTCATGGAGACAAACTTAGATTAGATAAGTTAAAGCTTAAATGTTTCAAATGTTCAAAATTCGAACATTTTGCTCGTGAATGCAATCAATCCTCTTCCGAATCAAGTACTTCGGATAAGCATGATCCCAACAAAAATGGAAAAGCTATGATTTCTCAACTTGATGAACCTTATAATTGGTCTGAAGACTTTCCTGATGAATCTGCTTTTATAGCTATTGTGCAAGTTGCATCAAGTGATTCTGATTCTGAAGTTAGTGGGTATGAGTCAACGTGTGAATTTTATGCTAAAAAAGACAGAAAGATTCGGGAATTGATTCAAGAAAAAGAAGGGTTGATTGTTGGTATGAAGACGAAGGAAGAAGAATTAGAAAGTTTCAAGAAGAAGTTTGAAGATTCTGATGAGATTCTCAAGATAAATGAGAAATTAGTCAAGAAAAATAATGTTTTGATGGAAGAATTTGTAGAGCTTCAAACAAAATTGGATGAGATGGTTAGTGCAGATAAAGAACAAATTTTGAAATTGCAACTGAGAATGAAGAGTTGGTTAAAGTGTTGAGAAGTGGGAGAGTGAAGCAAAAGATGTCATTGGTGATTTTGATGCTTTATTTCAGAAATCCACTGCAAAATTCGAAGCTTTGAAGCAATCTTATAACGAACTCAAGAGAGAGTTTGATGAAGTTACTTCTGCAGAAAACCAACATCGATTGGTTCATTCGGAATTATAAGACAAAGTTATCAGTTTGAAAGAAGAAAATCAATTGCTGAAAAGAAACATTGAGATTCATGAGGGCAGGGTGAAGAAAATTACCCAAGAAGTGTATGATGCCCATGATCAGATGAGACAAGAGAAGTTTTTGTCTAATAGAGCTTCGGAACAATTGATTGAATCAGAAAAAGCATTGGGTGAAGCTCAAAAGAAAATATCTGATTTGAATGTTGAAGTGTTGGATCTTACGAGGCAGTTGAACAATTTGAAAAATTCACATTCTTTCACAAGTTACTTGTGCATAATCAAATTCCACATCCAGTTATTCATTCTAATGCTCTAGCTAATATTCATGTTTCTGATATAACTGGAGATTATTCTGAATTTGTGTCTGAGAAGTCGGAGAAGAAGTGAAATCTTCAATAACTGGTGAAACCACATTTGTTAAACTTGTTTCTGGTGGAACTGATGTAGTTGATAAAGAAATTTGTGATGACAAGTGATATGAATTATGATTCAATGCTTGCCACAAATGGGGCAAGAGCCAACTATAAATAAAACAATAAGTTACAGACAAGGACAAAAGAATGAGTAAACAATAATAATGAACCATAACAAAGAATATCCTATCTATTTGACTTGATATCCCCCCTTAAGCGAGACGGTGGTGGTCCGAGACGAAGTTTTTCCCGAAAGAACTCAAATTGAGGTCGAGATAGGCTTTTTGTAAAAATATCCGCCACTTGAAGCTTGGTAGGAATGAATTTGGTGTGAAGTTTGCCTGACGTTACTAGCTCACGAACAAAGTGGTAATCCAGATCAATGTGTTTGGCCCATTTGTGAGCAACGGGATTTTGAGTAAGAAACAACGCACTTTGATTGTCGCAAAGAAGTGTGGGACGATCGGGAGGAAGAGCATGTAACTCCCGTAGGACATGTGTAACCCAAATTATCTCAGCAGCAGCAGTGGCCATGGCTCTATACTCGGCTTCACAACTCGACCGAGCAACAGTCGGTTGTTTCTTGGCACTCCAGGATACGAGGTTACCTCCCAGAAATATAGAATAGCCATAGGTCGAGCGGCGAGTCTCGATGCAGCGAGCCCAATCCGAGTCAGAGTAACCCAGAATCACCATGTTTTTTGGTTTGGTAAAGGTCAAACCATGATCAATCGTCCCTTTAACATACCGAATAATTCTTTTTACGGCTTGAAAGTGAGCAACTGTTGGGACCTGTAGGAATTGACTAACTTGATTAACAGCATACGAGAGATCTGGACGAGTGATAGTAAGATATTGAAGTGCCCCAACAAGAGACCGATATCGAGTCGGGTCATCCAAAGTAACTCCTTCAGATGTCAGAACAAGTCCCGTAAACATAGGAGTTGGGACAGATTTGGCGGAAGATAGACCAGCACGATCCACAATTTCAGTCGCATATTTAGCTTGGTTCAAAAATAGGCCATCTTTCAAGTATGTTGTTTCGAGGCCTAAGAAATAATTTAATTCGCCTAGGTCTTTGGTGGCGAATTCATCATTTAACTTCCGAATGAAAGAGGACATGATGTCATCACGATTACCTGTCAATATTAAATAATCAACGTAAACAAGTAAGTATAGTATGCATGAGTCTTTGCGAAAAACAAAGAGCGATGGATCTGCTTTGCTGCATGTAAACCCGTTGTTTAGAAGAAATGATCTTAGGCGGTGGAACCAAGCACGAGGAGCTTGTTTAAGTCCATACAGGGCTTTGTTAAGGCGACACACGTGATTGGGAAAGTTGGGGTCAATGAACCCGGGGGGTTGCTCCATGAAGACTTGTTCGGTTAGAGAGCCATGTAAAAACGCATTGTTTACATCAAGTTGATGGAGTTTCCATCCATGTATAACAGCGAGAGAGAGAACAATACGTATGGTTGAAGCTTTGACCACAGGGCTGAATGTGTAAGTATAGTCCAAACCCGGAACTTGACTATAACCTTGTGCCACTAGACGAGCTTTATACCGTTCAATAGTCCCATCCGCTCGAAACTTTGTTCTAAATAGCCATTTAGATCCCACAACATTGTGCTCTTTGGGTCTTGGGACAAGGTTCCATGTGTTATTGGCACTAAGGGCATTCATTTCTTTAGTCATAGCATCGACCCAATGCTTGTGTTTTTGGGCTGATTTAAAACTTTTAGGATCGTGTTTGGGTGCTTGTGTTTGAGCATTAAGAGCATGATGCTTAGGTTTAAATATGCCATGTTTTGGACGAGTCATCATAGGGTGAATATTTGGGGTTAGAGGCTGATTGGAAGTGGTCACGGTGGTTTGAGAGGTAGTGTTTTGGGTAGAGTTCGAGTTTTGGTTAAGGTTTGAAGATGAATTAGGTGAACTGGGTGGGCTACTGGGATGGATTTGTGTAGGGGAACTAGGTGGGCTGTTTTAGGGGTTAAGTTGGGCCGAAGGAGGGGGTTTTTGGGGTGTTGATTCATCACACAGACTACAAGGTGAGCTGGGTGGGATTTTGCTTTTGATGACAGTGGGTATTGGAGTATGGTTCCCTTTTTGGTTTCTATTTTCTTCCAAAAAGGTGGTGATCACAAGTTTAGAATAATCACTAGAGGTCATATTTCCCTTAAAGGGAAATCACGATTCATCAAATTTGGCATGCCGCGTAATGTACACGCGATGTGTTCCCGGTTCAAGGCATTTAAATCCCTTGTGTTGGGAGCTATACCCAATAAAAATACACGGTAGGCTTCTAGGAGACAACTTATGATCGCCATAGTCACGTAAATAGGGGAAAACCCGACACCCAAAAACCTTAAAGTTGTTGTAAGAGGGTTTTTGAGTGAAGAGTATTTGAAAGGGTGAAGTGTTTTTAAGAGTTTTGGTTGGCAGTCGGTTTATTACAAAAATAGCCGAGCTAAAGGCTTCAACCCAATAACTTGTCGGGACTTGAGCGTTGAAAAGCATAGCTAATCCCGTTTCTACAACATGGCGATGCTTACGTTCAACACGCCCATTTTGTTGTGGAGTGTAAGGACACGAGAACCTATGGAATGTTCCATTTTGTTGAAAAAATTCTTTAACTTGATGGCTTGTGAATTCGGTACCCCCATCGCTTTGAAAAACCTTAAGTTTTCGTGAAAGTTGAGTTTCAACAAATTTAGTAAAGATGACCAATATGGAGTAAAATTCAGATTTTGCCTTGAGAGGATAAAACCATGTAAACCGAGAATGATCATCTACGAACGCCACATAGTAACGATATCCATGTATGGATGTGACCGGTGACGGACCCCAAAGATCACAGTGGACTAGATCAAGAGGATTAGATGCCCGATTCATGTTGTCATGAAAAGGAAGGCGATGACCTTTAGCTAATTGACAACTGTCACATAATATGGGTTTAGGTAATACCGAAGTAACATCAAACAACCAAGTTTGTTCAATAAAGAAACGACATCAAAAGATGCATGCCCTAAACGGGCATGCCAAATTTCAAAGGAGGCCGTAGCCTTTTTATTTAGAGCGGCACTAAGGGCTTGAGGTTCTTCCTTTAACACGTACAGTCCTTGTTCACACCGACCTTGGGCGAGCACCTGGTTCGAGTCCCGATCCTGAATATAAAAATAGGGGGTATGAGAATAAGACATCTAAATTATTTTGTGCCGTAAGTTTGCTAATAGATAGCAAATTTTTGGACAAATTTGGAACAATCAAAACATCATTTAGGTGGATATCCTTAGTGACGTTTGTATGTCCTATATGAGAAACTGCCAAAGTATTACCATTTCCAAACATCACATTTGAATTTCCAAAATACGGATGTGTGTGGGTAACGTGATTTGTGGAGGCTGCCATGTGATCAGTGGCACCGGAGTCGACAAACCAATCGGCTCCGCCAGAAGTAACATGGGAAGAATGGAAAGCTTAGGCCATCTGAGCCTCGGTGGGGGTATTTTCACGACGAATGGAGGTGTGAGAGGGGCATGATGGGGCAGCATGTCCTTCCAAACCGCACAACTGACACGGGTCATGAAAGCTAGATGCTTGATTACTAGAACCACCATAGGAGCCACGTCCACGATTTTGAGACCTGAAACGATTATTGTTTCCATGATAATTTCCATTGTTAGATCGACCACGATTGGAGTTAAAGTTGGAACCACGATTTCGATTAAAAGACCCTTGATTTCCACGACCCCTTTGGGCAGAAAAGGCAACAGTAGGGGCAACAGGTTGGACGCCCTGCTGTGTCAACTCGTGGCCTTCAGCAAGGGCAACAGCATCGCGATACATGAGACCAGGACGGGCTGCACTAATGGCAATGGTGAAGGTGGAAAAAGTGGGACCAAGGCCAGTTAGAAACCAGTGTACCTTATCAGTTTCTTCAACATTATGACCGATGGCAGCAAGACGGTCGCAAAGATCCTTGAACTGTCTACCGAATTCAGCAACAGTCTGATTACCCCGGGTCAGATTCCGAAGTTGATCTTTGAGATTTTGAACTCGTTCAATAGACGACTTACAATAAGCGGCTTCAAGAGCGACCCATATGTCACGAGCCGATGTCAGATTCAGCACCTCGGAGGCCGCCTCCTCCGATAAGGAGGTGAGGAGAATCAATACAGTCGTATCATCATCATTTTTCCACGATTTATAAAGAGGGTTTGGGACCTGTTTCTGATCGGTGATCACAGTTTCAGGAGGACACACAACACTTCCATCGACATGTGGTAGAAGATTTTGGATTTTTAGGAGGGGGTCATGTGATTCCTCCATAGGAGATAATTTGAGGAGTTTAGTTTGTGAGACAACATGTGCATCACAGTGTTCATTGATAGAAGATTTTCAGAGGATGAGGAGGCCATGGCGATGGAAAGCGGAAGGCGAAAAGGAGGGAGGGGAGGAGAAGAATAATCAGGCGGCGATTGATACCATGATATGAATTATGATTCAATGCTTGCCACAAATGGGGCAAGAGCCAACTATAAATAAAACAATAAGTTACAGACAAGGACAAAAGAATGAGTAAACAACAATAATGACCCATAACAAAGAATATCCTATCTATTTGACTTGATAACAAGATAATGGAAAAAGATGAAAAGTTGGTGTCTGATGAAAAATAGGCTGCTGAGTTGGTAGAAGCCAACAATTTGAAGGGTATTAAAGCTAAATTTATCCAGGCTGCTAAAGCTGGTCCTTCTAGTTCTCAAATTTATTTTTCAAAACTACCAGGTTACAAATGTTTAGGGTTAGGTAGTGAGGGCAAGAAATTTGAGAAGAAAGACAAGAAGAATATACCCAAGAAAGTTCCAAAGGAAAAGAAAGACACAAGTCTGGAACAAGTTTATTATTTGGCTCAAGTTTTCATGTCTACAATGGAGAAAGGGTTCGGAGGTAAGATTCAGAAGAAGGCTTCGTCTGAAAGTTCTGCTCGGGTTGCTCAACAAGTCAAGGATTATTCATCATCTGGATCAAATTCCACACCCCGAAGTCCTACATCCAAATGGGTTCATGCTAATCGGTTTCAAATATTTGATGATTCTTCTGATTCTTTTGAATCCAATGATAGATGCCCTTCATTTCAGGACAAACCACAATCTCAACGATCGTATCGTTTGTGCTATCAGTGTCGCCGAAAGGGACACATGGCAAAGAATTGTCCTGAAAATGTCAAAAGAACATTTTCTGAAAAAATTTACCACATTTATTGATGAATCAGGCATAATTTTTACTGAGTCTACACCTTCCAAATCAAAATCTAAAAGGAAACAATTTTTAAAATTTGATTCTAGTCTTGGTGGGTCATCACAGGATGATGACTCAGTAAAAACTGAAAAGGCAAAAATGCAGTGGCGACCTAAAGTGGTCAGCAAGGCTGCAAATGATTTTATTGAAGACACTGGTCGACTAGAAGCTGTGTGCTTCAAGTCATTTGAATACTAATCATTTAAATCCAGTGTGCAGGTTACTTCAAAAAGACCTGTCGGTGATTATGAAGTTCAAGCGTCAAATGATTGCTGATAGTGGAGTCTCCTGCGTAACTTAAATTCAATGATTCATATTACAAAACTGAAAATTTTTCTGAAAGCTTAAACTGAAAGGTATCAGTATCGAACGGTCAATTTTCTTTCTTTTAGATTTCGTATGTTGTTTAGAGGGAGAAAATTGAAAAACCAAAAATAGTTTATTTGTGTTTTAGTTAGAATGAAAAATCCAAAAATAGAGTTTTCATTTTAAGGGGGAGAAAATGATAAAATACAAAAATATTGAAAAACAGAAAATCAAAAACATTGAAAAATAAGAAATTGTATCTGACATATTTGGGAAATGATGGTACATTGGCTTATGGGTCTGACTCATGGATAAATTAGATGAAAAACCATAAGATCATTGTTCGATGTGCTTGGTAGGCTTGGCATTAAATCAGAAAGTATTCAGATGTGATATACATTAAATACAAATGCTTGACCACGTGGACAACATCTTGATGCGTATTTCAAGATATTGAAAAGATGTGTGAAAAAGAAAATGAGAAGTCACTGTGTAAAGTGTGTTCATTTTACAAAGATTTAAACTTGTTTGATTTTCTTTATTTTGTCAAACGACCTGACTCTCTCTGCATGTCCACAAGACCGACCTGATTGTTGTTCGTTTGACATTCTGCTTTAATTTTTTTGGTGTTTTGTATAACTCATCGGACTTTCTCTGCGTGTACGGAGGTACCGACCTGATTGTTGTTGGGTTATACAATTTTAACTTGTTTTTATTTTCTTATATTGTTAAATCCGAGGCCTTATCTGCGTATCGAAAGATCGACCTTAAGGTAGACGATTTAACGTTCTTATTTCTTTTTTGCATGGAACACAGTTCACTATATCATGAATTCAATCGATATGTGTTAAATCACAAGTGAAGTCACAAGGTGTGATAAGTGAATACATATCTGAGTATGTCTGATAGTGTGGAGTACACTGGTCAAAGCAAATCTAATCAATACAATAACATATCCAGATGTTATGAGTATGATTGTGCCTGAGTTTAAGTTGGACAAATTATACCAGCAATCGACATGACTTGTGTGTTGAAGGAATTGAAATTGAAGTGTAGTTCAGCATGTCATGACCAGTATGATCCCAAGTTGTGATCTTTCTCGCAAAAGACAAAAATAGTGTCTTATTCAGTATTGCATTTATATTTCATATCTGAAAAATCCCAAAAAGATTTTAGGTGTGTTTTAGCATAAACTTAGAAAAATCAAAAAGATTTTCGGTGTGTTTTGATGTAAAGTTTCAAAAAGCCAATAAGATTTTGTTTTTTATTTGTTTTCGACCAATCGATACACAATACAAAATTATGATTACAAAATCGATATCTTGGATTATCGAAGAGAAGTTTTGCGCCAAGATTAAATTAATTTTTCAAAAGAAAAGAAAGTCGCATTTCTGTCTTCGACCGTAGATCCACGTGACAATGTTTACCATAGAGCAGACTGTACTGGAATGATATTACGTAAAACCGATTAATTGATCATTGTAATGTTTTTGAATTTTGGCAAATTACAGTCTCAACAATATTTGGTTTTTGTCTTTATGTATTCTGTAATACTATGGATCTTAATTTTGAGTCAAGTATTTCCTTGTTTTGATTGTACCTGCAGTGTCTCCTCTCTTTGGACCAAACCAGAGTCGATAAAAGTAAAAAATAAACAAACAAAATCAACTGTTGCTTTAACAAACACAGTTACATATATAATCCAAAAGGTGTGATTCCATTAATACATTGATCTATAAAATTACAACTTAAAAACTACTAACTTAAAAGGGAGAAGAAGCGGCTGAAGACAAATCCCTCTTTGCTTTCTCACATGGTGCACTAGAGAGATTATCTGAATCATCATAACGGCTACTTGTTGCTGTTCAAGTGAAAGAGAGAACAAGTCCCTCTTTGCTTTCTCACATGCACTTGCTTCAGATCAAAAGGGAGAAGATGCTGCTGAAGAAAAATCAGGTTCATAGGGCCAAAAGGGAGAAAAGCACCTGAAGAATACAAGTGCTGCAAACCTGAACATGTGCCCTTACTGCTGAATGTTATTAAATTATATAATAACTTAAAATCTGCTCTTAGTAAAGCATTTGTATGAACCATTAGAGACTCCTCGTCTCTATGGTTTCCACAATAACTTAAAATCTCTCCCAGGAGATACAGTGTGCAACCTTTCCCTGCAAAAGAAAAAATTACCAAATCTGAGACGCAATTTTCAATCGAATTTCAGTGGTGAAGATGATAACTTACCGTCTTCTACATACGGATGAAGCCAATTCCACATTTTTTGCCGACGATGTTGGACGAAAAACAGAGAGGGAGAGACTGGGAGAAAAGGCGCATGGTGGAGATGATGATGAAAACTGATACATATATAAGTATATATCGATACTCAAGGGGCGCGATAGATGGAGATTTGAATGATAAAGTAAATGAAAAAGTAATGATTGTAAGCGCCGTCGACTGTTGGTCTTCTTTTAGCCACCCAAAATTGATATACCGTGACCATTTGTCATGATTTGTCACGCAAACAATGTTTAATATGAGTGGCCATATCACAAGATAATCAAACATGATAAACATATATAACCATCATATATTCAATTCTAACTACTAATATCATAACAAAATAAACATATAAAATATTGTTCTTAATTTGTTCATGAACATACACATCAATTAATTAATAATTCGGACCACTGCGATCTTCGGATATGTATCCTGAAATTGCATCGTCATCATCATCATCACGTCCTTCTTTAATCTGACCATTGTTTGCAGGATCTTGAACCCAATCGGCCACCGTATCCTTCACCTTTTGTTGAATGTCATTCCCGGAATCATTCCCATCTTTGTTAATCAAGGGAATTTCACTTAATTTTTTTAGAAAGTTCGTATCATAAGATCCCACAATTTCATGCACATAAATTTTTTTTACTCTCTTCTGTGTTCATGTATATCACTTCAATCTGGTTAATAGAGCTTAAATACTCCCAAGATTGGATAATTTCATCTTCATCTTCTTCATCGTCTTCATCTTCTTCATCTTCTTCATATACAAATTCATTGAATTTTGTATCAAGGACACGGAATAATTTTGTTGCCTCAACAAAGTAGGCAAAACAATCAGGAATCTTCTGCGCATGGAGTTGCCTCGGGATGTTCTTATCGTTGTTTTTAATAACAGATTTGTAGGACTTTAAGGATCTTCTCCTGTTACTATAAACCAAATAAATATGATTATTCTTCACATACCAGTAATTAAAGGAGCGTTGATTATCGGCCATTTGATACCAGAATTGGTGTAGAGAATTTGAGATCAAGAAAGGGATGGCGGTAAAGGAAAATAACAATGATGATATACATAGGGTAGCAAATTTGAACATGCTCGAATTGGTGTAAACGAAAAAGCGCGTTGTATTAGAGGGAAAAAAATCATCTCCTTTCGCCACGCGTTTAATATTTTACCGTGACCATAAAATAGATTTTTGTCACTCACAACCTACCATTTAGTCACGGTTAATATATGTGGCCATTAGTAATAGATTTTTGTCACTCACAACCTACTATTTAGTCACACAACCTAATAACAGTGGCCATATGTACTAGCTTTTAGCCACATAACTAATTAAAAACAATGGTCATTGCTCACATTTAGCCACGCATAATATTTACGTAATAGTTTTGTTTTTTTAATTACTAAGTAATAAAATCTACTCTTCCGTCACACAACATTATTTACACGTGGCTAAACATTCCTTTTTGGTCACATGAATAAAAAATCATAAGAATTTCGTGGCCGTTTGGTGCATTTCGCCATTAAGTGTGGCAAATAAGTGCCACATGTTTTTGTAAAACAGTGGCTAAAGCCACTACCCTGATTGTTGTTGTCACATAAACAAAAAAATACGTTGCTAAAAGGGTTCAAAGACTATATATTTGGCCACGGGTACTAAATATGTGTGGCTAAAACTAGTGTTTCTTACCTTTAGCCTAGTTTTTTTAAACCGTGGCTAGGCATTTTCGAAAAAACCGTGGCTAAAGCCACATTTTGACGTAGTGTAATCTTCCCCTTAAATAAGACTTTATCAATGATTTTTGGTTGTGTGAATAGGTGTTCTTTTTTGGTTCATCCGTATGTGTAGTCCCATTTTGTAATGTGTAAATGTGTGTATATATGTGTGGCCGCATTGATTAGACAAAGGACATGTCGGTCTCTTTGTGAACCGACGTATCCAGTGGCGAACTCAAGATTTTTTTTACGGGGTTCGGAATTTTTTTGGTGTTTGATCGTCACGTATCCCTTCTCCTGTATATATAAAACCATCGATATCCCATTAAGGGATCAATTGAATTTTGGAAATCAATAAAACGAATTGGTGCCAAGTGTGAATATGAGGTTTTCACCAACTTTGGACTAAAATAAAAATACAGATAACATAGGTTGTTGCCTCTGTATTTTATGGGTTTGTGTAGTACGTTGTGAGGTCTTTCCAACGCACCAAACCACGTCCAAATCCGAGCTCGTATGAATGAGATATCGAAGCTCAAGGTTGAAGTCTCGCAGCAGTGAAAGCTGCGAAAATAAGAGAGAAAATGCTAAGTATAGCATGTGAACTCATCCCATATTGGTTGGGGGATGAAACGTAAAGTAGTTTATAACGTGGGAACCTTACCAACCATTAATTTCCTTGAGTAGGACACATCCTTTGGACCCTGAGGGGTGTGAAAGTACCCCTAACTCGCAGTCACACACGCACGCGCGCATGCGTGGCGTGGGTGTATGAGGCGCAATGTGGCAATTTGATGGCGCACTTTTCACTTCGCATCGCCGCTTGAGAGCCGCCTTATTGTTCTTAAGTTCAAGCGGAAGTTGATCCGGTTGAAGTCCAGATGGACAGGTTCAAGCGGAATGTGAGTTGAACCGGAAGACTAGTTCAAGCGGAACCAGTTCAGCCGGAAAGAGGTTCAAGCGGACCTGGTCCACGTGGAACAGAGTTCAACCAGAAAATATTCCGGCTGAAGTTTAAGCGGAAGGTTGGTCCGGAAGCGCCAGTTCAACCGAAAAACAGCTGTTACGTGGAATTCCTCCGGAATGACAGCTGTAAACGCGTTTTTGAGCTAATTAAGGTAATTCCGTGTTAATTAGAAATCAATTTACATTAAAGACGTTTAATGCAAAGTTTGACTATGAATTATTTTGATTGCTCTCCAAGGCTCCCCACCACTATAAATACAACCTCATTAGTTGAGGCAAAACACACAGACTTCGCATAACTCTTCATCTCTCTAATATTCTCACTTCTTCTTCTTCTTCCAATATTCATCATGTTTGTCAGGTTCTTCGAGAACTCAAAGGTACTTTCAAGCTTAGAGTTATCTCGGCCGTACAATACGGTTTAGGCGATTGTACCCTGGGAAACAAAACGGATCTTCGGTTTCAAGGGACCCGGGTTTTGACCCGAAGCCTTCGCCAAAAGCTTTTTCGTTTTCTTCTTTTCTTCAAAACGTTTTCAAAACCTTTTTCATCAAGTTGTTTAATAGGTGTTTTCAAAAGCATTATCGAAACCTTCAGTTTGTTTTTCTTAAGTAATTCTTGTTGCATGTTTCTTTCTTTTTTCTTTTCTCTTGTAAGTATTATTTCATTTCCGTTGTAATCCTATTGTAAGTTATTTCTTTTATTTCCTTGTATTGTAATCATTCAATTTTCCCTATAATTGTACAATACAGTTTAGGCGATTGTACCTTGGGAAACAAAATGCATCTTCGGTAGACCCGGAATTTGTTTCAAGGGACCCGGGTTTTGACCCGAAGCCTTCGCCAAAAGCTTTTTCGTTTTCTTTTTTTCTCTAAAACTTTTTCAAAACCTTTTTCATCAAGTTGTTTAATAGGTGTTTTCAAAACCATTATCTGAAACCTTATGTTTGTTTTTCTTAAGTAATTCTTGTTGCATGTGTCTTTCTTTTGTCTTTTCTCTTGTAAGTATTATTTCATTTCCGTTGCAATCCTATTGTAAGTTATTTCTTTTATTTCCTTGTATTGTAATCATTCATTTTTTCCTATAATTGTAATAGGAGTAGAATTTCTTTTCATTGTATTGTAATAGAAAATGTATAATTTTGTTTCTTGTAATCGTACTAAAAATAAAAAGTATTTATTTTATTTAAACTTGCGAACGGTATTCCTACAGTTCTTGTATCACTATCAAGTTTATCAATTTGATTCTCTATCAAATTATATTTGATAAACAAACATGGGTGATACAAATATTGGTAATCAAAATGTTCCAACAAAGGGTCCTAAGTTTTTAAACTTCCACTGTCCGATGCTAAGTTCGACAAACACTCCAATTTGGGTGCTTAAGGTTAATATCATTTTAGAAGCCAACCGGTTATGTGAAAACTATAGAACCCGCTGAAAGAACAATTTGATCCTAGAAAGGACAAAATGGTAATTGCATACTTGTTCCAATCAATTTCTAAAGAGCAAGTCTTGCAAGTGGCCAAACATACTAGTGCTAGGACAAATTGAGATGCTTTTAAAACTAGGTATGTTGGGGTTGATCATGTGCAAAAAGCACGTCTTCAAACCCTAAAACCTGAATCTGAAATGTTGCAAATGAAATACAATAGAGGGTTTATTAGGAAAATGTCTAGTATTGTCACCATGGCCACAAATCTAGGTTCTACGCATGATGATGCTACTTTAGTACGTAAGGTTTTGACTTCTATGCACGAACGATTCATTCACATAGTATCATCAACAGAACAATACTCAGATTTAGATACTATGATCCTAGACAAAGCTATAGGAAGACTTAAGATGTATGAAGAAAGATAAATGTAAAGATGGGAAAACAAACTGACACCTCTGACAAACTACTACTTACCGAACACGAGGGTAACATAGGTAGAGGACGATCCATTAAGGAGGATTTCAATCTTCACGTGGACGAGGACGGGGAAAAGACAGATTAACCTGGATGACGATTTGGCAACAAATCATACAAAACCTTTAAAAACAGTAATTATAACAAATCACATCCTCCCTAAGACAAAAACAAAACCACTACAGAACCAAATAAACCAACATGTTATAATTGTGGTAAACGTGACCATTATGCCACAAAATGCACTATTCCAAAACAAAAACAAGAATTCTCAAACCTCGTCAAAGACATCGAACCTACATTTCATATGGCTTACACTCAAAATTCTGATAAGCCACTAAAAGTCTTTCTAAACGACAACTACAGTCTATGATAGGCAGACAATGGAGCTAGCAATCATATGACTGGAATACATTCTCGGTTATCTGAACTTGATGAGTGTATTAGTGGCATTGTACGTTTTAGTGATTGATCATATGTGGAAATCAAAGGAAAAGGCTCAATTACCTTATACTGCAAAACTGTGGAACAGCGTCTCATTCCTTAGTTTTACTACATACAAAGTCTGAAAAGCAACATTCCGAGCCTAGGTCAATTGTCCTAAAATGGTTTTAAAATAATAATGGAAAACGGTCTTATATATATTTTTTATGATCAAAGTAAAAGACTATTGTAGGTCCCGAAAACGGTCCTCACGCGATATCTAATCCAATCAAGACCGTGCGGAATCCAGTTTGATTGGTGATTCAAGAACAATCGATTAATAAAGTAAATAAGCAATGAAAAACAATATGAAATACAAACCGATTGATGAACACTTGATTAGAAAACCTTTGTTGCACTACACAAATCTCGAAAATTCTCCTTAGAGAATTTCGTGGACACCCTCTCCCAACACCCTAAAATCTGCAACCTTAAACCCCTAGATTAGCTATCCTTATATAGGGGGAGACTAGCTTGGAAAACAAGCTAATCTATCTTTGGTAACCCTAATTACCCACTAATTCCCGTTTTTTACCATATAGGCCCACTAAACTCCCTCTAAACATTGTTTAATTGAGCCCAACCACATCTAAATTGGCCCAGTGACCCAATATAACCATAACCCAGCTAATCTCTACCTATTCTATCACATAGGCCTTCAAAATAGTCCGCCAAGTGATGATTAAATACACAAGACATAAATTATTCCCTTACAATCTTCCCCTTGGCTTGTGATATTAAATGTCTTCTACTTTTAATCTTTAGAACTTGCGTTCTTCACCTTGGCTTGAGCATGGGTTGGTGAAGATTCCTTTCTTTAACAATCTTCATTGGGCAACAACAAATAACTTTAGGGAGTGTTCTCTCAATCAGCATTAGCTTGGACTTCAAATGATGAACATGTAATAAGAGGAGGATTCTCAAATACTTGCCCCTTCTTGAAAACTGTTGAGTCCTTGCTGAATCATCAGTAACTGTCTTGACTTGCCATTAACTACAGAGGTTAAATTTTGAAAACCTCTATCTTGGCATTCTTGATTGTAGATCTTTGAACTGACAGCATTTAGCTTCCCCTCAACTCGTGAACAGTGTCTTTTGAGTCTTTGGAAGCTTTTCTTGAACAACCAACAAACTTCCCCTAAGCATAAGGTAAGTCCTTTTTCGGCTGGTTCTTCAACTTGATCAGCAGCAGAGTTCTTGCTTTGATCAACCGAGTCCTTGATTTTTTTTCATGAGTTGTTTTTTTTCCAGTTAACCTGTCAAGCACAACATGTAACAAACACTAACCAGACAATGATGACTGGTTATCAGGTTAGCATTACTTAACCAAACAACTTTCCCTGAACCCGAGGACTCTTTTTATTATCTCCCCCTGAGGTTTTGAGGGAGGGTCAAACTTTCTTGCATAAAACCCATAAAAATTTTATTTAAACTTCTCAAATCAACCTGACCAATTCATAAACTTAAGATAACACAAAAGAAACAAAACAAACATACCAAATTACTAAACGAGAAGGTTTTATTTTGGGATCAAACCGTCTTTGTCTGAACTGAGGAACCCTTTTCAGCATCTGTTACTCGAACACGTCCAGTCGATTGCCAGTATATTGGTCCTTCTTAAACCCATGTTCCTCATTTTCCCGGTTGTTTGTCACTTATTTATCTTTTAGGTGCATTAATTATGAACATCCGACAGTCACACACAAATCCTAGGTAATTAATATGTGCAGTCTATCAAGCTTGATCATTCCCTACCACATATTTTCACATTCCCATATCCAGAGTTTTGAATCTTTTCTCGAGACTTGGTTGACAAGAGAAAGAACAGATCATAAAAGAGATAGGAATAATATACAAAGACTTGTATGATTTCAACTCAGAGGCGTTTATCAGTCAGGTGGTAACCTTTCATCAAACACATAAGCCTAGTCACAAAGTCAGGGCTAAAGGGTTTTGGACGCTAGAGGGTCTCTTTTGTTGTGCACATTGGCATCTTTTGGGGTGTAAATTATATACAGTGATCTGCAAGCACGTTAATCCAGACTAACCAGGTCTTTGCTCACGCAAAACAGAGGAAAATCTGATTAACACGTCAACCATTCTACACCAGGTCATTGCTCACGCAAAGAAAAGGCAAGACTTGACCTAAGTGTGTATTTCCCGTCAAATGACATACTTTATCTTTAAGTGTTGTGACCCATATCTTTGTTTTTGGAACTGAGCCTACCGAGCACATCACCTTGGATCATGTCTTTCACTTTTGCCTTACGCGTGTCAGTCATTCTGAGATCGAAAATATTTCACTTCCCTGCCTTCTCAAACACAAACAAAAGATTAAAAATTAAAAAGCACAATTTTTGAGGGGTCAACTATTTTATCTTTTCTATTCTTCCCCTTGCTTTTTGATTTTTAAAATCAACACACATTTTTTTTTAATTTATTTTTTTATTTTTTATTATTTTTTATTATTGACACACAGGCACATCACTAAATATCTACTAAAACTGGCCAAGCTAACCTTCAAAGTTTATCTTTTGAAAATTTTCTAAAACAAACAATTAGCCAAGAAACAAACAATTCAGACAGTACCTTGCTGATTTTTTTTCAGATTTACCTCTCACAAGGAAACATTCCCCCCATAAAGATCTGCATGTCATGAAGTGAAGAGATACCTCATTTCCTGTGCCTGGAACAATCACTAAGCAAACAAGGTAATTGAAAGTCCTCCTTGACTGTTCCTGCACAAGGTGAGAGATCAGTTAGCCAATGGAACCCAGGCCATAGTGGTTCTGGGTAGACCTGATGAATCAACGAAAGTTACTTCTTTTAAACACATGCCCTTTGTAAAATCAGGAATTGGAGTTGTGGGTGCCATAGATTTAAGTTTCCAAATTTGAGGTGATTTATGAGTTGTTTTAGTCCCTTTTGGAATAATGACTTTAGGTTTTTCAACCTTTTTCATTTCAGGTTTTTTTCTCAAAACAGCTTTAGTTACCTTTGGAGGGGCAACTTTAGGTTTTTTAACATTGCGTTGTTTTGAAATTGGTTTTTTGAACTTTTTATGAAAATTTTCATAATTTGGAAAAGCATATTTTTGATTTGAAATTTTTCTCTGCTCTTTGGCAGCGCCCCAATGTTGATCAGAGGGTTTTATCTTAGGAGAAACAGTCTTCATAGCCTTAGGTGGTTGCACCTTCATTGGCTTAGACTTAACTGATTCTTGAGATGAAACACTTTGACTTCGTGGATAATATGGCTCATAGGGGCGATAGAGACAATTTCGGGCAATGTGACCAGGATTGCCACAATTAAAGCAAGTTTGCTTCTTCAGGTAGAAGTCAGAAGTGTGACAGTTTGAGCTGTATGGCTTTGATGGAGAGGCATTGAGATTCGGTTGCATGTTTAGAAAGACTCCAGATCTCCAGTTGTTCGATCTTTCTGACCTTGATCCATTTCCGTTGAATCTTTTCTGGTTCGTTGAAAACTGAGCAGAACTAGACATTTGACCTTTTGGGCCCACTGGTTTCTTTGAGAAAGTTGTTTTGCCACTGCATGAGCCCACTGATGAGTTTGGAGACTTGTTTGTCATCTTGGGCCTTTCAATCTTGATTGGAACGGAATTTGGAGGCTTGATGGTGATCTTGGGCCTTATACTCTTAATGTGAGATGATAAACCACCATCATGACCCAAGCCTTTGAACTTAGTGGTGAATGAGGGTCGCTCTTCTCCTTCAATCGGAATGAACATAGACCCTGCTGTCATGAATATCTTACCATTGGGCCTTGTAGTCATCACTACTCGTTCCCGCTTTACCTCATCCACAACTTTGGAATAAGGAGTCTCGATTTTTGGATAAGGAACCAACTTTTCTTCATCAG
>JBCNJP010000012.1:78449398-78560398 GCA_039602395.1 Deinandra increscens subsp. villosa | reverse complement strand
TTATAACATCATATATCAGTATATGTTAATTTTAGGTGAAAGGTTTTGTTTGCTTTGTGCAGTGTAAATTGATGTTGCTATTCACATTAGCATCAAATTGAGAAAAAACCATGAGTCTCAAGATAGTTCGACAACCAACAAGAAACTGGTTGGATCTCCCATCAGAATTAACGGCTAATATTCTCTACAGAATTGGTGTCTTGAACATTCTTCTGAGTGCCCAGAAAGTATGCACTGCTTGGCGTAAAATCTGCAAGGACCCTGCTATGTGGACAATTGTTTGCATAGATGCTGTTTCAGATCGACATAATGATATCCATTATACTGATTTGTGTAAGCATGTTGTTGATAGAAGCCAAGGCCAACTGGTTGATATCACCATCTCGGGATTCCTCTTTGATGAGATTTTTCGATACATTGCTAACAGGTATGTGAGCTAAGTTGATGTTGTGTATAAGTTATAAAGCATGAACTACATTTTGGTGAACAAAGTTTTAACTTGCTTTTTACCTTTCCAAATTTGATATTATAATGAGATTATACTAATTTACTGTAATTGTCTTTCTAATTCTTTTACTTATTTTCACTGGATATAATATTCGAAGTGTATTGAAAACTCAAAAGGGTTTATCTTTCCGCTGTGAAAGATATCAGGTTTTTAACGATTAAATTCTTCTTGCTTGCTCTTTGATTTCAAGATCAAATCCAATTCTCAGTATGCACCATTTATGATATTTTCTTTTTATTGGATCTGTTACTTTGAGTGCAGATCTAGTCTACTCAAACGTCTCATTTTCGTATGCTGTGATGAATATACGAATGGCATCTGGACCGAATGTTTGAAGAAATTCCCATTATTGGAGGAACTCAGCCTTTACGTGACACCAGCCTCAAAAGAAGCTATTGAAACAGCTGGCCGTTATTGCTCCAAGCTTAAAACACTCAAAGTGAATCAAGATTTTATATTCTGGGAGGGATATTATGATGAGGAGCCTATAACTAGTCTTGATGAAGAACATATTTGTGATGAGATAGCTATGGCTATTGGGCTAAACTTACATGACTTAAGGCACCTTGAACTAATCGGGAACACCATGTCGAATGAAGGGTTGGAGATGATTCTGGATGGTTGTCATCACCTTGAATCACTTGATTTACGTGCATGCTTGTTTATCGACCTCAAAGGAGACTTGGGGAAAAGATGTTTACAGCAGATTAAATGTCTAAAACTCCCTGATGATTCTCTTGAAGGATGCCCATATATTTATGGAAATAATGGCATGGCACGTAATGTATCTGTGGAAGGATTTGAATCTGACATGGAATCTGAAGAAGTAATTGAAGATGAATCTAACATAGAATCTGAAGAAGAATTTGACAATGAATCTGATGAATAATTTCTTAAGACAAATGTGAGTTGGTGAGGTGTATGGATGTTACCATGAAAATAAATTACGAAAACATATCTCACTTGATTTACGTGCGTGCTTGTTTACCCAAAGTGTTACTATTCAATTCTAACTTCGGTAGGCTTACAAACGGGAAATAGACAGATTCAAAATTGCAGAAATGCTGTTAATCTACAACACCTTTTTCACAATCTTTTGTTCTTCCATCAGACCACAAACTCAATAACTATCAAACATAAAGAAAATGAAAATAAAAACAATATAAAAAAAGCAAATACCTTTCATTTGAGGATCATCATAGCCACCCAACGTATGCATGAGCTCATCAATTTATCAGACATTACACCAGTAGGATCACAACCAACAGATTTAAGATAAGCTAAAGACAGATGAGCATAAGGTAGTAAAGGTAAATGAACATTTCCACCAAGATTTCTAACCTTTGCTAAGGCTACCCGTAATGGGGCGTTATGGGGCAAAAAAAGAGCCCATAACGCCCCTGATAACGCCCCGCCCCACTACGCAGGGGCGTTATGGGGCGTTATGAAGCTAAAATTCGAGAGGGGCGTGAGGGAGATAACACTGAAAGGGGGAGGTATGTGGGGCGTTATGGGGGCTTTATCCACTACACCATAAAGCCCCATAAAGCCCATTGTCCAGTCATCGTCCACATGGCGGATAACGCCCCATTTGCGGCCTTATCCACTACACTTAGCCTAAAGGTGTTACAAAGACACATCCAAATATTAGTAGCTCTGCACAACCCCTGCAAACATAGTCATAAAAACTCTTATAAACAATAAGTCAACAACAAAAGGACAGTTAGTAGTAGTAGTATGAGGATCCACACAAATTAGTAAATAGGTAAGAGCCAATTTTCTTGCTTAGACCACCGAAGAACTGCTACATTTATAATTAGGTAAGAGTAAGTAATTTCCCACCTCGACAATCATTAAGTAAAAGACCATTAACCATAAGTAAAGGCTTAGATCTTGAGAATCGTCATAGCGAAAAACATCAAAGGATCGAATGAAGGTAAACCCATCCAACTAAAAGACCATTAACCAAGTGAAAGATCATTATAATTTTTAACAACAACTAAAAAATAGAGGCTCAGATTGTGAAACACAATCATCATTGCCTCTGTAAACCCATAAACAACTCAGATCTGGGGGCTGCAATAAACGCCCTCCCCTCACCAGATTAACATCATGGCCATATCACTACGAATCATGCGAATCAGGAAGAACATTAAGTAAAATAGTCAGACTCTTTAATGGTTATCATCACTTATCATTTTCTGCCATTAGCATCATCGTCAAGCCCATTAGAGCTCACTTGTGTATACTCTTTCATGACTAAAAAGTACATTTATTTTGTTTTAAAATAGCCGGCTCAGATCATCGAGGGGAACACTAAAGAATCTGCTATGGCTGCAAAAATTATTCCCCTCGCCAAAACACAAATATTTTATCCTCGACCATTTAAGGAAATAGCCAAACAATGTGTTATGGCTGCAAAAATGATTTGCCATGCCAAAACACAATCTATGAAGCTGATATCATAGTTATGGTGAACCGTAGTTGTGTAATTACAAAAGTTGATGTCTATTGCACATCACAACACTCCAAGTTTTACTTATATCATACTCTTAAAATATAGACATATATACAATTCACATGATGGAAATATAGATGTTTATGTTGTGAATGGTGAGAGGCTAATCTAATGTTATGAGATTTTGGAATTGATGGGAGGTATTTTTAGCCATTCGTCCTTTCTATTAATTATGTAAACCTCTTCTCTTAGAGAACATCATAAAAAATTTCCTTTAAAATATTTTTGCAACATAAGCCCGAACGTCAGCAGATGTTTCTTGTAAGTGTTTTTTTTTCCGAGTTTATGAAACCTCTTTGATTTTTCTGTATGTTGCATCTATTTTTTAGGGTATAAGAAATTGTATTAGCATTCACAGCTCATTCCCTATCCTTATCCCTATAATTTATATAGAGTTAATTACGGATTGAGTCCCTGTGGTTTGTAAACCTTTTTGAATTGAGTCCAAAGGTTCAGAAATTTTCATCTGGAAGTCTGAGGTTTGTATTTCTTTGCTATTTGAGTCCCTGGGCCTAACGGAGTTAAAATTTTCTGTTAACTAAAAGGGTATTATAGTAATTTTACACATCAAGAGCTATTTATGTAAATTAGTAAAGTTTATACAATGCAGGGGCTATTTTGTAATTTAAATAATGTTTTTGTCTTCACACACATACACGTTCAGACTAAAGAAAGAGAAAGAAAGTAGAAAAAGAAGATAGAAGAAGGAAGGTCGGCTTCCTGCCGGCCGACTAGGGTTTATGGAAGATGTAAGGCGGCGTTAGATTGATGGCTATGAGAGTGGCAGACACCGCAAGCAGTGGTAGCGACATCCGATCTCGACCGTCGAATCGAAATGATGAAACTGCAGGTCGATCTCAACCGTCGAATCCACGACCAGAAACTCGCTCGCGAGATTGCTCAAATGCCGGAGGAACAGTGGCAAGTCGCCGGTGACGATTTCGAGCGTCCGTTAGGTGAAGGTTGTTCTTCTTCCAACAACAAATATATCCGGAGGTATTTAGGGTTTATTTTTAAGGGTTTGTGGGGTCAAGAGAGCAGTGGCGGATCTAGGATTTTTTTTTACTGGGTTCACTATTTTTTTGGTAATCAGAATTCTAACAACCAAATATCAAAATTTTGGGTTTGGTCGGTTCGGGTCGGGTAAGATAGATAACACAATAACAATACGAATATTTGATGGTTTTCTTGTGAAATATCTTTCGGTATTCATTATACCTAATTCGCAATTTCACAAATCTATTAACATTTAACAAATCAAGAACCAAATTAGTTAAAAAAAAAAAAACCTAAATCAATGAATTCATCAAACTAAAGAACAAACAACCACTAAGAGTCTAAGAAGTAAGAAGAAATTCAACTATTTAACAACCTAAATGAATTAATATATAATCAATTAAGAAAAAAAACCCAAAACTTACTTATGACTTGTGAGATTATGAGATTATGGAAATTGAAGGTCGCGAGCCGGATTAAAAGTAAAAAAAATTAAAAGTAAAAAAATGTCTTATAATCTGTATAGAAAAAAATTCAAAGTAAAAAAAATGAAAGAAAAGAGAATTGAACCTGAGACCCTTTGTTTGAAATGTATGTCGCATACCAGTCGACCTCAGCTTCTTTTGTTAATAGTATTGGAGGCCTTAACTTTTAAAGGCTAAAAGACCCTAATGTCTTATATCTGTTTAAAAGAAATTAAATGTAAAAAGATGGAAAGAAACGGAATCGAACCCGAGACCTTATGTTTAAAACGAACGACGCATACCAAATGAGCTAGGCGTGTTTTGGTAGTAACGATTCACTCCTCTTATTTATATGGATTCACTCCTAGAATCATGTATATATTAACACTAAAAATTCGAAAGTCACTGGGTTCCCGTGAACCCGGTGGATCCAACGTAGATCCGCCCCTGCAAGAGAGAGTTCATGGTCCTGGTTCTTCAAATAATGTTTATGTGATTAAAATTCTAGGCGTTTTAGCCTTTCCGTTTACTTGGTTTAATATGTTATATGATCCGATTTCGATGTGAAATTAATTGTTTCAGTTCTGAATTAAATCAATACGGTGGTTGAGTTCTGTTGTAGGTGTCCACTAAAATGGTATTTTGAGAGGGGTTTGTTACGAGTTATTGCGATTAGCATCTTTTGGCGGTTTTGAGGCTAGGAAATTAAAGATGCAATCGAGGTCGTATACGAATCTTCTAGAGTTGGCTTCGGGGAATTTCCAGGTAATGGGGCGAGAACGGGTGAAGCAAAAGATGCCGCGAGTTATGACTGTTCCTGGAAGTATGTATGTATTTGTGAATGATAATTCCAGAGATAGTCCTTTTACATTTGCAAGTTACTGAAATAACCCCTGTATTTTTATAACCTTATTAATTTACAAAAATAGCCCCTGATATGTAAAATTACTATAATACCCTTTGAGTTAACAGAAAATTTTAACTCCGTTAGGCCCAAGGACTCAAATAGCAAAAAAATACAAACCTCAGACTTCCAAATGAAAATTTCTGAACCTTTGGACTCAATTCAAAAAGGTTTGCAAACCACAGGGACGCAATCCGTAATTAACTCATTTATATATTTATCATTATTTTTGCTCTCTCTTCCACTCACGATTACAATTAAATAATATTTTTTTATACCTTTATCATTACATTTTCTCTCTTTTCAAACCTTAAATTTTAAAGATTCACCAGATTTTTTCCCAAATATAGGGATTACCTAGATTTTTCCTTAAATATTTCTCTCTCTTCTATTTACAACCACTCAAAACTACACCTTAAATTTTAAGGTTTACCCTCACAACCTTATAGGGAATGGGATGTGAATGCTGTGCGTTATAAATTAGCTTATTGACGTTACCAAACGGGGCTTTTTAAAAAAGCTAGTCTTTTTTAAAGCCACGTTTGGTAATGTCAAAAAGCTAGCTTATAGCTTATAAGCTAGCTTATAGCTTATAAGCTAGCTTTTAGCTAGTTGGAGTAGCGTTTCAACTAGCTTTTATAATATTTTCAGTTTTATCATTCCCTAACTAATTATTTAAACTTTGTTTTTAAATTTTAATTTAATACATGTACTTTTATGTCATTTTATATTTTTCAGCTAGTTTTTACCAAACGTTTTTTTTATCAGTTAGTTTATCAACTAGCTTATAGTTTATCATCTAGCTAATCAGTTAGCAGCTAGCAGCTAGCTTTTCAGCTAATGCGTCAAACACATCCTAAATATTACATCTTTATAATTATTTTTATGATGGAGGTTCTTCAAGCAATGGTGATTTTCTTACATGGCAAACAATTGCGACAATATTAAACGGTTTCTACATTTGATCTTCGGTGTAGATATTTTTTTGAACGGCCAACGAAAATATTATTAACAAACACTACCAAGTAGGTAGCCAAAAGTTTACAACGCCAAAAATCACACAATACACACCAAAAAGAGAAACACCAGGACTACAAAATGTTAAAACTACGCCATTCCCTCCATTCGATCTTCACCTTGGATCTATGTTTTAGCCAAAGAAAACCAAGCTCCTTAATACCAATAACCATTTTACTAAGAGAGACTTGAGCACCATCAAATATTGTTTCATTCCGCGCTTTCCATATCAACCATACTGCCGTATAGATCACCAATTGCACCACCTTTTCTTCGGTGTAGATAATAAAATGATGTAATTTAGCATTTTTATGGGTTCAGTGTAGCATTTAAACGTTTTTCTTTATTTTATAGTCGATATTGACAAACAGAATCTCAATTCTCAAGATTCATACTTTGATTATTCCAATAACATGTTCATTAGTTAAATATTCTTGGTTCACCAGCTGAAGCACGACAATATGCTTAACTTAGTGACAGATATGTATGTCTCTAACTCAGAAGGTAATATTTAGACTTAGAATGGAGTAATTAGAAATAGATTTAAAATGTACTTAATTGAATTAGATTTAAATGTTCTTATAATCAACGTAGGCAAAAAAAAAAAAAAATACACTTGTGCGATAGCCAAAATATGTATTTCTCTTACTAAAAAATGTAGTGTTTAACTTAAGAGTTAATTACACGGTTAGTACCTGTGGTTTACCCATAGTAACAACCTGGGGTACTAACTTCTGGATGTAACAACATAAGGTAGCAACTTTTAATTTTGTTTCATAAAGGGGTATTAAGCTAACACCCCGTTAACTTTTAACGGCAAACCCACCCACGTGACAAAAACGTGAGGGCAATTTTGACAGTTTAACATTACCCCACAATTTAAAACCCATCGATCCAGATCCAAACCTCAATTCTCTGGCGTTCTCTTCTCCGATCGTCTCAGAACGGCCAGAAACCCTAATTCGGAGATGATTGGAGAAGAGAACAACCGGAGAATTGAGGTTTGGATTTGGATCGATGGGTTTTAATATGTGGGGTAATGTTAAATTGTCAAAATTGCCCTCACATTTTTGTCACGTGGGGGGGGGGGGGGGGGCTTGCCGTTAAAAGTTAACGGTGTGTTGGCTTAGTACCCCTTTATAAAACAAAATTAAAAGTTGCTACCTTATGTTGTTACATCCAGAAGTTAGTACCCCAGGTTGTTACTATGGGTAAACTACATGTACTAACTGTGTAATTAACTCTTGATTTAATTTTCACACAGGAAGTACATTTACAATCGATAGAGTATAATTGCATTTATTAGAAAAATATTTTTAAAAGAACTTCTCGTGTAACAAACGGGCTACATTTTGCAAAAATTATCAAGTGTCATTAATATAGTAACCTCCATGAATTATTATCGATATATTTAGGGTCATTAAAATTCAGTTTTTCTTATATATACACATCGTCTTAAATGTAATAATATTGTTTGATGGCAAGAGCGATATTGACATCTACGAATGAGATAATGTACGAGATTAATGACCGGTTGCTATTGGTCATTTCAGGTGAGGGAAAATAGTATTTGAGTTCAGATTCTCCATGCCAAACAGAGGATGTTCAAGACATTGTTCATCAAAATATTTACTAACCCGATTTCCTTAATGAATTATAATTAGTGGGTTTGCCAAGCCACGGGGTAGTTATAAAAGTCGTTGTGCTTGTTATGCTACTAAAAAATTTTGTTAAAGAAATGGTCTTTGTAACGTTACTCGACTTCAGATTGTTTCTTTTGGAAAATGTGTGATAGAACCGGAAATAATGTAGGTGTTCGTACATTTTAATCCAAGGATTTCAACGTCTCCTTCAGATAAAAAGATTCATTTTAATTAAAAAAAATAAATAATTTCTAATCGCGATATGTTTTGGAATAACCGTCAATAATAATCAGGGTCAGTCATTTTTAAAAGTTGGTTTGTATTTTAAAGAATCGATGTTTCAGTCATGGACAATTGTACGTCGCACTATCAATAGTGGAGAGCATATATGGACTCAGATTTTTAATATTCGATGAAGATGCAAAATGGCAAACTAGACGTTAGATATAGTATAAATCTGTATTTTTTAATTTATAAATTTTAGATACTTTTTATTTACTTTAATAGTTTTTTTAATTCCCATAACTTTAATAAAATTTACGATAGATTATTATTATTATTATTATTATTATTATTATTATTATTATTATTATTATTATTATTATTATTATTATTATTATTATTATTATTATTTCAAACGACCGTCGTGCGACGCACGAGTATCAAGTACTATTATGATATATAAATAGGAATTTTTTATAACCCCCCCTAAAATCTATTGGTTACCCACCATATGCAACCTCAAAAACACTCCTGCATAATTCACGCACATTAGGGCAGACGAAGTGAGCCCGGCTTCACCGACTACCGCGATAACACCGTCGTCACTATCGCGGCTACCTTGGGCAGCTTCCAATCACGGCTACTTCTAGCCGTTGCAGCTTGACAATAAAATAATGAGAGATCCGTTGGGGGGGGGGGGGGGGGGTTGAGCATTGGCTGAGTAAAAAAAACAAATTAAATTTAATTTATTAATCAATATAAATACCTATTCATGCCTCCCATTTTTTCAGATTTCTTTCACCACTTCTTCCCCACTATTCTACCATTTCTTCATAACCATTCTAACATGAGATGAATGTCAATTCTCCCACCCGACTCTTCGACATCCTCGAAGTCCTCAACCGACGACGTTGGAGATATCGAATTCCTCTCTCTAGTTGTCTCAACCTCGATGGAACTAGAATGTGACCCTCCAAAAAACGGAGATATATTTCACGAGATCGTATAGAGGCTAAAGATCGAATAATGAGGCATTACTTTAACGAGAACGCCTTGTATAATGAAGTAATTTTCGAACACAGATTCCGGATGTCAAAAAGATTGTTTTTAAAGCTCGTTGCTGACGTAAGCCAACATAATGAGTACTTTCACGAATGTATGGACGCGCGGGGGAGGGAAAGCTTCTCGTCTATACACAAATGCACCTTTGTCATTCGTTAACTCGCGTACGGTAACGTTCCTGACGAATACGATGAATATTTAGCTATGTTTGAGAGAACCTCACGCGAAACACTAGACCATTTTGTCACTTCAATTTACGATCTTAAAGCAACATGATGTTAAAAGATGAAGGAAAAGCAATATCGACGGTACACATCTAAGACCCTCTCGTTAATCGGGTTGTCGATGATAGTATCCTAGTAGAGTTGCGAGATGTGGAAATACATTTTCTACTTCGACATGATATTAAGCCACACATCACCGCGAACATAGATGTTGTATTAATGAAGAAAGAATTAAACACGTAGTTATAATTTCTATTTAAGTTTAATCTTATATATGATAATTATTTGTTTATTTATTCTAAACAACCAAACTTGAATAATAATTAAAATACTTCATACCCACTAAATAATTCTAACACTCCCCATTCTAACACTTCCCCACTGAATTCTTCTTTTCTTCTACCACTCTCCTACCCTTATATGCCACATTTACACGTAGGCAAGGTCTATAACAGTGATCTGTTTGAGTAATGTAGACCCGTGAACCTGGGTCCTCCATGGACAAACCTGACTACACATGGGTTTTTGATACCTTATCTCTTCTCATTAATTATATCATTTTTATACCCCGACTACCTTTCATGTTATTTTCAGGGGACTGTTAGGGACACCGCTTCTTTTTTACCAGACGCCACACCCAAACGTCCTATTTAGGTCTAAGCGTGACATATAGGGGTGTGGGGTGTTTTTTGGAGTTCAATAATGACTGACACCGCACCCAGACGACCATTTAGGCTTAACCGTGACATATTAGGGCGCAGGGGGGGGGGTTGGGGTTCAATATTGACCGATATAAAGGGCTATATGTCACAGTTAATTAGGCGTGACATATAGAGGGCTATATGTCACAGTTAGACCTAAATGGAACATGTGGGTATGGTGATCGGGAAATAGAGGTATTTTTACATAATTCATTAATTTTTTTACCTTACCTTTTAGTTTAAAATGATAGCAAATTAGAAGGACCTTTCGCGTATAATCATTTAAAACCGATTACTCGCACAATTTGTTGTTCTTCGCTTCGCCTCAGACGACTCGCCGGTTAATCGGAAGCCCAACCGTTATCGGAAAACATAAACACGTTCATCTTTTTCAGTTTAATGTGAGTTTATCTTTTCCTGAAATTTGCGTAATTAATTGATCTGTTATCATACGATATTGTTTGATTTTCGACATTTAGTAGTTCTAGGGTTTTTTTTTTTTTTTTGTTTCTCATTCTTACTTCTATGGATGGTCGCTTATTCTCTAATTTTCTAGTTTACGTCTATAAATCGAACCTATATTTTGGCACATAATTTAATGTAGTTGAATCAATTGCTGATCAAGTTAAATTTATGCAGCCCATTCCTATAGTTTTAAGCTTGTTTTTCTTGTTATTGGGTTATTACGTATGCATCCCTCAAGTTGCCTTTCAAATTGTTTGGGCTTTTGATCTTCTGATTTGGAAATCATTTGATATAGTTTCAACACAATGTGGTATGATCTTCTCCAAAATGCATAATTATGGAAAAGATCACAATTACTCTGGAATTTTAAGATATGAACTGAAATTCTAAACATAATTTTTATTGAAGATGGTGACTTATGTATGTGTTGTCTCATATTGGTTACAAATTTGCTTAGAAAGTGATTAAGACATCATATATGTATGTATATCACTATCACTATCACTATCACTATCATATATGTTTGAGTATTTGACAGATAATTTCATGTAATGATCAATTTGAATTTATGTTGTCCATTGTTTTGCTAATAGCATGTTTTTGTTATAGGGTTATTATGTATGCATCCTGCAATTTTGTTGCCTGCATCTTGTTAGGACTTTTGATCTTCTGATTTAGAAGTCGTTTACGTTCATTTGATATATTTCTGACACAATGTGATATGATCTTTTCCAAAATTCACAAATTAATTGTGGAAAAGGTCACCATTTGTGTCATGATCTTTTCCAAAATTCACAAATCAAATGTGAAAAAGTTCACCATTACTCTGGACTTCCAAGGTATGATCTGAATTCGGAAGATCATTGTCATTGAATATCGTGACTTGACTTGCACACAAGGTAATTGTCATTGAAAACTGGGAGATTTCTAATCTCTTCTCCTTTTTTTAACTACCTTTGAGCTTGTTATATTACATTGGTTTAGAAACTGATTATAACATCATATATGCATGTATATCACTATCAGTATATGTAACTTTGTAGGTGAAAGATTTTGTTTGCGTTGTGCATTGTAAAGTGATGATGCCATTCACATTAGAATCAAATCGAAAGAAAGCCATGAGTCAGGTGAAGCAACCAACAAGGAATTGGTTGGATCTCCCATCGGAACTAATGGCCAATATACTCCACAGAATTGGTGTCTTTGACATTCTTCTGAGTGTCCAGAAAGTATGCACTACTTGGCGTAAAATCTGCAATGACCCTGCTATGTGGAAAGTCGTTTGCATTGATGCCATGTCAGATCCACATGCTGATGTCCAACTTGATCAGATGTGCAAGCATGTTGTTGACAGAAGCCAAGGTCAACTGGTTGATATCACCATCGTGCAATTCGGCTATGATGAGATTTTTCGATACATTGCTAACAGGTATGTGAGCTTAATATAATCGTCAGTTGTGTGCCTTTGTTCTAATGGTATTAGTAAAAAAATTCTCTGCATTACTTCTTTATCCATTAGATGGTGCTAACTGCTAAATTGATATTATGTATAAGTTATAAAGCATGAACTACATTTTGGTGAACTTATTTTTTACCTTTTGAAATCTGAGATCATTATGATATTGCACTAATTTATTTATTTTATTTTATTTTATTTCACTGAATTTTAAAGTTCAAAGTGTAGTAAAACTAAAAAGGTTTTACTTTCTGTTGTGAAAGATATCAGGTTTAACAGTTAAAATTCTTATAGCTTGCTTTTTGATTTCAAGACCAAATTCAATTTTCAATAAGCACCATTTACGATGATGTCTTTTTATTGGAACTGTTCCTTGAACAGATCTAGTCAACTCAAACGTCTCACTATCGCATGTGGTGATGGGTATATCAATGGCGAATGTTTGAAGAAATTACCATTATTGGAGGAACTCAGCATTTACCAAACATTTACCTCGAAAGAAGCTATCGAAACTGCTGGCCGTTATTGCTCCATGCTTAAAACGCTCAAATTGAATCAAGAAGATTTTAGATGCTGGAATGGTTATGGTGCTGGGGAGTTTATAACTATTCATAATGATGATAAAGTTTTTATTGGTGATGGGATAGCTATGGCTATCGGGCTAAACTTACATGACTTAAGGCACCTTGAACTGATCGGGAATCCCATGTCGAATAAAGGGTTGGAGATGATTCTGGATGGTTGTCGCCACCTTGAATCACTTGATTTACGCGCTTGCTTGTTCATCGATCTCAAAGGAGACTTAGGGAAAAGATGTTCACAACAGGTTAAATGTCTAAAACTCCCTAATGACTCTCTTGAAGGATGTCCATATATTTATAAAAATAATGACATGACATTTGATGATGATGATGATGGATTTGAGGGCGGATTTGAATCTGACATAGAATCTTATGAAGAATTTTACGATGAAGTTGATGGTGAATCTGACATAAGATCTGATGAAGAATTTGTCGATGAATCTGACATAGAATCTAATGAAGAATTTGATGATGAGTAACTTGTTAAGACGAAGGTGAGTTGGTGTATGGATGTTGCCTTGAAAATAACTTATAAAAACTCTTCTAAATATTCAATTTTTTTTTGCAGTTAAACAAAAAAATAATAAAAAAAAAAAAAAAAATTCAATTTTGAAGATACTAATTTGGGTTGATGTTTTTGTTTTGAAGGTGCAGCTTCTGCCTTGCAAGAGGGAACTTCTTTTTAGCCTTACTTCTAAAACGCAGATGACTGATGGTAAATTTAGTTCAGATTTCCATTTAATTGCTCAAACTATGTTAGGACTCAACATGTTGGTAATGCATTTCTTTTGAGTGTTTGCTAAAATTAGTTTGTTGCAAGGTTTAACATATATAAGAGCCTTTTGCTACATTCTGGAACAAAATCACAGATTCATGTCTTTGCCTGTCAGCTCAACATATGATTATCGCCTGATAAATCTACATGAATTCGAATCATAGAAAACCTTTAGTTAATGTGATTAAATCCCTTGATCCCAATATGGATCTCATGGTCGATTTTGGATGGATGGTGAAGGGTTTGTCCGGGTACTAGACAACTAGACGAACACCAAATGATTATGCAAAACTATAACTACAATAAGTTAGTTAATTAACTAACATACACATATAACCTTTGAACTCCCCTGAAGACATGAATAGCTCTTTTTATGTATGCTTAAAAAGGTTCAAAACAACATCAAGAGATTGATATATTTTATTTCTTTTATTTTTTAACCTCCACCCCACCCCTCACACATATCAATGCATCTCGATATCTTCCTTTGTGTCCTCTAATACTTTAGCCTGTTGTTGCTGAGGCACCATTTCCTTGCTCTTTCCCCATAACACACTGTAGAGTCCCATCACAATTAGCACTGACCCTAACACCCTGCATTCAAAATATGAAAACTCTTTATTTTTCGTATTTTATTGCCTAGACTTGTGATTTGTTTTTTCGAATTATATAAAGGTGTGACTCTATCTGTCACGATTGGCGTATCAGTTTTAATAACCTAACCTAGTACGTGTAACATGTTTGTTGTTAAGTACAAGACACTTACGTTCCAAGATATAATTTCTCACGTAGAAATGTCCAGCTCAGTGCGGCAACGATAACCAACAACAACGGGCTAAACACCGAAACAAAGAGCGGTCCTTTTTTGTGGATACACCATGACATCATGCAAACCCCGATCCCCGAACAAGCGACTCCCTGCAATGATTATTTTATTAACTCGTTTTCTCAATCATCATCATCATCATTATATTTGTCGAGTTGAGTTGTATAACGTACCCCGTATACACTTGCCAACGCCCTGATGGCGGGAAACAACGACCACTCTCGTGGATGCGGCACCATTATTGCACCAAATACCGAGCACTCAACAGTCGCCATCGCCAACATCAAAGCCGAGCTCGAATAGGGAGCCGGATACACGTCTCCCATCTTCGCCTAAAATTTTTAACTTCTTTCAGTAGTAACTTTTGAAATTGATATAAAAAAAAAGTGAACTTACAGAGAAGAAGACTAGCTTACCTGGATAATGAACCATATTGCCCAAGTTAAAGAACTAAGGATGACCAGAAAGGGTCCGATGAGGTTTCCTTGAGCGGGATCATTAGCCACTTTGTTCGCGATGCTTAAATGAATGCGTGATTGACCAATGGGTACAACGGGTCCGTGGTACAGGGACAGTACCATCGCACCCGCCACCCCGACCACTGTTCCCAGCAACTTTGCCTGTCCACCTATTGTCTTCAGTTTCGCGCTTTCTTGCCTACCCAGTATAACAAAATTCGGTTAATTAGTATACATTTCGGAAGCTTAAAGGAATATTGATATGTGTTGTTACTTGAAAATGACGGCAAGGACGAAAGTGAGGGCCGGCAGTAGATTCGATAGGGCACACGCGATGGTTGGTGTCGAGTTCTTCAAACCGACAAAGTACGTGATTTGGTTCATGGTCAACCTGAAAACAACGATTAACATACCCCATAATCAATAACAAACCGAAGAAAAAGCTTTTCAATATTGTCCGTTTTACGTACAAGATGCTCGTAAATTTGCGACACAATCGTGATTTTACATTTTGTCGTTAAAAAATTTCTAACGACAAAATGTTAAAAGGTAGTAGTATTATTTTTATTAAATTAATATTATTATCTATTTAATATATAAATGGGAAAATTGTGGGAATGGTTTCCCAAAAGTCCTTTTTTAGCCATTTTGTAAATTAAATTCTTGTAAAAATCATGCTTTTTTTAGGTAAATTAAATGGTTCGTATGTGAAAATCTCTAGGCTTTTTTCTATATATAGGTCCTGTATGTAACGACTCACCCGAAAATAGAGCAGAAGAAAATTTGGATGAGAACCGGCATCGTCAATGGAGGTCTTTTTCCTCTACAACCATGCCACATTAAACAAATTGATTATTAATAGAAGCTTTAGTTAGTTGTCATCATAACGATATTCCCCAAAATTAGCTATATATTTCTACTTTTTGCTGGCGTAAGAAGTTTGCTTTTTTATACTTTTTATCATATTTGTGGGTGGGTCCATTATATATTTTCTATAATTTTTCGACACATTTATAGCTTTGCCGAGGGTAACATCTTATATATTTTTTTCTGTGTTTATAATTTAAATAATAAAGGTATCAGATCAAACGAAAACACAAGTTTTCCCACAAAGTAAACTAGGTTGAAATCTCACAAAATAGGTAACAAATGGAATTTAATAGTGTTGCCGTTAAAAAATATAAAATCAAAAAGTTCTGAATAAATTAAACCAAGAAAAAATTAAAAACCATATATACTTAGTATATCTAATCCTATGTTTCTGTATATGTAAACTCGTTCAAAAAAATGAAATCACAAGTTTTCTAAAACTAAACTAAGAAAGCCATATATATACTTAGTATATGTTAATTAAACCTATAAACTATATTGTATATTGAACTCGTGTTTAAATTTAAATATACGAAAAGCTGTTTTTTTTTTTATTTATAAATATACTTGATTTTCTCATAAAAATCTTGCTACCCTATAAATGTATACTTTTTAATTTTAATTTTACGTTTCATAATCGTGAAAAACCTTATAAAGTATACATTTTTCTAAAGAGAAGAAAAATAGTGGTGTAAATTAAACACTGCATGGGGAGCTAGGGAGTCCATATATATTTCTCGTCCCTTACGAGTAATTTAATTAAGATAATCTAACGACATGCAAATCAAAACATGTAAAAAAAAATTTAGAAACAATAGTACGTACCTTTCGATGTAAAACGCGAATGGTGCGAGGAATAGAAAAGCGAAGATCTGGCGATACGCGACATGGATAAACGGGTTCATCCCGGTATCCATGGCGAGCTTCGAGAAGATGTTCATACCCGCAAACTCGAACTGCACTATCACCATCACCAATGCAGGCAATAACCCATCCATCATTTTTCTATATATAGCTAGCTATCAATGGAGTTGATCAAAGCTCCTTTTGATGATGGGTTTGTGATATATGTTATATATATATGAAGAAGAAGAAATGATCGATGACACATATATATAAAGCTAGCTAGCTAGCTTAGCTAGGACCGGACCGTTTGAGAGATTACGTGTAGTAAAAGTTAATGGGCGGGATAGTAGCTTGTCACATTTGTTGCAATTGAGTGAGGCTTGAAAGCATAGTTTTTTTTGGCTTTTTTGAGTTTGGACAAAACTTGTGGGAAGTAAACTCATGACTGAATCACTGCAAACTGTCAAGATTTTAACCATCTTGGACATATATACTGAGTTATTAAGTGAAGCTGGCTAGATTACTCGTTCATAGGTTCACATGATGAATATATATGTGTCATCATTTTCATTAATTAGTGATTGGGAAGGTTAAAGGTGCATCATGAAATTATTAGCTAGATGAATTACACCTCTAGGTATGATCATCATCACGTGACTACTTTCGTCACGTATATAATGTATAGCTAGCTAGGTTTGACAGGAACACTTATCGAAGCTTAAATAAAAATGTTAATGTTCTACGTACTTTAATTTTATACTTTATGTATCGTGTTATATTAAAAAATATATATATTGTGTGAAAAAATAAACGGCAAAATTTTTATTAAACAAACATGTCTAGTAAGAAACTAGACTGGACGATCCAAAAAGATACACATCGATCCGAAAAAAAGGTCCATAAGAAAGAAAAAGATAAAAAGAAGGAATTATTTCCCGGAGAAAGCTAAACGAAACGAAACACAAATAAAAATGACCCAAATTACATAAAACGAGCACCACCTCCCGAGACAACCCAAAGACCCGCTGCACTAAACCACCGATGCAAAGCGACCTAACCAACATCTGGAACCCGCTGCCTGGTGGGAGATATATTAAACCGTCCAAATATATTTAAGAAGGTAAAAATGAGATTTATATAGAGAGAGCGTTTTAAATTAGAAGTTTGGTTTGGGTAAAAAGTATAAGAAGGAATCTCAGCCATTAGATCTTATCTAATAAAAAAAAAGGTGGGACAATTTGGTCTTAACCATCTTTGTTAACTTTTAATTAAGTTTTTCAAATTTTTTTTAACATTCATAACTTTCACATACAATATTATTTAAAGAAAAAACTACACCATAAAGATGAATATTTTTTTAATTTTAAAATGAGTATAGTGCTGTTATATGTAAACTAAAAAAAAAATTATTCTTTCGATTTTTGACACAATATGACACAATGATCTGAACATTTTAACACAACATGATACAATAATCTGAACATTTTGATACAATCGAAAAAGTCATTTTTTTATTTTATATATAACAACACTGTACGCGTTTCAAAAATAAAAAAAATGTTCGTTTTTTATGGTGTAATTTAAAAAAAATAATAATGTCGTATCTAAGAATTTTAAATGTTTAAAAATAAGGGAAACTTGATAAAAAGTCAAAAATGTTTTTTCATCTTTTGTTTTTTTATTGTGTCATCTTCACTTAATTGATAATCTAATGAAAATAATTTATTTTTATCCTTTTTACTCAAACCAAACTTTTTACAATAACTTCCTCAATATTTACAAAATCTTGAAGCACCGTTGTAAGAATTTTAACAATCTTGTTGCATTGTCATAGAATCCCGATGAATTGTTGAAAAATCGAGAGGCACTATTATAACCTTCCAATTTAGTGCGAGTTAATTTTATTTTGAAATGTAACAATATTATTTACTTAAATTAAATGGATCAGTTTTTTATCATATAATTGTTTTTTCTTAAATAATAATATTTAAAAAGTTATGAAAGCTTTAAAAGAGGCGGAACATGAAAATTAATGTAATAATAGTTGGTTTTACTCATTTTTCCATCTTTGTAAAAAAAAGGAAAAAAAGAAAAAAAACTCATTTGGAATGAAGTACGTTTGGTACTCATTCAATCATAACCATTAAGTACCCCAATCAGTCGTTGATATTTATTTATACGTTTCATAAACTAATTTTTTTTTTTTTTTAACAACGATTTTATTAGCACAAAGCTTTACCTAGCAAGGAGCCAGGCAAGGAAAGGAACAACAACAAAGAAGCGGCTTACATAATAAATTTGTTCCAAACCTCCCAAGTAAGAGACGACCATTTGCCTCTATGTTTGACCCAAAAGAAAATTAAAACATTTGACATCTTTAAATAACACAGAAACAACCGGTTTCTTTCTTTTGAAATTCGACTCGTTCCTGCTCTTTCAAAGAGTCCAACACGTAGTGAGAATAATGGAGAAGAACACCATCTTGCCCTTCTTCTTCTTCTTTGATCTTTTTTCTTTAACTTTATCATATTTTTTTAAAAGCAAAAAAGCAATGTTATTTTCCGTGTGGCTCACGTATCCTACATATTTCCATGCACTGCAACATTTTGAGTTCCCACTCTGAAAATTTGGCAACAATCCTTGAGTTAACGGTTAGGATGAAACTTATCCTACAAGTGTAGGTCCAAGAGTCGATGTACGTTTTATGTAATTCTCGATGTTATATATTTATGACAAAACTTAACTTGTACACTAAACACTAGGCTCAATGCCTTGTAGTACAAGGCTCATTTGTCATTAACTATGTCGCCATTAATTAACATCATTACGATTTTCAAATTTGAACTTAAGTCTCTATTTCTTATTTTTTTCTTTTCCATTTGGGTAACTCAATGTTTATATGTTATCATGGGATTGAAAGTTCATATTTTATTTTAACGAGGGTTGAAAGAGATCAGAATTTGGGGTGAAGTGTTGGGTTTTGTGTAATGGGCTTAACTTTATTTTATTCTTTTTATTTTTTCAAAGTCACTTTACCATCATATTAGTTGATATACTGTAAATAATAATTCTAATGAAGATTTTATATGTTAGATGTTATTAGTTGTCAAAACGTTTTTTGATCAGAAACAAAATATATTATTAACAAAAGGATTAGCAAATAGTTATGCTCAACATGATACACCAGAGAAATATTACTTCATAGGCATGACCAGTACATCAAACAAAAAGAACATAATAACACGAGAATTGCAGAAAGTGCCTAATCCCGACCATACCATGGTAATTCTACTTTTCGATCAATCCCTTCTCTTGAAACGGTCAAAGACAACTTTGTCTCCACATCCCGAAACAAGATATCCGTTTTAAAACGTTTTTTGGGTCTACAATCCGAATTTGGGCTATCGAAAACGTTACAACCGGACCCCGCACACCTTTCCATAATCTTTTTCGTTATTCTTGAGGCCTAGTTTTGGTCCCTTTTTGGCAAACCGACCTTTTAAGAAACTCTTCCGAACTCAAAACCCAGCACTTTCAGCGATGAATACAAAACCGGAGACGAGTTAGCCTCGACATGAATGTCATCATTACACTCTTCTTCTCCTCCACGTGCATTTAGGTTGTTACTTGTGGGTTCAAGGGAGGTGGTGACTTCCTCACTAAAAAGCTTATCACCCAAATTGATGCCAGTCTCATGATTTATATTTCATAGCTTCAGCTACAACATTATCTATAGATTACAAATACATTATTAGTTATACGGGTATTAATCTACAAATCAACTATCAATGTGAATTATCACCCCAATGATGTGATAGGTCTCTGTGTTTTTAACGCTTATTCTTTAATAATGTAATTTTTTCTTAATATATGAACTACTAATGCTACAATTTGAGACCGTTAACTTTGTCATTCCTTTAGCCTGTCGTAACATGCTTTTTATAAGACTTGAATCATCACTTAAATTTTTATTTGTCATTGCTTTAGCTCGTCGTAACACGTTCTCTATGAGACTTGAGTTGTCATTTGAATTTTCATTTGGTCCTTTGCTATTACTATTATAAGTGGTTTGTGACTATGTTTTTGCCATGCATGTAAACTTTAAAGATAGGTTTCATGCCATAACATACGACATACATGGACGTGTTGATTTAATTTATGAATAAAAATAAAAATTAAAGTGAACTGTCTTAAATATATTACAATATAGTTTTTCTCTGTCTATGAAAATATTTATTATTGTATAATAACGATTTTATTTACTTTAAATAAAATTATAAATTTTTCAGAAAGACAATAATTGAGATGATATAGTCAAACGATAAATTATATGTACTTCTGTTGAATAACAACCACCCATTAGCAATATGTTTAATGTGTATATATAAGAGGATATGAACATAGAGAGAGAGATATTAGAGAATTTGAGAGAACTCATATTATTCATCATCTTGATCATATACAAAGGCCACTATTTATACGGCTATGAAATTAGTACAACATAATGATAAAGGGGGGTTAAGAATATGGATAGTCATTATACTAATTATTCATAATACTCCGGACTCCCCCTTGACTATCCATAGAATGAAAAATAAAAATATTATTCTTTCAATACGCTTAGGGATGCTGCCTCATTAAAAAACCTTGCTAGGAAAACCCAGTGGGACAAAACCATAGCTAAGGGAAAAAGAGTGCAGCGCGTATTGTCTCCCCCTCATTTTGACATGTATGATTTATGTGAGTAGCATCGATCTTTTTGATCTCTTGAGGTGTAGTTCCTTAGGTTGAGTGCTCGGTACTTTTATAGTGGTTGATTGCTTCTTAATCCCTTGATGTGCAACTCCTTATTGGAGTAGGAAGTGACATTTCCAATGGTAGAGAACACAATTTCTTAACTCTGGTTATCATTCTCCTTAATAGAGTTCCACCACATGTCCACTGCCTCATGCGTAATAGATAAATACCACAAGATCCAAAACGGTGTTGTATAACATTACCTGCATCTAAATGACTAACAAAACTTGTTTCGATAGGTTAGTAAAATATAAGCACAAACCTTTATACCTGCAAAACACGTTCCAACATTTCATCGTTGGACAAAGGTAATATCATGCAAATAAATAAATGTATATAGTAAAAAATGGTAACCCAACAAGTGCATATAGTTGTAGTGCTTCTACCTCAATTTTTTATTCCTTGAAAATTGTCATTTTATGTATCCAATAATCTGACAATCTTTAGCATATATGATGGATGGGTATATTTCCACATATACTCTTCAACACTTTTAGATATAGCTTTATTCATTTATATAAACATTTTTTATACAAATTTTGGCCTCCTCAAGAGATATTATAGACATATAATATGATACCATAAACCTTGAGATTGTTCTTATAGCATATGGACCATTTACATGATACTAATATCTTTGTATACCGAGATAATCATGTGCTGATATGAAACTTAACAAAACTATTTCTAGTCCATACGCAAAACATCATAAATTTTAATAATAAATTCTCAAGGCTTTATAATGATGATTAAGGCATTTATAAGCCATCTACAATCCATTATGGACTCATTTCCGTCTTGACCAATTATTCATATGCATTCACTCTTAAGGAGTTTTGATACATAAACTTAATCATTTTACAAATCAGATTAAAACTGATAACATTATACCATTCTTATACATGGTTTATTGACATATCATGTCATCATGTGATGCTTAGTGGTGCAGAATGAATATTTATTAATGATATTTCAAATACCTTCATGTATTCAACTATCTTGGGGGTTTATATGGACTTCTAATTATATTTAAGTATGCAATGTATTCACATAATAGTAACGTATTCAGATCCGAATGTTTATACAACATCATAACGTTCTCGAGAATTTATATTATTATTATGGCACTTTAAACCCTCCAAAGATTCGTGTATCGTCATCAAGTGAGCCATATACCTAGGATGATCATAATTTTCATAAGACACATACCAATTCTCTATCGTATTACCAGACTAATGAACTATTGGAATCTTATTGCATCCACCACCGAAGAATATGTCTCCTCATAATCAAACATAGGTCTTTGTGAAAATCCTTGTGCCATCAATTTTCTTCATATTTCTTAATTTGATTTTTCGAATAATGTTTTCACATAATAGACTCGTTTACATCCAACATAATAGAGAATTCAACTCTGCCTAGTTTGCATCTTTCCATTTTGGCCAATTATCACAGGCGGATCTTAATTCTTGATCCTTATCAATTTTTTTGTTTCTAGCGCTTATTATATTCAAAATATTATCGACGTCGATTTTGTTTCGATTCCATATATGTTTAGACATGATATATTTTATCGAGATCTCTTCATCATTTTTCAGGTACCTGAGGTTCTTCTGGAACCATCATGTCTAGTGTCTCTTTATAAGAGACTCTTCTACTAGTACCTCGACTTGACCATCTTCATTAGTTGCTCTATTATTCGAGGATATTTTATTATTGGAATCGACTAGTCTACCACGATTCAAACGTGCCATAGACTCATTATCAATATTTATTTGTCCTTTTAGGACACCAACCATAATTGGAGCATTAGCAGCTGGTATATATGACTTAGTCACTTTTCAAGGTCAGTAAATGTGTTTGGTAATTGATTTATTAATCTTTGTAAATGAATTATCCATTAAATTCTAGTTCACCATGGTTCAGTTTGATGATCAAGATGATACACTAATAATTTATTCCAACTTATTCATTTTCCAACTGCTTTTAATCTCCCTCCTAATGTTGGGAATTTTTTTTTCATGAGAACATAATTCTGAGTCGTAAAATATCTATCACTACTGATAGTGATTCATACCCAACATTTGTTCCTAACCTCATTTGAGGTCCCATCTTTTTGCATCGTGGTGGAGAAATTTTAATATATATCACACAACCAAAATTTATTAGATGGAAAATATTAGTTACTGACCATAAAACAACTATAATAGGGAGGAAGTATCGTAACTTATTGGCCTGATGCGAATTAATGTCACTTCATGTAAAATCGCATGCACCCTACATACAAACATAAGTTTTTTTGCTCTCATGATTATTGGCTTTGCAATCAATCGTAGAAGTTTGGTAACCGTCCACAACAAAAGCAATTCGTGTATGAACTTAAACAATCACGAAGTTCAACACTTATTCCAATAATCATTTATAACTTGGGGATTGTATTCACCATTAAATATTACCAAAAGAACTATGATAATTTGGAAGAGTGTGCTTGCTATCTCATTAGCTAAGCCACAAATCATGCAACCTTCAAGTTACGAATTTGATAACCATTTAGACGATGCATCGATTTATAACACTAAATGGTATATAATTTAGGATATATATATCATTATATCCTTTATAACTTCCAGATCACTTATTGATTCACACCTATTTTAATCGATAAATAGTTCCCTTAAGAGCAAATATTACATGCTAGTTATCAATTTGAAAAATCTTCTAACATAGAATATGTTCACATCATTGTTGACTCGGTGTGGTCTAACCGGTTATGCCAATAAAATAATCATGATATATAAACTTTCAGTTTGTGATCTTATATGCTTTCGTTGTACACACGCTTATTTAATAAGCGACTAAAATACAAAGCAATGATATATCATTTCAAACATTTGAGTAATGTCACATTTTTTATTTTCACACTTTATTTTCACAATTTATTTTCATATGATCATTATCTTCTTTTGCCACTGTGGTGGTCTATCACATTATCGTCATGAATATCATTACAATCTCTTCAATCACATTCATGATCATAGTCATCAAAACAAATGGACATAAATTCGCATTCACTTCAAGGAAAGGAATGGAATAAAACCAAACATGTTTCATGATTTTCTCAACATATGGATATAAAATCATTTCATACTTTACATACTATTGCTACTTCACGAGCATTCTATGTGTATGAAAAATGAAAATTAATTTTTCTGATTTTTCCTCATAATAATATCAGTTGAGAAGTATTTATATGTCAGAATCATTCAAGACTTACTGGCGTTAGATATTATGGCCTTACATCGATCGGTTATGAGATTTAAGGAGCATAAACTTTAAGTATTATATCTAAACATATTTATAGTTTTTCATGAGAGTGATAATAAACCACAAATGGGTATTTTATTTGATTTATTCTACTACCCTTTATACGAATAAGTTAAAGCATCTAGAGAACATGCTATAATAGCAAAACATATAATTCTCAAAGTTATTACATATCGTTATGTAAAACATGTTTGTATTCTTTCGTCAGATTGTGATAATAAAACACAACTTGTCTTTTAATTATTTTCTCTAGTGCTATATAATTGATAACATATTAACATTGAGGTGGACAATAAAGTCATATTGTACAATACATGGTATTACAACATGTCATTATATAAACTTGAGCTTATAGTAAACTTGTATGATTTGAGATGCTCAAATCTTATCATTTAGAATAACATCATAAGTATCTTTTGTTTTTAATCCAAACACAATGATAATCTCGTCCATATTTTTTTTTTCTCATCCATGACCACAACCATTACACAAGAAGACCATAACCATGACTTTCACTTTGGCCATTCTATGTTGCCACATGCCCACATTCGCTTCTGGGAACGGGTCCTACCAACGAGAGTCTCGTGGTTTTTATTAGGAGTTCATTATTTTCAACATCTCCTTATCAATAATGTTTTCAAAACATATAACCAGTTGTGGGGTGATTCTAAACATCACCGACTTATCTCCACGTATAGAGTTGTAGTCTTGCAATCTTAAATGAATATCATTGTACAATAAAACCATTAGTTATCACAAGTATGATTTTATACCCATTAAAAATTGACTAGCATAAGAGCATTTTATATCAAGACTAGTTGGTACTTTACTAGCATAAGGACACTTTGTCATCAATCAAATATGCACATGTATGAATATGATATTCTGATATTCTGTGCATAAATCTAAGAGTTGAATGTTAATAAAATGAAATCCACTTATTTGAAGGTAATATATATAGTAAATCGATGTATCCAACGCTTCATGCATTAAGTTGTCAGATGTTCCATCACAACATACTTAAATCTCAAAATCAAATTGTGCGTATGTATAGTAATTGTACGCACAGATGATTATAATGCAAAACTAAAACAAAGGTGATCAACTATCGCATGCATATAAATTTTGAAAAACTTCCAAATAAATAAGTGCATCTATTTGGACGATTTAGAAATCCTTCAAAAACAATTAATTTGACTAATTAAATATACATATTGTATTTGTAACGATTATCTTCAATACATGTTTTTTAACGTTTTACAATTTCATCATAATAAATTAAATTGAAATAATTAATTGATGGACCAATCAAAATTTAATTCAAAGTAAATTAATCCATCAAATAAGACTAAGTAATAAAGAAAACACTAAATCATAAGAAACTAAAAAAACTTCCTGTAACGTACCTTACCATTGCTTTTAATGGCGATTTTTCACAATCATTTAATTTCATTGCAAACATTATATAGTTGGCTAGTTGTATATTCATTTTCTATGTAATATATATTTGTATTATTTTGAAGTGATTATGCATGTACAGAATGTGTATAAGAAAGTAGTACGAGAATCGTTACCTGAATAATTCCTTCTTAATTGAACCGATCCAAAATGTTGTTTTCTTTGTAATAATACGACGGTAGTCCACAACGGATTAAAGTATCCGGTGGAGTAAATCATGCGAAAACAAAATGAGCGGCCGACTTTTCAGATTTTAGTCTCTTTGATGCACCACGCGTCTTGGTGTTTTCTCTTGAGACGACTAAGTGACAAGTGGTAACATGAACATGTAGTTCATCATTCCTTCATCCGTTATTTTCTTCCTTTCCAATATTCCAAATCCGTGAACAAAACTATTGTCATGAAACAACATAGATTAAAAGCCAAATGTAAATGAAAAGAACGAGCAAAGTCGTGCTGATAACGTGTTGAATAACAACCACCCATTAGCAATATGTTTAATGTGTATATATAAGAGGATATGAACATAGAGAGAGAGAGATATTAGAGAATTTGAGAGACCTCATATTATTCATCATCTTGATCATATACAAAGGCCACTATTTATAGGGCTATGAAATTAGTACAACATAATGATAAAGGGGGGTTAAGAATATGGATAGTCATTATACTAATTATTCATAATAACTTCTAATTTATTGAGACGATTTTCAAAGTGAAACAAATATTTACTTTTTCTTTCATTCATAAATATTTTACTGTGTTAATTTTTTCCCATGATTCTATGCGTTGTAAGGGTGGGCGGTATGCCCAAATCATGGGCTCGGCATCAACCATGCCGAAATCGGCAACCTTTAGGCATGTATACCCTCCAAATCGGCATACTCCAATCATCGGCATAGTTTTGTGTTTTCGGCATATGTTTGCCGAACCTTGCCGAGATTTGTATGTGTGTGAAGGTGGTCCCCACTTCACAAAACTATCCAAGTTGCCGAGAATTATGCTTAGGCATGTATACCCACCACCAAAACATCAATTCTACATTATTTTTCTCTCTCCTGTTGGCAGCCTATGATTGGTCAGTTTCATGATTCTAAAACATGCCTTAGGCATGCATACCCCCCACCCTAATAATAGAGTGATCGGTGCAACCAGTATGCCGATTTGGAGGGTATACATGCCTAAAGGTTGCCGATTTCGGCATGGTTGATGCCGAGCCCATGATTTGGGCATACCGCCCACCCTTAGTATTTGAAATTTGCCTATAAAAAAAAACACTCGCTTTCAAAACTACCGCCCATCTCCATGATCACACCATGGAATGCATTTTTGCATGCGCGAAGGGCGGGTTCTCTTATCTACAAAATTTTAATAATAACTTGGTTTAAAACTTCTCGAACTTTGCGGCGGGAGTAGTTGTGAACGTAATGAGTATGAACACGCGTTGTGACGTAACAGTGATTGGCTTACCAAACATGTTACTTGACGGAAAAAAGGGAAAAGCAACACTTAAAAAGATGTTATTGTTTTTAACATCTAAAAATGTGTAGAGGCTAGATTATAAGGCTTGTAATATTAAACTTGTTGGGCTGGGCTTAGGGGGTTTCATTAGAATCATAGGCTAGTTAGCTATTGTAATTAGGGTAGTTTATGATTGGGTTTGGGTTTACTATTGGGTTTATGATCCACAAGGGGCCCAATAGTAAACCCATTGGGTACCTATACAAACCCCATGTGGTTCACCATTGTAGGGGGGCTGATTACGATTCTTAGAAAGTAGCCAGAGGTGTTTACGATCTAAGGTGATTACGATCGTAAACCCGACAAGAGAGAGTTTATGATTTTGTTTTGTACCCGACAAGTTTTCTTGGGGGCAAAGATCAAGTCTTTATTGCTTAATCATCGTATTCTCGTGTTCTTTTCATCTTTATTCTTGAATCAATCACCTACGAGGATTCCGCACTCGTTTGTGATATCAATATCGTGTTTCGGGAGATTTTCAGGACCTACAATTGGTATCAGAGCCAAGAAACAAGTGTTTCGAGGTTCTCACGATATTGGATTCAAGCATTTTCTGGAAAAAGTTCGAGTTTTTGAAGATTTGAAGCTGCTGGAGGTGTTTACGATCGAGCAAAGTGTGTTTACGACTGTTTCTGTTGAAGATCTTCATCATTTGGGTGTTTACGAGTTCAAGACTCAATTTTTATCGTGTTTACGATCGAGCAAAGTGTGTTTACGACTGTACTTGTTGTCGTAATCGGAGTTTACGACTTTGCAGGATCGGAATTGGTGTTTACGATAATTTTTCATCGGAAACGGGTGTTTACGATTGTGTTGGTCGTAATCGAGGATCGTAAGCGTGTTTACGATTCTTTTAGGCGGTTTAAGTGTTTACGATTCTAGTTTGATCGGAAACAAGAGTTCACGATCGTTGTTTACGACCCGGAGGTGATTACGATCGTAAATAGGGTTTACGATCGGAAACAGGATTTGCGGCAAAAAGTCATTTTTTCACACTTTCACGGAAACGGACGTAACTTTTGACTCGTTTGGAGTTAGAAGCTCAAATTTTTACACGACGTTCGTGACATCAAGCCCCAGAATTACCCCAGACTAATGTCCGGGGGAGCTCGTTTGGACCCCCAAATTCCACTCCGAAGGCCTCCGTTTTCGCGTTTTAAGTTTCTGACACTATTCTTTGAATAGTGATTTTGCCAATTTTGCCGTTTTTGCTGATTTTTCAAAAATTTTCAGAAGCTGCATAATGAGTTCAGTGATTGAAGAAAAGAATATAGTTGAGGACAAAGATGATTTCACAGATGAAATTGACAAAACTGAGATATGCCCCAATCCTACTTGTGCTCGTTTGATTCCTGGACTCAAGCAAATCTGTAAAAATTTTCAGTCAGAACTGTTTGAGGTAAAATGCGAAAGGAGTTCATTCAAGGGTAGATGACAAAAGAATGAGGAGAAGGTAAAAGCTCAGAAATTAGACATAGTGAAATATAAGAAACTTGCAACTGAGAACGCTTATCTGTATGACAACGCTAAGTTAGAAATAGCTGAGCTTAGTAAGCAGATAAATGACCTTAAGCATAAAAACAATGAGTTGCAGGTTAAACTTGATATGAATCAAATGAGAAGCAAAAGAATGCTTGATGCTGGAAAGGAATTGTCACATGCTGTTGTGACTGGTCAAGTTGGGAAACACACACCTGGATTTGGGTCAGAAAAGACTGATAAGGCCTTGGCTGCAAAAAGCATTATTCCTCCACCAGTTCCCAGAGACATTATAGGAATACTTCTTAGTGAGGATCAAGTTGAACGAACCAAATCTGATTATAAAGAAGCTGCTCCTCCTATTGATAGTGTCTTGGTTGGAACTACACCAATGACTCAAGAAGAAATTGACAATGAGACAAAAATGACTTATGGTGAAGGGAGAGTAAAGGATATATCAGACAATGATGCTGAGTGCCAGAAATATGACACGTGTCACAACTCTAAGTCTGATGAAGCTGGGATAGAGTTGAAACCATACCCTGAAATTGAAACCCCATACTTCAAGGTAATTGACAAAGTCGAAAGGGAAAATGTGATCTTGACGACACGGCCTGAGGGAAAGATCTTTATGACATCTGGATCAATGTTTGATCAAGAACCAGATGTAGGATATGAATTACCGTCCTTCTCCTCCAAGTTCAAAGGCATAACCGATGGAGTGATAAGCGAACCTAAAGTTGAGAGGCCAAAGATCACCATCAAGCATCCGAGTATGAAGCCAACAGATGGAGTGAAGAATGAAAAACTCAAGGGAGTAGCTGTGTCTCCCATTTCTTCAGTTGCTTCATGCAGTTGTCAGTGCAGTTGCAAGAATGGTGCTTCTTCATCAGGAAATTCAGAGAGCACAAAGACGATGAGGACAGGTTCAACACAGGCTTCGAGGATCCAGCAGAAAGTCAAATCTGGAGTTGCAGACAAAGCAAAGAAGCAGACACAAGGCAAACCAGCTCCATATCAGCCACCAAAGACAAATGGGTACACGTCTGACTTCTATCTAAAGAAGCAGACTTGCTTTAATTGTGGCATCGCTGGTCTTATTGCTAGAAACTGTCTTTATCGCCCCTATGAACCCTATTATCCAAACACTCAAAGGGTTTCATCTCAGGAGTCTGTGAAGTCTAAGCCGATGATGGTGCAAAAACCTAAGGCAATGAAGACTGTTACTCCCAAGGTTAAACCCTCTGATCAACATTGGGGTGCTGCCAAAGCTGAAAGAAAATCTTTAAATCAAAACAACAGCTTTCCAAGTTACCAAAATTTCCAAAAACAGGTGAAGAAACCGTTTTCAAAACAACCAAAGTCTGAAAAACCCAAAGTTACCCCTCCCAAGGTAACTAAAACTGTTTTAAAAAATGAATCTAAAACGAAGAAGGTTGAAATACCTAAAGTCACAACTCAAAAGGTGACTAAAACAAAAACTGTTTTGAAAAGTGAATCTAAAACGAAAAAGGTTGAAATACCTAAAGTCACAACTCCAAAAGTGACTAAAACAAATGTTAAATCACCTGAAACTTGGAAACCAAAAGTCAAGGCAGCTCCATCCCAACTTCCTGATTTCTCAAAGGGGATGTTCTTACAAGAAGTATCTTTTATTAATTCCTCAGGTGTACCCAGAAAAACAATGGCCTGGGTACCAATGGCTAACTAATCTCTCACTATGTGCAGGAACAGTCAAGGAGGATTATCACTAACATTTTTATTATTAATTTGTTTGTTGATAAGTGATTGTTCCAGGCACATGTTAGGAGACGTATCTTCAAATCTTCACAAGTAAGTTATGTTGGGTTATATAACTATTATCAAAACACGAGTACGCAGCGGAAAGAAACCTATGAATTAATCTAACTAACCGGATAGAACATGTTTACCTTATGAGCTCGGATTGACTTGATCTTTTGGAGGATTTGATACAAATCCCTCTACGATCGCACACACGACACACCAATGCTATGTGCTAGCAACCGATCACGAACTCCTCTTGATGTAGGCTTGGTCGAACCACACAAGAACCGAAACCCCTAGGGTTTTCCTTGTTGCCGAAATCGAGAGAGAATAGAGAGAGATTAGGGTTTTCTTTTATCTGATAAAAGCAGCAACTAATCCTTAAATCCATAGGCTCTATTTATAGGATTAGAATACTTGATAAACAAGCAAAGGATTTGGATAATCCCTTAACCGAATTCGGCCTAAAGGCTTATCACAAAGCCTCTCCCAATTGTAATCCAATTACAACTCTCTCTAATTACAACTAACACCCTTGTTAACAATTAACTGTCAGTTTTTAACGAAACCTCGTTAAATGTTCGTGATAAATATTAATTAACCATTAATTAATATTAATACATTTGGTGTCGAGACGTGTGACCCCGTAGGCTTAAATAATTTCCGGACATACGCTTACTATTACATGATCATATCCCTACAGCTCCCACTTGAGCTTGCAATAGTAAAGGTAATAACATTGGTTAGTGTCTAGCAACACGCCAATGCTCCCAGAATTATTTAAGTACAGTTTCTCAAAGTGTATTTAAATGGTACAGTCATTTACTATCCCTTTGTTACCGATACCGTGTTAAATATGGATATGGATCAAAGTCATTCCATACTTTAACGATTCTGTTTCTCATTCTCGCAACTAACTTAAGATTACCAAATTGAAAATCGAGACATCTCTAGATTTCATTTGGGCACGGCCATGCAAACATCTTAATTAGTCCAATGAGGGGCCCAGTGGTATCTGCTTCAGCACAAAGCTGAAGGAACAAATCCTCTTGACTAGACGTGTCAAGTCACATACTTCACTACACTTACTGAAAATAGCCCTTTTGTACTACCTTATTCAGGATAGTTAGACCTATATCAAGTAGGTGCAATCCATACATGCATGACCTGCTTGTATCTCAAGTCTAAGGATAAATAAAGCAACCATTTACGAATTTCACTCAATGACGACGATCCATAAAGTGACAATTCGTTAGTGGGTCAGTCCAGTATGCATCCAATGAATACCATGTGAGTTTGGTGGGACCATCCTAACCAATCACTCAGATTTTGTCTTAGTTTAACTATATTCCCATATAGTTAATCGAAAATGGACAATTTAGAATACTTGACAAGTACTCAAGGATTAAACATGCAAATATAGGACACAACTTAACCATTAAATGAAATCAAACATATCAAGTACTTTATTTCATTATATAAACAGAAATTGCTTAATGTCCTTTATCCAAATACCGAACATCAGACATACATGATTTAACTAGCTAATTTAAGTCCCATGCCCTCGGCATGCCTTTCAAGCTTCGGCCTCGACAAAGCTTTCGTGAAAGGATCAGCTAAGTTAATATCTGTGTGAACTTTGAGTAATTTGATTTCACCTAGTTCGATCTGCTCACGAACATAGTGATATCTCCTGGCATAGTGTCTGGCGCCCTTCTGAACTCCAGGTTCTTTGGCGATGATCAATGCACCCGAGTTATCGCAGTACATGTCGATCGGCAAGTTACTTGTGGGGACAATGTCTAGCCCACTAATAAACTTCCTTATCCAGACAGCCTCCATTGCAGCTTCCGAAGCAGTAATGTACTCAGACTCTGTTGCAGACATAGCAACTGTGGTTTGTTTCTTGCTTTTCCAATCCACAGCGCCTCCATTCATAACGAAGACGTACCCAGACTGAGACTTCGTGTCATCTCTATCAGTCTGAAATCCAGCATCACAGTATCCGGTCACTTTGAGCTCTTGATCTGGATTTCCCCCATATATCAAAAACAAATCTCTAGTAGCCCGTAGGTACTTGAGAATGGTCTTAACAGCAGTCTAGTGACTTTCACCTGGATTCTGTTGATAACGGCTAACGATATTCTGCGCGAACGCTATATCAGGTCTAGTGCATCTCACCGCATACATAATAGAGCCTACAGCCGAAGCATAAGGGACTCTTTGCATACGCTTCACCTCATTAGGTGTAGAAGCACCTTGTTTGACCGATAGACCAAGTCCTTCCTGCATTGGTACTATACCACGCTTGGAATTCTCCATCTTGAATCGCTTCAAGATCTTATCAATATAAGCACTTTGACTTAGTCCAATCAACCGCTTAGTTCTATCTCTATAGATCTTGATTCCAAGAATGAATGCTGCTTCTCCCAAAGTCCCAAGTCTTTCATGGCAAAACACTTTCCAAGATGGGATTTTACATCTTGCAACATTGGAATGTGTTTTCCTATTATCAATATGTCATCTACATATAAGACAAGGAATGTAACATTACTCCCACTAGCTTTGCGATATACACATGGCTCATCGGGATTCTGAACGAAACCAAACTTTTTGATTTCTTCATCAAACCGTTTATTCCAACTCCTCGATGCTTGCTTTAGTCCATAAATGGACCTTTGAAGCTTGCATACTTGGTTGGGATGTTTTGGATCAATGAACCCTTCAGGTTGATCCATATAGACTTCTTCATCCAAGTAACCATTTAAGAAGGCAGTCTTAACATCCATTTGCCATATCTCAAAGTCATAGTACGCTGCTATGGCTAAGAGAATCCTAATAGCTCTAATGTCTGCTACTGGTGAAAAGGTCTCATCATAGTCAACGCCAAAACGTTGAGTATAACCTTTCGCCACGAGACGAGCTTTATAGGTGTGTACATTTCCATCCATGTCGGTCTTCTTCTTGAAGAGCCATTTGCTCCCAACGGTTCTTGCGTTAGGAGGAAGATCAACCAGGGTCCAAACGTGGTTATCTTGCATGTATTTCATTTCCACATTCGCAGCTTCAAGCCATTTGTCAGATTCCGGATCTGATAATGCAGCTTTGAAGTTCGGAGGCTCATTGAGATCTCCTGATACGTTATCCTCGGATTCGACTAGACCAATCCATCTATCCGGATTACGTACGACCCTTTCGGATCTACGAAGTGGAATCGCAACATCATCGACTTGAGGTTCATCACTTTGAACATCCCCCCCCCCCAAGTTGATGATTGCTAGTTGTTTCAGAAGGTGACACATCTTCTAGTAGTTCTACAATTCTCCCACTGTTCTCTTGAGCTATAAAATTCTTTTCAAAGAATTCAACATATCGAGCAACACGAACAGTGTTTTCGGAGGAATTATAGAAGTAGTAACCCATTGTTTCCTTTGGGTATCCCACGAAGATGCACTTAGTAGTCCTGAGTTGTAGTTTGTCAGGCGTATCACGCTTCACAAGTGCCTCACATCCCCAGACTCGTAAGTAAGACAACACAGGGACTTCTCCATGCCATAATTGATATGGTGTCTTTTCAACCTTCTTGGTTGGAACCATATTTAGAACGCGTACAGCGGTTTCTAGAGCAAAATCCCAAAATGATAATGGGAGAGTTGTAAGGTTCATCATCGACCTCACCATCTCTAGTAAGGTTCGATTCCTCCTCTCAGACACTCCATTATGTTGAGGAGTATAAGGAGGAGTAAGCTGTTGGACAATTCCACACGCTTTAAGATAATCCTTAAACTCTTGGCTTAAGTATTCTCCACCACGATCCGATCGAAGGATCTTGATGGTCTTACCGAGTTGATTTTCAGCTTCGTTCTTGAACTCTTTGAATGTTTCAAATACCTCATGTTTATGTTTAAGCAAGTAAACATAACCATAACGGCTGAAATCATCCGTGAAAGTTACGAAGTAGCTAGCACCTTTTCTTGACACATGTCTAAATGGGCCACATACATCAGTATGGATGAGTCCAAGTAGCTCTTTTGCCCTTTGCGGCTTGTTCGGAAAGGGTTTTCTTGTCATCTTTCCTGAGATACAGGAAACGCATTGATCAAATGATTCATCATTTGATTGTAAGATCCCTTCACGTTGAAGTATTTCAATGCGATTTTTGCCAACATGGGCAAGACGACAGTGCCATAGATAGGTAGAGTCCAAACTAGTTTTGGCTCGTTTGCTAACATTGAACATTGAATTATTTGAAACACAACCACGCATATCAATTTCATAAATGCCATCATAAGGAATAGCATCAAAATAATGAACATTATTTTTAGAAACTGAAATACTTATATCATTAAAAACATTAATGTATCCTTGGTTTTTCAACAAAGAAACTGAAATAACACCTCTAGTGATAGAAGGTGCATAATGACAATTGTCTAATACAATGGATAACCCAGAAGGCAAAATTAAATGAAATTCTCCTATAGCTTCCACAGCTGCTGGCAAACCATTTCCAACGAACAGCTGCAAAGCTCCAGGCTTCAGTTTCCTCCTCTTTCTAAGACCCTGTAACGAATTACAGATGTGAGTTCCACAGCCGGTGTCATACACCCATGAATCACTCTTAGAAAAAGGAAAATAATTCAATTGTGAAGATACCTGAAGTACTAGTCCCACTAGTATTCTTTCTCTTCTTCATCAACTCAGCTAGGTAGGTAGGACAGTTCCTCTTCCAGTGTCCGACTTCACCACAATGGTGACAGATTTGGTCCTTAGCCTGATGCTCTTTAGGGGCCGGAGGGGTTTGCTTGGCTTTAGGGATATGGGCAACATCCTTGCCTTTACCCTTGCCATCAATCTTGCCCTTCCCCTTTTGCGGTCGTTTAGCCTTTTGGATCTTACCCCCCTTGATCATAAGAACTTGGGGTGTTTCAGTGGCCTTTTTAGGAATCGTTTTTTCATACTCGACAAGCATAGCATGAAGCTCAGGTATAGTCTTAGTCATACTATGCATGTTGTAGTTGCGCACAAAACCCTCAAAATCCTTCGTAAGCGATTTAAGGATCATGCCAACTGCAACAGCACGATTATACCCATAATTGAGCGATTCCAATTTGTCAAAGTAGCTCTTCATCTTGAGCACATGACTACTGACCGATTTACCAGTTTCAAGCTTCAAGTCGTGGAGTTCCACAACTAGGTCGAACAATTCGACACCAGCTTGTTTTTCATACATCTTTTTCAGCTCTTTGATCATATCACAAGGTGTATGAAATTCGTATTGCTTCTGAAGATCGGGAGTCATACTCGAGATCATCATGCAAGCAACCTCATCGTATCTGCTATACTCTGCGTTGTAGAACGCTTTCTCTTGCTCAGAAGCATCAGCAGCTGGCTCGGTCGGCCAATGATGTTCAAGGACATCGGTCCTCCGTTCAACTCTAAGGACAATCCTTAGTTGACGGTACCAGTCATTGAAGTTAGATCCATTCAGCTTTTCTCTTTCAAACATTTGACGAAAAGCATGACCAACATTGTTTTGAGGAGGGTTTGTTGCCATCTACAAAACAGATTAAGTTCAAAAATCAGTATTTTCGATAATCTTTTCCTTAATAAATTTAATTACCTAATGTTTAAACATTTTAAACAATTAAGCTTATTAAGGCTAGGATCCAATTTGACCTGCCATCATTTCATCAGTTGATCTGCTAGAAATGATGCACTCAAAAGGGTAAGTGACGATCACTAATTGTATTCCAAATACAATTCCTAGATTTTATGGGACCTACAACTTGCACCAAGTGATTTGTAGTCATGTTTCATCCCATCTTTTGCCACGGGCCAAGGGTCTCACCGCCTAGCTCGTTTTAAGTCGTCCAGCCAAGAACGCACAAATTGTCCACCATTGTGTACCAATGAGTGGGAATTTGTCATGCAAATGCCATTTTACCATTGTGTACCAAGTAAGATGACATCCACAAGTGTCCTTTACAAGGTGGATGGCAAAGACTTAAGTTTGGTTTGGGTCAAAACAATTTTGATGCGTGATCAAAAGGGTTATGTGTGAAGATTCATGCACTTCTTCATCACATAATGTGTTTATAAAATTCTTAGTTTGTCTTCCAAATCAAAAGAGCTCGGTAGCTCCATTTGCAACACACAAAGAAGCGTAGGGGTGAGGTTTGCAACTTTTGCAATTAAAAACCTACCCACTTTAGGGAAGCAGAGCGACCCGACTTATACCTCTCTTAGAGTGTGTTCAAATGGGTGAGCCGGTGTTTCTTTTGACTTTTAGGACACAAATTTTATTTTATAAACAAAATCATATTTCTATAGTTCATTTAGCAAATTTCGATTTTCATAAAACAAATTTGCAGTTAAAACCTTTTATTATGTCACAATTATCAAATAATCACATAATCTTAGGGTTTCTAATTATCTAATATAATTTTAATTTAATCCTCTTTCATTTAAGTAATAACCATGAACAATTTGCATGAAACATCATGGCTTTTACTTCTTTTTAACACTTTAAAATCTTAAAGGTACAACATGTTGTTCATAACAATTATCTAATAACAAAAAAAACTTGGATTTATTAATTTTAGATCACAAAAATCAAATTTTAGAGCTAAAATTAAGGGTTTCCGATTCGGCAAGAGGTTTTCGATCCATAACATGGGATTTTTCGATCGGAATCAGGGTTTCCGATCGAGAACCCCACTTTTCGATTAGGCTTTCCGATCGGAAAACGAGGGTTTCCGATCGGGACAAGGCTTTCCGATCGGAAAACAAGGGTTTCCGATCGGGTACTTTTCGATCAGGTCGTAAACAGTTTACGATTAGTGCTCGATCGGAAACAGGTTTACGATCGGGTACTTTTCGATCGAAAAGTAGGGTTTCCGGTCGGAAATCAAGGGTCTCCGCACCGGAATAGGTTTTCCGATCGGAAATCAAGGGTTTCCGATCGGATCGAGAAGTGTTTTTCGATCAGGGACTTTTTGATCGGGTCGAAAAGTCCTATTCCATCGAATTTTTTTTCGTTTTTACCAATTGCGAAACCTTTTCCAATTGTAAGACACGATTTTTAAATGAATCGAAAAGCTAGAATCTTGTTTTGGTTACCCCCCTTCCAAGTTTTAGTCCCGGTAATTAATTAAAATCATAGGTGGCTCGTGATACCACTGTTGGGTTATATAACTATTATCAAAACACGAGTACGCAGCGGAAAGAAACCTATGAACTAATCTAACTAACCGGATAGAACATGTTTACCTTATGAGCTCGGATTGACTTGATCTCTTGGAGGATTTGATACAAATCCCTCTACGATCGCACACACGACACACCAATGCTATGTGCTAGCAACCGATCACGAACTCCTCTTGATGTAGGCTTGGTCGAACCACACAAGAACCGAAACCCCTAGGGTTTTCCTTTTTGCCGAAATCGAGAGAGAATAGAGAGAGATTAGGGTTTTCTTTTATCTGATAAAAGCAGCAACTAATCCTTAAAACCATAGGCTCTATTTATAGGATTAGAATACTTGATAAACAAGCAAAGGATTTGGATAATCCCTTAACCGAATTCGGCCTAAAGGCTTATCACAAAGCCTCTCCCAATTGTAATCCAATTACAACTCTCTCTAATACAACTAACACCCCTGTTAACAATTAACTGACAGTTTTTAACGAAACCTCGTTAAATGTTCGTGATAAATATTAATTAACCATTAATTAATATTAATACATTTGGTGTCGAGACGTGTGACCCCGTAGGCTTAAATAATTTCCGGACATACGCTTACTATTACATGATCATATCCCTACAAGTTATACATTGGAGGATATGTCTCTTTGAGAGGTAAAAGGTAAAATTCAGCATGAAATGTACTGTTCTTAACTTGGTTGTTTGAATGATGAGGCAGCAAAGGGTGTTTTGGGTCAAATCTTTTTCTTAAAATTTTCACTTGATTGATTAAGTGTTTGACTTCAAATGCAATGAAGTGTGCGTGTCATGTAACCCAATTTTCTAAAATTTTCAAATCAATACTTTGAAAGTTAGCTTGGCCAGATGTGTGTAAAGTCATTTAATTTATCTATGTGTTTGTGTGTTTGTTTTTAATAATAAAAAAAATGAAAATGATAATGCTCACAAAATTGTGACATTAAAAATTAAAAAGCAAGGGGAGGAAATGTAAAGATGAAAATGTTGACTCCTTAAAAATAGTGTGCTTTTCAATTTTTAATTGTTTGTGTCTTGTGTTTGAGAAGTTTAGGGGAAGTAGATTGAATGCACGGGTTGGAGATGGCTGCCACGCGTAAGGCGGAAGTGAAAGGCAAGCTCCACGGTGATATGCTCGGTAGGCTCGACCTAAACTTATGACCTCCAATGAAAGTGTAGTGAACTTAAAAGATATATATGTTTAGTTTCCCATCCCAGGTTGCATGGTTTAAAAGACTGAGTCCCAGCAAAAACGGGTTGAGAGTGGTAATTATACCTAGTATTCACTCTCTCACACGCCATGTTTCTGCTGATATGACTACACTACATGAGAAAAAGAAATGAAAAGAAAAATAAAAAATTAAAATGAAAGTGGTAGTCATAGCCGTGGTGCATGGTTCCTCAAGTTGGGGGTTTGTGAATCCTCAATAAACTCTGAGGTTGGGTAGGTTTTGCTGTGTACGCTTGGGTGTGGGGACAATTAAACATGACGGTAATACTGTACTATATTAAGCATGACGCATTCGGTTGGGATTAAACGGGTTTGAGTTTAAAGCGGACAAACATACCAGCAATCACCTGGACTAGTTGAGTAACTGAAGCTGAAAAGGGTTCCTCAGTCAGATTCATACGGTTTGATCCCTTGTAAACTTTCTCATGTTTGGTTTGGTAAGTATTTGTTTAGTTTTTATCTTTCGTGTGTGAGTCGTTAAGTTCTTTTTGGTGTGTTTTCTTCTTGGCCAGGTTGATTTGAGAAGTCAAAATATGTTTTTCATGGGTTTAAATGCATGACAATGTGCCCCCGACAGATCTTGCCAAATTTTTAGGGGAAAGAGTATGGGATAATAAGTATTATCCGAAGGGAACTCGAGGATGATACTTATTATCTAATGGAAAAGACTTCCTCCGTCAGATCTGGACAAATTTTTAGGGGAAGGAGGGTGGATAGTAAGTATTATCCGAAGGGAACTCGAGGATGATACTTATTATCTATTGAAAAGACTTCCATAATACATAGTATCTGAAGGGAACTCGAAGATAATATGTATTATTTCAGGGGAAGTCCTTAGCTGAGGGGAAGTAATCAGCTAAGGGGAAGTCTTTAGAGGTCTTGGGTTCAGGGGAAGTTTTATAGAAAACCCGTAATCTATATTAGGGTTTTTGGTTAAAATATTGTTAATTTGAATCAACTGAACATATGATAATTACCACCTAACCCAAAGACCGGTCATCAAATGTCTGGTGGAGTATTTTTTTCAAATGTGTGTCAGACAGGTTGATGAGAGAAAGATGCTGCTGATGCTGTTGTTGCTCAAAGTTAAAGAACCAGCCGGACAAGACTTCCATCTGGAAAAGCAACTGTTCAAGGGAAGTTGTTGGTGTCTTTACAAGTTTTCAAAAGCTTCAAAAAGAGCTTCAAAGAAGATGTTCACGTGTTTAGGGGAAGCTAAAGATTTCAAGTCAAATCTTTGAAAAAGAAAATGATACAGAGAGCAGTGAGAGATCATGAAGTTTGAAGATCAACAATCAAGTTCTCCAAAGTTAGGAGGTTTTCAAAATTTACCCTCTAATTTTTGGAGATTCAAGACAGTTACCGAAGATTCAGCCAGAACCAGTTCATTCATGAGAAGCAAGTCAATGAGAATCCTCCATCTCATTAACTTGTTCATTTCAAGAAGTTCAAGCTGATGCTGATCAAGAGGAAGTCCCAAGTGCCCGCTATGAAACCCAATGAAGATTTCTGCGGAAAGAATCTTTATCAGCATCTTTGTCAGCCAGTCAAGAAGAAGAATTTCAAAGATCGAAGACATTTAATATCACAAGCCTAGGGGAAGATTGTAGAGGCTAGATTATAAGGCTTGTAATATTAAACTTGTTGGGCTGGGCTTAGAGGGTTTCATTAGAATCATATGCTAGTTAGCTATTGTAATTAGGGTAGTTTATGATTGGGTTTGGGTTTACTATTGGGTTTATGATCCACAAGGGGCCCAATAGTAAACCCATTGGGTACCTATATAAACCCCATGTGGTTCACCATTGTAGGGGCTGATTACGATTCTTAGAGAGTAGCCAGAGGTGTTTACGATCTAAGGTGATTACGATCGTAAACCCGATAAGAGAGAGCTTATGATTTCTGTTTTGTACCCGACAAGTTTTCTTGGGGGCAAAGATCAAGTCTTTATTGCTTAATCATCGTATTCTCGTGTTCTTTTCATCTTTATTCTTGAATCAATCACCTACGAGGATTCCGCACTCGTTTGTGATATCAATATCGTGTTTCGGGAGATTTTCAGGACCTACAAAATGTAAAAGAGCTTCTTATGTAGGAGTTACCGGGTCTAGCGTATCTTCTTGATCGATTAAAAAATCTAAGCAGTTAGTAAAAAAGATACGGAAGAGATATTGGTTATTAAGAGACCGTGTTAAACATAAAAAAAGAAAAGGGTATTCCTCTGGAGTGAAATATTTCCTTATATCATATCCAAAGGGCAACAATTAATAACTCGGGGTTAGTAAAAAATAAACGGAGAAGAAACTCGTTCTTAAGAGATCGTGTGAAACATAAAAAGATAGTATTATTTAATAAAGAAAAAAAAGTAAAATTAAACAAAAAAAAAAATAGAACATTTATATTACAAAACTTAAACAAATTTAACCAGGTTATAAAATATATGTACCAATATAGAGAAACACAATATAAATGAAAATCAAGAGTAAAGGAAAAAAATATATATAGGTATTGAATATGAGTCTCTACCCGGTTTGAACACTTATATTGTATCTAACTACTCTGTCAAGAAATAAATTATAAAGAAACTATGCTTTTTATAACTAAAGATTATTATATACTATTAGATTAAAGAAACGGTTCCCCCATGGTTCGAACCTAAGTCACCCCGGTTGAAAGACAATGCAACTAAGCCACTATTGCGTTTGATCTTATATAGTTAAATAAAATATATATCTTAAATGAAAAGTGAACAATTAAATAATTAAATGAAAAATGAATAACCAAGCTAGCAAGCTAGCAAGCTAGCAACCAAGCATGTTCACCAAGCTAGCAAGCTATCACCCAAGCATGTTACTTCAGTTGGTTTTTAAAAATGAACAATTAAATAATTAAATGAAAAATGAATAACCAAGCTAGCAACCAAGCATATTCTGAATTTTAGTTGGTTTTTAAATCTATAGATAATAACTAAATATATGGTAAACTATCATTTTTGTCTTTATGGTTTGGTTAAATATGTCATTTCCATCCATTAGTTTCAAATCCTTCATGCGTATCATTCATTGTGGTTTTAAAAGCTTGTTATTTCAGCCCGACTCACTAATATTGTTAGTATTGTTCTGGTAACTAGATATGAGTGGACCAAAATACCCTTTTAAAAAAGCAAAACAACATTCTAACCTAATATATGCCCTTTAGCGCCATCACCTTCTTCATTTTGCTATAACAATATCTACAAAACCTAGCTTTTACAATATTCTGAACCCTCACTTGTCTGTTGTCTCTAAACCCACTTTGTATTTATGTCGCCCCCTTTTTTCTTCACCTAAACCCTTGCTTTTATCCCTTGATTTATTGCTGGAGTTTGGTGTTTGAATAAATTTCAGGTGAGAAATTATGTCTTTGTTGAAACATATTAGAGATCCGAAGCAGAAACATGTGATTTACAAGGAATTACTAGAGGGAAAATCGACCCATGAGTCCATTATTGTTATATATTCATCATAATGCAACGGGATCTGATAAAAAAAACTACAACTTATATATACGTTGTTGTAGGACACGGCCCTCACTACTTAATGAGGAACTACACCGTTTAACATCATGATGTCGTCTTCAGAACAGACTAAAGGGGTATTTGGTCCGTGAAATTCGTTGAAACTGGATTTTAAGGAATTAGAATGTAAAGGAATTAAAATTTGAAAGATTAGAAATATACAGAAATTAGATTAGGGATTAATATTTATAAACAAAAATGGAAGCTAAAAAATATAAATATGTATAATTGATTTTTAGGATTTAAAGGAATTTGCAAGTGGTGACTCGCGTTTGGCCGAGGAAGATCGAGTCAGGTCGGACCGAGCACATCAAGCTGATCGGCGGGTCGGGTTGGTTGGTTAGGTCGGCCATTCCGGTCGGGTTAGTGGCATGTCAGGTCAGGACAATTGGGTCGGTAGGTCAGGGTGACGGATCAGGTCAAGCCAGTTTTGTATGTGTGTTGGTGGGTGGTGTGTGGGGGGATGTGAGAGAGAAATTTAATTAAATAAATATGATTACAAGTATAAAAGTGTGAATAATAATAATGATGCAGCCCGTGTGTTACCATGGTTTCATTTGTCATTTTATTTTATTATCCGTGCATTGCGTCTTGCGTGACTGGCTAGAGCATATGAATATGTCTCTGGTAACATCGATATGCAATTTGTGTGCATATGTAATAAGTGTCACCTAATCTAAAGTAATTAACTGAGTAACAAAGTTAATTATAAGTAATGAGTTAGAGAACAATGTAAAATAATTTTTTTACTAGAGCTCTTATTATATTATATATAATATTACAATTGAAATTCAAAAGGAACATTGAAGTTTTCATTTTTCAAACTTTGGTCACACTATTTTATAATTTTGGTATTTTCTACCCTTTAAGTTTTATGTTTTTTTTTTTTAAAGAAATAGTAAACTTTAGGTTTTATAGTTTTGTCGTATATGTTTCATAATTTTATGTTTTCTACCCTCTAACTTTCTAACTTTGTTTTATTAGACTTTTCTATTTATAACGCTTAACTTTCTACTTTCATTTTTTAGTATACTTTCTACTTTCGTTTTTAGTATATTTTTATAGTTTTATATTTTCACAGGAGTTAAAGTTTTCGACTTTGAACACGATTTTTTTTTATATTTTCTACTTTGGCCACGAAACCTTTTTAGTTATAAGTTTTATACCCTTAAGTTATCCACTTTTGTTTTTTATATTTTTTGTTTTAAGTTAAAGTTTTCGACTTTAACCACGACTATTTTATAGTTTTATTAGACTTTTACGTTTATACCACTTAACTTTTCTACTTCCGTCTTTTAGTATACTTTTACAGTTTTATCATTTCACCACGAAACTTTTAGACTTTAACATTTTATACTCCTTAACTTTTCTATTTTCTTTTATTATTATACTTTTAGAGCTTTCCACTTTAGCCACGACGTCTTTATGGTTTTATACTTTGACCACAGAAAAACCTTTTTGACTTAAACTGACTGGTAAATGGGTGGCTCGCCGCGAAGCGAGGGCGGATCACCAACTTGTTGTATTTTAAAATATTTTAATATTGTAAGATCATTTAAATTATACAAAAGCAAGAAAACTGCATTTAAATAAATATTAACTATCTCCCGCCATTTGGTAGAGTGGATATACCCTTGTCTTCCAATGTGAAGGTCAAGGGTTCAAATCCCACCGTACACAAAAAAAAATGAATGAAGAATTATAGAGGTGGGTCAGAGGTTTTACCACAGTGGCCTTTGGGCGGTGGGTTTCCTCTTGGATGGATGTGCAACATAGAGGGTCTAGTTACTCGCACGACCTATGGTGGAGTGGATATACCCTTGTCTTCCAATGTGAAGGTCAAGGGTTCAAATCCCACCGTACACAAAAAAATGAATGAAGAATTATAGAGGTGAGTCAGAGGTTTTACCATAGTGGGCCTTTGGGCGGTGAATTTCCTCTGGGATTGATGTGCAACATAGAGGGTCCCGATTACTCGCACGGCCTGTGGTCGCAGCGTGTCGTGGGTAACATCGTTTGTCATGATGAGACCCCCGAGTAACCGGATGTTTGCCGTTAAAAAAAATAAAAATAAATATTAACTAAAATATACTTATAGTGAATATAGTTCCTTTAACTTTAGGATGACTATAGAAATAGAAGTTTAGAAAAAATTGGTCGAGTATAAAGATATGTTAGGTGGATTACAGCATCAAAATTGTTTTAGTCTTAATAGTATCAGTTGTATAGATAGTGATGCTTTTTTCTTTTTAGGTTGACCATTCAAATTATGTTGGACATTAGTATAGATTTAAGAGTTGTATAGATTTAAGAGCAGTATTAATGGATGAATATATGTTTGCTATTAGGTTATTCGTAGTGGATGTATATGTCACGTACTGATAACGTCTTAACATCGCCTCTAGGTGTGCTATGGGTTAAAAACTCGGTTCTCTAGCAATGGTCATAGCGCCTAAGCTCCTTTCCTTTCTCAAATCAGATTGGTTCACCTATTTTATGACTACACCATTTTTTAGTCATGGAGCCCCTTGATGAGGTGTCTGTCACATAACACATAATATTCTTCAAGAGTAAAGATTAATCAAAACATTCCATTTTGATCAAATCAAGTGAGATTTGACCTAATCGTATTAACGTGTTAAAGTTGATGTCGATATATTCGAATTGGTGAGAGTTCAAGCATCGTAATAAGTGTGGAATGTGTAGTCTTCGGGTTCGCTTTGGGTAACAATCCGCAACCATTGCGAGTAGCGGCTTCGGGCAATTATTCCAGGTATTACAATCTGAGATTGAAACTTTGAAATGTGTTTTTTTTTTTTTCTTTTTGTACGTGCCAAGGTAGTATTGGGTAAAATGGAATGTTTTGATTAATCTTTACTCTTTTAGAGTTGTTGAGAGAGTCTTATAATTCATCTCCTCCATCTTAAACAGAATGATGTATGTTTAAAGTATCTGAGTTTGTGGTTTTTGAAAAAGTAAAATGATAAAGTAATAAATACGTTAAATTTATTGATAGCATTATCATGTTTTAGCTAAAATAAACTTTCCAAAGTTAGAGTTCTCATTTTATCAATTTTTAAAGGTGTTTGGAACTATCCTTAATATTTAATATATTTGAGTAAGTCTTTTTAGAACGAGATTGCAATCGTTTATATTGGATTGACATTCCGACTTTATTCACATATGAACACCATCAAAAAGAAATCCACCACTTGAGAAAAACCTCTTCAATCAAGTTTTAAACTTGAGACCTCGAGGAATCGTAAACCCCTAACCACTATCCTCATGTCAACTCCTCTACGAGAAACTTGCTCATTTTGTCAATTAATCCCAATATTACCACCATTGTAGCATTGTCTCAATGGTACCGGTGTTGTTTGGAGTTTGGGGAAACCCAGGTTCAAACCTCACTGTTGGCAAGGGATTGATGACCAAGGGCAACCTTGTTTCGAGTCATGATGCCGACCGGTTTTACCCAGCGCGCAAGTTGCTCCAGATAGTTCTGCTATTGTGGAGGCTTGCAACTGTCTATGCTTGGGTTGAAACCTACGGGTTTCAACGTAGGTCCCATGTGGGCATGCTAGACATTCGCATGGTTTTCCCGGGAACGTCCATATGCCCCACTCGACCCCAGCTGAGGCATGGTTAGGACACTCATGTCTGGCTGTCTGTGGGGTGGACCCTCATCTCCTCCTCTACGGAGGTAGGATAGGTGCGCGATGTCCTAACCCATCGTGACCAACATCGCCGTTCTAAAAAAAAAATCCCAATATTACCAACTACACTAAACCTACTATCAACTACGGACTTCAATTAAATTTTTTTTTGAACGGCAAAGATATATAAAAAAAAACACAACTTGCTAGCTAGAAAAACCTAGCTAAACAAGACAAAACAACAATTACAGATACAACAAAGGGTTGTCTACCCAATTGGCGCTAGACAACGAAAACTTCCTATCTCTATTGGACATAAACAAAAACGAAAAATGCACCACAGAATCAAAGATAGGACTCGGAGACAAATCACTTCTTTTATGGACTATCTCATTCCGAGCCTTCCACAAGAGCCAATACATGACCCTACAAATGCCGTTGATAAGAGTCTTGCGTCTTTTATTCAAGTTAGATTCTTCAATCCACCCAAAAATCACGCTAGGAGGACAAAAGATGGGTGCGTCTAAACTGAGCCAGTTACGAACACTTTGCCAAACACTACGAACCTTAGGACACGAACCGAACACATGAGCCACAGTCTCTAAGCGTTCCTCACAAAACAAGCAGCCGAACTCACAGATATTAATCTCTTTCTCTAGCAATTTAACACGAACAGGAAGGCGATCAAGCAACAATCTCCAAACAAACACGTTCACTTTCTTTGGGACGAGTTTATTCCAAGAAGTTGAAGAGTTGTTACCCGGAAGACTAGCCTTCTCAATAGCTTTGCGAACATGCTTTACCTCGAACTCTTTGTTACCATTAAACTCCCAACCCCAAGCATCCCCGCCCGAGTTGAACGAGAACCCATTTAAAATCGTCAAAAGGTTATTCCATTGCGCCTCTTCAACCCCACCCCTAATGTCTTTTCTCCAACTCCAAACCCGAATGTTACTAATAATTCTATCCGAGACTTTACACTCTTTAAAATTTTCGAGAGCATAAAGTCTAGGAAATTTAGAAGCAAGAGAAGAACCACCCAACCACACGTCCGTCCAAAAAAGAGTGCTTGAGCCGGTACCAACTTGTCTTTTGAATGCCGCGGCTGGGATAATATTCCTATTGTGCAAGTCGCCAACGTTGTTGCAAATGCCATTCCATACGCCATTTCCATGTGAAGCCTGTAATACCGAATCAAGCCCAACCCTCCCCCCATGAATAGACTTGATAATCTTGACCCAAAAATGGTTGCTTTTCGATAAAAATCTCCACTTCCATTTAAGTAAAAGAGCCCGGTTAAGAGACTCAATACTTCCAATGCCCAACCCGCCCCTATCCCTTTCCACCAAAATGTCATCCCATTTCACCCAATGAATTTTCCTTTTATTATCATCCCTACCCCAAAAAAATTTAGCCCGAATACCCTCCAAAATGTCCCGAACCCCCTTTGGCACCCGAAATAAAGAAATGAAATATATAGGAAGAGAGCTCAATACCGAAGAGATCAATGTCAAGTGACCCCCTACCGATAGTAGGTTGGCTTTCCATTTGGCTAAGCGTGACCGGAATTTAGAAATAATAGGATCCCACACCTTGATTTCTTTCATGTTACTACCAGTAGGAATACCCAAATAAGAGAAAGGAAAGGACCCAACTTTGAAACCATAGGAATGAGCTAAAGATCCGACCACCGAGTTATCAACACCAAGACCAAAGAGATTCGATTTCGCTACATTTAATTTCAGCCCCGAATTATCAAAAAAATTCACCCAAAATCCGATTAATAACCTCCAAATTACTAGTAGACCACTCACCCACAAAAATAACATCGTCAGCATAGAAGAGATGAGATAACGGAACTTTATCCTTACCCACAAGAAACGGCTTGTAGTTGCCCTCCGACACTTTCCGATTAATGATAGCATTCAACCCTTCCATCGCCAAAATGAAAAGAAATGGAGACACCGGGTCTCCTTGCCTAAGCCCCCTTTCAACAATAAACTCTTTCGTGGGGCTACCATTTACCAAAACCGACGAAGTAGCCGAACCAAGGCAAGCTTTCACCATCTCACACCAACTAGCGCTAAACCCCATCTTTTCCATAACCGCGAGCAAGTAATTCCAATTTAACGAGTCATAAGCCTTTGCGAAATCCACCTTGAATAAAAGTAGCTTTTTTATGTTTCTGTTTAGACCATCTAACCACCTCATTAAGAATCAACGGGCCGTCTAAAATCTGTCTACCACCAATGAAAGCCGACTGAACCGAATCCACCAAATTATCAATGCTAATAGCCAACCTTTTAGCCAAAATCATAGCAATAATTTTGTATTGAATATTTATAAGACTAATAGGTCGAAAATCAGAGATCAAAGTTGGATTATCAACCTTCGGGATCAAAGTGATAAAAGAAGGATTGCAACCGCGGGGAAACCTTCTTTTTTCAAAGAAAAAAGAAACAAACTCCATGATCTCATTAACCAAGTAACCCCAATGGTGTTTAACGAAAGCAAACGAAAACCCATCCGGACCCGGGGCTTTACAACTACCACAATCCCAAACCCCATCCCGGACTTCCCCAACCGTCGGTTTCCTACCAATCTCAACCGAGGTCCACGACGACAACCTCTTGATATCCAGCCCTTGTAGCGAAATGGAGCCAACCTGCCGTTGTTCTTTGAACCGTGTACTATGGTACACAAAAAATGCGTCTTTGACAAGCGTAGGATCATCCAACCACTCCCCGTTCACCTTAACACCACGAATCGTGTTCACCCTACGACGTTTTTTAAGATAAGCATGAAAAAATTTGGAGTTCTCGTCCCCCTCTAACACCCACTTGTTTTTAATTTTCTGAGACGATTCCATATGCTTCTGTCTATCCAACTTGTTTATCTCATGTAAAATCCCCTCTTTTTCTATATTGAGATCAACTAGATTAACCCCTGCCTCCATACTAAATTCAACATTCTCCAATTTCTTTTTTAACTCCTTGCCCAGACCCATCTCCAATGCCTTCCTATCCAAGTTCCACACTTTTAAATTATTTTTAACCATTTTCAACTTTTCTTTGAACTTTATGAAGCAATTAGCATGTTGATCATGAATAGGATCCTCCCACGCCTTCTTAACCACTTCCTCGTACCCGTTCAAGCTGGTCCAAAAATTAAAAAATTTAAAGGGAACCGGCCCGTAGTCAACCTCTCTTAATCTAAGTAAAATAGGACGATGATCAGCCACTTTATCACCCAAGGCAACCGCCTCAAGGTTTGTAAGCCGCTGCCCGAGAGAAGAAGAGATGAGAAACCTATCCAATTTACTTTGTTGAAGACCATTAGAGCTTACCCTAGTAAATTTAAACCCCCCAAGATTGACATCATCCAACTCTCTAGCGTCAATGAACTCATTAAAATCCTCCGCCTCACCTCTATTAAATTCAACCCCACATCTTTCCGACTCAAATCTGGACACATTAAAATCTCCAAAAATGATGTATTCACCCGGATTAGAACTCATGAAAATAGAGATGAAGCTCCACAGATCTCTCTTAGCACGTCTAGCCTGAGGAGCATAAACAATAACCATGAAGCATTTAACTTGACTTTGCACCCACTCACCTTTAATAATAAGAACATTATCGAACACCCAATTATCAAGACTAGTGAATAACACCAGATCCCAAATAGCTACAATACCTCCCGACCTACCATTAGCACTAGCACAAACCCAATCAAAGTTAACATTACCCCAAAGCGCACGAGCCAAACTAATATCCACATAATCAACATGAGTTTCTTGAATAGCCAAAAAACTAACCCCTAACTCGATACATAACTTAGAAATAATTCGTCTCTTTACACTCGTCCCAATACCACACGAATTAATAGAAAGTATCTTCATTGGGAAACCAAAGGAGCACTCATCCTATCAATACACTTTTGAAGATCACTTTTAGCACCCTCCATTTCTAGCCCTATAGACATGCCGTAGTCAATATAACTTGCGAACGCTTCGAGCAAAGACATATTTTGAGGAACTTTGAAAGCCACCAAATTTCTTAATACCAAAACCCACATGAACCGTACTACCCCTATCTGAACCCCCATCATCACAGTCAACATACCCGATGTCATCAACATTTGGAATATCATGAGAAATATACTCACCAATTTTAGGTTCACCCGCCTTTGTCGAAACAAATTCACAAACCGGGGTCTCCACACTCTCCTCGTTCCTCATATTAACGACGTCGTTATTATCCTCCACTTTTCTCTCAAAACCTGGAGGTACTGACAACGAGACCGAGTAGTTTTTATTAAGATCCGGAAATTGATTAGTAAGAAACTCCATAATGCCAAACGGATCGGAATTATCCTTCTCAACGTTCCCAACCTCAGCCTCTTCTTCTGGTTCATTAGCCACTACCACATCTTGCTTTTTAGACTTATTGACCTGCTCATAAACCTTATCCAATTCCACATCTTGTTCTACAATTAAATTCTCACCATCGGCCACCGATTCCTCATCCTCTGAAGAGCTCTCGTCCGACTCACAAGGTGTGTCAAAGGAAGGGGTCCAATATTGATGTTGACTAACCGTCACTTTATATTGGGTCCCTCCCATGTCACAAATAATCTCTTCTTCAATTCTCTTCACGTTCGAAGTAAGAATGCAAACTTTACCACAAGCAAGTGGCTCTTCATAATCATTATCAATAAAGCAGACCTTTCCCCACTTACTCGCAATCCCAGAAAACACATCAGAAGACCAAGCTCCCAGTGGTAAACCATAAATACCAATCCAAACCATATTCTCTTTAACCAAAAAATCACTACTAACCCTTCTAACGGCACTGAACACAGATTTGAAAGCCTTACAATTAGCAAATTTAGCGCTTTCGTCTTTTGAGTTGCAGTCTACACGAATCCACCAACCTCCTATGTATCTGAAAGATACATTTTCAAAACCTTCCGAACGAGCAATGTGATAAATCTTAGCCATGGATTTAACATCTCTCAATTTCAATAAAAGGGCACTTTGGAAATTTTCGAGAGGCACTTGTTTTGCCTTGCTGATCACGTATTTCTCACTAACAATCTCTTCATCCCCTTCCTTGTTTCTTTCCACTCCACCAACCTGTGTCTCTGATGAATCAGAACCCACATTCTTCACATGCTCAGCCTCTGAAACTGCCTTATCTCGCGCTTTGTCTCCTGTCCCATTACTACTACCACCTACATCCGGAACCGACGCCCAATATACATGCTTCTTAGGAATCTCAGTCCCCGACTGCCCCTTATCAGCGTCCATTTTTCCTTTATTCTTATCAACAGGTTGTTTTCTCTTATCCTCCTCCTCACCCTTATCATCACCTCTCTTGAATCTAGTGATGTCAGCAAACAGGCGAAACGAACCAATCCACATGTTACGTATCTTGTAAATGGCATTGCTAATGTCTACTCCTTTGGAGAATCGAACAAACGCATACCTTTTACCCATCGTAGAGGGCTTTTCTGATAAGAATACATCAAGTACCTTCCTTTCCCCAGAACATCTATCGTACAACCCTTTTTTCGTAGTGGCAGCTGGGAAATTTGTGACAAAAACCGACGTCGACCATTTATCACTTTCATCCCAACGTCTATCAGCAGTTTTTTCACGCGAAACATAACGACGTACCGGTGTTTTAGAACGATACCTGTTTTTGCGATACGACACCGTCTTCCAATCGTTAGGGTTTGCATGTTCCTCACCCATGTACTCATATTCACGAAGGATCCCATAATTATCGAACTGCCCGTGTGGAAACTTCTCTGAATCAGTGTTGTAGAACCTAGTAACCGGACCTCTTTGCTCATACCCATAATAACCGTCGTCAGATCCAACCCTAACCCTAGAATCGCCACGACCCAACCCCTCCCTCCCATACCGGTCACGCTCATCTCTATGGTACCTCCGCTCTCTCCCCCTAGATCGGGTGCGAGAGAAAGGGCGAAACGAACGGGAACGACTCATCGGAACTTGATTTGTTGAAGATCTTAGAAACTAATAAAGAAGTTAAGATCAATACGTAGGTGTAGGGATGTTAATCAGGGTACTACACCTAAAATCAATCAAAACCCTAAACTAGTTACCAGATGACAAGATGTGTGGAAGTCGAGTCGCCATTATCGCCCAGAGAAGCCGAGTTGATTTCAATTAAATTATGTATACTAAAACACAATTATTATTTTTATAAGAAACATAGAGAAATAGAGAGATCGATTTCATTCATATTATCATATATGAGGGGTGAAAACAAAAAAATACATTGCACATATTTTTATAGTCTTTCAATATGAAACCGAAACTCTTATATATAATTAGAAGTCATGATGGTTATAACGATTAACGTCTGCAGTTATGAATATTTATAACACCCCTTCTGATATAAAACCATTTATTATTTATTATACACTAATAAAAACATATTTAAGGATGTTATTAAATCGGTACTTTAGGATCTTTTGCATCATTAAAAACCTTACTAATAAAATCCACTAAAAGAAACTTAGTTAAGGAAAAAATAGTACAATGTGCAAAATACTCCGGCCAATCCAACAAAGGGGTGTTCAGATTCCGAATCCGATTAGAAGAACTCGGAATTCGGTTCGATTCGATTCGAAAATGAGCAGTTCAAAATTTCAAATTTGAATTCGATCCGATTCGATCCGATTCGACGTCTAATATCGAATTTAGAATCGAATTAGAATTTGAGATTTTCAATTCGATTCGAATTAGAAACAACAAGATGGTTGACCACCCCCGCGCGTTGCTGCGGGGTAGACTACGAAATGTAAATATGGCATAGACAACTATAGTAGTAGTGTTATAAGTTGTTAGATAGAGTCCAACCAAAAGACATTTTAATGTTGCTAGCCAAGTTGTGTGTTACAAACTGTTACCAAAATGTGCAATTAAGTGTTACTTGCATGCCTTATCATTCTGCATCAAACATGAAAAGAGCCTTCAGGTTGTAGTCATACTGGATTCGTATCTTCTGACTTCTGGTCAACCTGAATACCATGTTGTCTTGCAAAGGGTCCCCAGTTGTTTATGGTGTACCTGCAATGTTTGAATGTTTAAAGCTCATTAAAGAGCCTTCAGGTTGTAGTCATACTGGATTCGTATCTTCTGACTTCTGGTCAACCTGAATACCATGTTGTCTTGCAAAGGGTCCCCAGTTGTTTATGGTGTACCTGCAATGTTTGAATGTTTAAAGCTCATTGTCAAGCGACTGTGTCATGAATATTATGTAATAATTTGGTTCAAACATCAGCACTTGAATAGAAAAGTAAATATTAGTTTATAAGGATTACGCGCGCGTTACGACGGGCCACCGGTTACCCTTCTTGTTTTGCTAATCATATGCTAAATCTTTCTTGTAATTAAATGAACAATGTTCGTTTTGTTAATTTAAAGTTAAGTCATTCTTATAATTAAACATGAGTTATGTTTAGATAGCTAATTTAATAAACTGAAGAGGTATTATTTGAGGAAAACACAGAGAGGAATTTTATTTCAAACAACAATACGGAAAGCAACTATACTGCTGGTCCTTATCAAGTATTGTTATGTTTATAACAATGATTTATATAATTACGTTTGTAACCCCTAACATCTACAATAGTACTTTTGTGTTTTATCAAGTATATGTAATTGATTTTGTTTGCAAGTGTTAATACATTTATAAGCCAAATCATAATTCTAACTTTTGTCTTTGTAATACCTATCATTTGTAATAACTCATGTCCTCACAAAAAGATAACCCTGTAGAAGAATTTTATTTGCCTAAAAAAAAGTTATAAAAACTTAAATAAGAAACTTCACTTTGTCAATAAAAAAAATTGAAAAACTCATATCATCTCACAAATATCAAGATTATATTCTAGTGTTGTATACACCTATCTCAAGTATCATATGAAGATTCATTTAGTGTGTTACATCTCTCTCATGATATCACAACCCCACACTAAAATTACCAGATTATTAAAAAAATATATACTTCACCCCAGATCTTCCTCTTTATGACAATCCTACATCCAAAATTATCAATAAAAAAATAGTATTAAGACCTGAACCAAAATAATGAGATGCATGTTACAATAAGTAGTAACTCAACAAAGTACATCATGCAAAACATAGCAGATGACTCACAGTCTCACATTTGTTCAAGATATTGTTCCGGTCAGGTTCTTGTGCAAATCTCTGTGATAAAAAAAAACAAATAACATAAGCAACACTTTTAGGACAACACAGTGTTAAGTTGATAACCCAAAATAATGAGTTAGCTTCAGTTATTTAACTCACATTATCTAAATAGCATCCATGGAGTTAATTTCCGGAAGAAATCCCAAATGATTGAGCCCGATCAAGATTTTAATTTCTGCATCGCTACTTTTGTCAGTAACATCCCTTATTTAATTTTACATAAAATGGAGTCAGCTTTAAGAGTCTTTTCAGCAGCTAATCACGTATCCAAAACCTTATCATATCCCGACTACCTGCATTCGTTCGTTTTTCCTCTCACCGAGAAAGCCCGAATCACATCTGCACAGTAAAAATCACAAATTGTTGTCCATCGCATCAGTAAAATAGCATGCAAAAAACAACATTTGAAGATGCGAGTGCATGCATCTAGCGATCTATCATATGACCTTAAAATTTTAGACTTGGGACGACTTTCTATCCGTTCATATTTCAAAAATGGTAATAAAAAATATTGTCTATTTGACCCATTTATAATCAAATGGGTCGAAATCACAACATGTGCACTGTTCTAGACAAGAAAAGAACACCCTTTGACTTTTGTGTCAAGTCGGCTAATGCAGTGTTCAGGTCCTATATCAGGTTTGTTAATAAATCAAACTTGAATCTCCTTTGTAATTTTAGGTTGGATTGCCCTTTTTTAGCTTGCATGTATGTTGATTGGTCTTTTAGTGCAAATTTTTGTCATTTTAGATGTTTTTGCAGTTGGTAAAAGGAGAATGTCATGTTATATGAATTGATTTGAGAAGTTAGTATTTAATTTGAAATTTATGGGCTTCTTTAGCATATATTTTGTACTTTCTTTATTAATTCATGACATCGTTTAAACTTTACTTGCTTTCAATCCATTTCACCCATATTTTTTAATAACCATATCTTATAGATTTAATTTTCTATGCTTTCATCCATGTGTTTTCCTCTATCTGCGTAAGTTGTATGTTGTAAATTCAATTTCTTTAAATAAATAATTTTTAGAGTTATGCAAAGAGATCACTTTAGCAATGTAATTTGATTAGGCAAAGACTAATGCAATTTTCATTAAATTTTTTGCAGGTTTGAGGTTATCAGCATTGTTTTGTTGTTGTTCTTTTAGTCTTTGTGAGTGTCATTCTTTTCTCTCTTACTGTTAGAAATTGGCCTTTACTTTTGTTGTAGTTAGAAATTGCCCTTTAATTAGAGTGATAGGTTTCGTTAGTGTTTATGCATATGATTTAAATTACCAATTATCTTGGGTTCCTATATGCACTTCTCAGAATTTGTATTTCAAACTAACAAAAGTATAGGTTTGGAGGTTTGGCCCATTGACATCGATCAACAAACTTAGGCTGCATGGTCATCCAATGGAAGTTTCAAGTAATGTATTTTTGGTGCTATTAGCTTAGTATTCAAAAGGCAGGAGAGGAGGTTGTTAATAGGTACATATAGAAAACCATAAAACACACTTTTTCCTTTCATCGCATAAGGTCGTAATGATCACCTCTTGGGTTAAATGCTTAGGTTAATTAAGTAAAGAGGAACATAGAGGTCCCTACCGCATTTTCTTATTGACATTCCAAGGTACTTATTTTTCTTTGTTCAATAGCCTTCATGAAAGAAAATAATGGGCCTGTTTCATCTTAGTATTCAATGGAGTTGATTTTGTATTTGCTGTTATTTCTTCTTTATTTGAATGGATTTCATTTTGTCTTTGTTGTTAGCTCTTCAGGTTATGGGATTTAATTTTATGGGCTTATTAGGTTGTACAATTGCATTTCTGTTGTTGCTGTTGTGTTGGCTTTGTATCTAAAAGGCAGAATAGGAATCGTTTTGACCCGAACCATATTTTAGAGACCAAAAAAAGACGGTGCTGTTTTTTAGACGAGTTAGGGTATTAACTGATTGGAGCTAAATTCATTATCAGTTCTCATCAATTTCTAATGATAATATGCTTTTCTATTTTTTTTTCTTCTGCTACTAGATGATCTTTGGATAGATCACTTCACTATTGATCTTTGCATACATGTCAATGCTTACTAGCGGGGCAGGATAGCATTTTTCATGCATCATAAATACTAATAAATAATATGCTTATTTACATAAAACCTTAGATACCGCAGCAAATAATCTGAAGTTAAGTGAACTAGATCTTACGGAGCCTGCTCATGTATGACATGATTCGTATCTGATCATAGAAAAGATAAGAAGTCTAATTTCAAGAATTATAATCTTTATAGAAAATTTAATAGAGATTCAGGTTAATTTGAATATTTCTCCTGATTTTTTTTTATAATTTCCTAACCTTATTATTTAATAGGCGGATGGTATTCATGCTGTGGCCGCATCATCTTATAAGTTAAATTATAGTACCCCACTAGCATTACAAGGATGTTACAGAATTTCATGTTTCAGTTGCAACGATCCTCCAACCTATCTGAAAACTATCGATCGTCCTATCGCTTTAAGATTCGGTTCAACAGTGACTATAACACCCCTAGAAGATTCAGTGATATATCCGAAACTTTATTTTGATTTCACAGAGTATGAGAACCTTATTGAATCTACACCTACTGTTGATGTGTTCACGGGTATGTTCATTCTTATTACAAATTTTATTTTTCATTTAACTGACATTTATTTAATCTTTTTCAGATTTCATCGGGCTAATATATCATGTTGTGGATGCTAGAACACAGGATAACGCTCCCTATATCCGTTTATATCTGAAAGATGGGAGGTCTATCTAAACTTTTAAAATAAACTAATCCTTACATCATACACATAGGCTCAGCCTGTATATGTTTAAAATTTATGTTAAAGATGCTTACAAATTGTATATAACAGAAACAACATCACAGCCACTCTGTGGAAAGAAATCTTTGTATCTGATGAAAGATTTAACAGAACAACACTTGACAACACACCACGACCATGTACAGTTGCCATAACATCTGTTAAAGTTTCAAAACATAAAGGTTAGGCTCTGAATTCCAATATTTTCCTTCTGACACTGTTACTCTCACGCGTTTATTTTTGACCTTTACAAACCTACAGGTTGGTTTCAACTAACATCAACTCCTGCAACATATACTTACATAAATCCTGCATGTGACCAATCAACAAGGCTTTTACAAAGGTACATGCCTCATTTACAACATTTTTTTTTTGCCTTCGAATTTTTACCTTTATTTTAGAATTAATAGTTTACCTCTCATCTCGATAGAAATCGGTTCAGCCCTCAAAGATCCGTGCTCAGTCATAATGTTTCCTCCTCAAGTTCAATTGAAAAGAAGTGCCTATCATCTCTTCTAGAAATCGACCATCTCCAATCACCGGTTCTTTTATTACTGATCTTATTTCATTACACCTTCTACAGTTTATAGGTTCAGAAATTCATTTTACAAGATCTGTGACAGGGTAAAATTTACATGTGTGAGGCAAGAATATCCGATTTTATTCCTGGTGTTCCATGGTTCAAAAGATATTGCAACATAGTTTCCTGCACAGAAAAGGTTTCCCCTTCTAGCAACAAATACTTCTGCGTGACTCATGGCATGTCTGATGCCTGCAGATACATGTAAGCCTAAAACCCATACATAATTTTAGTCCTTATACTCATGCTCCTGCTACAAACCAGTACAAACGACTTTCATTTATTGATAGCCTCATAATAACGATGCATCCTATTATAAAGCTTCCATATGCCTGTTTCTGTCCTCTTTTCTGTATGATACGGATCTATACTATCGTTGTAGACATCGTTCTCTATTAAAAATTACAAGGTGACTATACTTATGACACACACTTTCATCTGATAGTCGATACCAGATTTTAATTAAAATGTATCTTATTAAACATACGCTGTGGGTGCGTACCAAATTTTTTCCCGTCAGCAACACTAACCTTTTCCTCAAACTAAAAACACCAAGTTACAGCCAAGACTTATATATAGACACGTTTAGTAGTGCGGCTATAGGTAAATACTATAATACATAATAATCTGGTTGATAGGTGTATAAAAATAGTTAAGAGGTAAGAGGAACTCAAAAAAGGTTAATGAATGACCAACTGTTAGAATGTGATTGTTGTTTACCAACTGAACGGGGGCACGGAGATATGGTCTATAAAGTGAGATACATGCATTCGTCTACCTCATGTCTAACAGTTCTATTATTTTTCATTTCCTTAGCTTATACACCTGTTACACATACACCTGGATTCATAGGTAGTATAGATTTGTTACCATTAGTATCACTGGTTTCTCCACTGTAAAAGAAATCTTATTGATTTAGCATATTAAAGACCTACATACATCCTTATCAAACTTATTGTTGCCTTTAATCACTTAAAAAACACAGGCCTCAATAGTGTTAACCTCCGGACAGAATTTTTCCCTTCGTAAGGCTGCTAATTGTTGTGAAAAACAGATACGCCTTTAGAATTCGGGATTTCAGTACATACAGGTTTATACTTTAGTCTTACCTCTAATCAGGATTTTCCACATATATACAGGTTTACACCTACAACAACCATTGCCGATGCAAGCGCAAGTGCTACTGCAGCACTTTACGATGATGCTGCACAGTCTGTTGTAGGCCAGTCATGTTCTGAGTTTGTTACGAGCCTTCCAGCCGCTGATCCACTAATATTACCTGAGGGTCTGTTGACATCCAGAGATACATACTTTGCTTTCTTTTTGAGGGTCAAGCCAAACACAAAAGCAGGAGTCACCACTTTTATAATCGAAGGAGCCGAGCCCATCTCCCTCACCACCGGTTCAGTGACCCCTCAGACACCCCAGGCTATAACAGAAACAAACAGACAAAGCACAGAATCTGACGTCGCCAGATCTCTTTTTCAGGACACAGGTACACAAAAAATCTGATTAGCAGATTGAAAGTTGACAACTATTGACTTTTAAAGTCAATAAATTTAGAGCAACAAAACAATTGCTGATACATTCTAAATATAGAAATTTTAAGAAGGCAAAACCTGACTATAATTAAAGTTGTGTCATATACCCTTTTATTTCGAAGCCAAAACAGGTACACAAAAATTCCAATTAGCAGATTGAAAGTTGACAGTTATTAACTTTTAAAGTCAATAAATTTAGACCAACAACACAATTGCTGATACATTCTAAATATTGAAATTTTAAGAAGGCAAAACCTGACTATAATTAAAGTTGTGTCATATACCCTTTTATTTCATCCATTAAGAAACATGATGGTATTTCAAACCACGGTTGTCAGCATCTAGGTATACAATTGGATACACACAAAGTCGAATTTAAAGACCAAAAAAACAAAGTCACATGTAATGTTCAGTGTACAAAATTGGTATTACAAACCTTTATTTTTGGGAGAAAACAAGAACAATCATAGAAACTCATTCATTTATGTTCATTACACTTCTTAGATTACTAATAACAACCCCTTATTAACATGCCGCAGGATCACCTTCAACAGAGAAACTCAAGAAACGACGTCAAGAGTAACATCATCAGCCCTAATCTCCCTTTGACAAAACTCATGTTTGTAAAATAACAACTCTGTTGCTTTACTTACTATCTGTATAATAGTAGTACTTTGTAAGTTTCTGCTAAAGAAATGTATGGCGCCGCCAATTTTGAATTATATATTCCGCAGAATTACACATAGACACAGCTCCATAGGAAGCCAGGTTACAGATTAAAAAAAACTGCTGCTAGAGCCCCTATAGGGAATTCTAAACCAAAGAACAGGGGTGTGGTTCCTCCACCAGGGAATAAATGGGAATAAATTTCATTTGAATCGCCTTCATTTTATGGACGGTAGTGATGATCAGTTGGATGAAGTTAATATCACATTGCCAGAGCCTCTTTACCCTGTTGAAACCCTCAAGCAGGTTTTGATTGCAACTTTTACAAGTGATTTATCATGATGGATCCTGCAAATCTCTGAGATTCTTATCAAATATGTTTCATGGTGTTTTCTCATTTTATATGGTTTCATTTTCTTAGGTTTTTATCTTACTGTGAGATTCCTGCCCATTTACCAATTTTTATAGCTTGTCATAATGCTGAAAGGTGTTGGAGTTACAAGTTTGGATACAAACCCAACAACAATGAAGCATTTTAACAATAATTTTGGAAACTATGATCACACCGACGAGTATGAACGGTTTGGTGAGGTGTCACATTAACTTCTCGAACCATTGACAGTTATTTGGTGGTAAGGCTTTGCCTACCTGGAGGTCCTGAGTTCAAACCCAGGCATTGACAGTTATTTGGTGATTTATGGGGTTAGAATAGGAGTTTGTAATAGTTTAGCCGTTCAAAAAAAAAAAAACTTCTCGAACCATTGGCCCACTAGGATTTAAGAAACCAGGCCCACTTTATGAAATTTATTTAAAACACAAATATTTTTTAAAATAAATATTATTTTTTTAACAATTTAACTATGACATTTAGTTATTATTCTAAACTTCATAATTGAATTAGGCATGTAAGTCGAATGAAAAAATTGATGGTGCTACTCGAACAAATCCTTATGGTTACATAATTCCACTAGATAACCTCTGTTAATTAATTAAAAATATCTAGATATCAAAAGGTTTTAAATTGAAAGTTTTTGTATTGTAAAAAGAACTCATTTCATAAAGACAACTCAAATTTGTAGTTTACGCTAGAAGCTTTCATAAACTTTTACTGAAATATAATAGAAATTTGATCGTGTATATAGTTGATTTCCAAATTACAAGTTCTGTCATATAAGAAGACTTTGCGTTTTTATTCTCATAACATAAAAACAAATCTGAATTAATTCATTACTGTGCATGAACACAACTTACATCTAACATACTTTTTTTAAACTTTAAAACCTTTGATTTACATCTGCATAAGCTTTTACATTTTCTTTTTACTTTATTTCTGTGTATTCTCAGATAACCGCAGCAACGCGCGGTTGATCTCTAGTTTATATATATGTATATATTTTTATATACAAACATAATATTCATAAAATTATTTCAATTAATTTAACTTATTATGATTCACGTCCTATTTTAAAAGTTTTAAAATTATAACAATCTTTAAAATATACATTGAAAGTTGAAACGTTTCATTCATATTCACGATTCCATTTCCCTGGAAAATTTTACATTTTAAATCTTTTGGATGTTTATTAGTTTTATACTTATATAAATTTCTATTTTTTACTATAATAATTTAAGTTTTTAGTAGTTTTGAAAATAAAATTAAAACATGTTTTTTGGTTCAATTTAAAATGAGTTTATTCGGATACAATTCGTATTCGATTCGAAAACTGAATACGAATCGAATCGAATTTCAAATTGGATTTTTATTTCAAATTCGAATTCGATTCGATTCGACGAATCTATTTCGAATTCGAATCGAATTTCGAATCCAGGTTTTAAAAATTGAAGTTCGAATAATTCGATTCGAATTACTCGAGTATTCGAAATTCGATTCGATGAACATCCCTAATCCAACATATGTCTTTCAATTTGGGCACATATGTCTTTCAATGTTGGCTTTACCGGCCGGTGAATAGTATTTGGGGAAGAGCTGGGGCGGGTTATGAGTGGTTGCCGTTTGTCGGAAGGTTGGAGGTATTCTTAGTATTTAGAATAAATCAATGTTTACGCTGGAGAGTGTGGTTAAAGATCACAACTTTCTGATTACGTCGGGTAGATGGGTGGATCATTCGAAGCCGATAAACATTGTAAACATTTATGCCCCTCAGGAGCTCGGTGCTAATTTATTGAATAATCTCCTAGAGTGGTTGGGTTGTTTAGAGGGATGGCGGGTGTTTGTTGGGGATTTCAATGAAGTTCGATGGGAGGAGGAAAGGTGGTTGTCGGCTTTCAATCCCACGGGGGCAGAGGCTTTTAACGGGTTTATCTTTCTAGCTGGGCTTAAGGAGTACAATATGGGTGAGTCTAAATTCACTTCCGCATACGGGAAAGGCGTGAATTTTAGCAAGATAGACCGGTTCCTTGTGTGTGATAAGTTTTTTGGTGCTTGGCCTCATGTGACATGTATGGCTCTTCCAAGGCTTTGGTCGGACCACTCGCCGATTATTCTAAAAACATCCTCGGTGGATTTCGGGCCAATTCCTTTCCGTTTTTTTTTTCTTCTTGATGGGGAGAATCGGTTATGACAAGACGGTGGAAGATGCTTTGGTTTTGGATGTTGGGGGGGGGGGGGGGGGGGGGGAGGCCGGATTCTGTTTTGAGGAAGAAGTTGGTTAATGTTACAGTTAATTTAAAAAAAGTGGATGGCTATATCCAGAGATATGGAGAACAAAACTAGAGAGTACACCTCAAGAAGAAGTGCAACAATTTCGATGTTATCTTGGAATCGTGTGGGCTTTCGGACGCGGAATAAAAAAGTTAGGCGGTCACAAAGCGCGTTTGCTTAATTGATTGTGAAGGAGTTGGGATCGCGGGTTTAAAGCAGAAGTTAAGGAATCGTTGGGCGATTGACGGGGATGAAAACTCCTCTTTTATTCACAGTATTGTTTAAGTATAATTCTGTCATGTCTAGAATATATGGTTTGTTTTTTCAAAAGAGATGGGTGCATGATCCGGATGCTGCAAAGGAGAAGGTTTGGAATTTTTTTCAAGCTCAAATCTAGTCCTCCTGAGCATGCATGCCCTACGTTGGTGTGTGGTAATATTAAAAAGTTATCTAGGGAGGATTATGTCTTTTTAACTTCAGCTTTCTCCAAAGAGGAAATAAAAAAAAGCAGTTTGGGATTACGGTGGAGATAAAGCTCCTGAACCTGATGGTTTTAATTTTGATCTTATTAAAATTAATTCTGGAAAAGGCGGGAGAGATGGGGATTCTTGAAGGGTTGGTTCTTCCTAATGGCGGCCCGTGCTTTACCCATTTATTCTTTGCGGACGATGCTTTGGTTATGGGGAGATGGATAAAAACTAATGTTCTTAATATTGCGAGGCTGCTTCGTGGTTTTTATTTGGCGTCTTCGGGGTTAAAAGTCAATATTCATAAGTGTGGGTTATACGGGGTGAATGTTCCTTAAGAAGAAACATCGGAGAAAGCAGCTTGGTTAAGATGCCGCGATGGGGTTTTCCCCTTCACTTATCTTGGTTTGGTTGTGGGGGCTAATATGAACTTATACAAAAATTGGAAAAAGGTGGTGGATATTTTTATCTAGTAATTTCATACTTGTTTTGTCACTAATTCCGTTACTGTTTTGAAATTGTTTGGATACTTGAGACTTATTGCTTTGGAGATGTTTGGGACTAGTTTGATGTTATTTATTTACTGTTACAAAAAGTTATTGAAAAAATTATATATATATTTTAAGAAAAAAATTTATTTCTCTTATTCGAATTCGATTTAAATTCGACTATGATATTTGATTCGCATTCCACTGGTTTTATTCTATTCGAATCGAATTCAAATTTGGTTTTAGGAGTTCAAAGTTCGAATAATTACAAAAATACCACATATTAAATGTTAAAAAAAATACCTAGCAACGCCACCAACTTAGTTGAGCAGCAAATTTCACACTCTTTACATCTATATAAAATGATGTCTCATCTCCCTGTAAACACCACCATGTTTCCATATCTATAAAGTGATCACCCCAAAAAGTAATCAACCTGATTTGGTCATGCTTGATCTACCAATTCACCCGGTTATTGACTTAACCAGTCTATTAAATAGAACATGTTTCAAAGATGATTAGTTGGCCGCTGATCTCCCCGGGTCCTAGTTTAACAGGCCAATCTGGTCGAGAAAACATTACAGTTACAATGCAAAGTTATATTTAGTGTTCCCTGGGGACATCCCCGTGCTTCAAAATGATATAAGCCAACTAAAAGATTTAGGTTCAAATTTGAAGATGACACGGAGGCCTTAGTTAATTTTCAACCCAACTTCATTAACGGAACTAATTATTTGGGCAATGGGTCGTTAGTTAAAGAAACTAGGCCCAATATATGTGAGATATCACTCATAATGGGAGAGCCCAACTTATTGTATATATATACAAAAGACAAGTTGGCATGTGCTTCCGCGCCGAGTTAATTTTTTTTTAAAAGAACTCTTTGTATATATATACATTATTGCTCATCATGTTTAGCAAAAGTATACTTAGCTCAGTTGGTCGGGATGTTTTTTTTGTTCGATTTTGTCCGAGTTCGAATCCAGGGAACAACAACCAACTTTTTTTATGTATTATATACTATCTAAGATTTTACAACCCATGGTACACCCATTTAAACATGAATCTTTTAACTCGGTTTTATATACTAACTAGATTAAGACTAATGTTATTTACAAAAAACTTAAGGCTGAATTAAGATTTAATTGATTATCCATGATTGCACTTCTTTATTTTGTTCATTAGTTGATTGCTATTACAATCAATTATTCCATGTATTCCTTACTACTCATGTCAAGACATGCTTTTTTCTTCTACTAGAAATTGTGTTCTAAGTAGTGTGCATTAATGAATTTCTTACTAATGTTAACAAGTGTAGGTCCGAGAATCTCCCAAACACACGATATTTCTATCACAAACGAGTGCGGAATCCTCGTAGGTGATTGATTCAAAAAGAAAGATGAAGAGAACACAAGAATACGATGATTAAACAATAAAAACTTGAACTTGCACACAAGATGAACTTGTCGAGTACAACTCAGAAAATCGTAAACACACTTCTCTTGGGTTTACGATCGTAATCACTTTGGATCGTAAACACCTTGGCTCCTCCTCTCAGAATCGTAAACTCCAGCACCCAAATGAGGAGGTCAAGTGGTCTATATATAGACCACCATTGGGCTTACTATTGGGCCCCTTTTGGATCATAAACCCAATAGTAAACCCAAGCCCAATCATAAACTAGCCTAAACAATAATCAAACTAGCCTATGATTCTAATTAAACCCTCTAAGCCCAGCCCAACTTATTTAATATTACAAGCCTCATAATCTAGCCTCTACAATCTTCCCCTAGGCTTGTGATATTAAAAGTCTTCGATCTTTGAACTTCTTCTTCTTGAGTGGCTTGCATAGATGTTGATGAAGATTCTTTCCGCAAAAATCTTCATTGGGTTTCGTGACGGGCATTTGGGACTTTCTCTTGATCAGCATCAGCTCGAACTTCTTGAAATGAACAAGCAATGAAATGGAGGACTCTCATTGACTTGCTTCTTTTGAAAAAACTGGTTCTTGCTGAATCTTCGGTAACTGTCTTGAATCTCCAAAAATTAGAGGGTAAATTTTGAAAACCTCCTAACTTTGGAGAACTTGATTGTTGATCTTCAAACTTTATGATCTCTGACTGCTCTCATTTTCTGTTTCAAAGATTTGACTTGAAATCTTCAGCTTCCCCTAAACTTGTGAGCATTTTCTTTGAAAAACTTTCGAAGCTTTTGAAGACTTGTAAAGACACCAACAACTTCCCCTGAACAGTTGCTTATTCAGATGGAAGTCTTGTCCGACTGGTTCTTTAACTTGAGCAGTAACAACATCTTTCTATCATCAACCTGTCTGACACACATTTGAAAAAATATACTCCACCAGACATTTGATGACCGGTCTTTGGGTTAGGAGATAATTATCATCTGTTCAGTTGATTCAAATTAACATAATTTTAACCAAAAACCCTAATATAGATTACGGGTTTTCTATAAAACTTCCCCTGAACCCAAGACCTCTAAAGACTTCCCCTAAGCTGATTACTTCCCCTCAGCTAAGGACTTCCCCTAAGATAATACATATTATCCTCGAGTTCCCTTCGGATACTATGTATTATGAAAGTCTTTTCATTTGATAATAAGTATCATCCTCGAGTTCCCTTCGGATAATACTTATTATCCTCCCTCCTTCCCCTAAAAATTTGTCAAGATCTGACGGAGGAAGTCTTTTCCATTAGATAATAAGTATCATCCTCGAGTTCCCTTCGGATAATACTTATTATCCCATACTCCTTCCCCTAAAAATTTGTCAAGATCTGTCGGGGGCATATTGACATGCATTAAAACCCTTGAAAAACATATTTTGACTTCTCAAATCAACCTGGCCAAGACAAAAACACACCAAAAAGAACTTGACGACTCACACACGAAAGATAAAAACAAACAAATACTTACCAATATCAAACGTGAGAAAGTTTACAAGGGATCAAACCATATGAATCTGACTGAGGAACCCTTTTCAGCTTCAGTTACTTAACTAGTCCAGGTGATTGCCGGTATGTTTGTCCGCTTTAAACTCAAACCCGTTTAATCCCAACCGAATGCGTCATGCTTAATATAGTACATTATTACCGTCATGTTTAATTGTCCCCACACCCAAGCGTACACAGCAAAACCTACCCAACCTCAGAGTTTATTGAGGATTCACAAACCCCCAACTTGAGGAACCATGCACCACGGCTATAACTACCACTTATTTTCATTAACCATCAGTTGATGATCAGGTTGGCCGCTAAGCACGCAAAGAAGACCAACTGAGTGATTATTTTTCATTTTCTTTTCTTTTTCATTTTTTTTAATTTCTTTTTCTTTTCTTTTTCTTTTCTTTTTATTATGTGGTGTAGTCATGACAGCAGAGACATGGCGTGTGAGATAGTGAATACTAGGTATAATTACCACTCTCAACCCGTTTTTGCTAGGACTCAGTCTTTTAAACCATGCAACCTGGGATGGGAAACTAAACATATATATCTTTTAAGTTCACTGCACTTTCATTGGAGGTCATAAGTTTAGGTCGAGCCTACCGAGCATATCACCGTGGAGCTTGCCTTTCACTTCCGCCTTACGCATGTCAGCCATCTCCAACCCGGTCATTCATTTTACTTCCCCTAAACTTCTCAAAAACAACAGACAAACAATTAAACACAAACAATTAAAAATTGAAAAGCACACGAGTTTTGAGGGGTCAACTTTTTCTTCATCTTTACATTTCTTCCCTTGCTTTTTGATTTTTAATGTCACAATTTTGTGAACATCATTTTTTCAATTTTTTTTTATTTTTTTTATTTTTTTTTTATTTTTTTTTTATTTTTTTTTTAAACAATAAAGATAAAACACACAAACACACTTAAAAGAACAAAACACAAAATTTTGAAGACATCAGGCCAAGCCAACTTTCAAAGTATTGATTTTGAAAATTTTAGAAAATTGGGTTTCATGACATGCACGCGTTATTTCATTTGAGGTCAAACACATAATCAATCAACTGCTCAATTAAAACTTTAATGAAGTGGGTTTGACTCAAAAGACCCTTTGTTGCCTCATCATTCAAACAACCAAGTTAAGAACAGTACCTTTCATGCTGATTTTGATATTTTACCTCTCAAAGAGACATACCCTCCATTGTATAGATTACTTGACATGACATGAAGATACGTCTCCTAAACTGTGCCTGGAACAATCACTTATCAACAAACAAATTAGCAATAAAACCGTTAGTGATAATCCTCCTTGACTGTTCCTGCACAGAGTGAGAGATTAGTTAGCCATTGGTACCCAGGCCATTGTTTTTCTGGGTACACCTGAGGAATCAATAAATGATACTTCTTGTAAGAACATCCCCTTTGAAAAATCAGGAAGTTGTGGTGGAGCTGCCTTGATTTTTGGTTTCCAAGTTCCAGATGATTTAACATTTGTTTTAGTCACTTTTGGAGTTGTGACTTTAGGTATTTCAACCTTCTTTGTTTTAGATTCATTTTTCAAAACAGTTTTTGTTTTAGTCACCTTTGGAGGGGTAACCTTGGGTTTTTCAGACTTTGTTTGTTTTGAAAACTGTGTCTTCACCTGTTTTTGGAAATTTTGGTAACTTGGAAAGCTGTTCTTTTGATTTAAAGTTCTTCTTTCAGCTTTGGCAGCGCCCCAATGTTGATCAGAGGGTTTAACCTTAGGAGTAACAGTCTTCATTGCCTTGGGTTTCTGCACCATCATCGGCTTAGACTTCACAGACTCCTGAGATGAAACCCTTTGACTTTTCGGAAAATAGGGTTCGTAGGGGCGATAAAGACAGTTTCTAGCAATATGACCAGCGAAGCCACAATTAAAGCAAGTCTGCTTCTTTAGATAGAAGTAAGACGTGTACCCATTTGACTTTGGTGGCTGATATGGAGCTGGTTTGCTCTGTGTCTGCTTCTTTGGTCCATTTGCTGATCCAAGATTGACTCTTGGCTGGTTCCTCGAAGCCTGTGTAGAACCTGTCCTCATCGTCTTTGTGCTCTCTGGATTTCCTGATGAAGAAGCACCATTCTTGCAACTGCACTTACAACTGCATGAAGCAACTGAAGAAATGGGAGACACAGCCACACTTTTCATCTTATCATTCTTCACCACAGTTGTTGGCTTCACACTCGGATGCTTGATGGTGATCTTTGGCTTCTCAACTTTAGCTTCACCGATCACTCCATCAGTTATTCCCTTGAACTTGGAGGAGAAGGATGGTAAGTCATACCCAACATCTGGTTCTTGGTCAAACATAGATCCAGATGTCATAAAGATCTTCCCCCCAGGCCGTGTCGTCAAGATCACCTTTTCCCTTTTGACTTCGTCAATTACTTTCAAGCATGGGGTTTCAATTTTAGGGTATGGTTTCAACTCTACCCCAACATCATCAGACTTGGAATTATGACATCTGTTATACTCCTGGCACTCAGCATCATCTCTTGATACGTCCTCTATTCTCCCTTCACCATATGTCATGTTTGCCTCGTTGTCTATTTCCTCTTAAGTCAATGGTGTAGTTCCAACCAAGACACTATCAATAGGAGGAGCAGCTTCTTTATAATCTGACTTGGTTCGTTCAACTTGATCCTCACTAAGAAGTATTCCTATAATGTCTCTGGGAACTGGTGGAGGAATAATGTTGTTTGCAGCCAAGGCCTTATCAGTCTTTTCTGATCCAAATCCAGGTGTGTGTTTCCCAACTTGACCAGTCACAACAGCATGTGACAATTCCTTTCCAGCATCAAGCATTCTTTTGCTCCTCATTTGATTCATATCAAGCTTAACCTGCATCTCATTGTTCTTATGCTTCAGGTCATCTATCTGCTTACTTAGCTCAGCTATCTCTAACTTAGCGTTGTCATACAAATAGGCGTTCTCAGTTGCAAGGTTCTTATATTTTGCTATATCTAATTTCTGGGCTTTAACTTTTTCTTCATTTTTTTGCCATCTACCCTTAAAGGAACTCCTCTCGCACTTTGTCTCAAACAATTCTGACTGAAGATTTTTACACATTTGCCTAAGTTCAGGAATTAATCGAGCACAGGCAGGATTGGGGCATATCTCAGCATCTTCGTCCTCAAATATATTCTTTTCTTCAACCGAATCCATTACGAAAGCTTAAGGAACCTAAAACTAAAGTCCAAACGTTCAAAACTGAGATTACGATAGACAAAATACTTGATTACGATCGTAAATAGCATGATTACGATCCAAGGTAACTGATTACGATCGTAATCTATGTTTCCGATCAAGCCTCAAATCGTAAACACACTTAACCGCCTTAAGCAGTCGTAAACTAAGATTCCGATTCCTGATTACGACCACCGGATCGTAAACACCTATATCCGATCCAAACAAAATCGTAAACACCCTTTACGACTCTGCAAAATCGTAAACACAAGTACACCAAAAAGTACAATCGTAATCTCCTTTTCTTCAGGCCGTAAACACTCAAAAAACGTTGTCTTGATGTCGTAAACAGGTAATCTTCAACAGCAGCCCAGAAACCACAGTCGTAAACACCCAAAATCTTCAAATCTTCAACAGAAAACGAACACAAACCCAGCAAAACACTTGAATCTATATCGTGAGAACCTCGAATCTAAGATTCTTGGCTCTGATACCAATTGTAGGTCCGAGAATATCCCAACACATCACGATATTTCTATCACAAACGAGTGCGGAATCCTCGTAGGTGATTGATTCAAGAAGAAAGATGAAGAGAACACAAGAATACGATGATTAAACAATAAAAACTTGAACTTGCACACAAGATGAACTTGTCGAGTACAACTCAGAAAATCGTAAACACACTTCTCTTGGGTTTACGATCGTAATCACTTTGGATCGTAAACACCTTGGCTCCTCCTCTCAGAATCGTAAACTCCAGCACCCAAATGAGGAGGTCAAGTGGTCTATATATAGACCACCATTGGGTTTACTATTGGGCCCCTTTTGGATCATAAACCCAATAGTAAACCCAAGCCCAATCATAAACTAGCCTAAACAATAATCAAACTAGCCTATGATTCTAATTAAACCCTCTAAGCCCAGCCCAACTTATTTAATATTACAAGCCTCATAATCTAGCCTCTACAACAAGATAGGAGTAAATTGTAGAGTAAGGGGGAAGGGAGTTGCAACCGTTCGTTAATGGCATCTAAAACGATATATGATCTATAACGAGAAACAGGAGTCCGAGAAACAACATTGAAATAAGGAAACTAGCTATGATACTATAGGTTGTCAGTAGTTGAGTTTTGACTTTACATAATATGACATTTTTTCTTTCATGTGTAGCTTAGCAATTTTCAAGAGATTTATAATCCAAGGTAGACAAGTAAGCATATAAATTCTACCTTTAGACACCCTTTGAAGTGTAAAGGAAGGTAATTACTTTTTCTTAGGTTTGCTATTTCATTAATATTTAAGCGTATAGGAAGGTAGTTACATTTTCTTTAAGTTTGTTGTTGCTTTAGAATTGATGTTACGAACTCTTGCATCACATTTTACTGTTATTTTTTTTATCTAATTTAGTTACTGCATATCAAATAACTCTTGCATCACATTTTACTGTAATTTTTTGATCTAATTTAGTTACTGCATATCAAATAATGAGTAGCTGGATTAATGTTTTTCATGTGTTTATAAAGCGTAGGGTCCTTATTAGTACTAATCCTAAGTTTTTTTCTAATTGATGTAAACAGAGGCACTTACAAGTTACACCTTCAAAAATCACATGTCCAATTTCACTTATTGATGTGAACAGAGGTAATTACATCTTCAAAAATCTTAATGTTTATTTCAACTAACTAATAATCCATGATCAGCATAGGTTATATACACTTAATATGAGAAGTTAAACATATCATTTAAACTGATATATTGTTTTGAACTTTTTATTCAGCTACTTTGACAAGTATTAGTGATTTGTTTTGGCCTAACATATTATTTTATTAGCAAACTATTTAGTACTTAACATGATTACTGTTGTTGTAATGTTCTATGTTCATTACTGAAACCCGTATTCCATCTACCTTTTTTTTACTATGGTAGCCACTGAAGTCATCATTTTAATATATTTTTCCCCTTTGTGTCTATGAGTTTACCAATGAACGACTTTTGTGTTGAACTTTAAACATTTCTATGTTCTACTCATCACATGATTGGTGTTTGCAGTAGTTGAAAATAGGTATATATCTTATCCTCATTTTGGGTTTGCCTGAAAAATGACGAATGCTAAACTATACTGAAATGAATCATTTGAAGAGAATAGATTGTCTGAGACAGATGTCGGGCCATTGACGATGGTAGTGCTGGGTTTACAACAAATAACAGTGGCGGGCAGCGATTCAGGTATGGATGGGTCTTTGTAATGTTTATTTCCGCGAAATGGCGGTAGAGTTTTAGTCATCATCTTCTATCGCAGGTTCATACCTTCTCATGTAAGCAGACTTTGGCGGGCACTACACTCAATTCTTATTTGCTGAAATTTGTGAGATTTTCGCTGATAGAGGTAATTGCAATTATGTAGAAAAATAGAAAGCGTTGGAGTTTTTGTATGTATTAAATTAATTCGTTTGTACATGAATGTTATTTTACATGGTCTAATTATCATATTCCGGATTACCGCAGCAACGCGCGGCCAATCTCTAGTTTTTTACAAAAGGATAGGCCGTTCAATATAGACATTCAGTGGGGACAAGAATACAAAACATTTTCGACAAAAAGAAGATTAACACGACATAATATGACATGAAGTTAAACCTGTTTGGGTTTGATTTTAACAGGTTTCATGTTATAAATGGTTGACATATTTATATATAACACGATTAAAATCATGTCTAAGCACGTCTTAACCTTTGTAACCCATTTACTCCACGATTAAACCTCTATATATTTTAGTGATAAAAAAGGAAAAATTGATGTAAATAATCCTAACTATTCGCTATTGGCCGAAAATAATCCTAAGTTAATTTTTGTACATAAACAGTCTTTTCTTTATACACTGTTTTTTCTAATAATCTTTTCCGTTAAAAAACTAACTCCGTTAGTAAATGTTGACATGGCATCCTAGTCAGTAGTTTGGGGGGTAAATTGTGAACTTTAAAAGTTTGAGGGGGTAATTTGGTAATATGTGAAAGAAGAAAAGGACGGGGAGTCAGCGGTTCCTTCCCCGGCGACCACCAACCTCTAGCAACCACACCAATCCTCCACCACCATCAAAATCCAACCTCACGGTGAAACCAGCCTCCTCCGTTCAACCTCACGGCAACCCACGGTCGTAACCGGTGACCTCCATCTGTCTTCTCCGACCTCAATCACCCCTCCCCGGTGACCCTCTACTTCGACGAACCCAGCAAACCAGCCTCACAACGCTCGGCGACCTCCGTCCGACCCTCCCCGACCTCTGTAAACAACCCGAAAACCTGGTCCCTCTCCCCTGCCCAACCTCACAATGCTTGGCGACCTCCGGACAACCTCTTGACCCTGTTTCACCGGCCTTCCCCTGTCCAAAACCAATGGCGACCTCCGGCAACCAATGGCGATCTCCGGCGACGGTTTACTAGACTGACTTCCAGTCTCTGGCTACAGCAGATCCAGCGAACCTCCCCATCCTTCTCTCTGTTGGTGGATGTGCGCGGTTTGTTGCCGTCGGAGGGATGTGGTCGACGAAGAAGAGAGTGACGGGGGGTTGGGGATTTTGACAAAAAAAACCTTTAGGTTTAGAAATTACCAAATTACCCCTCAAACTTTAAAAGTTCACAATTTACCCCCCAAACTGCTGACTAGGATGCCACGTCACATGCCCCGTCAACATTTACTAACGGAGTTAGTTTTTTAAATGAAAAGATTATTAGAAAAAACAAGGTATAAAGAAAAGACTATTTATGTACAAAATTAAGTTAGGATTATTTTTTGCCAATAGCGAATAGTTATGATTATTTACATCCATTTTTCTTTAAAAAAATATTTAAGTACATATTTATATTAGACTTCTATGAGTTTTGTCTCAAATATGTTACGAATTGTTCATGAAAGATATTATTATAAAAGATTGTAATATTTGGTGACCTTTATTTTATTTGTTTATTATCTATAAAGCGTGTTAAATAGGTCGTGTCGTGTAATACGTTTATAATCAAGTCTGTGTTTGTGTTTAATACACGTGTTAATCATGACGTGTCGTTTCTGATATTTTTAACGTGTTTAGACCTTTATGGATATTTCAGGTTTAGACCTTTATGGATATTTTAAAAGCGTTTCGCAAACATTTCCTGGTTTGATAAGGGTGTATGGCTAAGAAAGGTAGTTGGGTGTTTGGTTAAATATTTCAGAAATTGACAAAAACTTTGATGAGTTGGGTTTTTCTATTCATGGCTTCTTTTACAAAAAGTTGGGCAGGAGAAATCAAACTCATTTTTGGAGGGACAGGTTGTGTGGTAATGTGATCCTACTTACACCTTTATATTATTGGAGGAGAACAAAGAGTGATTTGTGTTTAGGATCTTCAGTTCGTATTGGGAATGAAAAACTTGAAAATCTATTATGTTCGAATTTTTAAATTCGAATTCGATATGATTTGATGTTTGATTTTAATTTTTTTTATTGGACTCGATTCGATTCAATATTCGGATTAATAACAATACTATAACTATATATATATATGTGTATATATAATTACTTATTTACTTGGGTCAATTTCGTTAAAGGTGTCTCTCGACCCTCTTCGTCTCTTCTTGAAATGGTGTTCCTTACTATATGATAGTTTAACAACAACTTAAATATAATAGTCTCTAACTCAATACTTTTAAATCTCACCGTTCACATGTATTTTGAATATTTTTACTTTCGATGTTTTAGTATTTTAGACTATTGCCACTTTATTTTGGACTTTTTTTTATTTGGGCAATTTTAATTTGTCTTTTAAATGTTACAATTATGATTTTGTTCATTCGATATTTTGATGTTGAATTCAATTCGAATCTATTCAAATTCAAATTGGACGCTAAATTCAAATTTTGAATTGATTCTTTCTAACCTAATTCAAATCGAATGAATAATTTGATTTATTGAACATCCGTATTTGCGTTGCACAAAAGTTGAAACACAAAGAATGGTTGTAGGGGTTATTTACAAGTGGAATTAGAAACGGGCGAGAAGGGTGATGAAATCTAATGAGCTGCTAAATTGGATCAATGACATGAACAATATGAAATTGTAAGATCAATACGACTATTGGTCCCGAACCAAAAACAGGGTCATGAAAATTTGTTGCGTGAAGTTACCCTTTAAAAAATTAGTCATCGATAAAGCGTTTCATTCAGTCTAGCTTTATTAAAGTTACCTTAAACATCTTCATAAAGTAGAGGTGTAAATTTTGGTTCCTGCGCTGGAACCGGTTTGAAACTGGTTCTTGAGATCCACTGGAACCGGTTCCTATTAAGGAACCGAAACCACCAGTTTGGAATCGGGTTCGAGGATTAATATGAAGAACTGATAGGAACCGGATAGGGTACACCGGAACCGGTTCTAGTATTTTTATTCTTTTATTTTTTTTCCTAATATTTATAATAATAAACAACCTAAAATGCACGTTTTTTTATTTATAATAGTTCAAATACATTACATTGATATATAAAAACATAAATAATATTAGATTGATATATAACAACATAAAAACATGGATATGTATACGTCTTGTTTTTAATCAAAAGTAGTTTAAATACATTACATTGATATATAAATACATTAATAAAAACTTAAAAAAATAACCGGTTCTGTAACCGGGTACAAAGGAGTCGGGTAGGAACCTACTCCGAGAGGGGTCAATTTTTTGAAAAAAGATGAAATTGGGTCTGGAACCATCGATTTTAAACGGGTAGGGACCGGTTCCACTGTAACATCGTTTTAGAACCAGTTTTGGTTCTCGGTTCAATTTACACCTCTATCATAAAGTGCTTCTTGTATCATAATAATCATAATAATGATTAAAACAACACAATGACAAACATACCAAATGCATCAAGCTTATCATGCTCCACTAGGTGCGCCCACATGAAACAAGTTCTACATGGTGCATTGCCTAGCCTAGGGATGTTCAACGATTTGGTTTGAATTTTTTTAGCACATCTACAAACCGAACTTAACAGTATTCGGAAAGTCCCAAACCGAACCATATTTAACCGTATTCAGTTCGGTACGGTTTCGGATCAAAAAAGAATAAACCCTATTTAACGAATAATATATTTTGTCTATTTTTTCGACTAACAACAAAAAGTAAATGAAAAACAAGTATTACATAAAAGGTAAAAAACCTTCAAAGTCTTGATCAAATAAACAAGCTCTTGGTTAATTATAGTTAGTTCATTAAGAAAGAAGGTATAAAAATAGATGGTAGAAAACTCCTAGTCACTACTTCGCTTCAGTTTGTGAAAGAGTTTAACCTAAAATTCAATCTAAAATTCTTATTTGAGTTATGGGTCGATGGATGGGCTAATTTTTTTTATAAATGGCCTAAAATACATTGTTTAAAATAATAAAAATAAAAGATATATTTAAAAATCTTATTCGGTTTAAATGGATAACCAAATAAAAAAAATAAAAAACCGTGAACCGTATTCACAATAGTAAACCGAATCGAATCTACAATATGGATCAGTTTATTCGGACACAGATACGGTTCGATTTCTCGGTTTATTCGAATTTCGGTTATTTCTCTACACCCCTAAGTCTAGTCGTTCACCACACGAAACAGGTTCTACATGGTGTATTGCCTGCCTAGTCTAGTGAAACATGTTTTGTCTGATGCAGCATTAGCTCCTTCACTCTGATATTCATATACTTACACACATACATTATCGATCAATGGATCGGCTGTAAATCAACCTAAAACATACATAGTATCTCTTCCAAAAGTAAACGAATAAATATACATCCTGTTTTGGAGATAGAGAAGACCCCATAATGACATTAGATGGCAATGTACACTCTCACAACAGATCACCAAGGAAAGGTGTGTTTTTTCCACCCACCTTCACCTGTACAAAATATATATATCACTTTATTGTTTCTTGTCGCGCCCCGCAAAAAAGAATCATCAAGAATCTATCGGATCAACCGGAAGGGAAGTTGTGCGCACAAGTTCCGTTTCTCCTTCATCTAGAGAAAAAGACACGAAATGGGTTCCAGACGCGAATGATTTTAGTAACCGATCATCGTTGTCTTTATGTTGTCTGAGTGCTTTATGTTTGTCAAATTTTGGTGAAAGTCCAAGCTGTTTATCTCTAAGTTCCCTTAGCTCCATCTGATACTTGGACTTGAGCCATCTCAGTTCCTGTCTAATCTCGTTTTCATAATCATCATCGTCTGCTAAATCGGTTTCCTCAAACTTGACCGCCTTCTCAACCACGGGTTCATCTTCTGTGCAGGAATGATACTCACTCTGGTGCACACCACCCCATATATCAGAATACTGTAAACCATCAGATTGGCTCGAGACAACTGGTGCACCATCAGTCAAACACTGCTCCGACTCTTCAAACTGGTAAGTTATCTCCTCGAACCGCCCATGAATATTGGCACCACAATGATGTCTTGAGCACTGAACCGGGTTCTTTGATATTGCGTTGGTTCCAGGGCCGTTTGGTGCGCAACTTTGACAGTAACCGTCGTGATCTTCTGACCTTTTCCAGTCCGGGACCAAGCAAGAAATCTCGCCATCGATCATGTCGGCTATTTTGTGGACATCTTGATTGGTGATATCCAACTCGAAAACCATTTCATTTGCGACACTAAATGCTGTGTCCGATTCGATGTCAAAAGGGAAATAAATATTCCGAACACGCCCTGCAATAAGCACCCTTTTGAATGTTAAGGTAAAGGTAACAAAGGTTTTATACTCAGAAATTGAAATAGTAACAAATGTCTAGTTTGTTAATAGTATTAAAAGAAAAGGTAGAATCTCATCTACCCGGTTACAATTTAACCATCTTTATTAAATATTATTGGGGAGTCCGGAGTCATCATGTTTTTAACATAATACAAAATAAAGATTATTATATATAACTATGATAAAAATAACTAAATAATTCATATGAATTATAATTCATATATAAACATAATGTGTGTATAAACAAAATAATTGAATAGTTAATAAATAATAAATCAATCGAGCTCGAGCTTAAAAAATTATTCATGAGCCAGCTTTACACATAGACCTCAAAATGAGCCAAGCTCGAGCTTATAAGGTGTTCACAAGCGAGCTTTAGATATAGAACTGAAAAGGAGCAAAATTGAGCTAAAGATTAGACGCTTTTGAGCTTGGCTCGACTTATTTACACCCTTGAATGTAACGGGGATAGAATTCCGCCTTTTCGAAATAACTTTTCTGCTTATTCTTGAAGACGAGCTGCACTTTCTTCTAAGATTTAGAAGTCTAAACCCCTTGGCATTATATAAGCTAGATTTATATTTCTTAAAGCCAATCTCTTAATGTAGGCAATTTTTTTTTTTACCTTTTACGGTGACTCATAATATAGCAGAAGGTCTAGAACATACATACCTTCTCGATCAGCAATTCTCAGCCTTAAAAAGATGCCATCATCATCATCTTCTCCCCACCTTCCCTTGATAGAAATATCAATGTCTTCCATGTGATCTTCTTCTTGAGTTGCAAATAGTTGTTTTTCATTTGCTTCATGTTCATAATTGAGATAGTTTGAGTAATTATCGTTTGGTGTAGGATGTCGAATATTTATCCCATCAAACTCTCTCCAATAATCAATCGGCCTCAAATCACAACCGTAATCTTCAGGCTGGAGAAAAGGATCTTTAAGTAGCTCTTTAGCGGGAAGCCTAAGAGATACCGTAACTAGGCATTTCTCCACAAATTGTCTCACTTCAGGGTTCTTAACTTTGTATAAAGCATCCGGCTTTTTCCCCTATTCGGGATAAGAAAAACATACATACATATTATATACATTTTAAAAGAATATTGTATCCTGAATTTGATTTGAATTTTAAATCAAATTTATGATAAAAAAAAGCATGTAAACGAGTTCATACCGAAATAACTTTCTTGTAGATCTCAGCAGGATGTGTGCATTCACTGTAAGGATATTCAAACGTAACCATCTCCAAAATGCACATCCCAAATGCATAAATGTCGACCAATTCATTGTATTCTTCAGCGTAAACCTCCGGAGCCATGAACTCCGGTGTTCCTGGGATAAAACAAGAAAAGATCCAATCGAATTGAATGCATTTGCAGATTATGACAACCAACTACTTACAAATGAAACCTTCCATATTTACATCCAGCATTAAAAACTGTTCTAAACTACTTATTTATCGATTCTTTGAACCTAATTCTAGATAGCATCTCACTAAAAATGTCATTTTTAATAGTTTTAGTTACTTGATCTGCTAACTTCTTAAATGAATATAACTTTTAAACATCTCATTCAAGATTCACATTGTTGAGTTTAAGATCGATTCTTTGGACCTAAATCAAGATAGCATCTCACTAAAAATGTTATTTTTATAGTTTTTACTTGATCCTGTTAACTTCTTAAAAGAGTATAACTTTTAAACATCTCATTCAAGATTCACATTATTGAGTTTAAGATATCATAGGCATAAACCGGTGGAACTTACCAACACAGCGAGCAGCGTGAGATTTACGGAGGATGGCAGCAAGTCCTAAATCACCAATTTTGACTTCTCCTTGATTGCCATTAACAAAAATATTGTCACATTTAAGATCTCTGTGGATAACAGGAGGATCATGACTATGGAGATAAAGTAGGCCTTTCAAGATCTGCCTACACCAATGTTTGATTGCTCTTATATTAACCCTCCTGTGTTTCTGCCTATACCTAATCATCAAATCTCACTATTATCAACCAAACCCAAAATCAATCAAACCAGATCAAGATCACCAAACCCCACTAACATACATAATATGATAAAATAAAAAATTAAAGAAAGAAACAATAATAATAATAATTAGTGGGATTTGAAGAGCTTACTGTCTAAGTGTACCAGAAGTGAACATCTCAGTGACAAAATTCATGTTCCTATTTGCTGTATCAACCCAAGATGTGTAGAATTTCATGATGTTGTTGTGTTTTAGGGTTTTGAGAAGATGAATCTCAGAATACAATCTTTCAAGATCCTCAGGACTTTGGAGGAAATCATAAAGCTTCACCTGATTCCAAGCAATCTCTATACCTTCATACTCATCAAAACCCCTATAACTATAACAACATAAATCAATCTGTAAATCCCAAATCAGATTCCAAATAACCAATCAATCAACCAATTCAACAAATTCTTGTTCTTACACTGTTTTTGAAGCTCCCTTCCCCAAAATCTCATTATACTGCAACAACAAAACAAAAAAAGGTGAATTAGAAGATGAAATTAAAAACCCAAAAGGGGAAGTTAATAAAAATTGACAGAAAAATTGGGGGTTTTACCCTTCCGTATCTTCCTGTAGGATCTACTTCAACAAAGTCAGATTCATCTGAATCAACAACACCAGCATTCATTGTTTAGTTCAATTATTTGAGGAAGATGGAGTTATTGATGATGAAAAAAGATAGATAGATAGAAAGATAGATGCTGATAATGAGTTTTAGTGCAATAATTATGGGGGAGTTGAGATTGAGATTGAGATTGGAATCCTCCTCGTAGAGTCCATCACAAAGAAAAAAGAAAAAAAAAAGGAGGAAAGAGAGGAGAGATATTTCAACAACTCAGAGACAACCAGGTAAAAGATTTCTAAAAAGGTACACACACGAAAAAAAGAAAGTATGTATATATAGGTGTAATAAAAATATGTGGGTAGTGTGTGATATATTTCAATAGGGTGTTTTAATGTGACATATTTTTAAAAAATCGCGTAGATATGATATGATGAATTGATGATTAAGTAGCATGTGTTCTAAGGCTACATGTAATGGGGTATTTTGAGGTTTTATAACGTTATATAGCGTTCCAAACACCATATCACCATATATTATAGCGTCTCTCATCTCCCTCCCTCCATCCCTCTCCCCAGTCGTTATACACGTAGCGTTCCGCCCTTTAGTCTCTGATTGGTTCCTTTATAAAAGGGCTAATCTGATTAGTCCATAATTATTTACTCATTTATTTTATAAATAAAAGGGGATATATAGAGCTCTCTCTATCCACTACATTATTTTTCCTCATGTAACCCTTTGTTGACTGAACCGCCATATGTCGCGTTTTGTACCATGAAGAGGTTGATAATTTAAATTTTATAAGTTATAGATATTTATTCTAAAAGTATAGGAATTATTGTTAAAAAAAACATAATCGTGACGCAGTACGTAGCCACTCCCACTATTTTATGGATGTTAATTTTCAAATACGATACAAATTTAACATGAGACGTTGGTTAATTTGGGTTGAATAAACGAACACGTTCAGCTAAATAGTTATGTTTGGGTCAGCTTGACGTGTTGACATGTTAACTTGTTTAACCAATTTAATATATATTTTGTTTTAAAAATTATTTTATGTCATGAATTAAAATATTAAACTTAAAAAAGAAATTAATATGAGACTTTAGACTACCAGCAACAGTAAGGGTGTTTGTAATGGTGTGGGAGATGGGGGGTGTCCCGAGCTCGGGATCGTGGGAGTGCTCGGGAACACCAGGAAAATGCACTCGGGAACGGGACTCGGGAGAGTGCCGTGGGACTGGGCTACCGAGGGGGGGAGGTGTGGGAAGATGACCGTTGGTGTGCCCCCCCCCCCCCCCACCCAACGGTCCTTTTGACCTTTTTTTTTTAAATTTTTTTTTTTACCCCTTTTACTTATTTAAACCCCCTTATTTACTATTTTTTCATACATTTCACCCATACCAACTCCAAATTTCTTTTCTCCATCTTCACCATCACCATGTCTCATAACTTTTTCCCACACCAATCCGACAACGAACCACCGACACCGACCTCTCAACGAAACGTTTTTGGAGAACCCGGTTATCTACCGGTTTTTGCCGATCAAGACCCCGGTTTTGGTCAAGAATACGGTTTCTTACGCGAAGACTTCAACCTTGAAGACGAGTCTATTCCCGATGTTGTGATGGAAACACAACCATCACAAAAAAAACCCAAAGAAGAAGACTACGGCTAGGAGACCGAAGGAGAAAATCACACAACCGTTGGGTAAACGGGTGTCGATTCCGTGGACTTCTCAAGAAGAAGTGGTGTTGACCCGCCTCTACGTTGATAACTCGGAGAATTCGATTAAGGGTAAATAACTTTTTTAATTTGTTTTATAACCCGTTTTTTTGTAACTTTTTTTTTTCTAACCCGGTTTTTTTTTTTTTTGTTAGGTAATGCTCAATCGGGTACTTATTTTTGGAACAAAATTACCGCGGAGTGGCACCACATGATGAACCTTCCCGTCCCCGACTTCAACGATGTTAGCTCGTTTGTTCGCACCAAAAGTCAAGTATATTCAAAATGGAAAGATTTGAATTGGAAGATACAAAAATTCAACAACATTTATATAAATCAAATGGCTCAACGAAAAAGCGGGTGTTCGGAAGCCAACATCCTCATGGCGGCACATCATCGATACAAAGTAGAGAGCAAGGGGGTTGCGTTTGATAAAATGGAGTGTTGGGAGATTTGCAGAAAATCTCCAAAATGGCGAGCGGCGACGCCGGTGGACCAAGGGTGCCATAGTGACCAAAGTGGTTCAAAAAGAACCAAAACGTCCGACTCGAACACCTACGTTAGTAGCCAATCCGAAGGAAGGACGCCGATCGACCTCAACGCCGAGGGAATGTCTCCCAGGAGCCCGCCCGAGGAACCCCTTCCAATGGGTTGTCAAAAGGCTAAACGAGAAGCCAAAAAAAAGGGGAAGGCCAAAGCTCAAACTTCAAATTGGGACGAACATTTTGAATCGTTCAACGAAATCCAAATGGAAAAGCTCAAACTTGCACGAGAAGCCCGAGAGGATAGAAAGAAACATATCGAGATTTTGGAGCGCGAACAAATGGTACGTGAGCTCGAAGCGGTTAAAAACTTGTCGGACGACGAAAACGACAAGAAATCCTTGATTAAGAAGATCAAAGCACGCTTATTCGAAAAGTATAAGTGATGTAATTTTTTATTTTTAAATTTTTAGGATTCTTAAATTTTTAGGTTTTTTTTTTAGGAATTGGTAATTTTTTTTTTATTAGGAATTGGTAATTTTTATTTTTTAGGAATTTGTAATTTTTATTTTTTAGGAATTTGTAATTTTTATTTTTTTAATAAAAGTTGTTATTTTTAATTTAAAATTTTATTAAAAAAAAGTGCTTGGGATCATGGGGTCTTGGGATAGGTATTACAACCAAAAGGAGCTTGGGATCATGGGAGTGGAAAAAGATGAGGTGGCACCAAATTTGGCTTGGGATCATGGGGTCTTGGGAGACCCATTACAATTACCCTTACAGCACCCCTTCCCAAAGGCTGTCCCGTCACCATGTCACATCAGTTTTTCTCTAGCTCTTCCCATAAACAGTTTTTGGCCACAACAATATCCTTCCCACAAACTTCTATTTATTTTCACATCACCATTTCTTTTATATTTTCATAAAATAAGTTAATACTTATATAATTAATTATTTCTTTTATATCATAATTTATTAAAGAAAATTAATTTAAAAAAGTAATCTCTAATTTAAACATAATTGACATTAAACTTATTTAATATTAAACATAATTAATATTAAATAATACTAAATAATGTTAAACATAATTAATATTAAACAATATTAAACATACACCTAATTAAACCTATATTACAACTACAGAATTACATAAATTAAACCTAAATTACAACAACAGAAATACATAAAATAAACATAATCATGGCATGTGGCATTTCTCCCTGATCATAGCACATAGTGCTTCGTGTGATGCTCTTGCTGCTCATCTTGTTGGGATCCATGAAAAGTATTTTCTTCTCTTCTACCTCGATAATTTTTTCAATTGTTGCCTGCTTCATCTTGTTGGTCTTTTGGAGATCAGTCATAAAAGTCTTTTTTTCTGCTTCGCAATTTGAAGATCCAGATTTACCCTTCATCTTAGCTAGTTCTTTGGATTTGGACGTGGTTTAGGAGTAGGACTCACTTCAATGTGAATTTCATCATTATCATCATCAAGTAATATCCTTCTTTTTTTTTGAACGGCAACTTTCAATAGAACAAAACGCCACTAGCAAGAAGCTAGAAAGGCGAAAAACAAACAAACGAAAACATCAAAAATTGAAGTTACACCACTCCGATCACTCCACAATCTCTCGATTACCCCTATTATTGTACCATAAGAAGCTATTACACTTAATTTCTTTCACCATATAAGAGATCGACGGCCTTCTTTGTTGGAAAAGCACCTCGTTTCGCTCCTTCCAAATAAACCAACAAGAAGTGAGGATTACCACTTGAATCATCTTCGCTTTACGAATGTTGCCACCCATACTTTTGTGAAGATCCAACAAGTCGCCCATGGCAAAAGCAAAAACGTTGGGGATTTTGCACCATTGCGCCACTATAGTCCAAAGCATGTCCGCCACTTTGCAAACAACAAAAAGATGGTGAATAGATTCATCCGCTTCGCTACAAAGAGGGCAAGACGGCGAGCAAAAAGTAATATCCTTCTAAACTCATCATCAACAGGAGTACCCACATAGTTGGCGTCTGATGCAAAACCTCGGGTATATTCCCCAATGCTTGTTGCCTTTGTTCTTTTTGGGCCTTGATTGCCGGTATGTGTAGCACCGGAGAACTTCGGGTGGTCTTTAAGGACCCTCCATACATGCTCATATCCAAAAGGACTCGATGTCTTGTTTTGAGGATCATGCATAAGCATGTTCCTTGTTTCTATCAATAAATCTTCTTCACTCCAGCCGCTTTTGTAACGAGATTTTATTTATAATAAAACTCGTTAAACCTGTGTACTTTTGGGTGGACCATAAACCAGTGGCTCCTGAGATCGTGTTCGCTTCTTGTAACTTGAACAATTTCTTAGGCGTTGTGGTGGTCTGTTATCATTTTCCAAAACTGTTTATTAGTTTGACTGTTGGAAACAACAGCGTCCTCGGTGATATGCCACCAAGCTTTAGCCATAACAACGTCGTCCTCAGCAGACCATTTGATACGATTCGTTCTTTCAACATTATCATCATCAGCTCTGACTTCTTTCGCCCTTTTCTTCTTCTTTGCAGTCTTTTTTCTGGGAAGACGGTTCTTCACTCCCTATTTTGAAAGTTGTTTTTTTTTTTGGGTGGTGGTGGGGGGGGGGGGGGGGGGGGGGGGGGATTATGCTTGTTGCATTTGTTGGAATTATGGGTGTTGGATTCGTTTGAGCTGGCATGTTGCATTTATTAGAATTGTGGGTGTTGCATTTGGTGGAACTTGTTATATTGCTGCCACTGTAAAATCTGATGAAAATGATCAATGGGAGGTCGGGTTTATTTTGATCATCTTCTTCGTCGTTTAGGAGCTGAGTGAATGATTTCTGGTGTGGATCCATGATTTATGTGAGAAAGTAGATGAATTTTGATTGTGAGATTGTTTTAGATTGTGTGTTGTATTTATAGAACTTAAAAAAAAGACGTTAGGAAAAAGACAAAAAAAAACTAGCCGTTACTTAATTAAATCAATTAATTAATTAAAATTATTTATTAAATATATTATATTTAAGTAACCCTTTGAAAATTTGGATATTTGAATTTTTGAGCATTTTAAATCTTTCCAGATATCCAAACTTAGACTAATTGACCGTTTGAAAATTTAAATATTTGAACTTCTAAGCAGTTTAAAACTTTCTAGATATCCAAACTTAGACTAATTGGCCGTTTGAAAATTTAAACATTTGAATTTTTAGCGATTTAAAACTTTTTAGATATCCAAACTTAGACGGTTTCGTTTTGCTCCGGATGCTCAACCTCCGATCATGATTTCGACATCAGGTTTTGTGCCGCCAGTTGAACAACCTCCACCCCCCACCTGTTGTTCAACGTCCACCTCCACCTGCACATGTTGCTCATATTAAGGAATGAGATTTGTATATATTAGGAAGGTGTTCTAATTGATATCGTAGTTATTATAATTGATTCTAGGGTTTGTATTCTCCTTGTAATTATTCTGTTTCCATTGTTGTATCGCCTCTATATAAGGCACTTGTGAATATGAATGGAATTACTTTTGCCTCAAACCTTATATGGTATTCAGAGCCTAACAAGCTCCCCTGAGCATTCCATAGCCGACCCTCCCTTGCCCACCGTCGCCATCACCATGACACAACAATCAGTCACCGATGTAACCGCCAACACCCACTTTCCCATCAAACTCACCCCTAATAACTATCCCGTCTGGCGGAAACAAGTCATGGCCACCTTAATCGGTCTTGGACTCGACGGCTATGTCGATGGCACCACCAAACCACCCCCCAAAACCCTTGCCACCGACGCCACTAAAACGAACCCAGCCTACACTACGTGGTACCGACAGGATCAAACTCTTCTAGGAGCACTTCTCGGCAGTTGCTCGGACGAGATTCAACACGTAATCTCGTCCGCCGACACCTCTCACCAAGCCTTCGATAGGCTCTCTGCCAGTTACGCGAGCAACTCTCGCTTTCGCATTGTATCGCTGAAGTCCCGCCTTGCCAATAACCCTCGTGGCTCCCGACCGGTTGCGGACTACCTGCATGAGATGAAGACCATCTCCGACGACCTTGCTCTCGCCCAAAGCCCCATCTCCGACGAAGACCTCATCGTCCACATTCTCGGACAGTTAGGAGATGAATATTCCCATGTCTCCGCGGCCCTGAAGATGCGAGACACACCCGTTACCTACCCGGATTTATTTGCCAAACTTGTGGATCATGAGCGTTCACTCCAGCACAACCCAACAAATCAACCGGCTCCTACTCTCACCACTGTGAATGCTATGCAGAATCGGCCCAGCAGAAACACCTTTTCCAGGCCCACTAATAATTACCGCAGCCCACGGACTGGGCCTGGCAACCGGCCCACTCAGGCTCCATCTTATTCCACCGGAGGTTCTTTTAATTCATCTAACCGAAATTCGTTTTTTTGCAACTTCTGTAATATCACAGGTCACGAGACGAAGGATTGCAGAAAATTACAGAAGTTTATCAAAGCCAACCACGTCACAATTCACGCGGAAGTCTCGCCAAAACCTATGGTCAACACCTCTTCGGCAAGGTCGTCTTCACCAACTCAAGGATGGATGTTTGACAGTGGCTCCTCCAATCATGTGACCAACGATCCATCGGCATTACACAACTTCACTGACTATGGAGGGCCCGATGAGATCCTGTTAGGAAACGGTAACTCACTTCCCATTACTCACACCGGTTCTTCCGTTTTACCTACTTCCTCTCGTCCTTTACATCTTAACAATATTCTTCTTGTCCCTAATCTGCGCAATAAAATCATCTCAATTGCTAAATTATGCAAAACTAATCGTGTGTCTGTTGAATTTTTTCCCTCTTATTTTTTGGTGAAGGATCTTCGTACGGGGGCGCAAATCATGCGGGGAACGAACGTGGATGACATCTACTATGCCACCACTCAAGCTCTTCGAGCCATTCCCCAACTTCATTCCACAACCGTCACTTCAGAGCATGTTTTATCGTGGCATCACAAATTAGGCCACCCTTCTATCAAAGTTTTGAAATTATTACTTAAGAACCTTGGTGTATCTCTTAATAATATTTCATCTTTATCCTTTCATTGTGATGCATGCTCTATAAACAAAAGTCATAAAATGCCGTTTGGTGAAAATTCTTTCACCGCCACCAAACCCCTCGAACTCGTATACTCAGATGTTTGGGGACCGGTCACACCGTCCAATGACGGCTTTACTTACTATGTTATTTTTGTGGACTATTTTTCTAAATATACGTGGCTATATCCAATCAAACGAAAGTCTGATGTAGCCATTTTATTCCCTCAATTCAAATCACTAGTCGAAAATTTTTTTAATGCCACTCTCATCTCGTTATTTTCAGACAACGGCGGGGAATATGTTGGTTTGGGTCCCTATCTCAAGCAACATGGTATATCGCATTTCACCACACCGCCTCACACACCCGAACAAAACGGTGTGGCGGAACGCCGCCATAGGCATATTGTTGAAACGGGGTTGGCGCTTCTACATCATGCTAAACTCCCCATTACATTCTGGTCCCACGCTTTCCAGACTGCGGTTTATCTCATTAACCGGCTCCCCACACCCATCCTGCATCACAAAACTCCATATGATGTTCTCTATCAGGCTTCTCCTACTTACCTAAAGATGAAGCCGTTTGGATGTCTATGTTTCCCATGGCTCCGTCCATATGCCGCCTCTAAACTTCACCCACGATCGGTCAAGTGCATTTTCCTTGGCTACTCGGTCTCCAAATCGGCCTACAAGTGCTATGACCCCATCGGTCATCGTCTTTATCACTCCCGTCATGTTCACTTCATCGAACATATCTTTCCTTACACCACAAACACATCCGAATTCCTTCGGCTTCCCTCCGTTGACTCCTTCATCCGTCCTATCACTACTCCCAACCTAACCGAATCATTCACAAGCCATCCTACACACCCGTCCAATCCTCCACCCTACCGTCCCACCAACCCACCTCCACCTCCTCCCCCTGTTACGGACCCCCAGCCCGAACCAACCTCCCCCACTACTCCCTCGTCCCAGCCCACACCTTCTTCTTCTAGCCCACCTGATTCCCCTCCCTCTCCATCACCGGCCCATGCGGCCCAATCCTTTTCGTCGCCTACTTCTGGCCCAACCGGCCTGCCCTCCTCGCCTGCCACCATCTCACAATCCTCACCCGATTCCTCCACTGCCTCCTCGTCACCTGCTTCCCCACCTGTCCCGAACCCTCCTCGAACTCGAAAACCGAATCCGAAATACTTCAATTCCCAGTTCGTTAACTCAACCACTCTTCATCCATTACCTCCCACCATTGAACCCTCTACTCACACTCAAGCCCTTCGTGATCCTCAATGGCGTGCTGCCATGGACGTGGAATTTAATGCTCTCTTACAAAATCAAACATGGGAGCTCGTTCCACCCACTTCTCGCAACCCCATCGGGTGCAAATGGATTTTTCGGATCAAGCGTAAACCCGATGGTTCGATTGACAAATACAAGGCACGTCTTGTTGCCAAAGGGTTCCATCAGCAGTACGGTCGTGATTATTTTGATACTTTCAGCCCCGTTACCAAACCGGTAACGATTCGGACTGTTCTGTGCATCGCTTTGTCGAAACAGTGGCCTCTTCGTCAACTCGATGTTAATAACGCTTTTCTCCATGGCACGCTGCATGAGGAGGTTTTCATGACCCAACCTCCTGGGTTTGAAAATTCGCAATTTCCACATCATGTATGCAGGCTCAGAAAGTCCTTGTATGGACTTAAGCAGGCCCCGCGAGCCTGGTACAACGAGCTAACCCATTTTCTACTTACCTTTGGCTTCAAAAAGTCAATGGCAGATGCATCTCTGTTCATCTATCGTTCCTCGACGGTTACTTGCTACTTTCTAGTGTATGTCGACGACATTGTTCTAACCGCAAATGATCCTGTCTTCCTTGACAAATTCATTGCTGCCATTAGTACTAGATTTTCTGTCAAGGATCTAGGCCCCCTTCACCATTTTCTTGGGATCGAAGTTGTCACCACACCCGATGGTCTCTTCTTATCTCAGCATCGACATATTCAGGATGTCCTCACCCAGTTTCACATGGACGGTGCCAAGGACGTCATGACCCCGCTGAGTGCCACTGATCCGTTAAACCCTACGGATCCTTCTCCGTCTGTTGATGCCACCGACTATCGTCGCTTAGTTGGTTCGCTACAATATCTTGCCTTTACTCGTCCCGACATTTCCTTTGCTATCAACAAACTTTCCCAGTTTATGCATTCTCCACGTCAGGCTCACTGGCAAGCCCTCAAACGTGTCCTTCGGTACCTCAAGGGTACTATTCATCATGGCCTTTTCCTGAGTTGCCGTTCTCCTCTCACTCTCTCGGTCTTTTCAGACTCGGATTGGGGTGGTGTTAATGATTCCGGGCGATCGACGACTGCGTATTTGATTTATTTGGGCAATAATGTGGTTTCTTGGAAGTCTACACGACAGAAGTCCGTCTCTCGTTCATCGACAGAAGCCGAATACAAAGCCATTGCTAATGCTTCAGCTGAATTACTGTGGTTGCAGAACCTGTTGCGAGAGCTAGGTATCATCACACAGACCACGCCCACGCTATATTGTGACAACACCGGTGCTACTTACTTATGTGCCAATCCGGTCCATCACTCTCGAATGAAGCATGTCGCACTTGATTACCACTTTGTTCGTGAGCTAGTTGCCTCAGCTCGTCTTCGTGTGTTACATATTAATAATCAAGATCAGTTGGCTGACATGTTGACGAAGCCTCTCCCGCGAGCACCTTTCCTTCGTAATCGATCCAAGATTGGTGTATCCGACGGATCCTCCATCTTGCGGGGGCGTATTAAGGAATGAGATTTGTATATATTAGGAAGGTGTTCTAATTGATATCGTAGTTATTATAATTGATTCTAGGGTTTGTATTCTCCTTGTAATTATTCTGTTTCCATTGTTGTATCGCCTCTATATAAGGCACTTGTGAATATGAATGGAATTACTTTTGCCTCAAACCTTATAGCTCAACCACCACCTCCGCCTGCACAAGTTGAAGAGGAGGATGATGATGCATGGGAGGAAGCACACCGGGAGGACATGACCGCCCTTCATGAATTGTGGGAGGAAGAACACAAAGCGATGGAGGATAAGGCTCAATTCAAAGCCCGATTCAAATCCGAAAATGATTCAGACTCATCTTCGGATTAATCGTATTAGCTTAGTTGGTATTTAATATTATTTTTTAAATTTATTTCATCTTTAACCCCACCGGCAGCCAAAAGCACGAACATAAATTAATGATGAAAAAAACACCACCTCTTTCATATATTATTTTATTTATTTTTCTTGCGTCTTCTTTTCTTGTCTGTTCACGAGCCACCCACACACACATGCATGTGTACCTTTGTCTATTTCTCAATAAATTGTCTCCACACTTAATTACGAATATCAAATTGTTTGGTTCCGATTTATCTTATCTAGTGTTTTAAAAATCGGTCGACGAAATAATTAATTTTAATTAAAATTATTATTAAACAAGATATAAAAAGTACAATTATTGGAAGCTTAGGCTATTCGTAATGATGAAGATTTTCAAGCCCCTTTCAAGCCCCTCATAAAATGGTGTAAAGGTAAAGCTCTTTTCAAGACCCTTTTTCTCCTCCTTCAGGCGTGAAAATCTTCAAGCCCCTCTCCCTTTTTTTGACTTTTCATGCCCCACCGTAGTGGGCAAATGGGCGCTAAAGGGCGCTAAAAGGGGTTTCAAGCCCATTTCAAGCCCCATTACACATAGCCTTAGAACAATTACACTGTTATGTTACAAATGGAAAATATAGTGTTTTCTTGGAAGAAGATAACAATAAGACAATAAAGCGATCCTTTTTAAATACTTTATTTTTTTAACAGCGAACTATACCGCTTATAATTCATCCCAACTAAATTACACTAAATCGTCTTTCATGGGTTTGAATCCTTTACTTCAAGAAAAGCAATATCTTCACCCTCTTGAGCCAGATTTTAAACTTGACACCTTAAAAATCCCATACCCCCGACTATTATCCACATATCAACTCCTCTAGAAGGAACTTACGTATAACTAAAAAAATATAACACAATTTTTATTAACTGCCAATTGAATTACCCAAAAACAAAAGTCCAGGGCTACAAACCGACCCAGTGAGAGGCTAGGCAAGAGCAACCCAACACCAAAATCCAACAATACATATTACCCTATATTAATATAACACAATTTGGAGTACAATTTCTAAAACATGTTGTACAAGCTTCTAATGCACACATGGTACCACTTTTTAAACATGCTGTACAAGTGAGGCTTGCATCAAGATTTCAGCTTTTGGACACACGGGTTTGGACTATCCACATTTTTGGTGGATCATATAAATAGTTATGTTGGGGTAAAATTAGGGCAGATTTTTGGTGCGCCTCTCTCTCTTCCGTCGGTGTTCTTGCCAGCACCTGGCCGGATCTTCCGTCGCTGCCTTCAAACGAAATCAAGACATGTCCGCTGCTTATGAAATCACTACTCAGATCCCAGTTGTTTCGCTCTTGCTTCGTAGATCTGTAAGTGTTTCTGACCTAGGGTTTATCTCATATGTTTTGGTTTTGGCTACTCTTCCTCTTTAAAGAGCGCTAATGGCCTTGGTTGCATGCGATTTTTATGATTTTCAGCACTACGACATCGTGTTTTGTGTTTCTCGCAGTCGTTGATGAATCCTTTGATGGATTAGGGTTCCTACAAACCCCTAAACTGGCAGCTCTCGGTTTATTGCAGACATGGCTCCACCATTGCTCTGTTTGTGACGTTGAGCAGCGGCGGTTAAGCTTCTGCTTCGTGGATCAAGGGTTTCTAGCCATTGCTAAGTTCTGACCTTGAATCGCGTATGCAGTTTCTCACAGTCGTGTCTCCGCAGTTGCTACGTTTGTGATGTTGAGCAGCGGCAATATCTGATCTGTGCTCTTGGGCTGTGATGATCGACTTAAAATCTGGCCCTTGAAATGTCGTTTTAGGATGCTATGATGAGAATTAATCTAAGCCGCCTTAGCCGAACCACCACAGCAGATTCATTTTTGCTCTTATATATTCTACTTTTTGTGTATTTTTGTGTATAAGGCTTCAGGGATTTGGGTTTCCGTTCATCTCCTTACAGAAGGTTTGTTCTGACTTTTCTCTGATTTTGATCGCTTCTGCAGGTTGTTTTTTGGAATAAATTGTTAGTTACTGCAGGAAGCAATCCTGGAAGCTGAGAAAAATGCTAAAATTGATATTATAGTGTAACACCCCAAAATTCACAGATACATTATATGTATAGTAAATACGTGTTTATATTATAAATACGTAAGCTTAATTGATACATGATAAGACTATGCATTAGATAAGTTGCATGTGCTAGAATTACGTGTTTTATAGCTAACGTGATGAAATATGCATGAACGGATGTCTTAAAGGTTAACGAAAGTAAAGTATGAGATAAACATGTGTTTATATGGATAACATAATGATACATGTGTGAATTGATGGATATATACGTATAGATACGTGTCTTAATAGTTAACGGAAAAGTAAAAGGACTAAAAGTGTAATTATTGTATAGTTATAAATGTATATGGATATTATACGTATATAAGTATCCCGAGGCTTAAAAATAAGTAAAGATATGTCCTAACATGATTCATGACATAAAATAATAAGTATTGTAAAGTTTGAGGGGCTAAAACGTAATTTAGCAATTAATAAAGAATATATATATATATATATATATATATATATATATATGTATATATATGTTATCGTACGAACCCCGAGCCTTAGAAACCTTATAAATTATTAGAAATATGTCCCTTAATGTTTTAGTACATAAAATGATAAAAGGTTAGAAGTTTAGGGGCTAGAAATGGATTAAACCAAAGTAGAAGGGCCAAATATGCCAAAAACCAAAAGCTGGCCGGACCACCATGGCTCGCGTATCGCGAGCCACATCCACAGGCCCTGCGCGATACGCGAGGGAACCCCAGGTCAGCAGAAAAGTTCCAGGCTCGTTTTTGAGCCACGACACACACTTGGAGCTCAAGTTTAACCCCCATACGTGTCGATTTTTGAAGATTAGTCACCATAACACCTGTAAGGGCCTTAGGACGCTTCAAATGGTATAAATAGGGGCCTCAATTCGTCCAAAAAACTCGCCAATTCACTGATTCTTAACCCAAAAACCCTCATTTCGAACCAGCAACTTCGTCGGAGAAATTAGAGCAAACGGAGAGGCTTCCGGAGCTGGATTTCTGCAGTCACCCATTATTTGGTATGCTTAAAAATAACCTCTTTCAGTTTTGGCTAATTCGATCTCTAAGTATGCTTTCTAAAAATGATGTAAAATTAGGGTTCTTGAGCTTGTTTTGCTAAAATCGGGTGATCGGGTGGGAATTAGGGTCTGAATTTTTGTAGGTAATCCTAATTTAATGTATTTTAAGAAATCCCTAAGTTTATTTCACAATTGGAAAAGGTTCGGTGAAGGTTTTGTTAACGGGTCAAAATTAGGGTTTTCGTAACGTTGTTTTGCCCAAATCGAGTAAACGGTTTTGAATTAAGCTTTGCTATTTTGAAGGATATTATAAAATGTTATAATGGATAATACCCTAAATTGGTTTGAATTAAAAATGAGTTTTGATAAAGAAACGAGAAATTTATGAAATTAGGGTTTTGAAATATGGATATTTAATATAAAATAATCCACAGGGTACAAGGGCTTGAATTTTGGTATGCTAACATGTTTTCATATAATATAAGAATATATGAAAGTAAAATGGCTATATAATCAAGTATTTAAAATACCGAGTTAATCGGATATTAGAGGTTCGCGCGGACCGGAAGGGTAGACACCTGTACACTGGGGTTTCTGGCAATAGCGAGGGTGTCGCCATCCCATATGGGCAATGGCATCCCAACACTGGGCGATCCCGGAGTGAGTGTCTACTTATAGGAATGCGCGTCTTCATATTATCAATTAAAAGAGATATTATGCCTATAAGGGCATTTTGGTCATTTTGACCTTAATAGAAGTAAACCTTAATAATTAGATATTATTAAGATAATGTAATAGATAAATAAACATAGGATATGTTTATAATGTTAAACCTTGCGTTAATGCCATACGATACGCGAATTAGGTTAACCGAAGGATTCTGTCGGAGATTCTGTCGGAGTTTAACGAGTAAAGAGATAAGGTGAGTTCTGCGAGCCCACTTTTAAATGTTATAAACACTTTAATGTTTTCGGGCTGATATACATACTGTTTTATGAAAATACATTCAAATACTTTTATTTGAAAGTTTGATTATCTTAACTGATGAATTGATGAACTGTTTGAAATGATACGTGTTATGTTATGCTTACGAATGGTTATACGTGTTAGTAATGATTATGATAGAATAATGCATATGAAATGATTACTAGAGTTATGTGCTATATTTGCTTTGAAAGTAGGTATCCAAATGATAAGGGTTTGTTAATAAACGCACAAGTGAGAATGTATGATTATATGAGAACAGGTGATACATTTGCTATATTATTATGTGGTGGATACGCCACTGGTACATCCTGTATACAAGCATGGTAGTATAGTTACCCGATGTATCGAAAGTGTGGAGGATACGCCGCCGGTACATCCTGTATACATACACCTAGGTAAATTGGGGGATGTTCAGTTGTTGCAGTATATGAGTACATTATCATGTTTATTAACACACGTAAGTCACCTGGATATCTAACTAGGGGCGGGTAGTAGTACTGTGGTGGTTAAGGAGATGTTCGATAGAATGGAACGTCTACAGAGTTAAGGTTACGTGAACAGAGGTCGATACTGAGGTTGGGGGCTTCCAGATGAAGTCACCTGAGCGGTATTCGAAACTGGAAGAACGGAAGGTAGGACGGTTGTCGTTGCTGAATGGTTGGGGGCTTCCAGATGAAGTCACCCGAGCAGTATTCGAGACCAGGAAGGTATAGAGGAAGTGGAGCGGTTGTCGTTACTGAATGGTTGGGGGACTTCCGATAAAGTCACCTGAGCAGTATTCGAGACCAGAAGGTATAAAGGTATATGGAATTCAGGTCATAGGAGTTAAGGGTTATTGAGGTAGATGTATTCTAGAGAAACATGTATGATTATGATGTTATGTTATGTATGACTTGTTATGTGTTATACTTATTAAATGTTTGTAAAAAGGGGTTTTGCAGGTTCAAAGGTTTTAACCTCACAAACGAGGTAATGTTTTTAAAATGTAGAACTCACCAGCGTAAGCTGACCTTTTCCCAAAACCATTTGTATGTCAGGTATAGGTGAGACGTCCGGGAGCAAGGGCGGAGCCCTCGTGATAAGGGACTGATCGGGCAAGCTATTAGAAGAGTTGTTGGAGTTGCTGGCTTAGTGTAGATAAATAAAGACGGATATAGTTAGTCTCTATATAGATAGATTGTAAATTATCTCAATTACTTTACGTACTTGGCTTATATTATAAATAAAAGTTTTAAATTTTCCGCTGCTTACCTCTGTTGTGCCACGTGTTCATGAGTAAATCCGATGAGTGACCCCTCCTGGTGCCAAGTCTGGGAGTGGGCGTCACAAGTTGGTATCAGAGCCAGGTTTAAGAGATTTAGGTACAAGCGCGGTATCTAAACTTAAACTAGGACTCTAGGTAGAGTAAGTTGAGATAGGAATGTAGATGCCAGCCTGGATAGCTTGTGCCCGTAAGGACGAATATGCATAAGGAACATAATAGATGGGACTTGCGGTATTCGTATATGGAAAATACACGATTGCAATTAGCTACTGCAATTTGGTATTTTCTATATAAACAAATCATAAGTACTAATGTTGTGTTGCCAAGTGCAAGGAGAAGAAGAACGTTTAGAAATATAATTTAGGAATCGGTTTGAGTTGATGATGAAGGTAGAGAGGGAGATGTGGACATTAAGGAGTTGTGTGCTAGAAGTAACTGGGTTTTGAACGCATCATAAATATATAATTGTATCGGATCCTGCACTTATATACTTATCATGAATTCAAAATTTAGAGACTTTATGTCACACAAATTCTGAAATGTCATCCATCTTAATTTAGGATATGGAAATGGCTGCGAGTGGCGATCATGCGAATGCGGAACCAGAGAACAACGCCGGAGCAAATACGTTCACTAACGAGCAGAGAGCGGCTATGGCAGCAGAGATGACACGCTTAATACAAGCAACATTACCTGATATATTAGTTCAACTTCAAGGAGCAGCGAGAGCTGGAGCTGGTGGAGCTGGTGCTGGAAGAGCAGGCGGTGGAACTGCAGGAAGAGGTGCCGGAACTGCACAACCTAGAATAGGATGTTCGTTTAAATCATTTAGCGGTTGCAGACCTCCTTTGTTCGACGAAAATCAGGATGCGTTAGCTACATTCCAATGGATTCATGAGATGGAAGCGGTCATAGATATTAGTGAGTGTAGTGAGAACCAAGCCGTGAAGTATGCTGCCCACTCGTTTGTCTCAGAAGCACTACACTGGTGGGGGATGATCAAACAGACTGAAGAAGACGGAGTCATTGCTGCAATGAAGTGGAACGATCTGAAGAGGTTAGTCATAGAAGATTTCTGCCCTAAAGGTGAGCTGGAGCAACTAGAGAGGAGTTTTCTGACGTTAGAAGCTGGGAACATGACGCACCGGGAATACACTTCAAAGTTCAACGCGATGGCAAGACTGCTGCCTACCTTAGTCACTCCCGAAGCTGAGAGGGTAAAGCGTTACGTTCAAGGATTTCCAAGTAAAGTTAGGGTGTTGATCAAGGCGACTGAACCAAAGACATTCAAGGCGACGGTGAATTTAAGTTCCAATCTCTACAGCGAGATGTTCGGTGCAAATGGTAGACCGGAAGGAACTAAGAGGAAGGAATTAGAGTCAGAAGCAATTTCAAAGACGGACAATGGGAATCACCATAAGAAAGCGAAGGATAATTCGAAAGACGGCAAGCCGAGGTGCCACAAATGCCAGAAGAATCATTTTGGAGAATGCAGGTCAGGAACATCTACATGTTATACGTGCGGTAAGGAAGGTCACTTCTCGGGCAATTGCCCAGAGCGTAAAAAGTGTTATGAATGCGGAGAAGCGGGACACCTTAGGATGAACTGTCCTAAGTTAGTATTGAACCCTAAACCACTCCGAGCCATCCCAGGGAATGCTACGGGTCCGAGAGCGGCTCCTGCAAGGGCATATGGTATGTTGGAGATGATAGAAGGAGATCCTCAGACCTCGTCAGGTAATTCGAGTAGTTAGAAATCATAGATAATTGTTATTCGTTTTCTTTAGTACGTTATGTGTGCCATTGCTTGCTATAATATGCTTAAATATTAGAACCATTAGAACTTATGTTCTAGGAAGTTAGATCCTTTAACAAACAGCAAGCCGAAAATGTGAAAGCATTATCAAGGATCCCGTAAACAAGCTACCGTAGACAGCTTAGGGTTACGTTTTCCTTAAGATAGATGCAGAAACGCGAAAGTAAATATTACCGAGTTATGAAATGAGATATGAATGGTTATGTTATGCGGATGAGTTGCAAAGTTAGAAATGAATGTTTAAGATGGGAATGGAACAGGTTTCGAGGACGAAACCCTGTTTAAGAGGGGTAGAGTTGTAACACCCCAAAATTCACAGATACATTATATGTATAGTAAATACGTGTTTATATTACAAATACGTAAGCTTAATTGATACATGATAAGACTATGCATTAGATAAGTTGCATGTGCTAGAATTACGTGTTTTATAGCTAACGTGATGAAATATGCATGAACGGATGTCTTAAAGGTTAACGAAAGTAAAGTATGAGATGAATATGTGTTTATATGGATAACATAATGATACATGTGTGAATTGATGGATATATACGTATAGATACGTGTCTTAATAGTTAACGGAAAAGTAAAAGGACTAAAAGTGTAATTATTGTAAAGTTATAAATGTATATGGATATTATACGTATATAAGTATCCCGAGGCTTAAAAATAAGTAAAGATATGTCCTAACATGATTCATGACATAAAATAATAAGTATTGTAAAGTTTGAGGGGCTAAAACGTAATTTAGCAATTAATAAAGAAAATATATATATATATATATGTATATATATGTTATCGTACGAACCCCGAGCCTTAGAAACCTTATAAATTATTAGAAATATGTCCCTTAATGTTTTAGTACATAAAATGATAAAAGGTTAGAAGTTTAGGGGCTAGAAATGGATTAAACCAAAGTAGAAGGGCCAAATATGCCAAAAACCAAAAGCTAGCTGGACCACCATGGCTCGCGTATCGCGAGCCACATCCACAGGCCCTGCGCGATACGCGAGGGAACCCCAGGTCAGCAGAAAAGTTCCAGGCTCGTTTTTGAGCCACGACACACACTTGGAGCTCAAGTTTAACCCCCATACGTGTCGATTTTTGAAGATTAGTCACCATAACACCTGTAAGGGCCTTAGGACTCTTCAAATGGTATAAATAGGGGCCTCAATTCGTCCAAAAAACTCGCCAATTCACTGATTCTTAACCCAAAAACCCTCATTTCGAACCAGCAACTTCGTCAGAGAAATTAGAGCAAACGGTGAGGCTTCCGGAGCTGAATTTCTGCAGTCACCCATTATTTGGTATGCTTAACAATAACCTCTTTCAGTTTTGGCTAATTCGATCCTTAAGTATACTTTCTAAAAATGATGTAAAATTAGGGTTCTTGAGCTTGTTTTGCTAAAATCGGGTGATCGAGTGGGAATTAGGGTCTGAATTTTTGTAGGTAATCCTAATTTAATGTATTTTAATAAAGCCCTAAGTTTATTTCACAATTGGAAAAGGTTTGGTGAAGGTTTTGTTAACGGGTCAAAATTAGGGTTTTCGTAACGTTGTTCTGCCCAAATCGAGTAAACGGTTTTGAATTAAGCTTTGCTATTTTGAAGGATATTATAAAATGTTATAATGGATAATACCCTAAGTTGGTTTGAATTAAAAATGAGTTTTGATAAAGAAACGAGAAATTTATGAAATTAGGGTTTTGAAATATGGATATTTAATATAAAATAATCCAAAGGGTACAAGGGCTTGAATTTTGGTATGCTAACACGTTTTCATATAATATAAGAATATATGAAAGTAAAATGGCTATATAATCAAGTATTTAAAATACCGAGTTAATCGGATATTAGAGGTTCGCGCGGACCGGAAGGGTAGACACCTGTACACTGGGGTTTCTGGCAATAGCGAGAGTGTCGCCATCCCATCTGGGCAATGGCATCCCAACACTGGGCGATTCCGGAGTGAGTGTCTACTTATAGGAATGCGCGTCTTCATATTATCAATTAAAAGAGATATTATGCCTATAAGGGCATTTTGGTCATTTTGACCTTAATAGAAGTAAACCTTAATAATTAGATATTATTAAGATAATGTAATAGATAAATAAACATAGGATATGTTTATAATGTTAAACCCTGCGTTAATGCCATACGATACGCGAATTAGGTTAACCGAAGGATTTTGTCGGAGATTCTGTCGGAGTTTAACGAGTAAAGAGATAAGGTGAGTTCTGCGAGCCCACTTTTAAATGTTATAAACACTTTAATGTTTTCGGGCTGATATACATACTGTTTTATGAAAATACATTCAAATGCTTTTATTTGAAAGTTTGATTATCTTAACTGCTGAATTGATGAACTGTTTGAAATGATACGTGTTATGTTATGCTTACGAATGGTTATACGTGTTAGTAATGATTATGATAGAATAATGCATATGAAATGATTACTAGAGTTATGTGCTATATTTGCTTTGAAAGTAGGTATCCAAATGATAAGGGTTTGTTAATAAACGCACAAGTGAGAATGTATGATTATATGAGAACAGGTGATACATTTGCTATATTATTATGTGGTGGATACGCCACTGGTACATCCTGTATACAAGCATGGTAGTATAGTTACCCGATGTATCGAAAGTGTGGAGGATACGCCGCCGGTACATCCTGTATACATACACCTAGGTAAATTGGGGGATGTTCAGTTGTTGCAGTATATGAGTACATTATCATGTTTATTAACACACGTAAGTCACCTGGATATCTAACTAGGGGCGGGTAGTAGTACTGTGGTGGTTAAGGAGATGTTCGATAGAATGGAACGTCTACAGAGTTAAGGTTACGTGAACAGAGGTCGATACTGAGGTTGGGGGCTTCCAGATGAAGTCACCTGAGCGGTATTCGAAACTGGAAGAACGGAAGGTAGGACGGTTGTCGTTGCTGAATGGTTGGGGGCTTCCAGATGAAGTCACCCGAGCAGTATTCGAGACCAGGAAGGTATAGAGGAAGTGGAGCGGTTGTCGTTACTGAATGGTTGGGGGACTTCCGATAAAGTCACCTGAGCAGTATTCGAGACCAGAAGGTATAAAGCTATATGGAATTCAGGTCATAGGAGTTAAGGGTTATTGAGGTAGATGTATTCTAGAGAAACATGTATGATTATGATGTTATGTTATGTATGACTTGTTATGTGTTATACTTATTAAATGTTTGTAAAAAGGGGTTTTGCAGGTTCAAAGGTTTTAACCTCACAAACGAGGTAATGTTTTTAAAATGTAGAACTCACCAGCGTAAGCTGACCTTTTCCCAAAACCATTTGTATGTCAGGTATAGGTGAGACGTCCGGGAGCAAGGGCGGAGCCCTCGTGATAAGGGACTGATCGGGCAAGCTATTAGAAGAGCTGTTGGAGTTGCTGGCTTAGTGTAGATAAATAAAGACGGATATAGTTAGTCTCTATATAGATAGATTGTAAATTATCTCAATTACTTTACGTACTTGGCTTATATTATAAATAAAAGTTTTAAATTTTCCGCTGCTTATCTCTGTTGTGCCACGTGTTCATGAGTAAATCCGATGAGTGACCCCTCCTGGTGCCAAGTCTGGGAGTGGGCGTCACATATAGAAGACACCCTGATGGTATTTTTTTTATTTATTTTGAAGTTCTTTATTAATGATCAGTTGTAATTTCAGGTGGGTTTTGCAGGTCCTTCGTTTGTGTGAGTTGCTTGCTTCATTTCAAGTGGGAAAAAGAAGAAAAGAAAGGAGGTTGAGATATCTATACTCGCGGAGTCTTTTGTTTTCAGTTTAATCATATAGTTTTCTTTCTTTTTTTGTTTTTATACTTATTAAGCGTTTTCCGGTAAGCCAACAAGTACAATGAACGAAGAAGACAATCATATTGGTCCTACACTTGCTCTAGCTTTGAACAAAGCCTATGGATATGTTTTATTTATGTTTTCTCTTGAAATGCATAGAACTGGAGGATATTTTTCCCTATGACCTCATAGCTAAGCATGTCTATGTATTGTAGGAAGCATGCCACTGATTTAACTCAAAAGAACCGAGATAGGTATTTAAATGCCTTATGCTAATGGAATCAGTAAAGGTATGTTCTTATTCCAATTGATTGAAATGATCCCAACCCTAAATATTCACTTATGTGCTTATCGATGTGAAAATTGAACATGTGTTTTAGTATTAGTATTTAGAATTGTTGTTGTTGGAAGGGTAGTTGGAGAGACGCAGGAGAAACTGATGATAAGGCTGTTGTAGGTCCATTCATCAATGGACCACAATGGGTAGTTGGAGAGAGGTGTTTTGTTGCAATTTGGGGTTTTAAAGGTAATTAATTTAAGTGGTTAAAGGCCTTTTAAAAGACAATTATAGTTTCATTTTATAAGTCATTTATTCTTTGTTGTTTCATTAGGTATTCTTGGCACAGATTATTAGCATGAATCTAGATTTTGTAATCATGGTTAAAGGATTTGTCGTTCTACTATTTTTTTTTTGAACGACATGATATAAGTGTTGTAAGGGCTTTTAAAGTACAGTTCACGAATTCATACTTTGATGCTTATAACGAAATTGTTTTTTTTTTCACATGTTTTTGGAAGCACTTCTTTGCAAGGTTGCCTCTGTGAGTTTTTTTATATTTTATAATGAAATTATGTTTTGATTATATGGGTGGTGTTGTATGGGTTGGAATTTTGTAGGTTCTTAGCTAAACTGATAGGTTTTTATTTCTAATAAATGATATGCTTGCTGGCAATATATTTACAGTAGCTCATGGCTTAACCCAAGTACTGTTGAAAAAGAATAATAAAACAATTACATAACATATACGTATAATTCTGAAGATGTATACCATATGTTTTACTCCATATGCAACAACTTGCTTAACACAATGCAATGACAATTGGGATGGAAAGCGATTTTTGGAACCAGCAATTTCAAACTTCTGATTTTGAATGATAATTGTAATGAAACAACAATTCAAGACTTGAAATCGCAAGTTCGGTCTTCTCTTTGTGTTTACGCTTTTATGTATGTTGCATATGTATCAATGGAGCCCTCCACCGCTGCTTTCTTTTGCGTCGTTGTAGATGCTGGACACTATGAACCGTGCGCTATAGCATTATGGGGAATTGGTGATGGGATGTTGGAGACACCGATTGATGTTTTGCTGCTAATGCTCTCTAAGAACAATATGGTAATAAACTTCCTTCTCAAATACCATATCTTCATTTGGCTATTTATGATTGCCATATCAGGTAACAGACTCAATTAATTATATATATAACAATCAAAAATTTTAGATGAATAGTAAATTTTTTTATTTTTTATAGTTTGGTCACGTAACTTTGATGCTTTGACGCTTTCCAACCTAAACTTTTACAATTTGTTTTTTAATGAAATAATAAACTTTAGGTTTTCATGGTTTGACCACATATGTTTCATACTTTTACGTTTTCTACCCTCTAACTTTTAAAGTTTTTTTTTTGTTTTGTTTTAAGTTTTGTTGTTTTCTACTTTGGCCACAAAACTTTTAACTTTTTCTACTTTCGTTTTAGTATACTTTTATATTTTATATTTTCATCACAAGACTTTTAGACTTTTAGACTTTTACGTTTTATACCACGTAACTTTTTATCTTTCGTTTTTTTATTAGACTAATTTAATTTTTTAATATACTTTTAGAGTTTTTGACTTTAACGATGATTTTTTTCATAGTTTTATATTTTGTCGAAGTTTTTTTTGTTTTAAGTTTTGTTGTATTCTTCTTTGGCCACGAAACTTTTAACTTTTTATTTTTGTTTTTAGTATACTTTTATATCTTATACTTTTACCACAAGACTTTTAGACTTTTACGTTTTATACCCCTTAACTTTTTAACTCTCTAACTTTTAATTTTTTTTTTTGTTTTAAGTTTTGTTGTCTTATACTTTGAACATAAAACTTTTAACTTTTCTACTTTCGTTTTAGTATATTTTTATAGTTTTATACTTTAATCACGAGACTTTTAGACTTTTACGTTTTATATCCCTTAACTTTTTAACTTTCATTGAGCATACAAATTCAACAAGACGCACCACGAGACTTTTAGACTTTTACGTTTTATCCCTTAACTTTTTAACTTTCGTTATAGTAGTTTATACTTTCACCACGAGACTTTTAAACTTTTATGTTTTATACCACTTAATTTTTCAACTTTCGTTCAGCAACGCGCGAGATGGTAACCATCTCGTTAATAACAAAATAGAATTATCATGTACTTATTATAGCTTCAAAACATAAAACTATGTTATCTTTGTATTTTATTAATTATATATATAGCTTCCAATAGTAAAATTTGTTTCCAAGATATTGCAACTTTGTAAGCATATGCTTGGTGACTAACGGGTCAAAATGAGTTGAAAGTTACACCAATGTTTTTTAAATGTATACAAGTTACAACCTCCTAAGTTATTTTGTTTAAAGATTTAGATTACTATTGTGGTAATATTATTTTCATAATCATGATTAATAAAAAAATTAAGAAAATGGACAATTAAGTATTTAGTGTTAACCAACCTGCACATTTATCACCTGTACTATATAGATTGTTTTTTATTTGTCTCTCTAGACAGAGCATAGATTACTCTCACCCGAAGCTAAAGAAGCTGCTCCTACCATATATTGGTAATTGACTGAATGAAGACTGTATATATGTTTCTGAAATTGTTTTATGACTATTTATGTAGAGGTACATTTTTTTGGGTTGCTCCACAGGTTGTTATAAATAACTAAACCTTAGCATCACAACTATAGACCAGAAAGTTAGGAGGACTTGGCCCCCATATTTGACAGCATATATGGAACATATACTATCTATGCATTGGTATATTTTGACATTTTCATTGTTGGTTATAATTTCGGTGTATCAATTGAAACAAACATACTCAGTTACATTCATAAAATGGGTCATTTAAGGTTGTTAAATTTATGTATGTTCACAAGACGGCTTGCATCCCGACATTTTGTCTCATTGATTGGATAACTGAGTTTCTTAAAGGGTCCGGTTCCGCCGCGAAGCGCGGGTCGCTCAACTTGTACAACATAAAATAAAAAACAAAAAAACGCAAGGCAACATAGCCCAACTAAATGGAACAACTAACTAAGACAAAATTCCTATCCAGCCATTACCTCGATCTTTAACCTTATCATCCATGTTCCTCATTCCTTTTCCACATCTAACACTTACCTGGCATTTCTCTTTGGTATTTAAGACTTAGGCAATCCTCTTTGTTATTGATTCTCATTTCATAGCAGAACCTTGATCTTCAAATTTTTGATATCATTTGCTTCTGATCTTAGGCCTTCTCACGTCATTTGAATTTATATAGTAGAACTTAGGCCTTCTCCCTCTTTTGTTTCTGATCCCCCAGCCTTCAATCCTGTTATTTCCCAGGTGCAACTCTCCAGCCCTCTCGCTCTAACCCCTGGCCGTCAATGTATAGTACTAAAAAAGAAACAAACGTATAGCTACTATATATTCTATGTTCTACATCAATTATAGTATTAAAATTTAGTAAACACGAACTCTATTGTTACCTCTGATTATTGGATTTTTTGACAAGGATAATCAGATTCTATGAATTGTTATCAATTTTATCTTGAGATAACATCAAATTGGTTATCAATTAGGTTAGCAAAATAGTTTCATTAAATATATTATAAATGGGAAGTTAAATGGGAAGTTTGGGTTCAAATCTCACCTAGTAATAAAAAATTAAAGTTTCAGGTTGGGCGGTTTTCTCATCTATGGTAGGTTTACTCAGGAAGGTTTTCTCACCTATGGAGCGTTTACTCAAAGAATGAAAATGATTGAGTGCGTCAGTGGCCCGTCAGTGGTCCAAATTTACCGTTCAAAAAGAAAAAATTTCATTCATCATATCTCATATAGTGTATATTCATCCCTTTATACCCTATTAGAATAAATAAAACTTCACAGAATTTCCACTGTTTCACTAAACTCACTCAAACTTCTTTTGTCCCTTTAAAGTAACTCAACTTTTATTGGATGTTCGAATCATGTACCTATTTGTTATCAGTATCAAGTTTTAATAAAATTAAGCAAGGTAAATAAAAGCTATATATAAATATTAATTAATATTTACTGATAAACTGTTTTCTAATTTGACTTAAATTGGATAGTTTTAAGACTTGTTTATGACTTATTAATTTCCGTTTCATTACAATTACCTCTTATTTCAAGTTAATTTTTAAAAAAATTTATAGGAAGGGTTTACGGACAAAATTCCTATCATCCATCTTTAACCTTGTTGGACAATGAAAGATTGAGTTTGCTTGATTGTGAGTTATAAGGAAGGGTTTACGGGCTTGCCCGGTTCCCGCCCGATGGTGCAAATGGGGGGCGCTCCCGGGTTCCCTCGCTATGAGGTTCGGACTTGGGACAATTGGTAGGTCCAGGGTAATCAGTCCCGATACATCACTGAGCCAAATTGCCGTTAAAAAAAAGGTACAGATACAAACAATGTAAGCCATACGGTTTATCAATATTTATAAAGTTTAAAGAAATTTTAATCTTATACTAAAAATGAGAAAAATGATGAAGAGATATATAGAGTTGTATTTCAGTTATAGTGGCCTAGTAACTATTTGCTTGAGCGGCCTCTTCTTCGCTAAAATGGGCTTTTTATGAAACACATTATGGGCTGCTGAGTCCTGTTTATATAGACTATACCTGATAACTTGTAAGGGGTCGGATCGGTTTGACACGTAAATGTAGGGCTGTTCAACGAATCGAATTTCAAATATCCGAACTAATCGAATTGAATTATTCGAATTTCAGTTTTTAAAACATAGATTCGAATTCGATTCTAATTCGAAAATTGAATTCGAATCGAATCGAATACCGAATCGAATCCGAATCAATTCGAATAAATTCAAAGTTATTTTAGTAAAAATAAATATCATAGTTTAATATTTAAAATGGAAACTTTCAAATTAGACAAAATTTAGTTTAACGTTTAAAGCATCAATATCTAAAGCAATTTTGTTCAGTAACTATCATGACAGATAAATTATCATTAAAAAGTTTAACTTAAACATAAATAAAAACAAGATTTACAATTTTATTATACATCTAGACAGCAAAATAGTTATAGGACATAATATCATTAATTCATTTGGAAAACGATGATGATTAGGTGAAAACATATAATGCTAAATTTCTAGATGTGAATTAGAGAATACGTGTTTTCAAATTAAAATATTTTAAATAGCTGAATTTTTAATAATTTCATATATGTGTCAATGAGAAGTTGCATGTGAAAGTTAATTTAATATATTTGTATAATTATTTATATTTGTTTATATACAAAATAAATGTATACCGTATACATATTTGTGTGTATGAATATATGAATATATCTAATTCGAAATTCGATACTAGGCATCGAATCGGATCCGGATTTGAAATTTCGAACCGAATTTCGAACCAATGATTTTCGAATCGAGTCAAGTTGAATTTCGAATTTTTCGAGTCCGATTCGTATACTGAACACCCCTATGCAAACGCTCTTCTGCCCCTTTTCTACATTAATCATAAATAATTTTTGTTATGATGATAAAAATCTCAATTGTTATATAAAGTGATAGAAGGTTTATGTATTACCAATATAGTTTGTGCAACTTTCAGCATGTTTGACCTGTTTTTTTAACGAAATTTCTTTAATTTGACTTGTAAACCATTTGAGATATGCATTTAACCCAAATCGACACACTCACAACTAACTAAATGGGTCACAACCACCACCTTTATTAAATGCTTTGCTTACTTGTAAACACTAACCCAAAAGTGACCCTGCCTTCTACACCATCTCAAGTTATCAATTGTTCACACTGCTTAACCCTGGTTTTTTCATCACTTTACCATCTCCAAATACTTTCCTAATTTCTGTTGCTTCATCCCATTTCTTGTTTGATGAGTACAAATTCGAGATCAACGAGTGGTACCCATAATTACCCGACTCCATTTTCGACAATTTATTCCCCACAACCTCCCCAACTTCCATGTTCATATTGAATCTACACGCGCTCAATAGAGCTCCCCAAACAGCAACACTATCTAATGGGGCACAATTACTAGATTTCTGATAAATACCACTTTTGATCACATCATACGCGTCTTCCAAACTATTGGCCCGTCCTAACATGTCTATAATGCAAGTCCAATGCTCTAGACTCGGCTGAATCTTGTACTTTGTGATCATTAGCTCAAAGAACTTGCATCCATCTTCAATCAGCCCGCAATGGCTGCAAGAGGATAGCAAAGATGTGAATGTAATAGCGTCGGGTGTGTACCCATTGACCTCCATTTGACTGAAAAGTTTACCAGACTCACTCCCTTGGCCATTCATCCCGTATCCTGCAATCATTATGTTCCAAGAGCTTTGATCTCTCTTGAAATCAGTTTGCATAAACAACGAGCTAGCCTTCTCTAAACTGCCAATCTTGGCAAATGCATCGATCAAACTGTTCATAACTTGTGTCTCGGAGGCCAGGCCATATTTCAAGATATATGCGTGAAACAGGTCAAGATAACTAGCAGAGATAGATAAAGAGCCTTGAAGTAACGAAATAATTGTTACAGAATCCGGCTTGTACCCTGTGTCGGATCGCATTTGCTGAAAGAGTCTAAGACCGGTGGAAGAACATCCAACCTCCATATAACCGTAAATCATAGTATTCCATGTAACTATATTTTTTATAGACATTCCATGGAAAAAAAGTTGAGCGCTTTTTGTGTACCCGCATCTCATATACATGTCTATCAATGCGTTTCCCACAATAAGATGTGAAGAAAAGCCTTTAGAAAGACTAAACCCGTGGAACATATCAGCATGCTTTAGCGAACCCATGCGCCCACCTAACTGACAGAATGTCACCACGGTTATAGAATCTAATGACACCTTACTACGAACCATCTGATGAAAAAGATTCATCCCGTTTTTTATTTGACCGTTTAGAATATATGCAGCAATTAGCGCGTTCCATGTTGCAGTATTTGCGTGGTGAGCGCAGGAGAATAAAACCGCAGCTGCTTTCACATCTGAACACTTTCCATATGCATCCAACATTGCAGTAGATAAAACAACATCATTCTCAACATCTAGACCCAACTTTATAATCATTGAATGGATTAATTTAACTCTTTTGATATCTCTTAGGCTTGCATAAACAGGAAGTACATTAGCAAACGAGAAAGAGTCGGGCTTCATATCTGGTTCCACCACCATCTGTTCATATACGTCTGCTGCCTCTCGGTCATAACCGTTTTGTTTGTAAGCTGCGATTAGCGCATTCCACGAGACTAATGTCTTGCTTACCAAGTCTCGTACAAATACAAGTTCAGCATAGTCAAGCCTTTCACATTTGGCATACATGTTAAAAACAGCAGTCCCTAGTTGGACATCAGAATATAAACCGATACTGATTAACTGCCCATGAATACTCATTCCGATATTAGTTTCCTTAGCATGGATGACAGTTGAAAGTAAGACCAAGAATGTAACCACATTAGGAACAAGATTTTCAGCTCGCTTTAAGCATGAAAAGAGCTCAAAGACTTTTGACCAGTAATGGTTTTGTGCGTATCCTGTGATTAATGAGTTCCATGAGATTATATCCTTATGAACCATTTCGTCAAAAACTTGTTGAGCAAGATCTAGCCTACCCATTTTACTATACATCGATATCAACGAATTCATCACAATGATATGGTTGTCAAACCCATTTTGTTTCACATAATCATGTACAAGATAACCTTTTTCGAAGTTGTTCGATTCACTACAATCCCTAATTACATGACAAAGAGAACGGACACTTGGAAAGACACCTAACTCCACCATCTTCTCAAAAGCAGTCTCCACATCCTCGATGGTCTGATTCACACTAAACACATCCACGTTACTTCTCATTGGCATTTCATCGAACACCTTGTAAGCACTTTGAAAATCTCCGGATTTCACATACATTTGTAGTAATCTCTTTCCGACATCAATACAACATTCAAAAGATCCGCATTTAATCAAGTACCCGTGATTCGCTCGGCAGGAATCAAGATATGGCAGAGAAGAATATGAGTCGAGAGTTGAAGGGAATGTAGAAATTTGGGGTTTTGATATGGGCAAAAGTTTCTTGAAAACAAAAAGGGGTTGAGAGTATTTACAGTTTTGGGTAAATGATCTGATCAAGGCGTTCATACGGATGAGGGGTTTTGTTCTTTAGATTCTGGCGGGGAAATCAAACCGCTGGATGAAACGGAACTACCTTTAAATTATTTTGGTATTTTTATATTTTTCTTGAAAACAAAATAGATCCCCAAAATAAGAAGGCTATGTATGGATACGGGAAAGAAAACCAAAAAACCCTTTCTCCATAATTTCTTCATATATTAATAAATTTTAAAAAGAATTTAACCAGAAAATCTATAATTTTATTATCTTTATTAATGAAAAAAAAACTTAAAAAATAAAAAGTTTAGTGATTTTTTATTAGTGCATCATACAATAGTACTAATATTATTGCATAATGCATTATAATTAAAACTACTTAAAAAGAAGAAACTTAACTTAAATATGGACGTGGTTTATGCGAATAATGTAAAAAACAAAAAATTGACATTCATAAACCAATTTTATATTATTGTTGTATAGTGCATTATTAATTTAAAGCTAAAATCCGAATTTTATTTTATTTAAAAAAAAACTCGAAAATATTTTTAAAGTTTTTTCTTTTTCCAGTATTTTTA
>JBCNJP010000012.1:78433625-78448898 GCA_039602395.1 Deinandra increscens subsp. villosa | reverse complement strand
ACCTTTTGAGCAACATTTTTAGATGATATCAAATTTGTGGCATCTTTATCGACGAAGTCTTCAATATCATTCTATATATAATATTACATATAATAAAAAATTAGAGTTAGAGATAAGATCACGTTAATATAAATGTGTAGTATATATATATGTAAATTACCTGCTCGACATTATGTTTGTCATCTAAAAATTTAACAATGTTTTCATCATTAGTGAGCCTCTTCACCGTGTAGCGTTTGTACCGTTTGTCAATATTGAAGTCACTGACATCAATCTTGAACGCATATTTTCTATCAATGAATCGTTGAAGCTCGGTAGGAATGTTCATCGCAAGGGGATCATCCTACAAACATTCAAAAGAATGCTAATAAAAGATGCTATTTTTTTATAATTTTCTATCAATATTTAATGATATTTATAAATTACAACTGATATGAAGATGTGAAACACAAATTTGTACCTTAGGCTTGAAGTTGTCAAAGACTTCCAATGCTGTTTTTTTTATAATTTTTTTTAGCTTCACCATCAAATAGTAAAATAGTGTCAAATCCACAGTGCCGGTTGAATCTTCAACTTGTAATAAAATTTTATACCTATAAAAAAAAGAGTACTTAAAAGTATATAATTTGTTCATCAAATGTACTAAGTCCAAATGTTCTAACCTTGGGTATGCATTGATGACTTTCTTCTCCTCACTGCACTTTTTTGTATTGCAGTAGTAAGTTAATTTTTTCTCGGACTTCCAATTTGTCCTTCAGTGAGTGGCAGTTGTTCAAGCTGAGAATCAACCTTCTTCATACAATTGTTACAGGCCATGTAGTACCATTCATTGTAAACCACCTTTATAGTCCCAAGAATTATGATTTCTTTTGCCTATTAAAAAGATTGATTATAATAAGATATATGAATGATATGTATATAAGAGTTTAATAAATGGAATAGTATCGTTACCTCTGAAATGCCTTCGATCTGAGCACTGTGCTTAAACTCTGTACGATTCAGAAAATCATCCTCAAGGGTGTATATTATGAAACACGAACCACAAATATTAGATGAAGAGGATTGACCATCAACACTCTTGATAAATCTTTTTTTCAAATTGCAAAAATTTGGAGTTAGTAAATTGAAGTTCAAGCTGAAAATTATATATTGAAGAAATGTAAGAACATGAGTTTAATATAGATAACCTTTGTAAATAGGATTTGATTTCATCGACATCAATAGAGTTTATGAAAAGATTTGATGCGTCAAAACCATTACTTCGGGAGTGTGGGGTGTGCCCTATGGACTCGGCATACACTAGCGCGCTGGCAGGCCTCCGTACCCTTATTCCGGGCTTTGATCTTAGCGGTTTCTCTAACAAGGACACCGCCCCACCCAAAGCCCAACATGTTTTGGCGAATGTCCTTTTTGGTAAAGCCGTGGGAGAAATGGAAGCTGCCTTCGGGATGTCAGCCAGGGATAAAGCGGTGTGGGAATGCCTCCGCCAACCACATGCTCAAGATTTCCTCCTCGCCCTCCCTATTGATGGGTTGGGGCAGCACATGTCGCCAGTCGAATACCGGGCGATTCTTAAATACCGGCTTATGATCCCCATGTACCCGAGGGATGAGCGATGTCCAGTCTGCCGCAAAGCATGCTTGGATGCTTATGGGGAACACGCGGTCCATTGCAAAGAGTTGCCTGGTTTCAAATACCGGCATGATCTGGTCCGGGACGTCTTATTCGACATTTTCAGAAGAGCCGGGATATCTGCCAAGAAGGAAGCCCCGGTTAATTTTTTGTCGGACCCTGTGGATGGGCGTTCCTCCCTTCGACCGGCGGATGTCCTGGTCTTCGGGTGGAAGCACGGGAAGCATGCCTGTGTCGACCTTACTGGTGTGTCCCCTCTCGTGGGGTTCACGGGTTCTGGTTTCCGGGCAGGCCAGGCTGCCACGAATGCAGCTGCAGGGAAAGTGCGCAAACATGAGGATGTGTGTCTGGCGAATCAACATGTGTTCGTGCCTTTTGCGTTTGACACCTTCGGGTACCTTGCCTCGGAAGCTGTGGATACTTTGACCCGCGTCCAAAAGGTCATGAACGGGAATGTGGCGACTCCTGGGAGTTTGAATGTGGTTTTCACTCGGTTAGGCTTTGCTATACAGAAAGGGGTGGCGGCGCAGCTTGTTGCCCGCCTCCCGTGTACTTCATGTTGAGTTGTAACCGTTGCTTTTGTGAAATGACATAGAGATCATATAATGGGTAAATAAATTAATCTACCTGTTAATGAAATTAAAAGTGTGACAAAAGATATAAAAACTGACAAAAGATATAAAAAACTGTATATTTCAAATAGATTGTACCTTCATATTTCTCAAACCTCGCAAACTGAAGTATGACAACATAATGAGGCTCTTCAGGATTTGATAATACGTACTCATAAATCTATAAGCATAATCATCGAATAATGTAACAAAAATGTTGATGCCACTGAATAATAGTAATTATTAGTAATTATAATGTTATATATAATAATACAGAGTAATTAGCATTTCTATAGAACAAATGTTAGAACTTATAAAAAAACTTACTTGCAATCTTGAAGTCTTATATTAACCTTAGCAGAATCCTTATTTTTTTTAGTCTTGAATTTTTCGACAGGGAGGGGGGGGGGGGGGGCATGACTTCAAAACACCAATAATATCTGAAATTGACATGTAAGATTTGAATTATTACTTGGTACGATTATTAATAAGTAAAGCGGATATGTTATATTAATTTTCAGAAATTTCATAATATTAGCTACAAATTAAAAAAAAAGGTAAACACAGTGTACACATAAGTGCTTACCAATACTACTTTTAGTGGAGGCCTCACAGCCTACAATAGTTTGAAAATCAGTAAATAAAAATGAATGTGAACTCCCTTCCCACTCGGTAGAGTTGCTGACTTCAGTTTTCTGATTAAAGCAGACCTTTAAAGGGTGGTCAGTGTTAAATGATGTGGCACTGACCACGTGCATGAAGACTTTTTGTTGTTTGTGTTTCTACGTGTGCATGTGGTGGAGAAAGATACCAGCCGGTTAATAAGGATGACCCATTAAAGTAGGAAGTTTCTGTTATGTTTTTAGTATAAGACATTTGTTATGCAGTTTCTTTGTGTTCCAGTTAGCCGAAAAAGCTTGTTTGTTTTCAATGTTATCTTGTAATCATTTGACTACGGTTGATTATATAATAAGAACAAGTATTCGGTCATTCATACGTGTGTTGATTAAGAACTCTGATTACCTAACATTTGGTATCAGAGCCTGCTTAGATTACCCTTAGATCCACTAAACTGCATGCCAAAGTATCCCAGATTCGAAAACATGTCAGTTGTTACCAACCACTAACCCACAAAAGGAAAGCCCATTCTCATTCCAATGTCCTGTACCTTACTGCAACAAACTACACAACTTGGGCAATCAAGATGGAAGCTGTTCTTGATGCATCAAGGTGTGTGGGAGGCTGTGGAACCAGAAACAGGAGCTGCAATCGATGAGAAGAATGAGTAAGGTGGCTCGGGCCTATATTTTCCAGGCAATCCCTGAAGAGATCCTCTTGCAGGTGGCTAAGAAAAAGACTGCAAAGGAGGTTTGGGAATCTCTGAAGACAAGATTTGTGGGTGCAGATAGGGTGCAAAAGGCAAGATTGCATACACTCAAAAGTGAGTTTGAAGGACTCAGAATGAAAGAAAATGAGTCAATTGATGAGTATGCAGGGAAGTTGTCTGGGATGATATCAAAGTATAATGCAGTGGGAGCAGTCCTTGAAGATGAAGAATTGGTTAGAAAACTCATGGATACTGTAACAGACAAGTTCATCCATTTGGTGGCTTCAATGGAACAGTATTCAGAAGTGGAGAAGATGCCATTTGAGGAGGCAATTGGTAGGCTCAAAGCCTATGAAGATAGAGTAAAGATGAGACAAACTCACACCAATTCTGAACCTGCTTTGCTATTCAGTAAGGCGGAAACTTCTTCCACAGGGAAGAATCCTAAAGGAGGGAATCACAAGGGCAAGGCTGCTGTAAGTGGAAGAGGAGGAAGAAGTGGATCAAGGGGCAGGGGCTCCTTCAGAGGAAGAGGTGGTAGAGGACAACTCACACTCCTCACAAGAGGGTGGATGGAGTCATAAACCAAAAGGATAAAAGACAAGTAAAATGCTATAATTGCCAGAATCTTGGGCATTATGCATATGAGTGTAAATCAGAGAAGAAGCAAGACCAGGAGGTTCATTTAACAAAAGAAAATGATGATGAAGGAACACTGATGTTAATTGTTCTATGGAGAAGAAGAAGCAGAGCAGTCACATGATCCTATTGAATGAAGAGAGAGTGAACCCATTGGTATTTGAAGATGCTGCAAAAGAGAAACGACAACATGTGGTACTTGGATAATGGAGCCAGTAACCACATGACTGGATAGGAGGGAGCTGTTTGCTGAGTTAAATAAAGAAATCAGAGGCAATGTGAGGTTTGGTGACAGCTCAAAGGTAAGCATTCAAGGTAAAGGTACAATTTTGTTTGAATGCAAAAATGGTGATCAATTATTGATTGAGAATGTTTACTACATCCCCTCATTAACCAGTAACATTCTAAGCATTGGCCAACTGACCGAGAAGGGAGTATTCTGCCTGGATCAAAGGTGAGTATTTGAGGTTGTATAACAACCAAAATTCACTGAATAATGAAAGTTCTGAGGTCAAACAATAGGCTGTACAAAAAGGCTATGATTGTTGCCAAGCCAGTATGTTTGCAGGCCTGTTTGAAGGATGAGGCATGGCTTTGGCATGCCAGATTGGGTCATGTGAATTTCACTGCAATGGAATTGATGACTAAGAAAGAAATGGTGGAAGGCATGCCAATGGTGACTCATCCTGGGAAAGTGTGTGAAGGGTGCTTGACTGCAAAGCAAACAAGACAGAGTTTTCCCTCTGAAGCAAGCTGGAGAGCTGCAAGACCTCTAGAACTGATTCATGCAGACCTATGTGGTCCAATAACTCCAACAACAGTGGGAGGTAACAAGTATTTTCTACTTTTAGTTGATGATTTTAGTAGATTCATGTGGGTCTATTTTACTAAAATCAAAAGATGAAGCATTTGAGAGATTTTAAACTTTTCAAAACCACAGTAGAAAATGAATGTGATTTGAAAGTGAAAATACTAAGAACTGATAGGGGGGGTGAATTCAATTCTCATGTATTAAATAAGTATTATCAGGAGACTGGAATACAAAGACAAACAACTGCACCATACACCCCACAGTAGAATGGGGTGGTTGAGAGGAGGAACAGGACTGTTATGGCAGATGACAAGGTCCTTGATAAAATCCATGAAGGTACCAGAAACTTTATGGGGAGAAGCTGTGAGACATGCTATATAGATACTGAATAAAGTACCTACAAAAGGAGTGAAGGATGTGACACCCTATGAAGCTTGGAGACAGAGAAAGCCTAAAGTTGACCATCTAAAAGTGTTTGGTTGTGTGACCCATATGAAAGTGATGACAGGTCATCAGAAGAAGCTAGAAAGCAGGAGCACCCCTATGGTTCATTTAGGAAATGAACCAGGCAGCAAAGCTTACAGATTGCTAAATCCAAAAACAAATAAGTTGGTGATCTCTAGAGATGTAATATTTGAAGAATCAAGAGGGTGGCAATGGGAGAAGGCAGTTGCAGATGGGTCACCCTCAGGCATTTGGTCGACTATTCTACCATGCCTAGTTGAAAGCAAATCAAACACAACTGTTGAGTCCCAAGAAAGTGAACCTGTGGCAACTCAAGGAACTGAACCTGTGGCTTCCAACTCTCCATTTAATTCTAACTCTCCTATGAATAGTGTTGTTTTTGCAGGTTATAATAACAGCCCATTGCAAGGCAGTAGCAGCAGTCCATGTGGGAGTAGTAGCACCTCAAACAATACTCCCATACAATCATGGAGAAGACAGAGAACATAACACTGTGCCATATAATGAAGAAACACCTCCCCAAGGTTTTAGGGAGGGTAGCTGAAGTAGAAAATAGAACTGTTGTTTTAAATGAAGATAGCATACAAGAGTTGTATGCAAGAGAAGGGCTATTGCTGCTAGCTGATGAAGAACCAGTGAACTATCAAGAGGCTGCTACACATGAGGGATGGAGAAAAGCAATGTTAGCTGAGTTAGAATCAATCCAGAAGAATAAGACCTGGACTTTAACCAAATTGCCTCCCAATCATAAGGCAATTGGATTAAAATGGGTCTTTAAGTTAAAAAGAGATGCTGCTGGAAATGTTACAAAACACAAGGCAAGGTTGGTGGCTAAAGGCTATGTACAGATGGAAGGATTGATTTTGAAGATGCATTTGCACCAGTGGCAAGAAAGGAGTCAATTTGGGTCATTTTGGCTCTAGTTGCATCAAACAGGTGGCTGGTACATCATTTGGATGTAAAATATGCATTTCTGAATGGTGATCTTCAGGAGGAAGTGTATGATTTACAACCAGATGGATTTAAGGTGAAAGGCAAAGAAGACCATGTATACAAGTTGCACAAGGCCCTTTATGTGCTAAAACAAGCTCCAAGGGCATGGAATGCCAAGTTGGATACTGTGTTGAAGAAACTTGGGTTCAAAAGATGTGTTCATGAGCCTGGAGTGTACACATTAATCAAGACTAATTTGGAGCTTGTACTTGGTGTCAGGGCCGATCCTGAGAATTTAGGGGCCCTGTTCGAGCTTAAAAAAATAGGCCCCATTCGAAAATAAAATTGTAAATAGAAAAGGTTCTTAAATAAGATAAAAACTAAGTTATAACGATAAAAATAAGAAAATTATGGTTTTAAAATGACACTTTCAAGTAGTTATCGACAAATTTTGCAGATCTCTTAGCATTTTTATAGCAAATTGATTGATCAAGTCTTCATGATTTATAATACATATAAAGAAAACTTTTAAAATATGGGCCCCATAAAATGATGGGCCCTGTTCCGTCGCACTTCTCGCACATGCTCAGGGCCCCCACTGCTTGGTGTCTATGTTGATGATTTACTGCTGACAGGGCCAAAAAGAGAAGATATTGATAAATTCAAATTAAAGATGAAAGAGGTGTTTGAGATGAGTGACATGGGCTTGCTGACTTACTATTTGGGAATTGAAGTAAAGCAAGAAAAAGATGGCATTAGCATCAATCAGTCTGCATATGCCAAGAAAATCTTAAAGTTGGCAAGAATGGAAAATTGTAATTCAAGCCAATATCCCATGGAAAATAGGTTGATGCTGCTAAAAGATAGTGGTGATACTTTGGTTGATGCTACATTTTATAGGCAACTTATTGGAAGCTTGAGGTATCTAATAAACACAAGGCCAGATTTGGGATTTTCTGTAGGATTGGTCAGCAGATTCATGGAGGCACCAAGAAATGCACACATGGCAGCAGTAAAACAAATATTGAGGTATGTGAAGGGAACTACTGATTATGGACTGAGATACAGTGCAGGGGGAGATGGAAGAATTGTAGGTTACTGTGATAGCAGCTATGCTAGTGATCCTGAAGATAGTAAAGGCACAACTGGTACTATATTTTATCTTTCAGGTAATGCAGTAACCTGGTTGTCAGAAAAGCAAAAGGTGGTTGCTTTATCTTCCTGTGAATCTGAATATATGGCGGCAACAGCAGCTGCAACACAGGCTGTCTGGCTTAGGAATCTTCTCAGTGAGATCAGTGGAAAGAAACCTCAAATGGTCAAACTTATGGTAGATAATGAAGGAGCCATAGGCTTGGCTAAAAATCCTGTCTTTCACAAGAAAACGAAGCACATTACTACAAAGATGCACTATGTTAGAGAATGTGTGGAAAGGGGACTAATTGAAGTAAATTATGTTGAAGGAAAGAAGCAGAAAGCAGACACCCTCACCAAAGCATTACCAAGATTAAAGTTTATTGAAATGAATACATTGGTGGGGGTGGGGAAAGTGTCCACATCAGGGGGAGAATGTTAGATGATGTGGCACTGACCACGTGCATGAAGACTTTTTCTTGTTTGTGTTTCTACGTGTGTATGTGGTGGAGAAAGATACCAGCCGGTTAATAAGGATGACTCATTAAAGTAGGAATTTTCTGTTATGTTTTTAGTATAAGACTTTGTTAGCAGTTTCTTTGTTTCCAATTAGCCGAAAAAGCTTGTTTGTTTTCAATGTTATCTTGTAATCATTCGACTACGGTTGATTATATAATAAGAACAAGCATTCGGTCATTCATAGTGTGTTGATTAAGAACTCTAATTACCTAACAGTCAGTCGCTGTCCAGTTTCCCGAGTTGCTACCAAAACTGGTTTCTTTATTGTCACCACACTTTTCTCTAGAAGAAACCGCTAGAAACGATTAAACCATATTGCTAAACAGAAACCTCCAATCTTATTGCCCTATAGGAGAATTAAAGTAGAGTTAATAGAAGATATAATTACAACATAAATTGAGAAATTGGTGACAGTTACCTGTTCATCAACACAAATAAACTCTAGTGAGTATGTTTCAGAAGGATTTTTGTAGCTTGATCTTTTTCATGTTGAGAGAATACGAACTTTGAGATAATGATCTTTATTGGTGACCTGCAACTCGGTGAATGGATCAAACTTTTGAAGTTCAGCCATAGTTTTCAATTGAAAATAGAATTGCAAGTATCGATCCAATGAATTATCAATCTATACTATATATATACTGTTTCTGGGCCTGTTTTTTTAATGGATTTGTGTTCTTTAAGTTTTAAAATTTGGATATTTAAGTTTACACGTATATCTTTATAATTAGATAATTAGATAATTAGATTTTAATTATAAGATAAGATTTGAAGGTATAGAAACAAATATATTTTATTTAAATTTTAGATTGAAGATAATCTCAACCATCTTTTAAACCCGTACAATCATAATGATATGTATTTCTGGATAGCATCTTGACTTATTATACATTATCTGTGAGTCAAAAACAATTATCTACATAATGATTATCTGTTAGGCAAAAACAATTATCTACTATTTTGAGGCTAATCACATAGTTTGTAAACAATTTCAAGAACTTTAGTTCATAAACTCAGACATAAAAGAGAAGATTAAAAAGAATTTGTAATGATTATCTGATGTAATCTGTATGGGTTGGCTTCCTGTTCATAAACTCAGACATAAAAGAGAAGATTAAAAACAATAAAAAAAAGGAAAATTGGATTTAAATAATCTTAACTTTAACCTGCTGACTTGTATTTTTTTTAATTCTTTATTCCATAACATTACCATGTCATATTATCCCTTTAATATCAATTAAAAAAATCAAGTCCATCCAAATCTCCCTAAATCGATGGTTCATAATACGATCGTTTATATACCAACTCCTATGATATAGTTTATTAATTAACTGATTTTATGATCGTTCATATTTATGATCTTTCCCTAATGTCGAAGGAAGAAGAAGAAAGAACAATCTGATTTTTCAAATGGGATAATTTTTTTAATGAATTCACAGAACGTGTTATCTTCTTCGTTGTCACTGTTCTACGAGTTAGATCCATAATTACCTGATTACAGTCATCAAAGTTGATATATTCTTGTACGATTTGAGTTTCCGAATCATTTGATACATTCAATTTTGAATTTTAGTTACAATTTATCAAATCACGAAATCACCGTTCGTTGATCTTTGAAGGTCCTTTAATGGCGGTTCTTCTGAGATACATATTTTGGATTCGAAGTTGATATCATTCTATTAGATTTGGTCATACGAATCCATTGATGCGATCAAACTTGAATTCCATTCATTTTTGTAAATAATCGCAAATTATAGCACGGCATCGTCATCGTTCTTCATCGTGTTCATCCGTCTCAGACCTTAGAATTCTCAGTTTGAATATAATTTGGATCTTACCATATTTTCCATATTTATAACCCGACTCGTTTCCAATTTTCCATGTAATTTCAACTTTTATTCAAGCATCGACCGTGTGGAATTTTTATATTTGTTCTCACTACAATATATATATATATACACACACACACTATTATTCATGCTAAGATCATACTCGAGTCAACTAAACACGAGACCAACGGTAATACTATTTGGTAACTATAAGGCTATACAGAGATGGTAGTAAAATATCAAAGATTATAAAAATTAAGTTTATATAGTTTTATTTTTTTATGTTTATATACATATTATTTTTTTATAGATTAGAAATCTATAAGTAACCACTTTTACTTACTTCGGTTTTATACCCACTGTACCAGAAAAATACCCGGTTTTCTCTAGTAACATATGAACTAGTTATGGACTACTTAATATTAAATTCTTTTATTACTAAACCATAACAAAGATAACTTCCTCATTTTTTTTATTACCTTCGGCTCACCATTCATACTCCAAATCATTTATATTTTTGTTTATTTTTATTATAGTAAAAGTAAATATATATATGTATATATTATCTACCAAGCATGTGAAATTCTTGTGGTTAACTTATCGTCACACACACTTGCAATGCAAAAATATTTAAAATCAATAAATGATTTCCTAGATATTTTATCACCACTTGTCTGTAAGCCTTTATCAAATTCGGGTGTACACCTCATGTAAACACAACTTGCCTTTCCTATATATAAGTAACATTACACAAGCAAACTCACAAACACCACTATCTCTTCGTTGTATTTTTAAACATTCATCAAATATATTTTATCTTTTCTCTTCCTAAATACCAACGGTGGCCAAACTCAAACACCAAACCATCTCTCAAATCCTTAATTAAGAAACAAACATTTCAACCAAGTGCTCATCAGACCAATCCGAAGTTTCAAGAGTGGACTCAACATTTCTACTACACTTCCTTCTCCTTGCTTTCTTTACGTGAGAAATCTTTCGTTATTTTGTGCTTTTAATTTAAGCTAAGTCACGAAAATCACTTACGAGCATTACGAGTTAACCACACCTTCTAAAGAAAAATACTAAACTTATATTTAAACTTATTTTCTTAAAACGGGAACACCTTAAATACCATGTGTATCAACTTTAAAATAGAATGGACTCCGTTAGGTCCGTTAAACACTCTAAGAAATTATAACTTTTAGTAAAATGGATTTTATAATCTAAAATGAGACTTTGTCTTATAAAAGCTTTTGTATTTGATAATCTTTTCGATAAATACCTATTTCTTACATACAATGTGAGAGTAAAAAGGATCATAAAGATGGCACTGTTAATTGTGATCACAAAAAAATATGATTAAGATTCTTCTTTTATAGAGATGGAACAATTAGTAAACATAGCAAACATAGCAAACAAGTATATATATTTACATAGTGGCTTGCATAAATAATTACTCTATAATTTATTGTATTAAGAGGTTATGAAAAATGTATCAACTCAAATTAAAAAAATATATATATCATTTAACTCACTCGAAAAATAACAGAAAGCTAGAGGCACATGTAATTTCATATTCAAGAATAGTTATACTTGTTTTTTTAAAATATATATACTTATATAAAAAAAACAAATAACTATCACTGACGGTTAACGGGTTAACTCATTTAAAATGACTCGTCTAGTCTAAATGGTTGACTTAGACATTTGACCCATATTACTAAAACTTAAGGTGTCTTAATATAATTTAGGACACGGATAAGTCATCTTCATATCACCCGGCTATTTGCATATTTCCTTATTGATCAGGTGAGTATTCAGAATCCCTTTTCACTTTTGAGTTTTGGGATGTAACATGTATACATATTCAAATATCAAAATCTTTATTCATTTTACAAAACCTGCGATTTCATGCTATGTCTTTATGTGATTACATGCTATATGTTGAACTATGGTTTTATATGCAAATTCAATTTTCAAGTATAATCATTAACATATAAGCCTATGGTAACAATGATGGATCCATTGGACTGACAACCCACCTGAATTTGACCGGTTTGGCATTCGGGTGATTGAAACCTATTTCATTAACTTAACTCTCGAGTTAAGGGCGCTAGTCAACAAAGGTTTGGTTATGTACATTCAAATTCAATATTGGTTTATTCATATATGCTTGAGTCTACATTTGACATTTAAATCGCTTTTAATATACTATATGTAATTATAACCCTGTGTTTACTCACCAACTATTTTTAGTTGACACTCTATATTTTTATACATGTTACAGGAAATGCAGTTTGAGTCATACTTGATTGATGCCACATCTAGGATGCTTTGGACCTAGATTTATTAAAACAAACTTTAATCTATTTATTATGTTATGTGTATTTGTACCTATTGTATGAATTGGAATTTGGTAATGATTAAGTATTGAAACTTTAATTAGTGTCATGAGTATTTGGACAATCATCACGCCCTGACGTATATCCGTCGTCGGTTGGGGTGTGACAGATTGGTATCAGAGCCGTGGTTATAGGGAATTAGGTTATTAGAAATGGTGACCTAGACTATGGCTTTAGGTGTCCAAACATGAGTATCTCATGTCTTGCATGCTTATTACATATTACTCTATGTCCATATATATGTTATTTATTCTTACCTTATTCTGTTCAAGCCCTAACCTTTTCTTGATACACACATCTACACTTTCACTTTATGCTATATTTGAAATCTCGTTATTTCATTCATTTTCAATTTTTCAATCTCATCAAAAGTTTAAGTTTTGAGTGTCGGACATGTAGTAACTGGAAGGGTGGACACCGGTAACCAAGTTTTCTCTCTAGAAAGGCATTTCGTATAAACCTATGTCGACCGCTGGGCTCGAATGCCGATCTGAGGAATTCTTGGTGATAATGTCTTACCTATTAGGCCAAAGCATGTCTGTCACACCCCGGTCAACGGTTTCGGGTGTGAGCGAGAATGGAATCATAGTAAAGGATACATAGAACAACTTCTAATAATTTAAAAACTTCATAAAACATTAATTCATTTCATTGCAGCGGAAAGATAGTGGAAACATTAATGTCTTACATTTTGAAAACATAAGTCTTAAATAATTATTAAAAGCATGAAACGGTTAAATTGGATAGTTGGGACTATGACTCCAAGAACAGGTCCGATAGCATTTGTAAGCCCCATTTGCATGTCTTCAGAAAGTTTTGTCAATTACCTAAGAAATCATGAATATAAAATGGGTCAACATAAAGTTGGTGAGGTTCACAGGTTTAGGACTCGATAGTTAAACAGTTGTAAATCAGTTGTAAAACAGTTTCGGTATACTTAAATATTATCAGGGTTTATTGTTGTGGTTGTATGATCTCACCTGAACCTTGATTTCAAATACTAACGGTTTACCCACCCGGCATCTCTTGCCCAGAGATGTTAAACATTGCAGAATAACTGACGTGTACCCCCAGACAATCCGGAGTCAGAACTGGAGCTACCAGTTAGGGTAGGGTTGTCAACCCAAATAGATCTATTCACTAGCTATCGTTTCGTACAGAACTAATTGAAATCAATTAATGATGGGATTTCGGTTGTACAAACGTTTATAACGATAATGTACCAAGTTGGGCAATCAGTAAGAGAACAAGTAGTCATACGGCTAACAAGTAAACCATAATATTAAGTAAAAAGCATTTAATCAGTTTTCATGATTTCTCCCCCAAGTATAAAACAGTTAAAAGGGAAAAGGGGTCGTGAAACTCACAGATTCAGCAGATAAGCGGTAAATAAGCAGTGAAGGACGGTAGCACGTAACGTCCCAAATCATTTAATAAACATATGCATAAGGTCTATGATCATTTGAGCAACATAAGTCACCCAAGTGATACCGGTCAAGTCTTGACGTTTTAAGTCCGTTTGTGTTATTGAAAACTCGTAAATTTTGTATTTATTAAATAAATACGATCATGGTTATTTATATTTAAGTTCAATAAATATAAACAATTAGTCATTTTCAATAATTCAATCAAGTCTTGAACATTGAGTTAAAAAGAAATAATAATGTTTATTATTATTTTCATATGTTCGAATAATTATTTTTAATTAAATAATCACTTATTTGGTTTGTTAATCTTGCAAGTTATAATTATTTTAAATAATTATGATTAACAATTATTTGGTGAATAAAACAAGGTTTAAGTCATTTGCAAATAATTATTTGTCAAAAATAATTATTAACGTTAGTCTTATTTAAAACATGAACTCTTAGAGAAAAACATTTAAGTTTTTTTTTAACATTTAATCATTTATTTTTCGAAAACGTTTAATATTTCATTTTCATGAAATATATGTTTCTCAAAATATCTTAACGAAACGCTTGGATTTATATAACGTTGTTTTTATAAAACTTGACTTTTATTTAAAATCTCCAACGAACGTTAGTCCATCTTTGGATACTTTGTTTTCATTAAAGTAATATTAAAAGTCCATGTAAACATTTAAAGCCAATGATTTGTCTTTGATTTATTTTTATAAAAATCCTTTTATAAAAATATTTATTTTCAAATGTGACCTTTTTGTAAAAAAATGTCCATTTCTAGCAAGTTTTTAAGAAAGGTTAAAACTTGTAATAAATCCAAGTATTTATGTCAAATTAATCATTTGACATAAATATTATTCTTACTAAATCTAGCAAGAATTTAATATATTCTTTTTGTCTTGATTTCTTTTTATAACACATTTAATGTGTTACTTTTACTAAAACAAGTAACATTCCTTTTGTTTTAGTCATAGGTTACATATGTAACATTTGTTTAATCATTTCATCTTGTTTTTATATTGTTTTAACATGTAACATATATAAACATAAATAACAATCAACTAACACATTGGTGTTAGGACTTTATAAATGTAAATAAACAATCAACTAACACATTGGTGTTAGGACATTTAAATATAAATAACAATCAACTAACATTTTCATGTTAGGACAATTAAATATAAACAATCAACTAACACTTTTGTGTTAGGACAAATAATGTAAACATGTATGGGTTAGCATTTATTTTATATGAAGAGGCTTGGAGGTTTGTTTGAAATCAACTAACTTATGAAACCAAGGTTTCATAAACAAGATCATGGTGCACACCATATTACTTTCCTTGGATTTCATAAGTGTGTTTCACCACACTTGTTGGCTATCTTTAAGCATTTAAAATGCACCAACAAAGTGCTTGATCTTGAAAGAAAGGAGATTAAGAAGTGAGTTTTGTTAGTTGATCATCCAAACACAAGCATTCCAAAGTTTAGTTGCAAGAGTTGGTTTTTAGTTGTCAAGACTTGTAGGGTGATCCTTGGGTGTAAAGATGC
>JBCNJP010000012.1:78409935-78433125 GCA_039602395.1 Deinandra increscens subsp. villosa | reverse complement strand
AATGCTGGCTTTGGCTTGATGGTGTTCTTCATAGCGGAAGTATAGCCGTCTTTGGCTTCTTGTTGATCGCTCAGTATTCTTACAACTCCCCATGGTGTGGGAAGCTTCACACATTGATGATAGGTAGATGGAACTGCTTTCATATCATGGATCCATGGCCTTCCCAAGATCACATTGCAACAAGGAAGGGAGTCAATGACGCATAATTTATGCATGGAATTGACTCCTTCAATGTAGACGGGAAGTCTGATGTCTCCAACCGTATGCTTGGTTTCTCCGCTGAATCCTACTAATACCGAGGATCTTGGAATTATCTCTTCTTCTGGAATGCTCATCTTTTTAAGCACGTCCAATTGGATGATGTTGACTGAACTGCCGGTGTCTATCAAGATCCTGCGAACATAATGGTTAGCAATACATAATGTAATTACCAGACTGTCGTCGTGAGGATCCTGGATATCTAGCTTATCAGTTTCGTCAAAGGAGATAACTTTGTCTTCAGTCGATAGGGGAGCAACTTTGTCTTTGGCACCCATTGACCTATGAATGGGGATATTCCCGAAACTGACAAACAAAAAAGGAAGTGAGTTAGACAAAAAAAGAAGCAACTTAGACAAAAAGAAACGAAGTGGCTTAGACAAATCTTTTTTGTCGATAACCTCAGACCAATCAATCGAATATGGATTAATACGTAATCGATCGAACACTACTTGAAAACGGCTCTTCTGCTCAGAAACGAAATGTTCCAAATGTTCCTGGAAATTCTTGCCCCCAGTGGACCATTTGTATCTATATGCATCAGGATCCCGATTCATGGATCTCTCGGTTCGAGAAAAAAAAATAAGAGGATCGAACCATCTCTTCTGACTCTTTTTCAAATTCGATAAATGTTGGTTGATCGTATATTTCATTAGAGTTCTATGATTCAGAGTATCCTTTCTTATTTGATCCCTTTGAATTCCATATTCGAAGTTGCGATCGGATCTATTCATTAAAAAGAATCGATTCAATACATTTCTTATGTACCTATGGGTGCCATGTTGGATTTGAATCAGATTTCGAATCAATCTATATTGATTGACTGCCTCCATTATGTTGTTGCTAGCAAATACCACTATTTTTGGTTTTGGCTCTTCCAAATCATTCCCGCAGGAGATCCGGACCCTTTTTTTTCTGATCCTTCGATAAAAAGATTCATTCTCTTCATAAAAAATAGGAAATAGAACCAATAAAACCAATAAAGATGTCGTTTTCCATGCATACCTGGAGTTGAATACCCCATTCAAGAATTGTTTTGGATCCAATCCATAGGAATCAATAGAAAAGGCAAATCTCTTATGATACACCAGATCCGGCTCGGTTATTGATAGAGTGAATAAATCTGCCATTTCTTGAAATCTCTCTTCTGATTCAAAATCGTGGTGTAACGTGTATCCTCCCCTGTTCCGGTCATGGAATAGATGAAATAAAGAAAAAAATGGATTTTTGTTCAAGAATGAAATCTTGTTGGAACTGTCCATATCCGGTTCATCCTTCGGAACCATATCACATCCCGAATCTAATGAAATAGGATGAATTGAGACGGTATTTTGTAAATACGTAATTATCTTGAATAGATTAACCATTTCTTTATTTTCCGATCGCCTGAGAAAAGAAAGATCTTGTTGTTTCTTCAACAATTTCTGATCTCTAGTGGACTTCTCAGTAGGATTCGAACCCAGATGAAGTTCTGACCATCTGTCAGAGAAAAAAGAACGAACGGATCTTGTAGGATTCCCAATAAATTCTTCGATTTCTTCCGGAAGCATATGATTAGGTAGATACATAATGGGATATTACCATATGCTTGTCTTTCTTCAATATGGAACCGATCTGATAGATCCCATAGAATTCGCTTCTACCCCGATCTGGATTGAAGAAAGGATATTACCATATGCTTTGAAGAAAGACAAGCATATGGTAAATTACAACCATATGGTAATCAAATATTCATTGATCAATATCACCATAAGTCACATTAGCATATTATCTCAGATATGTATTGAAGACATGGCACCCATAGGTTCATTCTTTTGGCATGTAATTTACCATATGCTTGTAAACCAATCATAGTGAATCAAACGATCGGATTATATTGAAGACATGGCACCCATAGGTACATAAGAATCGATTCAATACATTTCTAATTTACCTGAGGTAATACCATGAGCTTGTAATTTACCTGCATGAGCCATGGTGATACATATCAGATCTTACTTCAATATACATATCAGGTCTTCCAAGCATATGGTAATCAAATATTCATTGATCAATATCACCATAAGTCTAAGCGGGAATATCACCATTATGGGATCCTTTGCATGTCTTTCTTCAATATCGCGTTCTTCTTTGGCCGACTGCCTTGGTCTGATCTTGGCCTCCTTTGCATGTCTTTTTGCTGATGAGAAGGAGGCTCCGCATATGTCAGATCCTCCTGAGATGAAGTTGATTACTTTTGCATCTGCTGGCGGCGACTGTGCTCTTTTGGGCAGCTCGGCAGCTTCTTGAGTTTTACTCTTCTTTCTGCCAAACAATTCCTTGAGATGCCCCTTGCTGAGCAGGTAACTGATTTCTTTCCGAAGTGCTATGCAGTCATCTGTTAAGTGCCCGAAGTCTTCGTGGTAAGCACACCACTTAGACTTATCCTTCCACGATCCTTGTTTTTCTGATTTTCTTGGCCACCTGGCTTTATCTCCCAGATCCTGCAAGGCACATAACAAACCACCCATGTCAACTGAAAAGCAATAATCAGATACCTTTGGGAAGTTTTCTTCGTCGTCTTCTTCTTCAACTTCGTTGACCCTGGGATTATCATTTCGATAATAGGGTTTGTTTCGTTGTTGTTTTCCGGGAGAATCTGTCCTTCTGCCTGACGGTTCGTCACCTCTTTTTTGGATCTTCTTATCATCTTCCAACCTGATGAACCTTAATGCCCTCGTTCTGACTTCATCGAGGTTCCTGCAAGGAGTCATAACCAAATCATCATAAAAGCGGGAATCTCCTCTAATCCCCATTTTGAAAGCTTCTACAGCAGCAGCCATATCCAGGTTGGGGATATCCAGAGCTTCTCGACCGAATCTGGCCACATAATCCCTCAGGGATTCGTTGGGCTTCTGAACTATTCTGTACAAGTCACCTGTGAGCTTCTCAAAGCTCCTGCTGCAAGAAAACTGGTTATTAAACAAGTTAACTAAATGGGGAAAAGAAGTAATGGTATTAGGAGGGATACTGAGCAGCCATTTTAAGGCTGGCCCTGTCAATGTTGAGCCGAATCCTTTGCATAGGCAAGCTTCTTTGATGTTTACAGGAATGGGGTTGATTTCCATCCGTTCCCTGTATTGTGCCACGTGCTCCTCAGGATCTGTGGTCCCATCGTAGAGTTTCATGTTGGGGGTTTGAAATCTTTTTGGTATCTCCACGTCACAGATGGGCCATGCAAATCTAGAAACTCTGTGGCTGCCTGCTGGCACTTCAGGAATTGGACGAATAACACCGGGAACACTTGAGATCATGTCCTTTAACCTCTGAAGTTCCCTAGCAATAGTCGGGTTGATACCTGTATCCTGCACAGTTCCTTGGTTAGGGTTAGAATAAAAATTATCAAAGTTGTTACCAGCCCTGGAAGTTTGGAGATGGATCTGGGGTCCATATTCAGCATCTCTAAGGATGGTTGGCTCAGTTGTGGTTCCCACTTGCATGGGGATAAAGTCTCCCTCATGCATCTCCTGAGATGAACCTCGGAATGTGCCTGCAGAGACAGTAGGATTAGAAAATAAGGATCCTTGAGGATCCTGAGCAGCTCGGAAGCGGCTCCGATATTGTTGGAATGGTTGAGACGAAGATCCCTGTAGCATCTGAGTAGTAGGTGCTGCTGACTGCTGACTCCAGGGTTCATGAAGGTTCGTCGCCGCAAACCGCTGTGGTTGAGATATAGGTTGTTGTATCGAGACTGCCGGCACCTGATGGCTTAAAAACCCGGCTGGTTGCTGACTCGAGCATCTCGGCGGCTGCTGACTTCCATATCCACTGTAGTAAGATTCTGGGGGCTGCTCGGAGTAGAACCCAGAGTATTCCAAATCTATCACCCTGGAAGTCTTCTGATGCTGAGAGCCTGAGAACCCTGCAGTAGTAGCTGTTGCAATACCTGACTTTGGAGCAGTAGAGGGATTTGCTTTCTGTTTCGGCTGCTCCGATATTTCCGGAGAGTCAAACCCGAATGATTTTGGCATCAAAGGGCTAATTTCCTCTACTGGTTTCTTTGATTTCTTCAATTCCATGATCTCCTTCATCATTTTCTCGTTGGTTTTGGTTTGTTCATCCGCATGGGCCTTCATTTGCCTGATCAAAACATAGAGATCATTATTAGAAATAGCAGAGTCAGTGGACGTACCTTGAGATCCAGTAAAAGTGGGGTATTCCACTCTTCTAGCATCGGTATCAGTCACTTTCTTCGTCATTGGGGGGAGACCAGTGTTGACAGTGGGCTTAGAGGATGAAATAGATTTTGAGGTAAATTTTTGTTGGTTCGACATTTTCAAGAATCGATTATGGGAAGAAGATCAAGGCTCTTAATCGAATTCAAACACCGTTTGCCCCACGGTGGGCGCCAAATTGTTTTGGTCAAAAACTGCCTAAGCAATTAGTTGATCAAACTTTGTAAGTGAGGTAGCGTGTTTGATGTAAATAAAGATGAAAATGTAATTGTGAAGATTGACACGAGGATGTAACGAGGGAAAATCCAGGAATCCTTGAGTATCCTCAAGGAGCCTAGCAAAAAACCTCGGGGGCCGGTTCAAAGTACCTGCCTCCTAAAACTTTTATATAATAAATATCTTGAGTACAAATGAAATGAGCTCGTAATCTAAGTGTTGCAGAGAATTGTGATCGTAGAAGGAAGTAAAGAAAATGTGTGTGTGTGTAAACCTAGAGCTCAGTTTAAATACGGATTACATTGTAACAATATTCTCCTAAAAACTAGCAACTAACTCCACGTCTCTCACTACGACCGTTAGAAGTCCACTCAGTCCACGTTTCCGTTAGTTGACCGGGTCTTTAGGACACGTGATCCATGCTTGAGCTAACCTGCGAATAATAAACAAAAAGGGAAAAGCAATAGTTAGTCAAGAAATATAATTCAGGATCCTTACAGTGAAGTGCTTGCGAGCTGATGCGAGCTGCTCAGTGTCTCCTGAATTCTAGTACCAACAATCACAAAGGTGTTTTCTAAAAAACTTTGACTGTCTTTCCTTTTGTCTCTTTAATTTCTGCTTGGTAGTGAGATTTCTTTTCTTCTTATTGTGGGTTTATGTGTGTCAGCCTTAATTTGTTCCTTTGTTCACAGATCTTAGCCACAACTGGTTACTTATATAACATTCTTTCTAATGGCACTATTCATGCCAGATGTAGGTTTATTTGTTGCTCTTTTAGGGATGGATAATTTTTTGATTCATGCTTTGTTTTTCTGCTGCATTAGATGAAATTTGATGTTGTAATTCATTGGTTCCAATGTTGCTTTATGTTGCTACTCTGATGGCATGAAACCTGATCTTGAAATTTAAGGACGATTTGATTTTATTAATGTTACATAACAGGATGATTTGATTTTACTAAACCACAGGTTATGATCCTATCGTTGGTTTGATGAGGCTAGAATGTTCTACTTTATGAATATGTATGTTTAAAGGTGTTCTATTTTTTAAGTTTGGGGTGTTGGAAAAGGCTACGATCACTATTTCAAATGAACAGACAATATCAAGTTCAATAAATAAACGAGTCCCGCGGCAGCGCGCGGATCACTATTTCAAATAAACGGACGATATCAAGTTCAATAAATAAACGAATCCCGCGGCAGCACGCGGGTCGTTTTACTCGTATATAAACAAAATAGATTGCTGCTTCCTCTCACGAAAATACTATACTTCCTCTCAACTACTGGTAGGCTGCCATATGTCTTTTTCATGACATGTGGCAGCGTGACAAAATAGATTGCTGCTCCCTCTCGCGAAAATGTTGTACTTCCTCTCGACTATCGGTAGGTTGCCACGTGTCTTTTTAATGAAACATGGCATGCAATGTTTCATGTATTTTTTTTGCGGTTTGTTTTTGTGAACTTATACATTTCGTGTCGTAAGTTGACATATTTGTTCTGCTGGTTTAGTGGTTTGTTGTTTATATTCTTTCCTTACGCTGTGTTCCCAAGTTCACTTGAGGAGGGAAAAGAAAATTGATGAGATGAAAGGAAGAGAAAAGAAAAGAAGGGAAATGAAGAGAATGAGAGTGATTCATTTCCTTTCAAATCGGAAGGAAAGAAAAACAATCGAAAATAGTCTAACTTTCCCTCCACTTCCTTCCATTTCCCCCTTAAGTGAAACTCGGGAACACAATATCTTTTTGTTTCCTTCCCTTCCCCCCTTAAATGAAACCCAGGAACATGAATATTTTTACATTTCCTTCCTTTCTCTCCTTCCTTAAGTGAACTAGCCATGTTCGACTCCCAATTTCTCTTCCTTTTCATATGTTTTAATTTTTTTTTGTCAAGTCATAGTTTTTACACATATTTTGCTCCGCTGCTTAGTATTTACGTCATTTTTCTTTTTTTTTTGTTCGAAGTTTTCATTTTGTACCTTCTCTCTCAGCGATGAAGGTTCTCCGGCTCCAGCCCTTTTTCTCTTCTTCAACATTCGATTTCATTTAATCCTTATTCTAGTTAATCGTTATTGTACTTGATTTGCTATAATTGATGTAGGCCCTCTTTTGATAACCTCGACCCTTTGTTGCTGTTTCTTACTGGTACGCCTTTCTTTTCCCTTGCTGCACGTTGTTATTTCAGTCAGATTCAAGTGTCTAACATGCTTTATGCTTTCAATTTATTGACATTTATATGCAATTTCAAACGGTATGTTTGAGTGCTGCAATTTTGGATTTTTTTTAATGAAAACCTACAATATTACAGTGGACATTAGTTTTTAGTAATTCATTGGTTAATTTCAACAGTTACATACGGTTATGACAACTAATATTATTCTATATGCATATATTTAATTTCAACAGTTACATACGGTTATGACAGCTAATATTATTCTATATGCATAGATTTTAAATAGTGACAATGTACTATTTTGTCATTTATGTTAATAGTGTTATAGTGATATGGTATGGACCGAAACTACATGAAGTATAGTTACTAGTTGAATTAGGCTAACATGTATAGTTGTTAACAGTTGAATTTTGACTGTTGGCCTAATTCAAATGAATGGAAGTAGACTGCATAAACTAAAGATATTAGCATTTGCATATACTATAAATTTCTTAGTACTGAACTTAATTGTTACTTACATTTGTCTTTTATTCATTTTTAGTATACTACTGTTTTCATTTTACTACAGCAGTCCCACTTCCTGTTAACAGTATTGTATTTGAAGGTTAATGCATTTGTTGTTCTTAATTTGCATGTTACTTATATTCTTTTAAAGTATGATGATACTTTAACTGTGCTACAACTGCTATCGAGACCCAGCCAGAACAACAATTCTACTTCCTACCACCTCCACAGCCACAAACACCAGCCAACAAACCATCCCGTAAGCAAAACACCGATTCACCAGGCACACTTACTAATAGGAAAACATCTAAACAATGTTCAAAATTGTACATCTATTTCATATTAACCAACTTTCGCAACTTTTACTTTAGAAGAAATCAAAATATCATTTAATATAATTAAATAATTTGAACATGCATACAAGAAAATATATTTAACTCTCTTTCAACTGTTTGTTATGTTCTTGACTTTATGACTTGCATTATGTTCTTGACTTTATGACTTGCATTCTTTTTACCTTTGATGTTATGGTCCATGGTTCTACAAAAGTTAAAAGAGTTTTGTATAGAAGAAATATAAACTAAATGGCCTCATTTTATGTTCAGATGCTATTAGCAATTTAGCATTGAACATTTGTTCATGCATGCATAATACATGAGCAGCTACTTCACTGACTTAAAAAAAAATTGATTGTAGAAAGAACTCATACATTTAAATTAAAACTGCAAGTGATCAAGGAACGGTCTCTAAAGATGAAGCAGAAGTCAGAGTAGCAACTACTTGAAGCCTTTAAAGCACGGAAACACCAATATACCACCGTCCCCCGTACCGGAAACGCCTTGGGGACGGAAACGACGATCGGTACTCCTGCGAAGCGTTTCCATCACGTTTCCAGTTCGCCAAAGACGGGGGATGATCTTGGGGAAGTATCCGCTCCGCTTCCTTCGACTTTCCGTCGATTCCGTTCCAGTATTCCTTGCCAAGTCAGAGATTGTCACACCCTAAAAATCCACCTGCGGAGTATAACCGCAAGGCGTGTGACAAACCAGGACCTGTGTCATTAGCCATACTAAACCATACAATAAAATAGTTTTTAACACACGCGGAAGCATAAATAAAGATAAGTAAATACGTTGCGCAAAACACGCGCCCAAAAGCTTAACGAAAGTAAATAGCTCAAAATGGTTTAAACCGATTATTAGACCCATATGAGATGCATGCGTCCTAATCGTGCTCCGAATCTAGATACCTGAGAAAACATGCTAAAGTGTGTCAACACAAAGGTTGGTGAGTTCAAAGGTTTCAACAAGATGTAAGTTTAAGAGTTTGCAGAAATGTAATGACAGTTATATTGTTAGCTAGCTAGGCTGTGTTTCAATACCACTATGCGTTCGCAACCGAAGCGTGACTGTTTGTGTTTGTTGCCTTTCCTCCTTGTCTAACACGAACAAGGACATTGATTAGGACAAATATTACACCCGTTTGACCTCCAGTCAAGTTAGAGCGACTAACTCGGGCGGGGTTTGTCAGACCCAGTAGTACTACTCAATACCTCCTCGCTATAATCCATATATTAACGGTCCGATATGTTAAGGACTTTCAAGCGTGTTATGTAAGCACATCAGTGAAAAGAGAGTATAACTGAATTACCAGATCTCAATGTGTGTAAGCATGTTTGTATGTATGTTTGTAAGCATGTTCGTAAGCATGTTTTCTCCCCCAAAGGAGATACTTAAAAAGCGGGACAGTGAACTCACCTTAGAGTGCTCGGTAAGAGTTGAAACCAAAAATGTAAACAGATGACCTCCTAAGAACGACCTAATTAAAAATGCGTGTGAGATAACAGTGTATGAACACTTAGACTGACTCAATCGATCCTTACGGCACGTTGGTGACTCAATTTTGCTTCATTCCAAATTCTATTTATGGAAGGTTTCTATAGCAAGCATGTTCCTATATATTGTAGGTTTTCCTAAGTAGTATATTTCCATGTATAGCAAGTTATCAAATAAAATCAAGTAAGAACATGTTACCCGAATTCTAACATAGACTTAAGTCATGGTATTCGCCAAACGACGTAGTCCTAAGTTTATCAAATAGCTCAAGTAACATCCATATTTCATATATAGTCATACACCTCATGTTAAACATGCCTAATAATGGATCATATAAGTTTCATGTAAATATTTATAGTTTAAGAATTAACTTCTAAACACAACACCACCATGAACCACATTCACCAACATGGTTCCTAAAATTTCCAGGTTTATAGTTTTTCACATTAGTTAAGGCCCCAAAATTTAACTACAGTAATCCACATGAGTTGTGATCAACCACCCCAAAAATCTCAACCATACCATTAATTTATAAAAGTCAAATAATTAATTTCATTAACATGTTTCAGAAAAATGGAGCTGATGCGCACTGATTTTGTGAGGGCAGAATGGAGGTCGAAATCTCCATGAAATTGAGTGCTACCACCTGGGCTTGAAAGCTAACACCTTAAGGTTTATTCTGGAAAAAGAATCACTCAATTCCGTTAAGAATTGAGTGAATTATGGTGTCCCGAAGTTGACCCAAAAACATGACAGCAAGCTGTCCAAAAACGAGTTGCACATAAGTTTTCTTAAAAATTATTTTGATTACTAGCATGAGTTCTAAAACTCATATGGATTGTTACTTCCCCTTTCAAAAACCCATTTCAATAATAACCCAGATTTTAAACCTCAACAATCATAATATCAAAACATGCAAACATCACGATGCTACCACCTAGTGCACCATATTAATTTCCTATAATAACTAACACATAGCCACCCTAAGATAGGGATCGATTGTGAACAGAAGTGCATGGAGGGCCATCGGATTAATAGCTTGTAGGTTTCGAAAATCTTCACGGGTTTGCATAAAATTTCAAGGTTCATGGAATCGGTTCATGCATCACCGAGTTAATCACACAACTTAACACTACTTCATGCAAAGCGAGTACACAAGTTAACAGTTTCGAACAATTTGCTTCGGAAGAATTAATAACATCAAGTAACACTCCATGGTGAACAGGAGCACAAGGATACATCAGATTTATAACCCATGTAGGGTTTTCGAGAACAAGGAATAACCGAAAGAAACAAAAAGGGAGATGGCTACCTCGACCGACTTTCGGTTGCTTCTACTTCTAGGGCTGCTATGATGTGACGAGTTGTAGGAAGACCTTGGCCACCACGAAATCTGATCCACAAAGGGAGAGGGTGACCGTTGGAAGGCTGATGTGAAGAGGTAGAGGGAGATATCATTGTGATTCTTGATGGAGAGGTGAAAGAGATGAATACCGTCAAAAGAAAGCGGGGAAAGGTATATATAGCGGCTGATTAAAAGGAGATTAGGGGGAGGAGGTTTTGTTGTACGTGGATGAGGGAGAGGAGCAAGCCTCCTACTTGAAATTTAAATTAATTGGATAACCTTCACAAATTTTCAACTAGACCCCCCTCAAGACTTGGGATATCGGATTTTTTTGCAAGCTAGTTTGGTCATGGTTCACAATTCACTACTAGAAATAACCCCTTTCTTGACGCGCGAACAATGACACTCAGAAATTTATGACGCGCAAAAACAAGCGTCATAAAAAAAACTGTCGTACTTAACAAAATTTAACAAAATTCTATGGGTAGATGACACGCATTTTTGCGCGTCATAAATATTCTGTCATTTGAAAAAAAAACGCGGAGGACATAATTTTTATGCGCGTCAAGTGTAAAAATAAATCCGTCGCTTTTTAATTTTTCCCGCCCAAAAGTAATTATCTTGAAAAAATATCTCCCGCTCCTTAAAAAATTCATCTCCCTCCACTTTCCTCTCCTAAGCCCTATTTTCCCCTAATTTCCCAAAATTTCATCTCCCTCCTTCATCTCCTCTGGCGCCGACTCCCACCAGAGCCCTAACCCTAACCTAATATTCATCGCATCATCTCACGCTCGCCTCCATCTGCTTCAGAAACTATTCCCGCTTCATCATCGCAATTTTGAGCCCTAACCCTAACCTAATCTTCATCGCATCGTTCTCCAAGTAAACCCTAATCTCCGCCTATCGTGAGTCACCGAGTTACCTCCAATCTCCTTGTCACTTTCAAAACCCTAATCTCCGAATGGATCTGCGAACAGAAGCTAAGGAATGTAAGGAAAGTCCGCTCGCAAGGTACCCATCTCGATTCCAACCTATTGTTCTCTATTACCCAGATGATTGTTTAAAGCCCTAAAATGTGACGAGTATTAAACGTTCTTTCATTCTATCTCTTTCATACCATCCAATAATTTTCAATCCTTAAAGCCCTAACTGTTAAACATTCTTTCATTCTATCTCTTTTATTCTGTTTAATTTTAGATTCAGATTTGGGTACAGGTACGGGAACACATATCTCCCGAGTTAGGTTTTGGAAGTGCTCTCCCTTGTTCCATTCATTCCACAACTATCACCATTTACCTTAAAAAATATGTAATTGGCCTAATAAAAATATAAAATTCCTAAAACTTCTAAAAATACTTCTATGTTACATTATCTGTAATATATATATTTTTATATGTATTTATTGCCGTACCCATGCCATCCCCGTTTCTTTGATTTTTGAGTTTTGTCATTTCACGTTCCTGTACCAGTATCCGTTTCCCATTCCGGTACCCGTACCCGTTCCCGTGCATCATAGCTTGAAGCTGACACCACTTTTGACAACAACAGGCGTAAGTTTAGTAAACTATTGGTTAACACTGCAGTCCCTGCTTAACTAAAACACTATGGAAACACTATTATCGTAAAGGCTATAACAGTATATTGAAAGCCTATCACCAAGCTCTATCAATCCATGAAAATTGTCTCTACATAGAGTTTCATGGCCTCACAATGTAATAATGATGTTACAAAACTGACACCTAACATACTATCGTCTGAACATTTAACAACCAAAAATATCAACTGACCTGTCGCAACGCGCAGTTGGGTCAGTCTCTAGTTATACAATATGACCTAAATTTTTTTAATTTCTATACCTTTTTAAATTATTTGGCACAAATCTATTATTTCTTGATATCCATATCAATTACTGATGTGCCGTATTATTCCTTCAAACTTTTTATATAAACCGTTATATGTTAATTCATTTCACTAGCATATAACCCAACTTGAAGACATTTCGGCATCTTAATCATACTCGGTTGAACGAGAACGCCTCGAATACATAGAGTTGAACAATAAAATTAATTAACATTTAACAATTTAAAAAGTTTTGAAGAAATAATGTGTTATGTCAAATTCGAATGGATATCAAGTGATAATACATCGTGTCAAATTACTTTGAAAAATAAAAAAAAAGTTCAAATTTGAACAGATGCGGACCATATGGGACAATATGTCAACATGTATCTCTATCTGACGTTATTGTCACTAGAATGTCATGTCGTGACACTATATCTTTAATTTTGAGGAAAATGACTCACTAATAGGCACAAAATGAGCAATCTTAGTTAGTCTATCCACCACCAGCCATATAGCGTCAAATTTTCTTTATGTTCGTGGTAACTGAGGTGTATATAAAATATGGCAATTTTTTTCGTACCTTTTTAGCAATGTTAAGCTTTTAAATTTATAAACACGATTTACTTGACGACTACTATTTCACCAAATTACACGGGCAAGTGCACCCATCGGGGAGCAGTATAGTAGTGGTAAGTTAAACCGGGATCGTTAAAGGACTCAATGGAAAGTGAGGTCTCTGGGTACTTAGCCCGTTGTTATCATCTAGCTAAGTCTATGTTTTAGTTAAAGTAAATTAATCTAAGAAAGAAAAATAAAAGAAAATAAAATACTAATAAGATGGTGTTTTTAAGAAATGTAAATCGAAGTTAATATTACTTGGCAGAACGTACCAGTGGTTGAGGAAGATTGAATGAGTATTTATAACATTTCTTAAGATTGTTCACTAGCAAGCAATTAGACCGCCTCTCAGCCTCAAATCCAGTATCACTACTCTCTCGGGTGATCGTCTGCGAGGAGTACGAACGTCGGGGAATTGTGCTGCTAGTGAACAAATATAGTGGTGTAATGCCGCTTAGTTATAGGGCCCCCTCTCAGGTAGCACACTATACTCGACACGATGTCATGAACCAATACTGGAACAACCATGCGTGCCAGATATTTTATTATGAATATTATATTTTAAGGAATAAGGTCCGTTTCTTCCATGCACAGCTCTCGTGCATGCACGTCCGGCATAACCCGAGCCAAGTTTACAAACACGTACCATATGGCTTCCATGAAGTGACAAAATATTACCAACCCCCATTCCCAACCAAACACTTTCAGCCCGCACATGCATGGTCAACCGGGTTTGCTTACATAGACGATAAGGACCCCGAACCTATCATGTAGCATGGGGCACGAGTCACCCAAAGGATCATGCATCGTCCCCTAACCGGGTGTAACAAGTCCGGTTGATGAGATTTTGATTCCTCAAATGGTCTGTGATACGTAGAGCACGTTTGGTTCAAAAGATTAATAATAAACTTTCAATAAAAAAGTTTTTATAAAGTCATTAACACACCTTAAGCGAGTTTAAAAAATTACTCTTTCGATTTCCTAATGTGTCATTGTGTCAAATACTCTTCATTGTGTCAAAACTCAACACAATGACTAGTTTTTGAGACAATGATGAGTATTTGACAAAATAACATGAAATGAGTTAAACCATAAAACACAATGATAAATACATATTACATAATGACGTGGAACATAAAACACAATAATCTGAAATAAGACACTATGACGAGTGTTAGACACAATGATAAATACATATTACACAATCATCTGAAGGTAAGACACAATGTGTCTTTTTATTATTTAAAAAAACACAATAACCAAGAGAAAGACACCAATTGCAAGTAAAAAGGCACAATGACGAGGATTAGACATAATGAAGAGTATTAGACACATTGACGAGTATATGACACAATGACGAGTATTTGACATAATGACGCACTAGAAAATTAAAAGAGTAAATTCTTTTATATTTTTTATATAGCAACACTGTACGAGTTTTGAAGATAAAAAACACTCATTTTTATAGTGTAATTTAAACAAATAAATAATGTCGTATGTAAATGTTATGAAGGTTTAAAACAATGGGGGAACTAGATAAAAAGTCAACAAAAATAGAAAGGACTAAAATGTCCCTCCATAATTCTTTTTCTCCATCATTAATTTATGGTAATAGATTTGTATTAAATTGATGATCTAAGGGCTGAGATGGGTTTTTAGTCTTCTTATCTTAATACAACTTCTTAGAGCATTCACAATAGGTTCTTTTTAATTAAGTGAGTGCAGTCTTTAAGATTTAAGGTTTGGTTATGAGTAGATGAGAAAGAAATGTTTACTGTTCATCGGTATATTTACTAAAACACTGTTCATCTGTATTTTTTAATATATTTTTAAAGTGGTTGTGAGTAACAAAGAGAGAAAAAGTAATGATAAAGGTATAAACAAAATTATTTAATTGAAAAAGAGAGTAAAAATATAATGTTTTAGTTAAATTATAAGGATAAAGATAAGGAACCTGCTGTGAATGCTCTTACTATAACCTCTCTTTAAACAAAATAAATGAAAAATGTCGAATCCTGTCAACAAAATAAAATGAAACCCACCGTGACGTACGTGGTACTGTACAATTTCGTATAAAAAAATAAAGTGGTATCTGTCATAACGCGCGAGGTCTTCATCTCGTTCTCCTATTAAATACCAACTATTTTCCTATTAAATACTAATGATTTTAAATAATTGAACTATATAATTAAATATTAAAAATAAAAATATTCTTATTCTAATAATTTATAAAAACTTAATAAACAATAAGATGATCAGAAAAAAATCATAGAATAGTAACAAAGTTTGATAAGTGCTCCAATTAAGGCATTCAAACTTTTTCCTCTCTCACTCATGACTACCTTTCTTTGTTTGTTCTTTCCTTTTTGACCATAGCCGGTTGATTTCTCTACCGTCAACATCATTATGCTAAGTCGCTATCGTTGTGCTTGAGTGCAAACTTCGTGGTTATCGTTGTGCTCGCTGGTGTTACACAACCTTCGTGGTTAGGGTTTCTTGCTTGCTTTTGCTTATTTGGGGGCAGCGGGATGTTTATCGCAAGCACTAGTTGGATTTGGTTCTATGGCATTCTTTGTTTGCCTGCCACCTACCACCGCTTACTGTGGTGGTGTTTATGTGGTTGACGTTTTAGCCTTATTAGAATATATTAGTATTGTATTATCTTACATGGTATCACAGCCTATACGATCCAAACCCTAGCCGTCGTCGTTACTGAGTTTAAACCCTAGACAGGGCGGCGTGCCGCCACCGCCGCCCCCTTTCTCAACTTTGCTTTTCTTTATGTTTAACTTTTTGTTCTCCTAATCTTCTTTCGAATAAAACTTCGTTCTTGACAAAGATTCCGACGATCTCATACGTGAGATTTATTTTTATTTTTTATTGTTTTCTTCCTTCCAACCGTATTTTTCCTTTGGTCTTCAGATTCTGCAAACTATTAACTATCAAGTTGCCGCACAGATTAATTAACCATTGAAATCGATCACCTAGATTTTTATTTGCCATGAATTTTCAAGCATACGTGGGTGCTTTCTTCCACTATTCCGCAAACCAATTATTTTTGTTTAGTTTCATGGTTATTTTAGTTAATCTCCGCTCGTCGTTTGTCCCAAACTCCTTCGTCAACCCGCTACTTGTTGCGGCACATCTTATTAGATCACGGTCCGCTGTTACCAATCGTAGCCGATCCAATCACGGTTCAAATCTCTTTCTTTTTTTATTTTTTACGAAGACTACTACTAGACCATGGTTCCCGGTCTCCGTCGTCTTTCTTTTATTAGATCTACGGATCTTATCTCTCGATCTACGGATCTGATATATCGTTGCCTAACATCCTCGACACACCGTCGCACGACCACGGTCACCGGTTGTTGAGTTGCTTCTTTTCTTAACAACTTCTCTTCCCTCTTCTACTTCATCATTGCCGACCACGACGGAACCGATGCTTGATTGTGATATAGCCGATTGTGTTTATTTTTTTCAGGAATCAAGGCCAAACCTGGGGTTGCAGACTATGGATTCGATTTTAAAGATCATGGATTTTTGGCGGAACTTAAGACTTACGAGTCGAAGACCGAGGACGAAGCTAGTTTATCTTAATGCACTTGTTTCTATTTTTTTATTGTGTTTTGGTTTTTCAGTCTGAACTTCCATTATCTTTCCGCTCTGACTGCGAGAGAGTATTGGAATATATTAGACAAATCTGGTTAGGTTTTAGAGTTGTCTCTATAAATTGTAACCTCAACGTCTAATGATATTCATTCAGTCTTTTCATATTCTTACAAGCGTTTTACTTGATGGTTTGTTTCTGAACTGTATTTTGCTATGGTTAGATTTCTCTGGATGTGATGCTGGAAGATCTTGGCTTTGCTTTGATTGTGGCAATGAAGGAAAGGGGCTTCTGGATGCTTAGTGGTTCATGTGCCTTTATGGGATGTAGTCTTCCTGTTACTTTGGAAAAGAGAAATTCTTTGGTTGATTTCATTTGGTTTTGACTTTGCTAAGGTTGTGATGATGTACATACTCTGATCCTAGTTGGTTGATTCCTTTGTTGCATATAACAAGTGGGAATTGATTGGGGTTGTAATGATCTATATTATCTAAGCCTAATGAGTGTGATGATCCATGATCTGAGACTTGGGTTTTACACCGATCTGATTTTCAAAAGATTTTGTGCCTATTTCAGGTTGCTGAACGATTTGTGATGTTCTATAGTTGTTTTTTTTCCTTTTGATATTGTAGATAGAATTGAAACGGCTGTGATGATTTTTTGCCGTGATGTTTCATTTGACGGTTTGGAATTTATTGCGCATGTGATGATCTATATTGTCTGAGCCTAACGGTTGTGATGATCCATGATTTGAGCCTTGGGTTTTTTACCGATCTGGTTTTCAAATGATTTTGTGTCTATTTGATGTTCCTGATTTATTTGTTTTGTGTTTGTTTTGTGTTGCAGATTTTTTATTTGTTTATTTTTTAATAGAATTGAACCAGTTGTGATTGATGGTCCAAATGATTTGAACATAGGTTTTTTTTTCACCGATTCAGCTCCAATACCGAGCCCCAACATTTGGATTTAATACATGTTGGTTTTGTTCATTTTTGTAACGTTTTTTTTTTTTTTTTTTTTTTTTTTTTGCAAAAAATAGCTAATAAGGTTAGTAAATTTTACTAATGTTTATCTCTTTTACTTTTCAGATTTGGAGAAGCATCTATAGTTAATTTGAAATGTAATTCGTACTTATGATTATGTTATGTTTCAATGACAATGGGTCTTAGGACGTCTTATCTACTTTGATGGGTCGTGGATAATACCAATGTTATTGTGTGACTATTGTAGTATCGTAAAAAGTGTAATTGTATAGTAGTAGTGTAAATATATCTTTGTCAATTAGGCTATCTGTAATGGGGTTTGATGCCCTCTTTCACGCTCACATAGCCCCCCCACCCACTACGGTGGGGCGTGAAACATGGTTTTGGGCTCCTGCACGTTAAATATTTCACGCCTGATGGAAGGAATCTTGGTCAAAAATGACCGTTGAACGGCTCAATTTTTGTCCTTTTGACCGTTTAACACATTAATTTTTTTGTTAATATTTTTTCATTTTAAACAATTACACATTAACCACTATATATATAAATCACCATCTTTCAATTAAAAAACACACTCTCCTTTCTATTTTTTACATACACCATATTCTACACCATATTTTTTCCCACAAAGATGCAACATTTCAGTCGATCCCCGACACCACAGTTCGGTGAAAATGAACAAACGCCGACCAACGAAGAGTTGTGGAACATTATCGCAAATCTTCAACCTCCACAAGGTTTCTTCGGTTACTCGCAACAACACCACCCATTCCAAAATCTTCAACCACGTTCGATGTTTCAAGATCCATTTTAATAACCGTTTCACGTCCCGTTCCAACAACCATATCACGTCCCATTTCAAGCACCACAATCTCAAGCGCCACAATCCCAACCACCGTCCCAAGAAGATGAGTGCGAGGTTATACCCGAAATGCAACAAGCGGGTGGGTCAAAAAAACCAAAGAGACGATCTCATAAGAAGAAGGCGGTGACCGAGCCGAAGGAGAAGAGAGTGATCACCACATGGACCGAGGAGGACGACGTTGCCCTTTGTCGATGTTGGCTTGAGGCGTCGGAGGACCCCGTCATTGGTTAGTTGTATTTTCTTTTAAATATTATTCATTTTTACTAAAATTGTTTTAAAATAACCATATTATTAACTACTAGTCTTTGATACCCGTGCATCGCACGGCTGGGGTAAAAGAATATTCTAATAAAAACAATAATAATATACTCAAATGTAAAGGTCCTTGAATAATGAAAAATGAATCAAGGACGTAACTTCTGCGGTCAAATAAATATATATTTAAATGAAAAATCTCATTTTTCTCATACACATTTTAACACACAAATGTTCTCACATACATATAAATATCATGTGAACCATTTAGAAACATAGCTTTATATTTTACATAGCTTGGATAGTAAAAGAAGGAAAAGCATACATTGTAGTGAAAAAAAGTGTCCATTAACATTAGACACGTTAACTTAAAAGTCATTGGTAAAAAACTGGGTTTTTTTTTACCTTAGCTATTATATTTAAGACCTGACCTCGCCATAAGGACCCTCATGACCCATTTTTAGCTTCTGGCTCAAGCTTTATTTGAAGTAGAGAGCATCAATAGAAATTTAAAAAAAACAAAGAATAAAAAAATAGTAGCTATAAATACTTCAAGATGGTGATCCGCTCACGCGTTACGACGAACCACCCATTTTATATGTAATTTGCTAATGTAATTACTATATTAGGATTTGCTAACAGCATAAATTAATTAGTTGTAGAAACGAATATAATAGTAGCTGTAACAAATTATTTTGGAGGGCGAAGTGGCTCATGAATTTTACTTCTACAATATATAAAGTTAAGTAATTAGCATACACTACTATAAGTTGATCGATCTCTAATAGCTGCTTGTATTCAAAATGCACAGGCATTATCATTTGAAAAAAGAAAAAGCTAACCTTCTATGACTGGAAGTTGATCAAAATTTATGACAATACCTACACGAAGTATGACCCACAATCTATTTTACACACAAATTTTAATGACAAAATATTACCTATTAACATCAGCTTGAAAATTACATCCTTTTGCATAAATGTCTATCATAAACTCACACACAGCATCATCATCTTTCGTATCCGAGTCTTTTGAAATTGCAGCTTTTTTTCTTTTAATTATGCTGCTTCACTTGTTTTTCCAATCGTGCCCTATGTTATAAAGTTGTTAGTTATATAATTGCTTTGTGGTTATAAAGAGTAAAAGTATCACAACAATGATAATAGCTTTTTTTATACCACCACTGAGAATCCTTTTGGTGAAACCTTATCATATTTCACAAAATTTCATAAAGACCTCATCAAAATTCCATCGCATTCATATGATAAAGAGCATATGTATGAGTGATAGCTAAATTGAGCGTGATAATATCTTCCCAACCTTAAATTGATCATTTTCACATCTCAAAATGCATGGCAGAGAAATCAGTTCTATTCTCTACAAAGTTCGGCAACAATTATTCTACTGTTCAACCCTAGGATTATCTTTTAACTTCGATCAACAACATAAAGAATCAACAACACTTGCATGTAATGGCCTTCTCATTTTAGTACAAATTAGAGATATGCATATAGTTAAAGAAATGAAAACAAAAAGGTAAAAAGATGAAAACGGAAATATATCTTAGGAGTACCGACTTCAATACTGATATCAATAAAATCCCTATAAATAATGTCGTCTCCATCAACTATAACATTGATTATTGGTTGATTCTGTAGCCTGTTAACAGCAACCTGGAACATATAAACCATAATAAAAACCTGAACTTTAAAGATCTGGTTTTTAGCAAACAACAACTTACTTTCATAAATCCAGACATGAGTCCCAACTTCACTCCATGCTTCTCAAAGAAAGCTTCTTCATATACAGATTGAAGCTTCATCAGATTTCTCCTAGTTTATTAAGAAAAAAGTTTGGAATTATAAATGATAAATATTTCCAAAATTTAACAAAATATATAAGAAAACATGCCATTATAGTTCATCAGAAACAACTTTTTTATTAGTTATATATACATCTGCCTTTGTTGGTCATATTTTCTATTACTTGATTAAATAATAAGAATTTACCAAACACTCAAACCAACTGATTATTGAGTATTAAGCGGTCATTAAGTATTATGTGTTGGTTCCAGTTGACCCACAAACACCTTTTATCCAACTTTTCCTTTATAATAATTAATGCGTTAATTACAATTACATGAAATATTACTATGATTAAAGTCTTAATCGTTAAATAAAAAGAAAAAACAATTTAGGATGTTATATGCATTTAAAACAGACTTTTAAAGATTGTTCAACCCATCATACCCCTAATTCCCCTTTAAGCTAAGCTTTAAGATTGACAAAATGACTCATTTTCAATCAAGACCAAAACTACCCAGCTAGTAAAGTTATATAAAGGAGCAATTAATGAAATGGGATTTAGAAGATGTCTTAAAACCCTTTAACATATTTAAATCTTGAATACTGAAAACACCAAAATCATTTGTAATCATCACGAATATAAATCTTGAAGCGTAAAATCACTACATAGCTTAAATGAAAACTAACCTTATGTAGAAGGACCAAACGAAGCCACTGAAGAATGATAGGCATTGCAAGAGAACATAAAAACAAAAAAAACAGACAAAAACATTAGGCCCCAATAATCATAAATCGGATAAAGACATAATGAATACTAAACACACATCAAGCATCTCTTAAGTATTTCATATATTGAGCCAATAACCTCAAGACTCTTTCCTAGTTCAATATTAATAACAGATAAAAATAATGACACTACACTTACAAAGTTGATTACGCAGTCATGGCTTCTATTAAGGACATGTTAATCATCCCTTGGAATGGCATTGTCTGCTTCTAACTAAACATCAAAATGCAAGCAAATGTTTCAGTCAGTTTCATGAAATTGGACGTGTATTGAAAAGTCATTATGAGATATAAAGATTAATAAATTAGATAACTAATTGCAATGCAACAGTTAACAGTAGATGAATGATGATTTTTCATCCCTTCAAAGCAAGATCACTAAATCAATTTATACAAACCTTTTAACCTGATGCCACAAAAGCCCTAAATCTCCATCGCCATATTCCAGCCCACAAATCGGAAGCCACCAATTAAACACAGAACATCAAATGAGCAACACTAAAGAGAATTTAGCACTTAATATTTTGAGGGTAGAAACATGAAAAGCATAAATTCAAAGAATCCCCAAGAAACAAAAAAAAAAACATAAACAATTGCATTTTACTACGTACAACTACCACATGAACCATTGAAAAAAATCGCTAATGTAAACTGAAAACTGAAATCAACAATAAAGAAAGATTAAAATTCGCTCCCTATATTCAATCGGAGAATCGGCTGTTGATAAAGCTGCAAGATTCAACACACAAAAAATATTAGGGTTTATCGGGTTACTGAGGAATGAAGGTTGTCGTTGATGATGAAATTTGAAAAAAGGCATTACCTAAATCGATTAATCGATGTATTGATTTCCGATTACAGGAGTTAGTTTCCGATTGCATGCATATTGAGGAGTGAGAGAGAATGAGCGACACTTTTCTTCTGTTTTTGAAATTAGGTTAAACATATCTGCGATCGAAGGATACGAAAGAAAAGAGGAAAACGAAATCGATTTTTTTCTTTTGAATCATACCTTGTAACAAACAATCGTGTAGCATGGATGGAGAGGATCCATATGGCGATGAAATGGCGGTGAAATGGCGATAAAGATGAGAGGTCTGGGGGCGAAGAAGATGAGCGGTTTGAATTTCAGAAGTGGGGATTAGGGTTTGACAATGAAACGGGATGGAATTGATATTACCTCTGCTGGATGAGGAATCAGGTTATAAGGATCCGATAAGAGAATCCGCGCGTTTCAAATGGGGGTAGCGTGAGGATTTTTTTTTGGCCTTTAATTGGTGAAAAATGAGGTATTACGGTGACTCAAAGGAAGGCTGTGGTGACGCCACCTAAGCTGAAAATCTTTTCCTTTATTAGAGCAGATGATTTTTTTTAATCTTAGCTAACCACCAAGACAAGACAATGTTTTGGTCCAACATTCGTAAAAATTTATACGACTTGCTCAAGAAGGATGAATATCGAACTCCGGATTCCATATCGGGAAAGTGGACCAAAATCAACAACCGTTGTTGGTTTTTTAGCACAATCTACAATCGTATTCGAGGAGGTTGGAAGAGCGGGGAGAATGACGAGGACATTCAATCGAGCGCTCTAGCAGAATACCAACAAGATAGAGGTGTATTTCAATACTTGAAGTGTTGGTTGATCCTTCGGGATAGTGACAAGTGGAGGTCACAACCCGATTTGACTAAAAGAACAAGGCGCGCAAAGAAATCCAAAACCTCGTCTTCAGCAGGTGCGGAGTCTCTAGGGTCGGATGGTCGGACGTTTGACATCAACTTAAATGACACCGATGACGAGGATGATCGTTATGTGGAGACCAGAAAACCAATGGGTCGGAACCGCGCCAAGGGGAAACGAGCGGATTCATCGTCTAGTCGACAAACTTC
>JBCNJP010000012.1:78379276-78409435 GCA_039602395.1 Deinandra increscens subsp. villosa | reverse complement strand
AAAACAAATTTTAATATTAAGCCCCAAGCTTTGGCCAGAATTACTACATGTCAATAACTAATACAAGTTAAGGAAGTAATCTAAAAATTCCTGAGGGTACCCGGTCGAAATGTGGTTTTCGATCGAAAAGGGGTATCCTATCGAAAGGTGTACCTGATCGAAAATGGGTTTTCGATCGAAAAGGGTGTCCGATCGAAAAGTAAGCTTTTCAATCGAAAAGTAGACTTTTCGATCGGATCGAAAAGCTGGTCGAAAAGCAAGTCGAAAAACCATGTGGACCGATCGAAAAGTCGATCGAAAAGCCATATGGTCCGACCGAAGAGCAGGGACAAAGCCACATGATTCGATCATAAAGTAAATCGAAAAGCCACATGGCCCGATCGAAAAATCGATCAAAAAAAAAACCACATGGCCGATCGAATAGCAGGGTCCAATGCCACAATCTTTCGATCGGAAAGTAAGTTATTTGGTCGAAAAGTAAGCTTTTCGATCGAAAAGGTAAACCAACCTTATCGAAATCAGGTTTAGGGTTTTTCTTAGTTTTCATATCCGAAAATTCGATTCGATTAATGTTAAGACTTTCATATTTGTATTAAGACAGATTTTAGTGATTAAACGAATTAGGGTTTTAAAACTTTTCGGTTAGGTTCGAAAACCCTTATTGATTTCGAGATTAGGGTTTTAACGAATTCAGATTAATGATTCGATTGAGCAACATATGCTCTGATACCACATGTTGATCGAATCATGAATCGTTAGATAAATAAACAGATAATATATATGAAAAGATTACCTGTTGTCATCTGGTTGAGATCAGCAGCAGTCAGGTTGTCCATCTTGTAAGTAGCCTTGGTTCCCCTTTAGGGTGTATGCTAATGATGGGTGAAATCGTAAAGGGTATTACGATTTGGGGAAAAGAGAGCAGAGAGAGAGGTACGAAATTATGAGTAGGTGATTAGTCTTTTCTCTCTAATAGATGCCCTATATGGGAAACCCTAGTTCTATCTATAAGGGCAATTACGTCCATCAAATAAATGCCTGATAGGGTTAATTAGGTAATTGATCATTTAAGATAAATGATTAAGGCCATAATATATATTTATATTATATACATATATATATCCGAAATACATATATACAAAAGGATCATTGGAAAACCATTTTAGTTTTGGAAAACCTGGAAAACCTTTTCCACCAATCACATTTTTTCATTTTTTTCATTTTTCTTTTAATGAAAGGGTATAATGGTAACTTTAACCAATCTATTTTAGTAAATGATTTTTAGATTTTAATTCTCTTTAACTAATTTCAAGATTTATAGGGATTATGAACCCTAATATCACGTGATATTCCATGATCGTACGTTCACCACTAAAATCTTCATCCCACGATTTTCCATTCATACCGATTATTGCTAATCATCATCATCATCATTCAATTTCATTCACGTCCGTTCATCCCGTTTATCGCTAATCATCATCAATTTTATTCACGTTCGTTCATCCACCATTATCGTCCATGGTGTCCAATCAATCTGATTCCAATCAAGAGCACGAATCCATTCAAGAGCACGATTCCATTGATGGTGTGGAAGAGCATAACTGTTTTTTCAACGACTGTGAAGAGCATAACTGTTTTTCAATCCGCGGATCATTCTGGAGTTCATGATGGAGGTTTGAACTTACACGTATTATTCTTGTACATTATATATTTTCGTTATCTTAAACTGATTTTATGTTGTCTAGTATAAATTTAATATACGTTACACCGATGTAACATTGTATCTTTTATCAGGTTATAGGATCTGAGTAAATGAGCTGAATATAAATATATGAAGGAACCCTAAAAATATGTTACACTGATGTAATATTGTATCGTTATCAGGTTATAGTTTCTGAGTAAATTGAATTGTTACACTGATGTAATACTGTATTTTTCTCAGGCTATAGTTTCTGAGTAAATTTCATTGTTACACTGATGTAATACTGTATCGTTGTCATGTTATAATTTCTGAGTAAATTTCTTTGTTACACTGATGTAATATTGTATCTTTCTCAGGCTATAGTTTCTAAGTAAATTTCATTGTTACACTGATGTAATACTGTATCATCACGAAGTTATGAATTGATTACACAAATGTAAATGAGTTTTGTTATTTTGTACAATGTTTAATTTGGTTACACATATGTAAAATTATTGTTACACATATGTAACCTTCAATTTTTTCTTAAAAAAATATACATGAAATTATTGTTACACCTATGTAACAACAGTGACGAGAGTGACAAACTTATGATAAACGTTTTTTTTTTGTAAAGTATGTTTGAAATTTTTCTATAAGTTGGTCTGGATTAATTAAAAATTAAAGGAGAGAGAGATAGAGATGGAGAGAGAAAATGTTAGATTTTAAGAAAGAGGAGATTGGAGAGAGAAAAGTAATTAAAACATCAATTAATAGAATTATGATTTGTCTATTATGACCTTCATTAAACCAATACATTTTACAATTTTGCCCTTCTTTAATCTCAACCATCAAATTTAAATCAATGGTTAGAAAATGGTTTTCCAAGTTTTTCAAAAATGAATGGTTTTCCATGGATCCTCACCCGACATATATATATATATATATAATATATATATATATATATATATATATATATAGTAAAAGTTCATTGTAGACACCTCCATAAGTGTAGACAGGTAGACACCTTTTTTCACCATTAGATCTCTTGATCTAATGGTTATGATTAATTTCTTTTTTCTTTTTTTCCCTTTTTCTCATTGTTCAGAAAATTTCACATGTGAAAACACATGTGAAATAAAGTAATTTCACATGTGAAATAGGGTGTCTACTCTGTCTACACTTATGGGGGTGTCTACAATGAACCTCACCCTATATATATATATATATATATATAGGGAGAGGATCATTTGAGAACTAATTGGGTTTGAGAACTAAAAAGAACTAATCTTAGCCACTAGTTTATATATATGGAAAACCCCCCCATGAATTTGAATGCTCCCCCCTTGAAAATTAGTGGCCCAAATTGGTTCTCAAAAGTTCTCAAAAGAAAAAGTTCTCATTTGAACCTAACCCTATATATATATATATATATATATATATATATATATATATATATATATATATATATAGGAATGAGAACAATTAATAACCCTTCCTTAGAGCAATAACCAAATAACCACATCATAGTGGTTTGATGAAAACACAGGTGCTATGGATTAGTGACATGTGGCACTCTTTTTTTTCTTTTTTTTTAACAGAAAGGGTATAAGGGTATTTTACCCAAAAGAAAAAAGTACCCCCCTCATTTTTAAAACGCTTATAACTTTTTTATCCGATGTCGGTTTTTTATAAAAATTATACTATTGGACTCGTCGCTTTTTTATCTTTAATTCGGATGTGGTCCCGACTTTTTTCGAAGGTTTTTTTTCAGACGTCCGTATTAACATCAATGCTACAGAAAAAAGGCACCGGTGCTACCCAAAAAAGGCATCAGTGCTACTTTTTGTAACATTACATGTCAGTACGGACGTTTGAAAAAAAGTGTCAAAAAATGTCGGGACCACATCTGAATTAAAGATAAAAATGCGACGAGTCCAACGGTATTTTTTTTATAAAAAACCGACATCGGATAAAAAAGTTATAGCCGTTTTAAAATGGAGGGGGTACTTTATTGGTTGAGTTAAATGACTAAAATACCCTTTCTGGAAAAGGAGGGAGAGGGACACTTGTCATGATTTTGGTGGTTCAAATGAGTTATTTGGTTATTGCTCCAAACAAGGGTTATTAATAGTTCCATACCCTATATATATATATATATATATATATATATATATATATATATATATATATATATATATATGGGATAGGATCATAGTAAATATAAGATGTCTATTACGAGTACACGACTCTGATCCTAGTTGGTTGATTCCTTTTGACTATGATGTTGCATTTAACAAGTTGGAATTGATTGGGGTTGTAATGATCTATATTATCTATGCCTAATGAGTGTGTTGGGGCGGAACTAGACATACATAAGATTTTTTTAAGGGTATTGCACACGGTGCTAATAATCAAAAAAATCAAATAAAAATCTGCAAGTTTTATCCACTGCGCGTACAAGTTTATAGTTGTGGCTTTGTCCCGAATTAGAGATAGAATTGAAGCGGTTGTGATGATTTTTTGCCATGATGTTTCATTTGACGGTTTAGAATTTATTGCGCATGTGATGATCTATATTGTCTGAGCCTAACGGTTGTGATAATCCATGATTTGAGCCTTGGGTTTTTTACCGATCTGATTTTCAAATGATTTTGTGTCTATTTGATGTTCCTGATTTATTTGTTTTGTGCTGCAGTTTTTTTATTTGTTTATTTTTTGATAGAATTGAACCAGTTGTGATTGATGGTCCAAATGATTTGAACATAATGTTTTTTTTTTTACCGATTCAGCTCCAATACCGAGCCCCAACATTTGGATTTAATACAAGTTGGTTTTGTTCATTTTTGTAAAGTTTTTTTTTTTTTTTTTTCCTGCAAAAAATAGCTAATAAGGTTGGTAAATTTTACTAATGTTTATCTCTTTTACTTTCCAGATTTGGAGAAGCATCTATAGTTAATTTGAAATGTAATTCGTACTTATGATTATGTTATGTTTCAATGACAATGGGTCTTAGGACGTCTTATCTACTTGATGGGCCGTGGATAATATCTATGTCATTGTGACTATTGTAGTTTCGTAAAAAGTGTAATTGTATAGTAGTAGTGTAAATATATCATTGTCAACGAGATGTTTACCACCCCGCGCGTTGCTGCGGGGTTGAATTTGTATGCTGAACGAAAGTTAAAAAGTTAAGGGGTATAAAATGTAAAAGTCTAAAAGTCTCGTGGTGAAAGTATAAAACTATAAAAGTATACTAAAAATGAAAGTAAAAAAGGTAAGAGTTTCGTGGCCAAAGTAGAAGACAACAAAACTTAAAACGAAAAAAAAAACTTTAAAAGTTAGAGCATTAAAAAGTTAAGGAGTATAAAACGTAAAAGTCTAAAAGTCTCGTGGTGAAAGTATAAAACTATAAAAGTATACTAAAAACGGAAGTAGAAAAGTTAAAAGTTTCGTGGCCAAAGTAGAAAACAACAAAACTTAAAACAAAAAAAAAAAAAGTCAGAGGGTAGAAAACGTAAAAGTATGAAATATATTACTATTTCGTTAAAAAAAAGTAGTGTAAAAGTTTAAGGGGTAGAATTTGTCAAACATTCAAACTACCGAAACGTAAAAGTCTAAAAGTCTCGTGGTGAAAGTATAAAACTATAAAAGTATACTAAAAACGAAAGTAGAAAAGTTAAACGCTTCGTGGCGAAAGTAGAATACAACAAAACTTAAAACAAAAAAAAACGTTAAAAGTTAGAGGGTTAAAAAGTTAAGGGGTGTAAAACGTAAAAGTCTAATAGTCTCGTGGTGAAAGTATAAAACTATAAAGTATACTAAAAACGAAAGTAGAAAAGTTAAAAGTTTCGTGGTCAAAGTAGAAGACAACAAAACTTAAAACAAAAAAAAAACTTTAAAAGTTAAAGGGTAGAAAACGTAAAAGTATGAAACATATGTGACTAAACTCTGAAAACTAAAAGTTTACTATTTCGTTAAAGAAAAAATAGTGTAAAAGTTTAATGGGTAGAAACTGTCAAACATCCAAACTATCGTGGCCAAACAATAAGATAGAAAAAGTTTACTATTCATGTTCTAATTTTCATTGTATATATATATAATTAGGCTATCTGTAATGGAGCTTAATGTCCTCTTTCGCGCCCGCATAGCCCCCCCCACCCCACCCATTACGGTGGGGCGCGAAACATGGTTTTGAGCTCCTGCACGTTAAATATTTCACGCTTGCTGGAAGGAATTTTGGTAAAAAATGACCGTTGAACGGCTCATTTTTTGACCGTTGGACACATTAATTTTTTTTTTAATTTTTTTTCATTTTAAATCATTACACATTAACCACTATATATATATATATATAAATCACCATCTTTCAATTAAAAAACACACTCTCCTTTATATTCTTTACATACACCATATTCTACACCACATTTTTTCCACAAAGATGCAACATTTCGATCAATCCCCGACACCACGGTTCGATGAAAATGAACAAACGCCGATCAACCAACGAAGAGTTGGGGAACATTATCGCAAATCTTCAACCTCCACAAGGTTTCTCCGGTTACTCGCAACAACAACACCCATTCCAAAATCTTCAACCACGTTCGATGTTTCAAGGTCCATTTCAACAACCGTTTCACGTCCCGTTCCAACAACTGTATCACGTCCCATTTCAAGCACCACAATCTCAAGCGCCACAATCCCAACCACCGTCCCAAGAAGATGAGTGCGAGGTTATACCCGAAATGCAACAAGCGGGTGGGTCAAAAAAACCAAAGAGACGATCTCATAAGAAGAAGGCGGTGACCGAGCCGAAGGAGAAGAGAGTGATCACCGCATGGACCGAGGAGGAGGAGGTTGCCCTTTGTCGATGTTGGCTTGAGGCGTCGGAGGACCCCGTCATTGGTTAGTTGTATTTTCTTTTAAATGTTATTCATTTTTACTAAAATTGTTTTAAAATAACCAAATTATTAACTATTTTTTTATATATCTTAGCTAACCACCAAGACAAGACAATGTTTTTGTCCAACATTCGAAAAAATTTCTACGACTTGCTCAAGAAGGATGAATATCGAACTCCGGATTTCATATCGGGAAAGTGGACCGAAATCAACAACCGTTGTTGGTTTTTTAGCGCGATCTACAATCGTATTCGAGGAGGCTGGAAGAGCGGGGAGAATGACGAGGACATTCAATCGAGCGCTCTAGTAGAATACCAACAAGATAGAGGTGTATTTCAATACTTGAAGTGTTGGTTGATCCTTCGGGATAGTGACAAGTGGAGGTCACAACCCGACTTGACTAAAAGAACAAGGCGCGCAAAGAAATCCAAAACCTCGTCTTCAGCAGGTGCGGAGTCTCTAGGGTCGGATGGTCGGACGTTTGACATCGACTTAAATGACACCGATGACGAGGACGTTCGTGATGTGGAGACCAGAAAACCGATGGGTCGGAACCGCGCCAAGGGGAAACGAGCGGGTTCATCGTCTAGTCGACAAACTTCCGAAATGACGAACAAGGAAAGAGACGATGAAGTTTCCGAGAGTCTGAAGGAGATGGTTTTGTTGCGAAAAGAACACAGCAAAGCCGTGAACCGTCGCCAAATGCTAAAGGATTTAGAAGTCCTCCAACAACCGCTACCGGATGACGAAAGGGCATGAGCTTTGATGTTGAAGATAAGGGAACAAATCAAGTTGGATTACGGTCTCTAGTTTCCTTTAGTTGTATTTTTTTATGTGGTGAACGTTTTTTTTTTATTTTGGTTGTACCTTTTTTATTAATTAATGAAGTTTTATATATTTTATGTAAAAAAATAGTTTTAGTTTAAGTTACTTTATTTAAATAAAAAATAATAATAATATAGTAATTATTGTAAGGGGCTTGACCATTACACTATAAAAAAGTTTTCAAGCCTCGACACATTACTTGTCACATCTTCCTTCATACCCACCAGTGAGGCTTAAAAGAGGAAAACCATTACATATAGCCTTACGTGTAAAAAGTTTATTCAAAATTGCTTGTGTGGAATCGCGCTCGTATTGTCCATCTTGTTATTATTACCTAAAGTGAATTTAATAATTCATTTATAGTAACTAAAAAAAACCTTTGCATATATTTTTTAGATTGAGTGGAGCAATGAATATAGGTTTGATAAAGTCAACATGGAAACACAAATTAAATGTAGCCCGGAGATAAAATTGATGAAAGCCCCTAAAATTCGGGCTTAATTTCCTCTTATATCTCAAGGATGAAGATCCATTTAAAAGTTAATGCCTATTGAAACCACTAAATCAGCCTCAATCATGTTCATTGAGACTTCATCTCCTGTGGTGGTAATCATAAGATATCCGGGCCGATAAGACGGACCTAAATGTCGAGCCCGTACTCGATGGCTAGCCCATGTTATTCGTCCGATGACGATTTTTCTAGTAAAGGAACCCCTGACCGAGTATTCAAGGAGCCTGAATATCCGATCGTGATTGTAGACCAGAAATATTGCTCGAGTTACTCTATGCAGTTAACGTTTGAGAAGAACCATGAGGCGGAAGACAAGTTCAAAATCAGCGATGATGAAGGGAATGTTCTGTTTCGAGCCAAGAAGAAGAAGAACGGCTATCGCGTTATGGTAGATGAAACAGACACGCCTATTATCTCCTTCTCAACAAAAGTAATTTTCTTTTATCCCTCCTTACTACGTTAGAAACCCATATATAACTAACACGAGTTAAATGAATGAGACCGAATCGAGATACTTTTTAAAAGGTAAATAGTTACAATATAATTGAGGTATATTATCAAATAAAAGAAAATTAAAGCGGGAAAAACTTTATTAGACTCACAAAAATATAAAAATATAACAAGTATCTCTTATATATGTAAAAGATGGAAGATGTGGCCCAGCCATTGGCGAACTTAGTGAGAAGCCAGAGGGCCGACCGGCCCTCCAGTTTTTTTTTTCTTTCCGGTAGTACTAATTTTTGTGATTTTTTTTCAATTTTTTTATATATATTAAGAATCGCCTTATTCGATTATCGTCACGTGACTTATCGCCCCGTAAAATATTTTTTCAAGCTTCGTCATTGTGGCCGGCCGAACAAGATCCTTAATTGCCACCATTTTGTTTTTTTTTTTTATTTTTTTTTGAGAAGATGTGTTAAAATTTCTTTTAAGAGAAGACCAAGTAGAATACCCTAATATGACTCCATGTTGGCCCGAATAAAAAGTTGTGGTTGCATGACTACAAATATCCAGATGAATTAATATGTAATTAGGAGATCGGAGATGGCTAAATTTATCAGAGATTTCAATCATGTTAGGCTTACCATATCGATCATTATGACATTACATTATTATAATTTATAAACATGATAGCGCAAACCTAACTATGGCGGCTCACTTTATACGTGAATGCAGCAACTCAGTATGCATCGAAGACGTCAAGCTTACAAGGGAGATCACCATGAGCACCGCAGGCTCTTTACTGTGAGGAAGACGCGAGGTCACAAGTCGTTTCGATTCGATGTTTATCTGACATCCAATATGACTGAAAGCACATTCAATTATAGAGTTTATGACAATTTTAAAGATGGAACATCTATGATATTTGCTCAAGATAAAGCTACAGTTCTTGCCCAGGTATGACTTCAAATCTATTCACTTAATACTTTTAAGCAATGTTTCTTCCGCTGTCAATCTGGTCGTCTTATCTGTGTCAGCTTGAGAGACAGGTTTAAATAGCTGGACAATGTCATATATAATACGAAGATGTTCATTGTACACCACCTAAAATATATAAACATGTAGAACCTTTATTTTACGTGTTAAATTACTTTATTTCACATGCAAATTAAATTCAAGAGGAAAAAAAAGAAAAAAAAATTTAATCAGTCACTAAAAGAATAAAACCAATGGTGAAATATGGGTGCACTCTTATTTTAATGTCATAAGCATTCTTAAATTACACTAAAATACTCAAGAAAGTATGAAGCCTCAAGCTAATTGTTAGGGAATCAATACATGAGATTTGATGAACAAAAAGAAAAGTAAGAAAGCACGATTTGAAATCTGAATCAACCACTCAAAGTGATAACCAACCGGTCCAAATGGGTTCAAATACACTCAACCGGATCGGCTATATAGTTAGTTTTCGGTTTAACCGGTCTGACCCGGTTATGATAATATAGACTTTAATATAATGATTAATTACAAGGCGAATTACAAAGAAATCATGTTTTTTTTTTAAAACAAGTATATGTTAAATCCTAATTAATCATATGTTAGGGGTTTGTGTTACAGTTACACACTCAAGTGAGCCATCAAAAGGCCGTGAAATCGGAAGAAAAGTTTTCGGTATCACTATCTCCAAATGTTGATAAAGCTTTCGTCTCGGCACTTCTTATTATTCGAGAAGAGGTTCGAAAGTCGAGAGGTAAAGGCTATGAAAGCTGAGTAGAAATATCATCTCGACGAGGTTTCGAGCATCATACTAAACAAAACAGATTTATTTATTTTTTTCTATTTAAAAAATATATATATTATAAGTTCGTAAAGCAAGGAAACATTGTTCAAATTATGACATTATTTCTTGTGGTTGGTATCTTGATTTGTTGATAACTCATAGTGGACAAATTTAATTATATTTTAAGAATTGTTATATAAGTTTTGATAGGTAATGAAAGGTCAAGCTACCTGAAAACAAGTTTTTTTTCTTCTTTTTCTCTTTTTTAATTTGAATGCTCTTTTTAATTTTTTTTTTGAACTTTGTAATATCTCTTTTACGTTTAAGAAAACCAAAATTAAAAAAATAGGGGTGTAAACAAGTCAATTCTATTTGTGACTGACTCGAGATTAGATCGGTAAAAAGTTTGAACAAGCCGAGCTTAAACAAGCTCGGGGCCTGAAATATGACCTGTTGAACGAGTCTGAACCCAAGCTTTACATATTGAGTTCGAGCTGGCTTGTGAGCCTAAACGAGCTTTTGTATTTTTTACAACCAAGTGATCAGAAACATCTATAAAAGAAAATGATGAGTTTGTATGCTTACCACAAGGATTTTTTTTCACACTCTAGCACCACCTCTGGCTCCCAGTTACTTTCTAGAAACCCTCTGGTTGGACATTATAAGGTTATATTTAGGCTTATGTATTAAATAGTTAGTCGGTTGCTTGTTTATGTTTAGTTAGTGGGCTTGTAATGTATTTTTCGGTATTGGTTCATCGACCGTACAAGCCTTGTATTTGAAAGATGTATGAGTCTATAAATACATCCTCCTAGCAACCAATTTTGGGTTAGCGCTCATAAAGTAAGTTTTCATGAGGTGCTAGGAGCAAATGAGGGTTTTCGGTTTTTCTATCAGGGTTCTCGTGTAACAGACGATTTGTCTAATCGGAATCGTGTGCACTTTGAAATTGTAACAACAAACAATCCATGGGGATGTTAGATACAAAAAACGTTGTTGTATGAGCCCACTTATAGGGCTATAAACGAGCCCGGTCGAGCCGAGGCAAGTTGAACTCGGGTTCGGATCGTTTAGAAACCGATCCGAGCCGAGCCAGCTCGTTTATTTTAACGAGCTAAAATATTGAGCTCGAGCTCGGCTCGTTAAAAATCGAGCCGAGCCGAGCCGGCTCATCGAGCCATCTAGTTTATTTTTTAAAATTTATTTTATATATACATATTGATATATAACGTGACTATAACATAATTTTTAACATAATCGTAATGAAAATTTTAAAATTCGATGTTTATTTATTTATTTTTCAATAAAAACAAATATTTCTTACTGAATAAGTATAATATCAATTTTATATCGTATCCTAATTTAATATTTTTAAGTAGAATACTATAGGAAACTTAATAATTAACTTAAGAATTATATTATAAAAAATAAACTCATAATATTTGGGTTATATATATATGTATATATAATAAAATTTGAGCTTAAATTTAAACGAGTCAACGAGCTAACTAACGAGCGAGCCACGAGCCGAGCTGACCTTGGCTCGGGCTCGAGCTCGTTTAGAAACCGAGCCGAGCCGGCTTAGCTCGTTTATAATCGAGCAGATTTCGAGCGAGCTAATTTCAAGCTTTTTTTCGAACGAGCTACAAGGCGCAAGTTTTTTGAACAACCCTACCCATTTATCCCTGGTTTTATGGACTCCACTAATGTTTTTCTTCTTCTTTATGACCTCTGCCATTCTCCTAATCTCTCATAATATCTATTATTATTAGTTATATAATCTAGAGTTTATTAACTTTATAGTTTTTTTTGAACGGCTAGTATATTAAAACACCAAGGGGGCTTCTCAAGCAAGGAGCTAGAGAAAGGCAAAACCCTAACAAAAGATTACATGATCCTAAACTGCCCCAGGAGGAACAAAAGATTACATGATCCTACAATTGTTCCAATCAATACGACTCTACACCGATTATGCAAATCACAGCTTTGCTCCAAATGATTACATAATATCTTTGATCACCTTGCTGATTGAAGGATTAATTCCTTGGAATAGCCGCATTTCGTTCCTTCCATAAGCATCAAATCGTAGTAAGAATGAGACCATACACAAACTCCCTTTTCTTTTCTTCAATACCGCCATCCTTGAACATAGTAAGCAGATAAGTAAACGAAAAAATGATGGGGGGGGGGGGGGGATATTGCACCACGCCACAATCCATTACCAAATTACTGAAGCGAAGTAACATCCCGAAAATAGGTGATCGACGGACTCGTCACCCTCATTGCAAAGCCTGCAAGTCATCGAAATGAGGGGGATGTTGCGTTTAGAAAGGGCATCAAACGTAGCAATACGATGACGTTGAGCGCACCAAGCAAAGATGTTAACTTTAGTCGGCACCAATCTACCCCAATGCATGATGAAAGGTTGCTCGCCCCCATCTCCCTTTTCGAGATAATATTGCGAACATCCTTCGTGGAGAAATCTGATGAATCAGGCCCATTCCAAGCCTAATTGCCATCAGACCCCACAATCCACTTTTCCATCCTAATACCCTTGCGATTAAGTTCCACATTCACAACACAAATCGTCTTCCAAACACCCGTAATAGAGACCCGACAAGGAAAAAACCTGGAGCTCCCCCTGACTTTGTGTATATCATTCACAACCATTCTCCATAACATGTTTTCTTCAGTCTTGAACTCGCCACAACCATTTGCATAATAAACTTATATTGGTATCAACGAGCTTGGACAGACCCAAGCCCCCCTCCGATTTAGGACGACACACGTCTTCTCTCTTTACCCAGTGAATCAGGTTTTTTATCCACTGACCCCCCCCCCCCCCACAAAGGAAGCGAAATCTGATTTTTCCCATTTGGTCAATTACCTTTTTAGGAGCTTTGTACAAAGAAAAGAAGTAAGACGGAAGGCTCTCAAGAACACTCTTGACAAGCACCAATCGGCCCCTAAGCGAAAGATTTTTGGCCTTCCACCTAGAGAGCCTATTATGAAATATGTCCACCACCCCTTGCCAATTACACGACCGATTCATATTAGCACACACCTTCATGCCAAGATAATCGAAGGGGAAAGATCCATCAACACTCCCGATACTTGAATCTTTTTCCATAACCTCGCCATGAGAGACATTAACTCTAAAAATAGCACATTTGGCGAGATTAATCTTTAGCCCTGAAACAAGATGGAAACATCTAAACAACCGAATCAAGTTAGAAATATTTACACCACTCCAATTGCCAAGAATAATGGCATTGTCCGCATAAAAGAGATGGGATAACGGAAATCCCACATTTGGAGTTTGAATACCCTCAAAGATACCAATAGAACGAGCTTTCACCAACATCCAATCCAAAGCAGCCATAGCCACAAGGAAAAGATAAGGAGAAAGGGGATCCCCCTGCCTAACCCCCTATGACACTGGAACTCACGAGTAGGAGAGCCATTGACGAGCACCGAAGCTCTAGCCGACATCAAAATGCCTCTAATCCACGATCTCCATTTATCCGGAAAAAGCATGTGCTCAAGAACTTGGTCTAAAAAAGACCAATCCACGGTGTTAGAATGCTTTATAAAAGTCCACTTTAAAGTACATACCCTGCCTCTTTGAGTGTTTTAACCACGAGAGCACTTCATTGACAATCAAGGGGCCATCCACGATGTTCCTACCAGCCACAAACCTCATCTGCGATTCAGGAATAATGGAGCCAAGAACCACTTTCATCCGTTGATAACGGATGTCGAGACCGCTACAAATAATCCTAAACTTAAACCTATAGATAGGGTAAGTAGGGTATCAATCCAGGGGAGTTAGTGGTCACTAGTGATTTAGAATTTAACTACCTAACTAAATTAACTACCTAAACCTAGATTACTGTCACTAACCTAGATTGACCTAAACTAAACTAAACTAATTTAACCTAAGGAATTAACTAAGATTGCCTCTTGGCTGTTTTTGAGTGAATTGATTGATTAACTACTAATTAACTAACTTAACAACTAAGAAAATTACTAGAGCTAAGATTACTTATGTGACAAGTTAACTACTTTTGGATCCTGGTCGGCTACCGATCTGGGCAAAACCTAATCAATTGCTAATACTACATAGACATAGTCCCCAATTGCCTAATTGACCTAATATCTTAAGTTTCTAATGGGCTGATTAGTTCCTGCCGCAAGAAAGTGCTAGATCATGTCAGGGGACCACTAAAACCCTAATCTACTAGTTTAGTTAAGCAAATTTAGCATGCGGGTGCTCAACGGTTGCAAGGATTCCGGAACAATTAGCAATTAACCAGTTAAGAAAAGAACGATTTTACACAACCATTCACCAAAAACAGTTAAAGTAATTAGCCAATAATCATGACGAAGAAATCCAATAATGTCACTACCAAATTGTTCATCATAACAGTTAACCAACTAAGATTTAAAGCTCTCAACACAATATTAAAAATGAAAGATGAATAAAAAAACAAACCAAACTCTCTTTGCTTATCTCTTCGATCTCTGCGCAGGTACACAGCAGCCAAAGGGCTGCGCCGGCTGCGCCCTTTTTCTCTCGGCCGTCCCTCAAAAACCCACGAAGGGTTGTCCCTTGCGAACCCCTAATTTCGAATGATTCTCCGTAATATATATCTCCCATGTTGAAGCCCTCTTTTTTCTTTTAATTATTGCTTCCCAATTTCAGCCCAGTTGTTTTGTCCACATGACTAGCCCAATAATTCGTATTACATGAATTTGTTAAATGAGCCCACCCATCACGTGACTTGCTTCATATATTGTTGCTGCTTCACCTTTGTGTTAACACTATGTGAAATTTATTTACTTGGGCATCACATGAATCTCACGTGCAATCTAACTCTTTAATTTCTAGGCTTGCTCTCTTTTGTTCAGCTCATCCGTCCAAGTCCACTTCAAAACTTCACATATATATGTTTTTGCTGATCACGACAAAAAGGATACAAATCATATTTTTCTTCCTTTATTCATTTATTTGAATAATTAATAATTAAATATAAAATAATCAGAAATTGACACTTTACTAGGTATGACTTTTGTTCAACTTAATATTATCATATTTCGCTCATTCACATCATAACATGCTAAACACCAAAACTAACACAAGTGATGTGATTCTAAAAAGATAAAAACAATAAAAACCATTAATTATAAATAACAAAGCGTAACATTTTATACTCACATCATCCGTTCCACAAGAACCTTGGAAATGATCTTGGAGATGCATCTAAGAAGGCTAATCGGATGAAAATCACTCAACTTTTGAGCGTCAAGAATTTTAGGTATAAGGCAGAGGAAGGATGAACTGCAAACATGTGAAATCCTGCCAGTATCAAAGAAATGGTTAAAAACCATCAGGAAATCCTCTTCAATATCCTCCCAAAAGAATTTGATAAAATTAATATTGAAACCATCTGGGCCCAGGGCACGATCACCATCGCACAACCACACCGCGGACTTAATTTCAACCTTCTTAAAAGGCCAGATCAAGGCTTCCCCCTGATCCTAAGATATGGAACGGATGCCACGACAGTCAAGAGTGGGTCTTTCCTTCAGATTGGAGCTATAAAGAGGATTGAAATAATTCCAAACCTCTGATTTAATAGACAGCGGATCCTCAATCCAGCGACTACCAATCTGGAGGCCATTAAGACGCCCTTTAGCAAGATTATAATTAAAAAACCAATGGAAGAACGAAGATTTCTCGTCACCATCTATTGCCCATTTGACACGAGTTTTTTGCTGGATATCCTGATGTTTAATAATCTCCAAATCCACGAGCCTCCTCTTTACCCATGTCTCCAATTCCTCTTCATATAACAATCTGGATTCACTGAGAGCGTCCATGTGACTACAAAAATTAATCAAGTCATTAGACCCACCATTTCTGGCCTCCCTGTGAACACAATCCAATCTTTAACAATCATTTTGACACCTTTAAGCTTTTTCAACAATTTCACATCAGGGGGTCTGGAAGAAAGATCCGGATGGCGAAGAAGAGTACGAATCAAAACAATTAACTCCTCGAGCTTCAACCAAGAAGAAAAGAACTTAAAAGGGAAGGGCCGAAATCCATGGACGAGCAACGAAGGACCAATGGGTTGTGGTCAGACCATAAAAGGGGAAGAGTGGTGAGGGCCGCATGAGGCCATTTACAGAAGAAATCCTCACAAACAAGAATCCGATCAATTTTACTAAAATCCCCCCCCCCCCTCTCATACCATACGAAAAAGTGGAGTAAGATCCCCTCCATACGGTACTCATGAAGGTTAGCATAAAAGATAAAATTATTAAATAGACCAGCCCCACGCGGGTGGAACCTAGAGAATCTGCATTCCTCGGGACATCGCACTTCATTAAAATACCTAAGAAATATCCACCTACCCTCACGATTATGAACCAGATTGAGAAGAGAACCCCAAAGACAACACTTAGCAGATAAGGCTTGGGGGCATAAACATTTACAACGTTGAGGACCCCTTGATCACCAGGTAACAAACCATAAATCAGGATGAAATTCGGATGCTTAACTGTAGAGACGAACCTAAAAACAGAAGGGTTCCACATGTAAAATAACCCACCCGATCTACTAGAGGCAGCCACCCAGTCAGAGTTGACCGGAGAGTTTCCCCAGAAGCTTCGGGTAGGAAAGGAATCCAAGTTCGACACCTACGTCTCCTGTAAGCAAATAAAGTTTACCTTGTGTTCCCTTTTTCAGATTACAGATCCATTCCCTTTTCTGACAGTCACGAACGCCCTAATGTTACAAGAGATGAAATCCATCAAGCACGGAATCAGCACCAGAACCTCATACCTCCTTTTGAACCAAGTCACCAAAATTCGCAAGATCCACCCCAACACAGTCCCCTATCCTCGATGTATTCTCAGCCTCCAACACAACCTTAGAACGGGGACGAGGATGATCACGGGGCGAGTCGTCAAACTCCTGATTAGATTCCGGCACCAGGCTAAAGCAATCCTCATTTCCGTCTCAAAACCACTATTAGAATCATCAGCCGGAAAATGAATTTCGGATGGGATAAAACCCTTCCGGGATGAGTTACGTTGCCCCAATGTAGAATAACGAATGGACCTACCCACTCTAAGATCCAAAGAAGGGTAAGAATGAGAAGAAGAGGCCCAATGCGAAAAGCCCAACCCATTATCTCCAAAATTTCCAACTTGGGCCGGCCCATCCTCATGAAACTGCTGGGGAGAAGAACACATGTTAAACATGTCCACATGGCCCACCAAATCCAAGTTAGTCTTTGTTGTCAGACAGTCATTACTACCCGACATTCTAGGAATATTCACCCCATTGGAAATACCACAGCCGCCCTCGACCAGCCTGCTCCCCTTTTCACCACCCGAGGCGGATGATTGACCTTCCACCTTCTCCAGCGAAGCCGATCCAGACTCAATTCTGATGACCTTCGTCTCTAAAAAATTTGGTCGCCAATCTTCACAAAATTCAGAGATAGCACAACGAAATTTTTTCCCCATCCAACCAATCATGCATGAAACATTGATAGGGGAGGGGGAGGACACCAACACCCTCAAGAAATCGTTATATAGGTCGCCATCCGAGAGATCCGCCTCCTACGGGTGACATATCAGCCCAATTGAACTACCAATTTCGTCAAAACCTCCTTCTTCCAGAGCTCCGGAGGCACCCCCTGATCCTGATCCAAGCGACCCCTGATCCTGATCCAAGCGACCGTTTCATACAAAAAAGATTGGCCCCTCCAAATGACAAGCTTGGAAAATCAAGGTTTCCACAGATCCTCCACAGCAAAGATGTCTTCAGCATCATCTGTGTCTTGGAAGGTAATCAGAACATGAAGACCACCAAGGTACTTGACTTTCCATCCTCCCATGGGGATTTCCGACATCCAATCCTTTAGAGTGCACAACCGAGTTATGTCTTTGGCTTTCCCCAACAATGATCTCCCATTCCAACAGTCTAGTGGAACTAATCATAATAGTTTTCTCCAGTGGAATCGCAGGGCCAGCAAGGCCGCCAACCACCCTAGCATAAGAAGGCACAGTGGCAAAAACATGCATACCAGAATCCTTAACTCCTACTGGAAATCCTCCATCCATATTTTTGCCCGAGCCCGGAACGTTAAACACCGGTCTCCGATTAACCGGATTCCCACCACGGTCAAACCTTTCAAGATTCACTGACAACTTTAGAAAGTCCATCCTAATATCATTAAGCCTTTTTTCAAGAGCAAACTTGTCCATCACGTTGGCAAATTTCACCAACCCAAATGGACTCCCAACTTTATCAACCTTGGCGGCAATGTAGACATCCACGACCTTGCCGAATTTGCCAAAGCTGCTCCAAAGGTCCTCCGATTTGACATCAGAAGGCAGATTGGAAACGAAGAAAGACATGACGTGGCCAAGATCAGCAGCCCCTGGTTTTCTCCTCCTGTATTAACTTCATATAATTCTCCTTTATTTTTTATTCTCTTTTATCTTTTTAATGTATGACCTAATCTGACCCGATCCGATTAGACTTGTGTCGGTTAAAAAAAAATAATATTTAACAATAAACGACTAACTTCAAAAAATTTCCTAACCCTTCAAAAATTTATGGGTTTCCACTGATGGTAAGACTTTATACATGTGTTGAGTGTAAAAGAAACAGGTTAAAACCTTATCTTCTTCCATTCACGTTACTTGAAAAATAGAATACACAATAATTTAGAGATAGAGATAGATAAAAAGATTTGTCTCATTTTTAAGTGGCATTCATTTTCTTCCCATCTTTTTCATAAGAAATGTTCATCATAGTCTAATACACTAACAATTCTTTTACCGTTTGATGGTTGTTATTGAGACGTTATTTTTTAGCAATGCAGAAAATTATACAATTTTATAAATAAACAAGAGAAGGGTTGCTTTAATTTGGAGTTGGTCACTCCTACTCTCTCTTGTATACACACACTTACACACTTATACATGAAGAAAAACCTATGATGAAAACAGAAACACGGATGAGAACACTTACACACTTATACATGAAGAAAAACCTATGATGAAAACAGAAACACGGATCTCATCCGGAGGATCTTATCCATCCATACACGTAGCTAACCGGATCCTAACCCCCACGTCCCTACACACGATCTGGATTCGGGGACACAACACCAATAAAGATAAAATAACCTTGAATGTATGTACTTCTAAAGAAGAAGGGCAAAGTACGGTATAACTTTCAACAATGATTAATTTTGTCAAACGTATTTATTGGGTAAGATTTTAATTAGTTCGTTGTTTTTTTTTTTGTTTTTTTTTTGGAACGTTCAACTAAAAACTATTTACATCAGTTGAGCCTAATTCTACGAAAACCATCTTCAAAAGCGGTCATGAAAAACCTGTCAGACTCAGAGATCGAACTCATGACCTTTCGATTAGGGTCCTGAGTTTTCCCTTTATTTTCAATAACCGTTCGACCAAATAATCGATATTAGTTTGTTGTTTGTCATGTATAAAAGTATGACACGGATAAAGAAGGGCAAACATACAAAATGAATTATTTATTAAAGTTTAAAGAAGTGTTTGCAATATACATGAAAACAATATGAAAAATCATTTATTCAAAAGGAAAAAAATAAAACAAATAAAAAGGTGAAATTCCGATCAAACGGACAGTTGGGCGGCTTCTTACTTCTTTGGAGCAAATTTGGACTTAATTTTCTCAACTTCTTTGGTTCCAATTTGGAATGCTTTAGTCAACACATTATCGTCAACCATTGGAGACGATCCAAACAAAGCGTTTGCGGCCCGTTGAGTGCCCGGCAACTGGCTGTTGAATGCGGCAAGAGCGGCAGCAGGAACCTTACCGTTGTTTATCTGAAAGTGGAGTAGACCTCTAGGGAATGTGAAGATTTCTCCTTTCTTGATGGTTTTGGAGAACAGTTTATTCTCTGTGGTGATGAAACCAACATCCAACTCGCCCTCGAGCATGAACACTATCTCAGTGGCTCGTGGGTGGGTGTGTGGTGGGTTCAGACCCCCTGGTGCATAATCTACTCGAGCCATAGACACCCCTAGTGTGTTTAGTCCTGTGATTTGTTGGACTGAGGCCGGTGAAACGGTTGCGCCTAACGTGTTGTTAGTGAGCGCGGGCTTTGCTAAGCCCGCGAAGAAGAAATCATCTGCTGATATGTTGGTTTTGCACGGGAATCCGTTTAGTTTTACACCTGTATTTTTGTACAATAATTCATCAAGGTGGAGAGAAAGTAACCGATTAAATGCTATGAAATGAGTTTCATCGGTATCATGTGACGGGATAAAGTGGTTATACAAAACAGCTGTGTTGTTAAAGCGTAATGTAAAAAAAGAAAATACCAAGAGTCTGCTTAACCATATTAAAATTAGAAACGAAACGTTAAAAATAACGAACCTAGTACTTAATTAAAGATTATATTACTCGTCTCTACTCATTACACCATTAATCCTTTGCTAAATGTGTTGGGTTTAAAAAAAATATATATTATGATTACCACGTGACAACTACCTAAGTAAGCCACATACACCAGTGAGATGCAAATACAACTACTTAAATCTAATAACCATTTGTCGAAATATGTTAAATGGCCGGGTTGAAGGATTGTAAATGTTTTGGTGGGAAATTCATATTTATTAGGGCACCCGGTTCCCCTTTAAGTGGCGCCAAGAATGATGTGGCACTTGCTTGGCGGCGCCAAACCCATTTCCAACATGGCGTGATGTTGGCGTGAAGATGGCAGCAGCTTGGTGGCGTCAAATATATAACGCCGTGGAAGGGGGGTGAAAGGGAAGATGGTTGGGGTTTTCTCCAATCAAAACAATCAATGTATTTTTTTGACTTTTTATTTTTATGTTTAACATCACACACCATATCATGCCATGTATACCCCATCCATGTTATATAGTGTTAACAATCCAGTCATCGCTGACGTGGCACCCTTTAACATATAACATCACATGGGTATACCACATGCCCTATCCAAAAAAACATCAAAAAAATCCATTTTTTTAAAAAATAAATTTATCCTACTTCTCATAAACTGTCCAGAAACTAAATTAAACCAATTATACTTTTAACTGTGTTTAAAAGCATGACCACCGAGTTAAATGAAATGACACAAGTTTTTTATAAATACGTTATACATGTTGACACTATGTAGCAGCGACGCAATAGCGACGACGCGTCATCACTGAAGACAATAGTAACGACGTTTAGAGCAAAAGCGACAACAATTGTCGCCACTATATATTGGTTTTTTTTTTTGGAAATGGATTTTAATAATACAAGTTTTACCTTGTTGGCGGATAATAATACGAGTTTTGAAATTTCCTCACAATAATACGACTTTTATGGGTATTGGATTCTAATGATACACCGTTAGTTTTTACTAACGGTGTTAGTCTGTTGCCTACATGGCACCAGACGTGGACTGTTTTCCTCCTACGTGGCACCTGACGTGGCAACTGCCACGTAAGCACCAGAGTAACACCGTTAGTAAAAAACTAACGGTGTATCATTAGAATCCAATACCCACAAAACTCGTATTATTGTAAGAAAATTTCAAAACCCGTATTATTATCCGCCAATAAGATAAAACTTGTATTATTAAAATCCATTTTCCTTTTAATAGTGTGAACGTGAATCAAACAAGCACTTTGACATTCATTAAATTAAAATATATCTCCCACTACCATGCATTTGGTCAGAAAATGAATATGCCCAAACTTATGGAAAACCCTACATGAAAACACATGACTTGGACCATGTATGACAATAAATATAAGTACGGATGTCTATTTTCACATCGTGTTCTTTGTATTATTTTTATTTTAACTGCGACTTCATAAAAAACGGAGACCCCAAAATATGTCATTAGGGATTAGACGTATCTATTTTATTAAAAACGATCTTATTATGTGTTCTTCCAAATTGCCTAACAAGCCATTAAAAACGAGGACCCTTAGCAAGTTTCTACTTGGTCACCGTTTAACTTTTGAAGGTTTAAAAAATTAAGGTTGAAATTCAAACTTTGGAAAAGTCATATGATGGTCAATTAAAACTTCAAGATATGTATATATTTTAATAACCATGATATCATAGAGTTAAAAACTTAAGAAACTTAAGAGGAAGCAAAAATATATGAATAGAAGAATGATGAATTTAATTAGGGGTGAACACATTTTCAATGATAATTGCTCATTTTGAATATTAGTTTTTGAAGTTAAGATCGATGTCATATCTTTAAATTATAGGTTGATTGTATTACCTATATTGATGATTTTGATGGATATTTTTCAAAAAAAAATAAAAAAATTGTTTAAAAGATAAAAGAGTATTTAAAAATTTTGAATTGTATTTCTCCATAAACTAAAAAGAATGCAATAAGTAAAATTGATATAAAAGGAACTACGCTTAAATTTAATATGCAAGACAATAAGACATAAAAGCCGTAGGTGGCATATTCAATAAAACATCGACTCTTCGACTTTTCAAAAGCCTTATCCTTCCTCTCCCTCCCCCTCCGCATACACTATTTTGACCATTAACTTCTCAAAAATGAGAATAAGATTGGTTTCTAGAGGTTAAATCGTTTGGATTTTGTAAGGGTGTTCATATTCTCACATTATAATCTTACATGCATCACTTTATACCCTTATATCTCACCTTGATAATATTCCTAGTAAGATTTTTTAAACTTTGACTTTTCTAATGTTTAACTAAGTCAAAGTTTTAGAAAGTTAGTTGTCCATAACTCCTTAGACAGCAATGATAAAAGTTTGACTTTGTCAAACATTAAAACGGGCCGAGTTAAGTTTCTCTAATGGTTGTCCAAAAGTATTGTGGACCACCATGCAAGGGGATGTTAAAATTAGAATTCAGATAATATATGCATAAATAACATGTGTGACCTCTTTCATAAAGATGCGTGCTAGCAATTAACGATGTACCTGAAGTAAGATCTGCGACACAGACATCTTGAAGCAACTCGGGATCTGCCGATACGAAGGAAGCCATGAAAATGGGCATGATCATCATGCAAATCATCATCAACCAAGTAGCCATGGCAAAAATCTTGAATTTGATTGATTAGTTATTATAGAAACTAATGAAGGTGTATTAGAGATGGGTGGGTTATGTGGTATTTAAAGGGGGTAGAATCGAATGAAGGAGAAGACTTTTTTGGAGGTTTTCAGATGGGGTGGGTGGTCCGTTTCATGCCTATCTTTTTTAAGTATTTACGTCTTCATTAATTTATGCCTAAGATAAGTCAATGGCCCACTTGGGGAATCCTTCATCAACTGCTGTTATTTTCAACTTGTTCTCTTTTAGTTTTCTCTTCCAGAAACCGAACGAAATATAGTTCCAATTTGGAAAAATTCAAATTCTTTAATATTACAACGTACGTTATTGGGGAAAGCGAATCATTTGTGATCCACCTCGAAACTTCCATTTTTTCTAATAATTCTTATTATTATATTAGTTATTATATTAGTCATATAATATAGGAAAATTGGATTTTAATAATACGAGTTTTAACTCATTGGCCAATAATAATACGAATTTTGATGTTGGCGTATAATAACACCAATTAACCATTCCGGTCTCTAGAATGATACAACGTTAGTTTTTCACTAACGGTGTTAGTCTCAGGGCTGTTTTTGTCATTTCAAAAAATGGAGGGGCCGTTTTTGAAATACTTATAAATATAAAAAGAAAAAAAAAGAAAAGTGGAAGAAGGTCGACCTCCCCCCGGCGTCCTGGTTTCCGGCGACCTTCTTTCGTCGAGCTCCCCCCCCCCCCCTTCGGCGTCCTGGTTTCCGGCGACCTTCTGCCGGTGTATGGTTCCAGGAGGACGGATTCGTTTCTGGAGCCGGAATTCAAGGCAGTGAGCGGAGTTACGTCTGGAGATCGATTTTGCTTATCGAGGGGGTCGATGTTGCTGGTATGATCGAACACAGGGAGGAGGTGCACGGTGGAGTGGGGTTGTGCTGTGCCGGAAAACGAAAGGGAGAATGGGCTGGGTTTGTTGCCGTCACCGGGAAAACGAGAGAAGGGCGCTAGGTTGGTTTCAAACGGAAAGCGGAGGAGGGTGGTGCGCTGCTGGAAAAATCGAAGAGAGTGGGGGTCGGAGGTAGCGGAGGAGGGTGGTGTGCTATCGGAAAAATCGAAGAGAGAGGGGTCGGAGGTGGTTGCGTCGAACAGAAAAGAAGGAGGGGGGGAGGTCGACGACTCTACTTTTCTATTTTTTTTTCTTTTTATGTTTATAAGTATTTCAAAGACAGCCCCTCTATTTTTAAAACTGACAAAAGCAGCCCAGGGACTAACACCGTTAGTGAAAAACTAACGGTGTGTCATTCTAGAGACCGGAATAGTTAATTGGTATTATTGTACGCCAACATTAAAATTCATATTATTATCGGCCAATTAGTTAAAACTCGTATTATTAAAATCCAATTTTCCTATAATATATAATATTAGTATTAGTGTTAATATATATTACAAAATAATTAGGTCAACACAAAAGTTAATATTCCTTACAATGGCTAATAGTTTTTTTGACATGTGTCTTTTTTTTTTAAAAGAATTTGGAATAGTGCTATAGTAACGTTTTTTTATTTTTTTTTCTTATTAAAACTTTAATTAACTAAAAGGCTAAAAGAATACTTAAACATGTCTTATAAAAGTTAGGGGGTGTTTGTTTCAGCTTAATGAGTCTGAATAGGGTAGTGGCTGAATCGGTAAGACCAGTGGGGTTGTTTGGTTCGGCTAACCATCTTAATCGGTAAGACAATTTGATCTATATGCTGGCTGATCGAATAAGCCACACAAGCGTTGCTTTTTGATCCAGATGGAGGGCTGAAGGCGGATCTGGGAACAAAAACGGGTTAAATGACACCAAAAAACGGACCTGGGACAAAAACGCACGAGGAAAAAAAACGGCTTAAAGGACCAAAAAACCAACTTGCGCTCGGCCCCCATTTTCGAAGTTGCATTTGTGTCCGCAGGTCGCGAAGGCAATTTTACCAAATTTGCACCCCCCCTGCGCGCGGGTAGATACTGGAGTAAAACACAACATAGGAACTTAACATGTCATATATGTTTTCATATATAAGTTAACCTTTTTTTTGTTCCCACATCAATGTGGGACAAAATAAATGAAAGAAAAAAAATAGAATTTTTATTCTTACACCAATATGGGACAATATAATGAAGGAAAATTTTGGTGTTTTGTTCCCACACCAATATGGGACAAGCTAAAATGAAAGAAAAAAATAGATTTTTTTTGTATAGTGATTTGTTAGTGTTTTTTTTGTTTGTTTGATTATACAGTCATTCAGATATCCAAACAAACAACACATTATGATTCAGTACCTTATTGATTTAGCACTTCTTTACCATACAGACAACTTATTCATTTAGCACTAAATGAAACAGACGAACCAAACGGCCCCTTAGTATTTGTGCAAGTCAATAGGTTTGTGTTCGTGTTTCAACGTTAATAGTCGTTTTTTATGGTAGGTGGTAGTATGTTTGAGATGTTATTTGACATTTTTTCATTATATATACTCTTTGACGCGCTATTGCTTTTACTTATATGGTTACCCGAAGATATACAAGTTAGATATGTAATATGTAAGTACAAGGTCTTGAATCGTAGCGTTGATTTATTAAAAGGACTCGGGCGAACTTGGATGCTTCTTCTCCTTGGATGTGATGGTTGTGCTTCTCAATTTTTTTTTTCTTTTGAACGTACATCAAAATTATTTTATATAAAAAAAAATTATGATTTAGAAGATCTAACTCAACATCTAAATAAACATTACTAACTCAACATCCAATTAATTGTGATTTTAATGGGTTCTATAATCACTATGTTCAAATGTTCAATTAATTATGATTTTGTTATTTCTGCTAGTTATTCACATAAAAAGAAAATTAAAATGCTTGACCAATTCAAGGATTTTTTTTCAGTCTTCAAACCATTCATTTGAATATTGCGTCATTTCTTGTCTTTTAGAAAGCCCACCTACACGTAAATACAATTCTTTCCACCATTTTCTTCTATTTTGTTGTTAAGGGTAAAGGTACAAAATGGGCAAATTGCAAAAGAAATATCAAACTTTTGTTGCATAAGGTGACACGAGGATCCAATAACATGCTCCAAATAAATATATTTATCTTTTTTGGAGATATTTATTCCATCTAGTCGGCACAATAACATCATGGGGCATTTTCTTTTATAAACTTTCTTACTCATTTAACACAAAATTTCAATTGATTATCAAAATCGCATTGCCATATATCTTCATTTTCACCTATTGCATCATATTTAATACTGATTTCATAGTCATCAATTGGTGTTCCTGTTGGGTTTTATAGTGACTTTCCGGGTTACTCCTTTTCAATATTCGTTAATTTACAAAAATGGTTTATATCAGATAAATTAGATAAACGCGATAATAGTGAAACTTGCGAACATGATTAGATTACTAGATATACGCAAATAAAGATAAAATTTAATCTAATCTAAACAAGTTTATATATACCTTAGCCGGACTTGAACAAACGTTCGAGACACCAATATTCAACGCGTGATCGCCAGTGAACGGAGCGTACGTCTCGAGCATGCGAGTTGGACCATCCACGAAAACCGGTGGTGATGAAGGCAACGGCAGCGGCGACGTGAGTCCCATCGGCGCCAACAGTGGTGGTTGAAGACCATCTCGTGTCGTGATGGTGGTGGTGGAACAGTTGCGAACCGCAAGCAGCGGTAATGACCCGAAGACGATCTCGGAGCGCCGACAACGTCGACGTGTGGCGGTGATAACAATGGGATGGACGACAAGTGTAACATTGTAATTTAACCGGTTATGAAACCCGACCCATTTTAAAATATTTGGGTTTTCTCGATTTAGGTATTCTTAAATACCGGGAGAATTTTTGGGTGTTTATACTTCAAAATAATGTTTTCAAATGAATCATAATCGTTTTTCAAAACAAAATATATTATTAAAAGCTTTTGGACCCAAATTGGGTTCCTCGAATCGGATATTAAAGCAATCCGTGATTTTTACGCGATTTCCGTATGCAATTCGTCGTTAACCGGGAATCACGTTTTTGGGAATCGTATGTTAAAATTGTTACATTTATGAGTCTACTAGTCTTAAATAACATCACATGTCATCACGCACAAGTCGAGTAGCGAAACGTTGGTGAATTGCCTAAAAGTGATACGTATGTCCAAAACTGATCTAAAACGTGTTAACTGAATTTAATTATCATTTGTAAATTGTTATATGTCATATTTGTACTCAATTTTAGTTGAATTAATAAAATGAATCTAATGTGATAAAATGGGTAGCAAAGTCCTTAAAGAACGTGACCCAAACATCAAATTATACAATAAGTCAATGAAAGTCACGAAGGGCGACCAAGGACGCGCCGCGGTACGCTAAGCCCCTGGGTAGCTGCCGTCGCGATACGTGGCCCGCGGTAACCATTAAGAAGTGGTTATTTGGTTATTTCATTTAACTTGGGTTATATTTTAATTCATCCTCCCGTATATATATATATATATATATATATACATATATATATATATATATATATTTTACTAGTTTTCGATACCCGTGCCACGCACGGGCGGATTTTAAAAAATTAATAATTATAATAACATAATATAGTAATGTAATTCAATAATTAGAATTAAAGAAAAAAAACAACATTCGAAAATGTAACAAATTACAAATTCGAAAATACAGACTTATAAACAACATTTGATGTTTGGTTTGTCACATTTCCGTCTTCATACAATATGCGAAGTTTTAGTTCATCCCTAATCTTAACCCTTGATAATGCAACGTAAAGTTGACCATGACTAAAACCAACATAACAGGGACACAGATCTTTAGAAGTAACCTGTGACTTGACAAACCAGAAAACTGTAATCCATTAAGGAAATCAAAAGAGTAGATATTTTTATCAATGTTTTCTTGAACAACCTCTGTTTGGAACAGAGATTTAGAACTCAAGTACTCTTTTCCCTCATCTGGATTGACTGGTAACAAATTATTATTAATCTCGTAAACAATTTAATTTATAGGCGCCAAAATCGCTCTTTCCTTCCAATATGAGGGATCTTTGAAATTTTCAATGAAAAAAGGATATACGAAACCAATAAGCTCTTGAAAGTTTTTCATTTGTAGTCTTTAAGTCCCGTGTGTTACACGGAATGGGTTTTAAAAAAATTATAAAAAAAACAATTATAATCTATTCAATAGTGTATTTGAAAGGTTCAAGTCAATATTTTTTTTCTTTAATAAAAGCAATAGTAATATACTCGATTGTAAATGTACTTGAATATTTAAAATTGAATCAAAGATGTGACACAGCCGATCAAAAAAAAAGATGTGAGCCATTTTGTTGAAAAGTAGAAAAATACAACTTAATTAACTTAAATCTAGAGTTGACATTTTCATTGATAAAAATTGAAATACATTATTAATATCAACTTAAATATAAAAGATTCAATTTAATTAACTTCCGTTCCCTTGACAAAGCTAAGATTTAAAAAAAATAAAGATAATAATACAAAAAATATAGGCATTTCGATTAAATAAATAAGTTTTAAAGAAGAAAAGGTACATGATGATATATTATAGGTGTCGGATGTGATACACATCCGACACCACCAAGATTAAGTCCCTTTCTGTCTTAAAGCTGTTTCAGAACAGGAACGGAAAGGCTCAGTTGGAGGATGGTACTTAAAGGCTGGCACTTGCGGAGCAAGTGACGGATGTGCTTAACCGGAAGAGCGAGAGCTGAAGGTTCCTATAAATAGGGCGTTTTAGGACAGAATAGTGGATTGCATTTTCTTACACCTTTACTATGTGTAATCGCATGTGACATTTCTAATAAAGTTCTCTCTACTTTTCCAATTGATTCTCTTGTTCTTATTTTAAACTTCGATCTTCATTTAGCTTGTTACAACATTACAATCCGAGGAATATTTGTTTCTTCAGTGGCGCCATCCGTGTGTGGACTAATTCCTGTTGTTACAGTCTAGATGGAGATTCCGAAAGAAAAGATCGTTGATCAGAAAAAATCAGAGGATTTTGGGCGCGAAGTTGAGAAAGATAATGAAGAATCTCGTGCTGGATTCCAGTTATACAGTTCGGTTCCTTCATTTTCGGTTGCAGGATCGAAGTTTGGAGATTCGGTGACGCCGAATTCTAAGTTTTCTATGCCGGCAACGAAGCTGGATAAGTCAGCACGTTATAATTCAGCGAATGTAAATGGTGCAGATGAGATAAGTCCGGAGGAAGAATTTAATCGAGAATTCCTAATAAGGAATCGAGATATGTTGAGATCCTTGAAAAAGCAACAAGCATCGGAGAAAGGACAATTGGTAGATGTTAATGATGAGCAAATGGTTGTTTACAAAAATGATGCCATGCCGGAGAAGAAGAATTCGGGAGAGTTCGGCGGCGAGTATGAGCGCCGTCGGAACAATGAAGGTTACCATGATGAATCTGCACCTAAAAAACGTGGTTCAGTAGACGAAAAAGGTCGAGGTATGATTATTTGAAATATTTCTGGCCTATGAATAATGATTAATTATACGTTTGTTATTATAGGATATTATGGATGATTGTTTTAAGAATTTGATATGATTAGTATGGTTCTGTTTTTATATAGTAAGTTAGAATATGTTATTTGTTGCATATGATAACCTTTTAAAAGCATTCGTTGGCAGATATAATAGTTCCATATAAACCAGATTCAATGACATCTCAGTCTAAGTTTGTTAAATGGATTGCTGATGCCAATTTTCCGAAAAAATTAAAGATGCCGTCAACTGTTAGTAAATATGGTGGTTTAGCTGATCCGGAGGATCATGTGTTTGAATTTTACACGGCGGCGAGGTTGGAAGGATGGGCCGAGGAAACATGGTGTCAC
>JBCNJP010000012.1:78363629-78378776 GCA_039602395.1 Deinandra increscens subsp. villosa | reverse complement strand
TAGAGAGAATGAAAAGAGAGTGTCGGTATTATGTGAGAGAGACCAGGCATTGCTAGAGAGAAAAAGGAGAGAGATAGAGTGTGTCTGGTGACAATGCTCATCCAATCAAAGATTTAAACGTTAAACGTGTTTTTCACTCAATCGTTGACGTGGTAGGTACAGTGAAGAAATAGAGTACAGGTAAGCAATTTGATTTGTTATATTAATAATAGAGGATTTGTATTTTAAAAGTTATTCCAAAATCGTATAGGTAAACATATCTTCTTATGAAATTCGTAATCACTACTTCACTACGATTATTAATTCTCTATTATTTCCATCAACAAGCATAAAAATAAAAATAATGCTAGGTAATTCGTTTGTTACTGATAATTCACACACAGAATATATATAATTAGAGAAATTTATTGAAATAAATAATTTGACCATCATATTCATCTAAATAGACGTTGACTTCTAGCCAGTGGATACATAGACATTGACTTTATGGACCAAAGAGAACAAGACATGTATCTGGCTAAGCCGGAAATTAATCATACGTTATACGCATTATTTTATTTTTTTTAACGGTAAATTTGGATCACTGACGGAGATATTACATCATCCACCCGATCATCTCCAATCCTCATCAGGAGGAAACTCACCACTGGTGAGAAAACCCCCTGGCGCAACTTGCAACCCCCATTTTTTATTCTTTTTGTTACAAGTGGGACTTGAAGTTTTAATGGCTAAGCCGTCAAAATTGCGGGCTAATCATACAAAAGCGGCTAAGTCTCTAAAGTGCAAGCTAGATCTCTGAATGAATTAATTGCATTTCAAATTCCTCTTTTCCTCAACCAAGAACAATTTTGAAAGGAAAAATTATCATTTCCAATTCCATTGAATTTCATAAACCAAACGTCATCTAAGACTCTTAAATGCAAGCTAGCTAGGCCTCCAAAATTTCTGGATAAGCCTCTAAAAGAGCAAGCTAAGCCTCCAAACACGCACTTCCGAAGTTATAGCCCACCCTTTGAAACCATCATCTATTTTAAGAATTTTAAATGAATTTGTAGGTCAAAATTGTATATTTTCTATATAATTAATATGAAAACAAATTACCTATTTTAATAAAGTTAAACTCATTAGGATAGTACGCACATAATACACATATGTAATGAACGAGGTGTCAACCGCGCGTTGCAGCGGTTCGTAGGTTATATCAAAGTTACAGTGGGTGTTACAAATGTAGATGAAACGTAGTATTACAAATTTAGATGATATATAGGTCAAAGACATACATTTTTTAACGGTAAATTTGGATCACTGACGGGTGCATTACCCACCCACCCGATAAGATATTCACATACATAGGTTTATGTATATATAACATTATTATACTCATTAATTGTAAATATTTTCTTGCTCAAATTTCAAAAAAAAAAAATTAACCTCTACTCTTTAGCTAAAAATGCACTCAAGTTATTACTAATCGCATAATTACCCGCACAACCTTCTAAACCCATTACAACAAAACATGTTTAAGAAATAAAAACATTGAGATGTAAAAGAGATTTCATCATCAATTTCATAACTCTTACTATCATAAAAAAAATTCCATAATAATATTTGTCATAAGCTAAAACTAAATGTACCGTGCCTAACAAAAAAATACCCATAACTCACAGTTAGTTGTGTTTGGTCTGGCAATTTAATTGCGGAATTTGTAGTATCAAAATAAATTAAGAAAAACAGATAGAAATATAAAATAATAAGAGAAGAAAATTGTGGCCGAGAAGACTAAAGACTCGAACCCGGGTAAACGCGATGTGGTATTTAAGAATGGTATTACGTATCCGCTAAAAGATATATATAATATTAAAAAATAATATCAGGTGGTACTCACAACGACTTGACTAATGTATTAAAATAGAATAATCTATATAATATTAAAATATAATATAATATAATATATATATATATATATATTTATTTATTTATTTAATTGAAGGCTCATTGTAAACCTCGTTTAAAAATATAAACCTACAGAAATTTTTTTCAACATTCAATCTCTTAATTTAATGATTCAATCTCTTTTTTTTTTTGAACAACGATTTCTCAGTCGAACCTGATGCTCAGCCCACCACGATGACTCAGTGTCTCTGAGAGTGTCTCAAGTCTGCGGGTGCGAGCGAGTCAGAACACCACCTCCTTGCCCCAGTTCGGGGGAAACCCGGCCTGCGAGCAGCCACCGGTAAAACCCCCTCCCCAAAGATTCGAACCTGAGTCGCTAAAAGCTTCCCAAGCCCAAAGAGCTTTGAGGGTACCAAAGAAACAAATAATGTCATAGGTGAGTTTTGAACTTGAGTCCCTAGAAACTCAAGCCAAAGTCTCAACCAACTCCACTAGATGCTATTGGTTAATGATTCAATCTCTTAATTTAATGATTATGATAAATTTTTTTTCTCGTCTTAAAAAAAGTGTGCGTTAGTTAAGTTTGGGATAATTAGGCTCTTTCTTCATTATATATTATATATTATTAATCAAATTGTGAAACTTAACAGGCTTAATTAACAGGATGATTATTATATTTGAAGATATTCAATATATAACTATCTTGTAGAAGAGGCGCGTAAGCTCGAACCAGAGATTTTTGTTGGCGAACTGAGAACATCGGCCGCCTGAACCAAATATACATTTATTAACATTTTTGAAGGCTAATTTATTTAACATTAAATTGTTTTTGGTTTCTTCTAGAACCAAGTTGATTATTGTGTTATATAAAAATATCAGGTGTTATATAGAATAGGCACGTGTAACAACACACACTTCACAATATCTAGTTATAATAATATGCACCAGCCACGTAACAATGAGATTGGATGGTGATGAAGAGGCATATAATGCTTTAGAGTTAGATATATAGACACAAAAAAAACATCATTCCTGTTTCAAGAACATAAACAAGTAATTTGTTTCCATTTTAAACTAAGACCACACCAACCTGAGAACTAACTAATGAAAAAGTTGACCACAAACCTAATTGAAAGCCCATTTGAAACAAATCTAGAATCCGAAGAACGAAATCCTAACTTAACTTGCCATGTTTTTAGTTTGATCATTCTGAACCAAGTATTGCATCACCCTAAAGTTGATATAAACTTTTTTTTATTTTATAAATGGACACATACGAATCTGACATTCAGAAGTGATTCACTCACGAGTATGAGTATGAATATGATTATGAGTCGATGCACAACCATCAGAGATGTGGAGAAGAGGCAGTTGTTCCTAAGAAGTTATCAGTTTAGCAAGAAGGAGAGCAGTTGTCAAAGGATGAAGAGATATATGTTTCGTGTGAAGAAACTCATTCGGGTGAAGCTACGTTCGACAAAGATGGTCTGGTTCAAACTACGCCATGGATTCTTCCATGGGGTTAGGAGGAAAAGGTTGATTGATTTGTTGAATCATCATCCTTCTATAACTCTTTGATATAAAATCAAAGAGTGATTAGGTTGATTCCTAGCTATCTAATAAGTAGCTTATCCCTGATGGGGGAATTGACAGATTTATTATGTTTTGATAAGCAAAAATGAAAGATTCAAATAAAATAGATCATTATGTTTTATATTTGAGTTTTATAACACAATCTACTATATGATAAATGAAAATTGCAAGAAATATATGCCCATCAAAATTTATTTTGATTAAAACCCAATTAAATATAATTTTCGTACAGAAGAACATGTTAAAGAAAATTTGTGAAATTATGTTCTCTTTACAAAATTTGGAGAGACATAATTATATTTAGAGAAAACTAGATTTTACTATCAGTGTGTTGTCACGATGATAATGCGGGTAGACAAAACAATTATATTGTTAAAATGCAGCATAAGGAAAACGAAAATACAAAAAGACAATGTAATGATGTTAAAATTAGATGTTGAGTTAAATATAACACTACAAAAAATTAGATACCTAAAGATGACATTGTGAAACTAAACTAAAACCAATTAAACGCTTAAAAAACATAAAGATGGTATAAAAAATAAAGATAAAAACTAATAAAGGTTTACCACATGAACCACACAAAATAAAAAAAAAACGTGTAATAATCCAAATGCTTAAAGTATTGAGCCTACGATATAAAAGTTATGTTACACGAACATGCCTATTATACATATTGTAAGAAAATAATTTAGTGGCTTGTGTATTGAATATATGTGGGCTGGATTTAGTGGGTTGACTATGATTGATTAGATTAATTGTAGGATTTGGACTTAGGCTTGGAAAGCCTTTAGGATTATGTGTGTAGTATATATATAAACACAGTCTCATCTGTAAGGTTGACCATATATGAGAATCTAGAGAGAGACTAAGAGAGTTTGAATTCTCTCTAGTTTTCTGGGTGTACCAGACGAGTTCTTTTGATCGTGTACATGTTTGACAGGTTAACTGATTTCATTGTTATTGTGTTTGTTGATTTATGTTTTTCTCCATCTTGAATCCATCAATCAACGGATTCCGCACGTTGATTTTGATCTTTGATATCTTGTTTGCTTAATTTCGGGACCTACAATTGGTATCAGAGTCATAAAACTCTGTTTCAAGGCTCTCACTATATCCTAGATCTTTAATTCATCATCATCATCATCATCATCATCAGGTTATCATCTTTTCATAGATCTAAGCATGCATGCACATAATATATATATAAATAGGGGATTGATATATTGAAAACTTGTTTGAGTTGGAAAAACCATGAAAACCATTATGAAGGGCCAAGATTGAACCGCATCACTCATTTAATAAGGGCATAATGGTCCATTCAACATATTAAAGACTTTACATTCTTTGCAAAAAGGACAAGACATTTTTCTCTCTCCTCTCATCTCACTCCATCTATTCCTCTCTCCTCTCTCCACTTTCTCTTTTCATCTCCATCATTAAATCACATGTTGTAGTACTTTTTTTTGCTTTCTTAATTCAACGTTTTTTTAAACAATTAGTTAAAGCTATTAAACTAACATTCACAACCAACAAAACCTAACTAACTTTCACAACCAACAAAACCTATTAAACTAACTTTCACAACCAACAATAACTTTTTTTAATTTTTTTATTTTTAGTTTTGCTTTTAGAAACAAAAAAAACACCTTCTTCTCAGTTTAAAAATGACTTTAATAGAACTCTATTAATGTCCACTAAACCTCCATGATAATAATAAGAAAAAAAGAATAAAATAAAATAAAAGACTAAAAAAACTAGCTTTGGTTAATATAAATTAAATTAAATTATCTTTATCTACAAATCCAATCAGAACCTGAAAGGGGATGTTCAAAGGAAAGGTTTAGAAGGAGGACTCCTTCCTTAAGCCCAAACTTGGAATCTCCTAATTCGAAGGTGCATGAATCTCATAGTGGTAATAGAGTGAGGAGAAAGAAAAGGGCAAGGGCCAACAAAGCCGCAAACAATTCTTTGGGTAATGATAAATCTGGAGAGGACTTGGCCCTTGCGAATGAAGTAATTAAAACTTTAAGAGTGGCCGCATGTATCGAAGCCGGGTTAGAAGGTTATGAAAACATTGTCCGTGATTTAATTGGTGGAGATGGAGTTAAACATATTTCTTAATGGATTTCTTGACCATCAATTCTAGGGGGATGGGGGTTGAGAAAGTGGATTGGATCAAAAATCTAAAAAATAAGAACCGTTGTCAATTTGTTTGTATTCAAGAAACGTTATGTCGGGATAATAACCGATTGCCTATTAGTAGGCTTTGGGGTCGTGGATTGGTTTGCCACCAAGCGGTTGAATCTTGTGGGAGATCTGGTGGGATCCATATATTTTTTCTCACCTCTCTTGCTTTAAAGACAAGAATTTCATCTTAATTCAAGGGGTGCTAAAAGGTTGTGGCTCGAGAATCAATGTCTTTAATATTTATGCTCCTCAAGGGAACAACGATAAGAGGGTTTTATGGGAAGTTCTTAAGAGCTTGATTGCGGGATTAGATGGGATGAAAATTTTGCTTGGAGACTTCAATGTGGTTCGTTGCTCGAGCGAGAGGTTGGGGTCTGAATTTGATGCTCAGAGTGCTCGTGATTTCAATGAACTCCTATTCGATGCCAAGATCAAAGAATACAACATGGGAGGGCAGAAATTCACATTCTCGGGTTGTCATGGATCTAAATTCAGCAAGCTTGACCGTGTGCTCATTTGTGATGGCTTCTGGACTAGATGGCCGGCTGTCGCCCTTTATGCTCATCCTGAATGGCGTTCAGATCATAGTCTGGTTACTCTTAAAACATCTTCTTTTGATTATGGTCCCCTTCCTTTTCGTTTTTATTCCTCGTGGATGTGTAAACCTAACTTTGAGGATGTAGTGTCGAAGGCCTTAATGGTTGAAGACGCATCCTCTTTAGTTGGAGCTACTGATCTTGTTTTGTGCAGGAAACTAAAATTAATAAAACATGCCTTGAAGATGTGGACTGCAAAAACTAAAGGAGCTGAAAATAGCGAACTCATGGACCTCGAATCCATGTGTAATGAGTTTGAAAGTAAGGCAGAAGTGGGTCTTATCAATGACGTTGAACTGGATCAATGGGCGAAGGCTAAAGCTAGACGAATGAAAATTGAACAAGAGGCTGCTTCGGATATGCGCCAAAAGTCTCGTGTGAAATGGAAAGTTGACGGAGATGAAATACATCTTTTTTTTCATGGAGTATGCAAAGCTCATTTAGCCAATAACCGGATTAACGGTCTTAAGCTAAGTGGGCATTGATTCTTCAATCCAAAGATTGTAAAACGTGAGGCTTGGAGATTCTTTCGTGAGGAATTTAAAGAGAAGCATCATTACAGACCTTCGCTCTTTAACTGTGGCTTCAATAAACTAGGGGAGCCGGATAAATCTTTTCTTACGAATCAGCTTTCTATGGAAGAAGTAAAGAAGGCGGTGTGGGATTGTGGTGGTGAGAAGGCCCCGGGTCCGGATGGGTTTAATTTTGCTTTCTTCAAAAAGTTTTGGGATCTTCTTGGCAACGATTTCTATTCGATTCTATCGGAGTTCTATTCTAGTGGGACCATTAGCCGTGGCTATGGAGCTTCGTTTATCCATCTGGTACCTAAAGTTAACGACCCTCAAAGCCTAAGTGAATTTAGGCCGATTAGCCTTGTGGGGTATGTTTCGAAGGTCATCTCTAAAGTTATCGCCAATCGCCTAAAAAAGCGGTAATCCACTATGTTATCTCTGACACTCAAATGGCCTATGTTACCGGAAGAAGTATCTTGGATGGGCCTTTGATCATCAACGAGCTTATCTCGTGGGCAAAAAAGAATAAGCATTCTTCTTTCCTATTTTAAGATCGACTTTGAGAAGGCATTTGACACAATTTCTTGGGAGTTCATTGACGAGGTCATGACGCAAATGGATTTCCCGGCTTTATGGAGGAAATGGGTCATGGGTTGCTTGGTCTCGGGCCGTGCTTTGGTTCTAGTCAACAACTCTCCTACTTGGGAATTCAACTTAGAGGTGGGGGTTAGGCAAGGAGACCCCCTATCCCCCTTTCTCTTCATCCTTGTCATGGAGGCGTTGCATCGAATAATGGTTAAAGCGACATGTTCCGGGGTTTTCAATGGGCTTAAATGTCCTAATGATGGTCCTTCGATCTTGCATCTTTTATTTGCGGATGATGCAATAATAATAGGCCAATGGAGCATCGATAATGTAAAAAACTTGGTTCACTTGCTTCGTATTTTTCATTTGGTGTCGGGCTTAAAGGTAAACTTGGAGAAATGTTGCATTTATGGTATCAACGTGGAGGAGGAAGACATGGAGATTTGTTCTCGTCTACTTCGTTGCAAACGTGGAGCTCTTCCTTTTATACACTTGGGAATCATGGTTGGGGAAAATATGAACTGTACTAATAATTGGAACCCGGTGGTTGATGTTTTTGAACGGAGGCTCTCTCTCTGGAAGGCTTCTAGACTGTCTATGGGTGGGAGGTTAGTTTTAATCAAATCGGTTCTTGATTCCTTGCCAGTTTACTACTTTTCCCTATTTAGAGCTCCTAAAGCGGTTCTGGATAGATTGGAAAGTATTAGAATGAGATTCCTTTGGGGAGGTTCTAACAACAAGAGTAAAACTGTAACAACCCAAAACCCAAACGAATATTTTATTCGTATATAAATGAGACGAGACATTAGTCCATAATTAAACCCTTTATGTAAACATGAGGTTTAAAGTATAAGATAGATAAAATAAGATTTATTTTAAATAAAAACCCAAAGTTATGGGTGATTTAGCCAAAATTTCCTTAATGAGTGAACAAGGGGTAAAAAGTGTAACTAAAAGGACCTAATGTGTAATTACCTAAAAGAGGAATTAGTCAAAATAGAAGGGAAGAAGGGGGAGGTCGTGATTCACGACCTGTACATCGACCCCCATCCTCCTACTTCTTCTTCTTCCCCAAATTCTGCAATCAAGAGGCCTCAAGTTGCGATTTTTTGCTAGAAACTTGGAATTGGAAGTGTATTTCTTCCTCCAAGCACATCCTTGCATCAAGTAAGTTAAACCCGTATCTTGTTGCATGATTAGGTTTCGATAACCTTGCTCATAGAGCTGAAAATTTGTTGATGTTACTTGAATCCTTTGATGCTAGGATCATATTTGTGTATGTAGGACCTTGTGTTTCAATTAATTGGTGGTTTAGTCACCAAACCCATAAGGATGAACACTCGAGTTAGTGACTACCTAAAAGCTATGTACAATGGTAGTATATGAGGTAAATACATGTAAGATGTATGATGAAATTGGTTGTATAATGATGGGTTGGAAGGGATTCGACCTAATTGATGCTAATTGGTAGGTTGGAATGTCTTAGAAGAGTGAACTTCATGAACCTACAATTAGGTGCACATAATGTGTTTGATTAAATGCCTAATTTAGATGGAATGCTTGAATTCGTGACTAAATGTAGGAATGTTACACTACTAAGTATCATGAAACAAGAATGTGCATAAAATGTGAAATCCATGCTTGTTAAATGTGTTAAATTGAATAATGTGAAACCATAAAAATAACAAGAATCTTTTTGTGGGGCTGTTTTGTAAGGGTCGTATAAGATCACTCGTATGTCCGTTTGGGATGTACGATATACGATCGAAAAGCTTGTTGTGAATACTATGATTCATGTTTGAACACTTGAAACTGAATCTGACTTATAATTGGTCAAAACTACACGTTAATATGGCTATTTAATATTTTAGCATGCTGTTTGGAAATAAATGTAGCTGCTGTCCTGTTTTTATAAATGATGTATAAAATCATAGAAAAATCGTTAGAAGGTGTACCATATAAGGCTGGAAAGGTCTTTCAGTGTACTACCTTTCATCTTTGAACATGAAATTCTAGAAAAATTCGTAGAGGGGTCAAAACTAACCATTACAGCAGCACTGCTGGAAAATATGGTACAATAATTCATTTTTCTAAAATCTCGAATCTTATAAAGATGGAAGAGTTGAATTGCCCATGTATCTTATTGCACATTTATGATGATTAGTTAATGTTATATTGAGTTCAATTATGAATTAAGAGATCATGAAGATAGTAGGTGACGTCATTATTCATAAATTTGAAAAGCTTATGATGATGTTTGAATACTTGCAATTCGTGTAGGATTGTATGAAAGTATAAAAAAAAGATGCTTGATGCTATACTCTAGTTGCTTATTAATTTAATTATGTGTTAAAAATATAATGGATTACCTAGCTAAAGGGGTAACGTCAAAGTTATGCCCAAATGGGTAGTTTGACTTTTAAAAGTCAAACTAACCTAAGTTATGAATTGATGAATTATGAGCTAGTTATATCCATAAAAATGGAAGAGGTATGTTATGGAAACTAACCTAATCATTTTATGGATATGATATGATAGTTGATCTTAATGAGCTAGCTAGGTGAAACTTGCAATCGGATGTGTCTACCGGATAAAAAGAAGGTGGTAATGCTCACATGGATGCAAGGTAAGTACAACTTACACTTACTTAAGTAACAATAAAACTCATTAATTATGTAATGAGTATTAATTAAGAACATAAAGAGTAGTGTTACATTGAGTATAATTTGAATCAAAGAAATCATGCAAGGCATGATAAGAAACCCGTTTAAGCATGACGCCTACGGGTAGAATGTGTAAATCCATACAATGGAATTAACTGTGAGCTATATTATAGGTGACGAATGGTTCTAGGAACCATGAAGCCTACTTGCCAAAAGGGTTCTTTAATGGCTAGATTTGACCGTAAGAAAGATTCGGAGGAATCATAAAGCGAATAACAAGTTACAATGGGCGGAAATGGGTTTAAAGAGCCTATGTCATGTAACAAGAAAAGAAGGATCATAAATGGTTTATAGAACCATAGATCCTAAATGCTTAGATGTGGTCAAATAAAGCATTGGAAGACACCAAAGGCAAGAACCCGTCTTAATGGGTCAAATGAATAAATGGGTCATTTGGACATTATCTACAATGGTTATGCAATCCAATGACAAGTAGATTAATATGAATGTAATTATGTGTTTCGGGACATAGAAACTCAAATAAAATGGTTAAGTGAGGAATTTAATCCTTAATGGATCTGTAAAACCAATCAAGGTATGTGCATACAATCATGTTTATGTCTAATTCTTGTATACGTGAATATAGTTGCAAAATACACGTTGTAGACCTTATTTGGTTCATAACTTTCTGGAATGACACAAGGAAATCCCTTAACGGGTCAAACGGGTCGGGTGAACCCGGGGTTGGTTATTGTATCGTAACCATGACTAAGGTATGTATTTTGCCTTATAAATATGTTTTAAATAGTGTTTTGAAGGCCTAGAATGGCTGGGAGAAGTCCCTAAAGAATCTGGATGAAATTTGCAAACTTGGTGAAAAACCATAAAAAATTTCTAAGTATGAAACTGGTCAAAATCGACCAAATCCCTGGAAATTCGGCTCCAAGCGTATCGCTTGGAGCAAAAGATCTAGTAGGCGATACGCCTGGCAATATAAGCGTATCGCTTAAAAAGGAGGTAGTCGTAGGTGATACGCCTAGAATCCATTTCTTACATTTAATTGATATTTCTCATTTTAAATGATGTTTATACATGTTTGTGTAATAGAAACTCACTATTGAAAGTGAGTGAATTGCAGATAAAAAGGGAAGGCCTAGCAGGGGACACTCATCAAGACTATGTGGAGCCGATCACATCAAGTACGAACTACCCGTCATGTATTTTGGTGGAAAGAACTTATATATTAAGTCAATGACCACTTTAGAAGGTCAAACTCAATATTGGTATATTTTGTAAATGTTAAACCGCAATGATGGTGTTTTATGATTGTTAAATCATAGGTTTTGTACAAAAATTTTCTAGGAACGGTTTTTATAACATTAAACGTTAAAGTTTGACACTAAATTGTATACGGGTGTTACAAAAACACACTGGGTGAAGAAGGACGATGTATTGAAGCCAAAGAAGAACGGGGGTCTCGGGTTGTGTTGTTTTGAAGATGTTAACTTAAGCCTTTTGGCTAAATGGATTTGGAGGTACAAGGTTGACCAAAAGGGGTTGTGGAAGAAGGTGGTCTATTCCATTCATGAAAGCAATAGAAGACTTACTTTCTTTCCTTGCAACAATATGTATGCGGGGACTTGGAAGGAAATAGCCAAGGTTTATGGAGGTTTAATGGCCTCTAATATCGATTTCCGTAGTCGTATCCAGTGGACGGAAAGGGGTTGGAGATGGGATGGTGATGCAAGTGGAGAATTCTCCTCTCGCTCCTTGAGATTGTTGCTCGACGACAATAGAGCTCACGAGACGTTGAATGTTTTCAAGTGGTGCAAAATCGTTCCGAGTCGAGTGAATACTTTTGCTTGGCGTGCGCACAAGGAAAGGCTTCCAACTGGTGATCAACTTTTAAAACGCAAAATTTTACGTAATAATTGTTTATGCAGGTTTTGCGGAGATATGGACGAGAGTGCAAACCATATATTCATTTCGTGATTTGTCGCGACTACTATTTGGAATATGGTTTCTACTTGGTGTAAGATCCCCCCTATTTTTGCGTTTGAGATTAAAAACCTATTTGCTATCCATGAAACCTTGGGGAATACGGAAAAGGCGAAGCTTGTTCAATCCAATTATTATGACCTCTTGTTGGGCTCTTTGGAAAGCAAGGAATGAAGCGGTGTTCAATCATCGTCGTCCCTCTATTGTGCACATCATGAAAGATATCAAAGCGTCAAGTTTTATGTGGGTCAAGCATAGGTTTAAAATGTTGAATTTGGAATGGAATGATTGGTGTACCTTCTCTTTGTAATTTTCCATGTTTGTTGTTGTCCTTTCTAGCTTTTTGCTAGGGGGCGGTCTTGTTTTCTTAATGAAAGTTGCCGTTCAAAAAAAAATTAATATCCACCAAACCTCCATCAAATATAACTCTCCTAATATCCTCTTTTATTAAATGTTTTAGTTAGTTTACATATGTAAAAAATGTGTGTTTGTTATTAAACATTTTGCTCACAACATGTTACATATGTAATTTTATATATGGAGCACGAGTTTATATATGTAAATTTAAATAGATAACGAGATAACACATGAAACATTTAAAAATTTACATGTGTAGAACAAGTTTACATATGTAAATTTAAATGATGCAACATATTACGTATGTAAAATAACATATGTAAACATCATTACGTAAGTAAATTAACATATAGTTAAATATGTAACATCATGGTTGAGTCACATATGTAACATCGTTTTTTAGACATACTATTCTTCTCTTTCTCCAAAATCTATTTTATTATATATGTAACATTAGATATTACATATGTTACATTATATATTAAACATATGCAAGTAAAATTACATATGTAACCTTTTAGTTAATAATTAAATATATCATCGAACTAGTATATTTAAGTAAAAATACTTATAACATAATTAAAAAATAATATATAAGATTATATAATACAAGTTTACGTATGACTTATAATATAATAGACGAGTAAAATTAAATACGTAACATGCCTAGAAAATAAGTTTACATAGTATAAATTATGTAATCTACGCATGCGTAAGTAAATTTACATATGTGAAATTAGATATAATTAGCTTTTAAATATTACATTTTTTACACAAAAAATATATATAATAACATAACAGAGAAATATAAAAGCTAATTAATCTCCAGTTCTTGACAATTATCTTCATCTTTGACACAAAAAATCCTTTAATCTGCACAGAAAACATGTTAATCAGTTGATATAATATAAGTATACAACATTAGAATTTTACATATGTAACAAAATACATTAGTTTGTGTTGATCATCTTAGCAATAAATTGTAACATATGTAACATGTAACAACTTATAACATATGTAACATGTAACATATAACAAAATATGTGTGTAAAATTACATATGTAACACCAATATTACGAATATCACGTAAGTAAATTTACATATATATATATATTTATTATCTTAGAAATTTGTGTGCTACGCATGTTACGTAATTAAATATACATATGTAACATTAGCAATTTACATATGCAACAAATTACATCAGTTCGTGTTTATCATCTTAGCAATAATTTATAACATATGTAACATGTAACAACTTATAACATATGTAACATGTAACATATAACAGGATATGTGTGTAAAATTACATATGTAGCATGCATGTTACGAATATTACTTAAGTAAATTTACATATTTATATATTTATTATCTTAGAAATTTGTGTGCTACACATGTTACGTAAGTAAATATATATATGTAACATTAGAATTTTACATATGTAACAAAATACATCAGTTTGTATTTATCAAGTATTTATCATTCTTAGCATTAATTTAGCAATAACCTGATACACACATTTAACAAGTATTTAGAAATAAACTGATAAAAATAAAGGCTTGTGAGAATGTGAATGTTAAAGTTACATATGTATTTTTTCAATAGCAATCAAACTGTTACATACAAAAAATTGTGATTGTTAAAAGTCACATGTAATAGCTCGTAACATATGTAACTGTTTGTAACATACGTAACATGTATTCTTATCAACATAATTTTATTAATATAAACCAAAATAAGAGCACTAGATTAGGCAACTACGAATCCATTCAATCAAGAGCATTAAACTAATTACATATGTAACATTAGATATAACATATGTACCAATAGATATTACAAACATAACATTAGATATAACATATGTACCAATAGATATTACATATGTACCAACAATTCACATACATAAATGTTACACATGCACATGTAACAACTTGTAAAAAATGTAACTGTTTCTAACATACGTAACACATGTTCTTATCACCATAATTTTATTAATATAAACCAAAATAAGAGCACTAAATTAGGCAACTACGAATCTATTCGATCATGAACAATAAACTAATATACGAACCAGTTCGATTAAGAACAATAAATTAGGCAATTAATCATGAATATAAACCAAAATAAATAAAAGGGTATTCTTATCACCATAATTTTCTTAAATCTAAAAAACCCATGATTTTATTTGTGAGAAACCCAAAAAGCCCCAGAAAAAACCTATGATAAAAAAACCAGAAAAAACCCACTAGATTTTTTTTCTTAGAAACCCAAAAATTAGTAGAAAAAAAATAAATTTTTAAAAATTGGTAAATAACTCACTTGGTAAAAAAAAAACTCAAACAACCCATTTCTTCAAAAAAACCCTACATACATTTTGGAAGCCAGATCTGAAGATTCCGACAAGGTTTTGTAAATGGGATCCGGAGGTGGGTGGTATGTGGTGGGAGGAGATGGCGGATGTGGTATGTGGTGGTGGTAAGAGGAGATGGTGGAGGTGGTATGTGGTGGATATGGTGCGGTGGAGGTGATAGGTGGTAGCGGTGGTGGTAGGTGATGGCAGAGGTGGTATGTGGTGGCGGAGGGAGGAGATGGTGAAGGTGGTATGTGGTGGAGATGGTGCAATGGAGGTGATAAGTGGTGGTGGTATGTGACGGTAGATGGTTTGGAGGAGAAGAAGGTTTGAATTGAAGATGATGATTGTTGAGGGTGTATTTTCAGGATGCTCACAGGAAGCTCAGACAGTTCAGGAATCCTATTGTC
>JBCNJP010000012.1:78344170-78363129 GCA_039602395.1 Deinandra increscens subsp. villosa | reverse complement strand
GATCATCAGATCAGGCTAGTGAGTCCGTATACTCCATAATGATCGCTCTAATTCTAAACAAAAGGGTGGATTATGGAGCAATACTCTGGAAAAATCTGATAAAAAGAATTGAAGACAAGCAAAAAGAAAAGAAATAAACACCTCATATTCCATTTATCTGATTTCTCTCTACACTAATCTCCAAGAAGGCTCAGGAAAAATCAATAGCATTAACAGGAGACAGACACGACTCCACCATCCGGAATATAATTAAGAAGTTTGAATCAGGTACAACTCATTCCATATCTTCTTTAGCTTCTTCCTTGCTATCAATTATAGCAAATGGTTCTCCATTCCTCATGAAATACAAACTAGGAATAGAATCCCAGGAGCAGAACCCATTTGAACCAGAACATCAAATCCATGACCACGACCCACAAGCATCCCATTTTTCTGAGTCAGTTAATCTAAACGGAAATTCACCCCACTCTCACACATCCAATTTCTCAGCCCCTGCCTACAAAGAATTCAACCTGAGTCCACCAAACTCACCACCTCACATCCACATCCCTAAATATCCAAAAAGCCTAGCCTGTTTGATGACTCTGAAAGTCATCACCAAGCACCAACAAGTGGAGGCTCAACGAGTCAAGGAAACTTGGAAAGAGTTCACAAGGATTGGTTCCCTATGGACTCGACACATGGATCTTCTGAAATGAACATTCATACAACACACGAGTCTGATTCCTCTAAGGAGAAGACAATGAATGTGGAAGACCTGTGAACACCAGAAATTTCTAGTTCCCTAGGCACTAATAAAACTCCAAGGGAGCGTTTGTTAGTAAAACGGCTGGACATGTGTTGTCCATTGGTGAGTTAGAAAGGGAAAGATCTTCTGTTGACCCCTCTCTAAATTTACCCAAAACTCTACTCAAATCTGATCTCTTAAATTTTTCTCAATCAATTAGAGAGACAGTCTCTAATTTTAAAAGAGATCAGAGAATTGCCCTTCATGAGATTGGAAAGAATAATTCTTTAAACTCCGAAAGTATCAAGAAGGCAGAGGAAGAAACAGCTCAGAACACTGATTAAATAACAACTCTAGTTGATAAGCTAAAAGCTTGGAAAAAAGAACTTAGAGAAGAAACTGATAAGATATCCGAAGAAATCAACATAATTCTTCAAAAGCTATCATTCACAAACACAAGTGCTAATGAAATTATAATCAAGAACATGTCTGCAAAGCTAATAAATAAGAAAAGGATTCTAGAAGACATGGGTAGAAATCAAATAAGAGAGGCTCAAGAGATAACAAAACTTGGCAGAAGCAACCTGACAAGAAATCAAATGACGGCTGTAAATCTGGACATTAAGCATTCATTCCAAGAAGATAAGATGAGAGAAATTAAAAGAGATTGGAAACAGAAGTTAAAAGACAAAGATGAGAAAAGAAAACCAGTCATAATCTATGTTTAACCACCATCAAAGAAAATAAAAGTTCAAAGTGAGGACTCAGATGAGCGAGAAGAGGAGGAAGAACAACTCAGAAGAAGAAACTCAAAAACATGTAAACCTCCACCTCAAATTTCAGAAGGTATGCATCCTCCTCCTCCTCCCACTCAATCATCATGAAAAACAACTGAGAAAATAACTCCCTCACAACCCCTCACCTCTGGAGCAACAAAGAAAATTTCAAAGACCAAAGAACAGATACAAAGGCAATCATCTTCATTAGCAGGGTCATTCATATCTGGATTTGCTTTCGAAGATGACTACACAGAGAAACAAAATATGCAAAAAGTAATTCGGGAAGAAGTAAGAGAGCTGCAGGAAAAACTAATCAAGAAAGAAGATGACAGACCCTCAATTAGTCCCCTCTCAAGGAAGGTATTTAACAGAACCTTCGGAAATCAAGTTAAAGAAGACTCAATCTACACAATGCCCATCATAAAAGAGTTTGTGACTATCAAAGCTCAACCAATGCAGAAACATCTTTGGGTAGATCACTTCAACAGATATCTGGTAAAAACAATCAATGGAGAATCAAGAGAGTTCACTGACAATGACCTTGACAAGAATATAACTTATATCTTTCCTAAAATACTTTTCAGCTCACCTTCAAAAACTTAAAGAGTAAGCACTGCTCTATATAAAGGAAAAAAAGCTGGAAAAAGGATGTTCAGAAGGCAAGCAAAGTTTGACATTCAACTAGCCAAAGACGCTGATATTCCTTTGATGTTCCTAACATAGCCAAATGAAAACATCCCCCCTGGAATCTCCTGGAGGGGATCTGGAACAGCAGCACTTAGCGCAACTCCTGGACTCTACTTCAGAGGTCATAAAGAAGAAAGAAGATTTTTTAGACTTAAAGAAAAGCAGAAGTATACAAATCAGGCTCTGAACTTCTTTCTATTTATTTAAAAAGATGCATGACGAACAGCAGCGCAACTAGAAAGGTCATCAAAACAGAGATTCAACAAATACAAAAGGAGAGAACAACCTTTTATACCCTACAAGAAGAGTAAAAGATGCATGACGAACAGCAGCGCAACCAGAAAGGTCATCAAAACAGAGATTCAACAAATACAAAAGGAGAGAACAACCTTTTATACCCTACAAGAAGAGTGCAGCAATAATTACAAATTTAAAATTAACTCTATTACTCGTAGGGCCAAGATAAGAAAAAATTTGTAAAGTAGTAATATTCTGTATCTTGATCAATACAGTGATCTGTTTATATTTATTTCTCTTTTCATTTATTTCCTTCAAATACTTAGTGGGAGATTGTTAGAACATAATGTAAATGTAACAGAAAACAGTCAAGTATTAGAAGAAAATATAAGATATATTCTTAAAAGAGAAAGGATATGAAAATCTGTACGATTTACAGATTTCTGTATTCGTTCAGAACTAATCTGGAATTTCCAAAGTAGTTCTGTACAGACCAGTTTCTACAGAAATCCTCATTTCTGTAGAAGGCTTCTAATGAGAAGCATTACTAGTTTTCAAAGAAGAGTCCTGAAGGATTCTGGACTATCAGAAGATAGAGTTTACAAGAAGAACAAATCTGCCTTTGTGTGAAAAACAAGTAAAGATGAATACCAACTTGGTGTTAAGTACGAATTTAACTGTCCTTAACCACATTATCCGCTTGCAACTTGCTACTACTTCCTATAAATAGCAAGCGGACTTCACCAAAGAAAGCAAGACAATAAGCACACAATTCATAAGCTTCTCAAAGCAACTACAGCCTACTCTCATAGAAAAGTTCTTTCTGTTGATATATTGTTATACTATAAACTCATGTAAACAATTATTTACATTTGAGATATACAGAAAAAACTTTTTTATGAATTGTTGTTATCCAATTTGATTTATTTTTCGCAACTTGTTTATCTTGTTAAAATCAAATTGTGCCAATATTCTTAAAGAGCCCCTCACGGGACCCAACATATTCAACCAAGGAACTGAGGAAATTTTGAGTGAACCAACACAAAATCGACTGATTGAAAGAGCGTGAGCGATGGATCGTTTGTTAATCTAGTGATTAAGAGATGTAACGAGATCAAAATGTAAATACAAATGAAATTTGTATTATTAAGCTTGAGAGAAAAACCACATAGAAACACACACAAAAGGTGTAGAATATGACAAGAAGATCTACTCTCTATACAAGACAAGCTATTTATAGATGAACAATCTATACAAAATCCCGATCATCCGAACCTCCAGTTCGGACATAGTTCGTGTGAGTCCGAACTGGGAGTTTCCCTCCAGATCACAACAATCTTGTAACCTTTTGTCTTGTATTTGATACTTCACATGACGACCAAGAACCATGTATCAACAAACCCCCCTCGACATGTGCAGTATCAGCTTTCATATTAACTTGTATCTTCAATCAAACTCTTCCTCAACTTCACGGTGAGTCTGATCTTGAATACTTGACATTTCAGCTTGCGTAATCTTTTTATCAACAGCTTCAGAAGAATTGAAGTTGTTATGTTCTTTTCCCACATAGAAACCTGCCAACATAAATAATCTAGGCGCAAAACGTCTCTTCGAGACACCAAGATATATTAATTTTGAAATTTGAGTTCGTATCCAGTATTAATCAATCGAAAAGAAATAAGAAATAATTTTTTTTTGGTTTTTCTAACATTATATCAAAACACACCTAATTTTTTTTGGTATTTCTCGATATGAAAAGTACATGCAATACAGAATCAAACACTATTTTTGTCTTTTTCAAGAAAGATCACAACTTGGGATCATATTGGACATAACATGCTGAACTACACTTCAATTTTGATTATTGTAGCACATAAGCCATGTCGATTGCAGGTATAATTTGTCCAACATTAAACTCAGGCATGATCATACTTATAACATCTGGATATGTTAAAGTATTGATTAGATTTGCTTTGACCAGTGTACCCCACACTATCAGACATACTCAGATATGCTTTTGCTTATCACACTTTTGTGATTCCACTTGTAATTTAACACATAATGATCGTATCCATGATAATGTCAACTGTGTTCCATGCAAAAAGAAATAAGAACGTTAAATCGTCTACCTTAAGTCGATCTTTCAATACGCAGATAAAGCCTCAGATTTAACAAAATAAGAAAGTAGAAACAAGTTGAAACTGTATAATCCAATATCAATCAGGTTGGTACTTCCGTACACGCAGAGAAAGTCCGATGAGTTATACGAAACACCAAGAAAATAAAATAGAACCTCAAATAAACAACAATCAGGTCGATCTTTCGATACGCAAAGAAAGTCCGATCGTTTGAGAAAATAAAGAAAATCAAACAAGTTTAAATCTTTTCAAAATGAACACATTACACAGTGACTTCTTTTTTTTTCACATATCTTTTTCTTGATATATCTTGAGATATGCATCAAGATGTTGTCCACTAGGTCAAGCATCAGATTTAGTGTATATCATATTTGTATACTTTCTGATTTGTCGAGCCTACCTAGCACATCGAACAATGGTCTTATGGTTTTTTCACTTACTATATCCATGAGTCAGACACCCTTAGCCAATGTACCATCATTTCTCATTCATGTCGGATACAATTTCTCATTTTTCAATGTTTTTGGATTTTTGCATTTTTCAATGTTTTTGTCTTTTCAGATTTCTCGCCCTAAAATGACAAACTCTATTTTTTAGATTTTCATTTTTACTATTTGAAAAACAACACACTATTTTTGTATTTTTCAAAAACAAACTCCCCCTCAAAATGAGATGGAGTGAAAAACAAACCAAAAATTGATCAAACATGCAACACGAATACTAGTAGTTTAGTATTTTGAAAACAAAATCAATTTGGAAATTCAATTTAAGTTATCACATATATTCCACTATCAGCAATCATTCAATCACTGACAGGTCTTCCTGAAATACCTGCTGACACCAAATAAACCATTAGATGCTTTGGGATCGACCCGACTTAACAACTTCTGTAACATCCCAAAATTTGATAGAAACGTAGCTACTATGAATAATACATGTTATATATGTGTTAGGTAGCTAAACATGATGAAACTGGTAGAAAATGCATGTTTACCCATTACTAGGTGATAAATCGATAAACGATAATATTGCATGAATAATACACGTGTTAATTAATAAAATGAGATAAGGAAATAAAAATAATATGTGTTTTATTTCAAAGATAATTGGTATATATGATATTGGCATGAAAAACGTAGCTAAACGTTTCTATGATAGGAATGAATGATAACCGGGAGAAAATGCCTTTACGTAATTATATTATATCAAATACATGTGTAAAAATATGTTTGAATGGCATGGATGCATGTGAAATATTCATTTGATGAATATTTATGTGAAAATACGTGTTAGAATAGTTAAACGTGTGAAAATACAAGTTAAATAGTTGACGGAAAAATAAAAGGGCTAAAAGTGTAATTTATGTAAAGTTATGAATACTTACGGATATTATACGTATCTATAACTTTTATAAGCACCCCGAGGCTTATAATGTATTATGAAAATATCCTAAAGTGATTCGGTACATAAAACAATAAGTATTATAAAGTTGGAGGGGCCTAAGGTGTAAATAATGATAAATATATATAAAAATATATACGTATGTATACGTATATCATCGAGCGTGTCCCGAGCCTTAGAAACCTATATATATATATATATATATATATATATATATATATAAACGTGTGTGTGTATAACGGATTCATGATCGAGTCGGACAATAACTACTCTATATCTTTAAGTTAAGTTAGGGGCATTGTAGCATGCCCTACCCATACCTCTGCTGAACCACCTGCTTACTAAATCGTACCTACGGTGAACTTTAAATTAGATGAGCTGTTATTCTCAGAACTTGTCTCCTTGGCAAATCCCAGTCAGTTACCTTTGATTTAATGACCACATTCTTGATACTTACCCCTTTGAAACCACATACTACCCCATCGAACCTGGTAGCTAAAGTAAGAGGAACCAGCGTGACCATACAAGGTAAATTACCGTTACGGGTGCACACGTAAATGTAATTTGCAGTGTATGGAAGCCCTGGGAAATCCTACTCGGCAAACCATCAGTTAAAGGGATACGACCTTTCATTTCAAAACTCTCATGACATAGATTTTCAAGCTTATGGTCCTCAACCATATTCATTTCGCTATCACACCTATTCTCATTTCTCTTATATATGGTTTTCACCCTATCAAAATCCTTTAAAATTGCTTGTGCAAATGATAACCCCGGTAAGACATCCCATCACTCACACCATCCGATGATAAAGATCTTCCCTCGCTGCGAGCGAGCCATGGTTAAACTCTTCACGGATTCTAATTTATCCGCAATCCTAACTCTACCCCTATGACGTTAACTGCTATAACCCTTCCTCAAGCTCTCTCAATTGTACAACAACTTCATAAACTCTAATCTGATGGAAACCCATACCTCTTCGATGGACAATTACACCTCAACCATTGGAACCATCCTTTCGGCAGGAAAATCTTGTGGAATTCTCCCCTCTTGACTAGTGATCTCGTCACGATCTTAGACACTGTATACCTCACTACAAATACAGTTTCGCCCAACGGAACGATGTAGGTTACTTCTCGAACCCGTACGATCTGCTTATTCTTCAAACACACGATTCGTCTGTGAACTTGACTACCAAGGAACCTTCTACTCTTATATTCTTGTTTGACTTGGAGGTCCTCAAGCCTTGAGCCATCACGGCTAGTTAACCTCACCAATGACATTCCCATGCACTTCTTTGTCAGAAGTTCCCGTACGACAAACAGTGACAACCAGCAATAGGCAACTGCATGCTAGGAAAGTTCCACAACATCATACATTGATATCCATTGTCCTCATTCCTCCTTATCTAGAAAGACTTTCCTTGGTAACCCATGTTTCATAACCAATGGTGACTGAACCAAATGATTGATTCGAACTCTCGATAACACGCGTAAGGAAGTAGATTGACTCCAGATTTGGCGAAGACATGTTTGAATTTATCATTTATGCGACAAGCTACCCGAGGATCACTAAAAGTGACCCAAGTAACCGACGTTTTTATGCCTTATATATATATAACGCGACCCTTCGATCTACAGTAGGCCTCGCGAAACCTTAACTACAGTTCATACTTACATACATGAAAAGCTATGTATTACTTTGAATTCGTCAACGCTCGGTGTTTCCGAAAACCGCTTTTATTGCACGTTTTCACATTTACTTACTTTTCAGAACCGATACAACTTGATGTTATTCATGCTTCTGCAGTGAACCCTTCGATCATTGGAACGTCACCCTTATTTTAAATCTCTACCGAAGTGTAATATGCACAAACATATATCCTATGTTGGTGAGCCCCAACTTAAACTTAAACATGATAGACTACCTTACCTCTTGAAACCACGCCAGAAAATCTAAATCGGATTGATGTTCGCATTACGCATGCCAAACTCCCGACAAACCTCACCGTGGGTGAAAACCCCACAGACCTAAACCACGGAAAAGCCTCTTTGTTAAAAATTCAAATTTTGCATACGATGCATTGTGATTTCTAATATTTCACTCCCATTCGACTCTAATGTATTTGGGAAAAACTTAAGATGCCCCATTTTCATGAACATTATTTAATGAGTTCCGGCTAATAGCTAGAAATGGTAAGGTAACTGGTACACCCTCAATGTGCTGGTAGTGTGGTGGGTTAGCTGCGGTACACCCTATACATAAGCACTAGCGGCATGTGGAAGGTGGGACCAGTACTGAACCGCGATTTTACTTTCAAATCATACACGGAAATCTTATTTTGAGAACTTGGTCTAATGGGACTATGCCCACAGTAAAACAAATTTATGTGACTCCCTTCAAAATTTCGCGTGTCATTTATATATATATTTCTTTTTACTAGAAGTGACATACACAACTTAGTAAAATAAAAACTTATTTTTCCCAACCCTCTCAATCGAGAGGAACCATTAAGGGTCAAATGTAGGTTTCGACCAGGATGAACAACAACGTTTTAACAACTCAAGTTTTGCATCATATATGACAAATCACATGTTCTTTCTAAACACCTATGTTATATCTTCCGAGACTCCTATAGACGTTTACTGTCTTGGTTCACCGTGGGAACTGGTGAAATACTTCATTTGGTCCTCTAGTTATTGCATTTCTGACCTTCCGTTACTTATTGACATCACGTACGTCTAAATTTAAAACTAGTCATCATCTAGGTGGAGCCGAGCAACTCTTTATGGGATTACTATATTTACTAGCCACATAATTGGTACTATGACGCCTTGTAGCGTCATCTGTCTATACCCTTTTTGCGAACTGTATGAATCTCCGATCTTAGCTAAAGTTCAAGGGTGCATACCCACCCTCCAGATACGTCAACATTCGAACATTATGCAACACATCATGCCTCTACCGTGTCATTTGACACAACATTTTCTGTTGTCTTTGGTTCACCCAGGTTATTGGTGAACGCGCGAAATGAAATCAAGGTCATATTATCGAATACTATAATTGAAGTTCACTCAAACGTATGGCCACTTTGTCGCATTAAATATTTCGAATTCGGACACTTGTGTCGTCGTGATACTTGTTAAACCTAACCGCATGACACGATTTGACTCACTCATGGAAACACTTATTATAGAAAATCACCCTCTATGCGCTCATGCGAAATGTTCCTTCGATGCTTTTAATCATAGATCGTCCATTACTCCCCTTGGAAACAGAGAACTTGGATTCTCTCATAACGATCCGTAAAACGGTAAGCTTTATGACAATTTTCGGGACGAAAATTCTTTAACATGGGGAGGCTGTGACAATTGCCACTTCCCAAGTTAACTCCGTTAAGTTTTTCCATTAGTTCTGTTAGTTCCGTTAATGAACCCGAGACCCGTTATTTAAATTATTACATGTTTATTCACGTTTATTTGCTAATTAATTTTAGTAACTTGTTTCGTGAACTCATTTTGTGATCTTATGTGTTAGTTGTGAAAATTTACATTTTTATGCGAAACCGGGCTTCGTGTGTAAATTTGGATTTTTATGTATAAATGATAAATTTATATAACCCGACTAAATCTTACATGTTAAATGATTTAAAAACACTTGGAAACATTTTTAAAACTTTTACTTTACGACTTGTAGTAAAAAACCCACTTAAAATGAGTCTCATGCTTGTTATGCTTAAAAATAAAGTTAAGGGGCGAAACATGTAATTTCTCATAAGAGAAATCTGCCCATATCCTCCCACATCTCTCATTCACGTTCATCATGTTCATCCTCTCCCTCTCTTCACGAATTCACGCACACACACACACACACACTAGCTAAAATCGTGAAATCAAGCTCAAGGAAGGAAGAAATCAAGAGTATCTAGCTACCACAAGCCTCAAGGAAGCTCTCCTTTCTTTTCTCCATCTCAACCTGCGATTTCTTCCCCAATCTTGTAAGCCGTAAGTTTTGGATTTCGAAATTCTTAGTTGCATGTGTGCTATTTTGTGTTTTTGTGCTAAATGGGGTGTGGGTATGCTCATAAAACTTGTTTTAGCTCAAGTAATGGTATTTTAGGATTTGGGACAGATTTGTGGTGGGTTTTAAATCTGGAAATTGAGCTTAAAAACTGCCATGTATGTTCTTGTACGTATGTTGGGTGATTTGGACTTGAAGTTTGAGTATATGGGTTTGAATGCTAGTTCCATGTTGAGATTTTGCTATGAATTTGGTATGATCATTTTAGGACCAGAAATATCGTGTTATGATGATTACAATTGTGTTAATGTATGTTGGATAGCCATATGGTAGCATAAAAATCGAAATGCTAGACTTTTGCAAACTTGGAATTCCTAACAGCTTTGACCAGAATTTTGGGTCAACTTGCAGCAGCCATAACTTACTCAATTTTGCTCAAAACTGATTGATTCTTTTTCCCTAGTAAAGTAGGATGTCTTAGCTTTACAACGGCTACTCGCACACTTTCTAAAACCTCCGTTTGATCATCCAAAACACTGCTGCAAGTTAGGTGCGCAGAGATGTATTTTTCTGTGAAAAGTAGACTTTGCTTTTTGGTTGAGCATGATAACCTCGTTTTAATGAGGGGTTTGTTAAATGAAAATGAGGCTTATATATTAAAAGTAAGATCTGGAAGTTTCATGTTCAAACTCTAAGTTTTGAATGAGTTATGCAAATTTTAAACCTACGTTGACTATTTTGCAAAAAGCTAAAATTTCCAACTTCCGACGCGCATAACTTTCTCAATACTTATCCGATTGAGTTGATTCTTTTTGCAACATTCACTAAATATTGAGTAGTTAGTTCCTGCCAAAGTTTAGGAGTTAACTCCAAGAAATGAGCAATTTAGCTATGTCACCAAATGGTGTGTTAATGTTTGACAAAGGTGATTTTTACCCAACTTCGTACGCGCATAACTTCCCCAATTCTTAACGTTTTGGGTTGATTCTTTTTGCAACATTCCCTAAATGATATGTAGTATATGCCTGTAAAATTTAAGGAGTTAATTCCAAGTATTGTGGATTTTAGCTATGTCACTAGTTAGGTGCTTAAAGTTTGACTTTCTGGGTCAACTTTGACTTAAGTTGCAATTTCTTGTTTTTCTCCCAAATTGGGACTTGTATGTGCATTGTGTGGCTTGTATGATTGTATGAAACATGTTTAGGTGTTTATGTGCTATTTTCGTCCTAGCGACACCTACTAATTTGATTAGGCCATATTTTACCCGAATAGGCTAATTTTGACCAACCGGTGGAACCAAGTGCTGAGTACCAGTGCACCCTAAGGTGAGTTTCACTTACTATTATTTTTATATCCGGTTTAGGATGATAACGCACAAATAGTTGCATCCGGTGGAGGATGGCAACCCAACGGTAAAGGTACTTCTTTACTTGAGTAACTTTCCGACAAAATATCATATGTTGCACTGAATTGCTTTTATTAAAAAGTCCTTACATTCGAGCCGTTAATATACAGTAGCGAGGTAATGTTGAGTAGTACTACTGGGGATTGACACCCCCGCTCAGCGGTGCATGGGATGCACCCTCCCGACTGGCGGTCGGACTGAGATCAATGTTAGCCTAACCACCGTGATCCGGATAGACACGGGAAGGCAAGATTCATAGGTACCCCCTATCAAAACGTTGTCAGCTTCGGTTACGAACAATTCAGGTGGACATAACTATAGGCTAGCTACATACGATATGGATTTTTACTGGTCTTATGATTATTGATTGTGTTTTACCTTTCTTTATTCATATACATTAGGTCTACATGTGACGTGTAGACCGCTTTAGTGAACTCACCAGCCTTGGCTGACACTTGATTGTTGAATGCTTTTCAGGTTGCTTGGAGGATCATGGATGGCACGGGCGTTGGCAATACTTACCTTTTGTAAAACCCTTTTGAAAATTGTATTTCAGATACTTTAGTAATCACTTTTACTAAACAACAACCTTGTAAACTTTTAATGCTTCTGCTGATTTTGTGAAATGTAAACTCTGATTTATTAAATGTAATGCTTGACTGGTTTACCCTTTAACAATGGCTTGGTTTTAACTAAAGACTTGGATCCTGGTCTGGATCACACCCCACACGGTTGTACTCCGTTAGTGGAAATTGGGGGTGTGACAATTACAGCTTAAAAACTCGCCAATTCACGAGATTTATCTCCATAAAACCCTAACCTCGTCCACGATCCTTATTCTGCAAAATTCGACCAAACGGGAAGGAATTAGAAGGCCATCTCCTGCAGTCCCACATTTTGAGGTATGATCTACAAAAGCCCCAAGTTAATTTCAGATTATATCCACGCTTTGATCGAGTTCTAAATCTAGGGTAAAATTAGGGTTCTTAATGTTATTTTGCTCAAATCGGGTGATCGGGTGGGAGTTAGGCTCTGAATTTTTGTAGGTAATCCTAAAATAATGTATTTAAAGAAAGCCCTAAGTTTATTTCAGAATTGGTAAAGGTTTGGTTAAGGTTTTGTAAACGGGTCAAAAATTAAGGTTTTCATGTCGTTGTTCTGCCCAAATCAAGTAAACGGTTTTGAACTAAGCTTTGCCATTTTAAAGGATATTATAAAATGTTATAATGGATAATACCCTAAGACGGTTTTGAATAAAAAATGAGTTTTGCTATAGAAACAAGAAAAATGGGAAATTAGGGTTTCGGATCATGGATATTTAATATAAAATAATCCGGAGGGTATGGGGACTTGAATTTTAGTATGGTAATATATTTATATATATAATAAGTATATATGAAGTTAAAATGAATAAATAATGGAGCATTGAAAATACCAAGTTAATCGGATATTTAGAAGTTCGTGCGGACCGGAAGGGTAAACGCCTGTACACTGAGGTTTCTGGCATAGCGAGGGTGTCGCATAAATCCCAACTGGGAAATGGCATACCTCCTTGGGCGATCCTGGAGTGAGCGTTTACTTATAGGAATGCGCGTCTTCATATTATCATTAAAAGAAAATGATAATTGCTTATAAGGGCATTTTGGTCATTTTGACCTATTAAAAGGATAATCTTAATAAATATATAATATTAAGATAATAAGAGACGGAAATAAACATAGGGAGTGTTTATTATATGAAACCTTGCGTTAACGCCATACGATACACAAATTAGGTTAAATCGGGAATTGTTGCGGAAGTTCTGTTCGAGTAACGAGTTAATGACATAAGGTGAGTTCTATGAGCCCACTCTTTAAATGTTTTAAATGTTTTAAATGTTGTAAATGTTTTCGAGCTGATATACATACAAATGTTATGAAAATATATTCAAATGTTTTATAACTGAGATATTGCCTGTTTTAACTGTTAGAATTGTTAAAAGGTTTTTGATTGATATATACGTGAAAGGTTATGAAAATGATTATTGATGAAATGCTTTACAGTATTAAACTGTTAAATGACTGTTGATTTGAAATATACGTAAAAGGTTATGATAGTGTTTACGGATAAAATATCCTAAACTGTTAAACTGTTGAGTTACTTTAGGAATGATATATAGGGGAAATGTGTTAAAAATGCTTTTTACATATCTTGTGCCGATACACCTATGTGAAATGTGTTAAGGCCTATAAATGTTATAAATGATGATTACCTGTTATAAACTGTTTACGGGAAAGTTATAATAAAAGGGTAATGAAAAGAATGGAACTTTTTATATAAAGTTTGAAATAGAAAATGTGAATGTTTGGTCTAAACTTATGTATGTGAATAAGTGTCGGATAAATATGATCTTATTAGCCTTGTTGTGATTGTAAGATGTAATCTATATTGGGATGATTCTATATCATATCTGTTTGTATTTAAGGTGTGGTGGATACGCTGCGGTACTTCCTATATATAAACACCCGTAATACAATAGGAAATGTTATAGAATCAGTCCAGTATAGGTTTCACTGAAGTTTAACAAGACCCATAACATTATATATATAAAACGCTTAGTTCCATATACGGGTGATGGACTGGTGTTGAAAAGGTTATGAGTCCAAATATAAATGTTATTTAAATGGGCTTTTAAAAAAAAGGTTGAAAAGGTTGAATAGATTAAAAATGTTGAAAAGGTTAAAAAGGTTTTAATCTAAGCAGATATTGTCTAGTGAAAAGGGAAAGGTGGTTGTACAATCAGAAGCGGGGAATGACGGTTCTCCGGGGTAGCGACGGCTGCTTACTTTGAAAAGGTATTCGGGTGGCGACGGTTGCCCGAGGAACTAACGTGGTTCCAATAGACAATGCTTAGTAGAAAGAATGGTTAAATGTTTTGGTATAATTCCTTTATGTCTTATACCTGATAAAGGATAAATGATTAAATGTTTTGGTATAACTCTGTTATGTTTTATACCTGATAAATGTTATAAAGAAAGGAGCCGTTAGGCCCAAATGTTTAAAGTAGCCTTTCAAGGTAAAGGTAAAAGTTTTAAATACTTAGAACTCACCAGCGTAAGCTGACATTTAAAAGCATGTATGTCAGGTATCGGTGATATTTAAAGTAGCAAGGGAAGGGCTTTAGCAAGGGCAGATTAGATGAGCAAGCTATCAGGAATGACTCGGTAGTAGACTGGCATAGCTATAGATAAGATCTAGTTATAGATTATGTTATTATCTTCCTTACTATTGTAACTCGTTATATATATAAATGAAAAGTTTTTAAATTTCCGCTGCTTAGTTATCTCTGTTGTACCATGTGTTCATGAGTAAATCCGACACGTGACCCCTCCTGGAGCCAAGACTGGGAGTGGGCGTCACAAGTTGGTATCAGAGGCTTGGTTTAAGAGATTTAGATACTAGCACGGTATCTAGACTTAAACTAGAACTCTTGGTAAACAAAGTAAGGTAAGATAGGGAATGTAAATGCCAGTCATGATAGTCATGCCCTTAGGAAAAATGTTGCACGAGGAACATAGGAGGTAGAACTTAGGATATGCAAGTACGGGGAATACCCGATTGCAATTAGCTACTGCAAATTTGGTGTTTTACCCAAATGAACATATCATAGGTTCTAACTGTTGTGTGGCCTAGTGCGGGGTAGGTTAATTAACAGTAAGATACATGGTCAATAACTTGTAAAGAATGCCTAGAGAAAGGTAGTTTTAAAGGACCGGTTTTAAAATTTCCGGTAAAGAATAAAAGGAATAGTACGAACACCAGGGATGACTGTGATGAGAATAACTGGGTTTTGAACACATCATAATTATATAAGTGCACGTATATAATTATCATGAATTCAAAATTTGGAGAATTCACGTCACATGAGTTCTAAAGTGTCAGACTATTTTGATCGTAAGATCAGAAGATTAGAAATGATAGTCATGATAGGAATGCGAATAGGACATCCGATACGAAATCTGATGTCAGTAAAGACGAGTACCTTCAGCAAAGAAATGAAAGCCGTTATAATGGCAGAAACATTGAAGGTTACGTTGCTATCAATTGCTAATCAATTTCCAGAAGCTTTGACGACGAGAATGTCCAATAGAGCGACCGCTAGTGAAGCTGGTCCCGAGGAAGCTTCTGGTAGAAATAAACTCCCGATGAAAGGCAAACGGAAACGGTACGAGGATGAAGAAGGTCTTGAAGACAATGACGACGAATTCCACAAGAAGGCTAAGGGAGCTTCTGAACAAAGAAGGCCGATATGCCAGATGTGTGAGAAACATCATCATAGGAATTGCATTGGAGAACTCAGGAACCGTTGAAGATGAAAAGAGGTGTCGACAAGCCTAGAATGTCGCCTTAAAGCAAGGAAACTGAAGACGTGATTAAAGATAGATGCTGTCACGGTAAAGTAGAAATAAGAGTTGCTATGGCGAGAATAGTGGAAACGACGTTCCAAGCTACGTGCTACCTTCAGAAGACCATCACTATAGGTGATAGGCCGAAAGGCTCAAAGCAGAAGCCAGCAGTTTAGGATGGCTCAAAGAAAGATGATGAAGGTTACCATAAGCTGGATCGAGAATCCACAAGCTTAGGAGTATGGAGATCCAGAGTAGGCCAAGAAGAACTTACGGATATTGTTTCTTCAAATGGCAGGATGAAAGCACGCGATGATTGGATGAGCTACACGAAGAAGAATTCCAACATAAGGAGAGGAAAAACATTGTCAAGGAATCCTGTAGTCAAGCTACCTTAGAAAGCTTAAAATTACGTATTCCTTAGGACAAATGCAAAGACGTTAAGATAAATGACCTCAAGACGAATGTTGATGCGCAGACGAGCCTGACGATTCAAAATTAGCAGCAATGGCAAACTTAGAGGTTTGAATTCAATATTAGGAATTGTCACGCAGTGTATTACACCGATGCGAGTAGATGATCAGCATTTGACAAATGTTCTTCTTAAGATCAATACCCATTTAAGAGTAACGATAAAGCAAATTTAGACGTTGAATGAATTGACTCGCGAGATGCTACGCGTAACTTATCTGTAACCGAAGGAAGACTCAACTTCATATGCAAGGATCGTGATGGCTTGGCAGTAAGGATTACAAAACATGGAAGTACACGAGTCAAGAGGTAAGTCATACTTGATGTATGCCATTGACTCAGAGGTAAAACCAAGAAGCCGAAGAACGTACCAGTGAATCCAATGAGCAACTCGTCAGATCAAGAAATGGAGTTCCATAATCAACTCGACGCAGACAGTAACGTCAGGAGTAACATCAGAAGCAACGCCAGAAGCAGCAACACCAAAAGCAACGTCAAGAGCAACGCTAGAAGCAACAACGCCAGCAGCTACAACATTAGAAGCAACAACGCCAGAAGTAGAAACACCGTACCAGTTATCTCCAACAGAAGCCACAAGATTTCTTTAGACCAAATATATCCCCTTAGGATACTCCAGCAGTTTCAAGACAAAGGATGGAAGCCAAGGATATGCAAGACTGCAAGAAAAAGCTGTCAGTGAAAAGCATACATCCTTTGTTAAGGATCAACGAACTATTCAAACAACTAAAAGGAGCAAGACGAATCCTCAAAGATGGTCTGAGATCAGATTAGCACCAGCTAAAGGAGTAAGAATGAAACTGTAAGAGAACGGCTTTTCGGAAGCAAAATAATCGTTACAAGTGATTAGTAGTGTTGATTGGAATAACGAGGGCTCCTTAAATCCCAGAAATCTCGTAACTAAGCATGCTGACAAATGACGTTCGAAGGTTCTCAAGGATGGTGAAGTATGCATGAGATATTAGAAGAAAGTACTAAAGATCAGAAAATCTTTTCGTCTTAAAGATTTAATTGCTTCTTTAGTATCCTTCAACTTGTTCTCACGCACCAAAGATTTAATTGCTTCTTTTTCAGATGAAATACTTTCAGACTTTTCAACTTTATCAAAAATCTTTTCGTCTTAAAAAATATTGCTCTTGAATCGAACTTTGGAGCTTCAGCCAAATTCTTCTTCTTTTTCTCAGACTTGGATTTCTTTTGCTTAGCTGGAGTGACAAATCTAGAATAATCATGGAACTCTACCTTCGAATCAAGAGGAACAGATGAAAATTTAGACAAATCCACAAGTTGAGGAACCTTGTGAATATCATCTGTTTTTTAACTATCATCATTTCTGTCCTTTTTGTACAAAAAATTCAGAAATGTAGGCGACAAATTGCAATTCTTAATTTGCCGTTGTAATTCTAGAATTTCCAGCTTTAATTCAGAATTTTTCTGTTGAGCAGCAAACAGGTCTTTTTGTGACTTAATGAATTCTTCATTGATATCATTGTATTCATACGTCTGCTGCTTTCTAATTTCACATTCTGCTAACACCTCTTCGGTAACCTTCTCCCATTTCTTCTTAAAGATATCAATATCTTGTGTCAACACTTCATTCTTATCTCGGAAAAGAACATTTTCATCTTGAAGTTTTGAAAGTTCTTCTTGAAGACTAATTACTTTCTCAGCAGCTTCAACAACAATCTGATTAGCTTTTTCATATTTCTGTTGAACATGATAAGCCTTTTTGAATAAAGCTTCAAAATCTTCAGCAACTTCTTTAGCTTTTTCGCATTCAACAACCAAAGCATCCTTTTCTTTCATCAAGTTCTTGTTCATCTTAGCAAGTTCAACACACCTTGAACACATTAAAGAAACTTCATTTGGAATTCTTCTATGTCACTATCATCCCCTTTATCATGTATCACACATGAACTTGTTTTAGAATCAGAAACAGTTACACAAGCATCAATTTGTTCAGTCTTGAAAACAGTATCACAATCCTTTTTGTCTGACAATTCATTACTTTCTGAATCTAAACCACTAGATGCTGAATCATATGATTTTGAATCAGCAGAGTCTGAGCCAATCTTCATGGTCTGAATGCGTGCACATGTCTCACCTTTTTCTTTAAATGCATTCCATTTATCTTTCGCAGTCCAATATACTGTGATTTCAAGAAATAACTCTCTTGAAAGAGCTATTTTGATAATATCTCTGGCTTTGTCTTCATTATCTATATAAGCCTTTTCTTCTAAAGAAAGATGTCGATGCATTTTTACATGTCCATCTGTATGAACAGGCCATTTGAATTGCTTATCGATTATCTTCCAAAATTATTTGAAATGTTTGTTGATGTAAATCTCAAAATCAACTTTCCATTTATGATAATCTTCCCATTTCATCAATGTAGGTATCATAGGACTAACTTGTGATACACTTATTTTTTTTAGCAATTTATGAAAAATCAACTCAATGTGCTTGAATCACTCTTTTGCAAAACTGAAAACTAACACTCCAAAAACTTCAAACCCAAAAACGAAGGTCTTGGAAATGGATTTTGGGGGTTGAAATGGAGGGTACTGGCCGTTAGGCGATTAAAAGTGTAGATCTCTCCGAGACGGTCGTTTTGGCTGGTATTAGCTCCCGTAACTCTTAACGGTTCTCAAGTTACGTCAGTTTTAGTAAAACAACCCAAAAATTCCAATC
>JBCNJP010000012.1:78177707-78343670 GCA_039602395.1 Deinandra increscens subsp. villosa | reverse complement strand
CTCAGGACGAAAGGCGAGGTAGCTAGTGTAGGGTAGTTGCAACTATATGTTTCGAAGAGAGTCATCCGGTGCGATTGACGCAAATACGAAGAAAACGATTTTTGGGTCGACTGATATGGATGTGATTGCATCGACGGGGGTACCGTACAGAAGGATAGAACACCAATTTACATTGGCCCTCAAGATTAAGTAAAAGTGAAAACGTGTAGTAAGAGTGGGTTTCCGAAATACCAAGTGGTGACGAATTCAATGCTACCTGGCTGTCAATGAGTGTAAATACGAATCGTAGTTAAGGTTTCGCGAGGTCTACTGCGTATCGAAAAGCCGCATATACGATAAATTCAAACGTGTCTTCGTCAAATCTGGAGTCAGTCTACTTCCTGACGCGTGTCTCAAAAGTGCGAGTCAATCATTCGACTAGTTATGAAGCAGAGGGTTACCAATGAAAGTTCTTCTAGAAAAGAAGGAATGAGGACGATGGGTAACAACGTATGATGTTGTGGAACTTTCCTAGCCTACTGTTGCCTAATGTTGGTTGTCACTGTTTGTCGTACGGGAACTTCTGACAAAGAAGTGCATGGGAATGTCATTAATGAGGTTAACTAGCCGTGATGGCTCAAGGTTTGAGGACCTCCAAGTCACACAAGAATATAAGAGTAGAAGGTTCCTTGGTAGTCAAGTTCACAGACGAATCGTGTGTTTGAAGAGTAAGCAGATCGTACGGGTTCGAGAAGTAACCTACATCGCTCCATTGGGCGAAACTGTATTTGTAGTGAGGTATAAAGTGTTTAAAATCGTGACGAGATCACTAGTCAAGAGGGGAGAATTTCACAAGATTTTCCTGCCGAAAGGTTGGTTCCAATGGTTGAGGTGTAATTGTTCATCGAAGAGGTCTGGGTTTCCATCAGATTAGAGTTTATGAAGTTGTTGTACAATTGAGATAGCTTGAAGGAGGGTTGTAGTAGTTAACGTCATAGGGGTGGAGTTAGCATCGTGGATAATTTAGAATCAGTGAAGAGTTTAACCACGGCTCGCTCACAGCGAGGGGAGATCTTATCGTCGGATGGTGTGTATGATAGGATGTTTTACCGGGGTTATCATTTGCGCAAGTATTTTTAAAGGAGCTGATAGGTTGGAAGCCATAGCTAAGAGACACGAGAACGGGTGTGATGGCGAAATGAACTTTGCTAGATGTCCCCAACCATACGGTTGAGTCCCATAAGCTTGAAAATTTGATGTCATGAGAGTTTTGAAATGAAAGGTCGTATTCCTACAACTGATGGTTTGCCCAGCAGAATTCCCCAGGGCTTCCATACACTGTAAATTACATTTACGTGTGCACCCGTAACGGTAATTTACCTTATATGGTCACACTGGTTCCTCTTACTTTGGCTACCAGGTTCGATGGGGTAGTATGTGGTTTCCAAGGGGGGTAAAGTATCAAGAATGTGGTTAGTAAATTATAGGTAACTGACCGGGATTTGCCAAGGAGACAAGTTTTGAGAATAAACAGCTCATTCAATTTAAAGTTCACCGTAGGTTCGCTTTGGTAAGTAAGTGGTTCAGTAGGAGTATGGGCAGGGCATGCTACAATGCCCCCAACTTAACTTAAAGATATAGAGTAGTTATTGTCCGACTCGATCACGAATCCGTTATACACACATATGTTTATGTATATACAGAGAGAATATCATATTATTCTTAATAATCACATGCCTGATTTCATTTATGTTACTAGAGTCACATTCACACTGAATTATCACAAAACAACTATGCGATTTAAAACGCAAGGTCTAAACTGACCAAGGAAAAAGGGTGTTAACATTTTGGGGTAGCAGACGCATTTACAAGCATCCCATGACAATTCATCTGATTCTATACAATGCTGCCCAATACGAGGCTAAGCAGCGTTCTTTACCAATGCACTACGATAAAGGTACTCTCGGTGTGTGTTAATGGGTGTCTTACCCGAACAGGATCTACTACGACTCCCATTTATGTTATAAGAAAGTATGATCAGTTGAACTGAGAATATGTTGGATCATTGTATTAGAGTCTAGATTACCATGATCTAGGCCTAAAAGTAAACCTACCAAGGTTGTTAAGAATAACAATGCTGCTATGGGTTAAACAAGTCTGTAAAGATATCAGGATCCTAAACAATGGATCTTACCCTATTCGTGAAGCTAGTGCGTAACTACAAGCATTTACGATTAATCATTCAAGTTTTGCTGATGTAACCAAGTAAAAAGGATGGTGAATACACGCTTAAAAAGGAAATCCTCTCTGATTGCATCCTAAGTGGGTCTTACCCCAATAGGGTTCTCGATGGTCCTGTATACACTACACAATGGGCAATGAGCATTCTAACATGCGGTACAAACAATTTCTACACCTATTCTTGTAAATTCTTCCGGGTGTCCCAGTGAAGTTCGCTAAGCACCAATTAAGTCCACTAAATTCTGCTGAAGTACGCTAAGAACAACTTAAGTTCGCTAAGCACCATTCAAGTCCGCTAAGCATAAACACGTTCGCTAAACACCTCATCAAGTCCGCTAAGAAGCCAACAAGTTCGCTAAGGGCAACAAGTTTGCTAAGGGCATCATCAAGTTCGCTAAGGCTAACAAGTCCGCTAGGAATCATAATCAAGTTCGCTAGCTGGAAGTCCGCTAAGACCACACAAGTTCACTAAGAACAAAAGTTCATGTTCGCTAAAGAAGTTCGCTAAAGAAGTTCGCTAAGAAGAGTTCAAGTTCGCTAAGAACAAAATCAAGTCCGCTAACAGCAATGTGAAGTTCGCTAAGAAGGAACGTAACAAGTACGCTAAGCTTTGTACTTAGAAGAATTTTTCTAACTCAGAAATTTCTAAGCCTCGGGAAGGAAACATTCCTACCCAAAATTCCAATTCCTATACTGACACAAGACAGGAATTCTAAATGAGGATCATCTTCGGCACGCGGGGCAGTACTCTTGGGGAATGGGTTGTAACCAAAGTTTTTCAAAAACAGTTACAGTTCAGAACTTTTTACTTTTAAAATGTTTCTGGTTCACTGTAACCAAAGGCTCTGATACCAATCTGTCACACCCCCAATTTCCACTAATGGAGTATAACCGTGTGGGGTGTGATCCAGACCAGGATCCAAGTCTTTGGTTACAACCAAGCCATAGTTAAAGGGGTAAACAGTCATGTATTACATTAAATAAATCAGAGTTTACATTTCACAAAAATCAGCGGAAACATTAGAAGTTTACAAGGTTGTTGTTTAGTAAAAGTGATTACTAAAGTATCTGAAATACGACTTTCAAAAGGATTTTACAAAGAACAAGTACTGCCAACGCCCGTGCCATCCATGATCCTCCTAGCCACCTGAAAAGCATTCAACAATCAAGTGTCAGCCAAGGCTGGTGAGTTCACTAAGCGGTCTACCCATCACAAGTAGACCTATATTTTTATGATCAAAAACAGGTACAACACAATCAATATCATAAGACCTGTAAAATTTTCCATATCGTAGGTAGCTAGCCTAATTTATGCACATTTGAATTGTTCGCAACCGAAGCTGACAATGTATGGGGATTACCTACGGATTTGCCTTCCCGTGTCCTGAAAGACCACGGAGGGTAGGATAACATTGGTCCCACTCCGACCTCCAGTCGGGTTGGTGCATCACGTGCACCGCTGGGCGGGGGTGTCAATCCCCAGTAGTACTACTCAACATCACCTAGCTATTCTATATTAACGGTCCGAATGTAAGGACTTTTAAAGTTTAACAATCAATTCAATGATACATATGATATTTGGTCGGAAAAAGTTTACTTAGTAAGAAATACCTTACCGTTGCGCATTATCGTCCCTGAATGGACATAGCAACATATAGTAATGAACTCACCTGAGGGGGCACTGGTACTCAGCCAAAAGAAGCAATAGGTTGGTCACAATCAACCTAATCAGGCAAATATGACCTAAACGGATTAGGAGGTGTCGCGAGGACTAAAATAGCAATCTTAGCTCCTAAACATGTTTCATGCAATCATACAAGTCACTCAATGCACATACAAGTCCCAGATTGGGAGAAAATCAAGAAATTGCAATTTTTGTCAAAGTTGACCCAAAAAGTCAAACTTCAAGCACTTAACTAGTGGCACAGCTAAAATCCACAATATTTGGAATTAACTCTTTAAATTTTACAGGAATATACTACATATCAATTAGGATTTGTTGCAAAAAGAATCAAGTAAAAAGGTTAAGGTATGAGAATGTTATGCACGTCGGAAGTTGACACTTTTGGCATTTAGCAAACAAGTCAAGGTAAAATGAAAACTTGCATAACTCACTCGAAGTTTTGAATTTATGAACCAACTTCTCCAGATCTTACTTTTAACATATAAACCTCATTTACAAATAGCAAACTCGTCGATAAAACAAGATTAGCATGCTCAACCAATTTGAAAAGTCTACTTTTCACAGAAAATGACAGCTTTGCACACCTAACTTGCAGCTGTGTTTTGGATGACCAAACGGAGGTTTTAGAAAGTGTGCGAGTAGGCATTGTAAAGCTAAGACATGAAACTTTACTACGGAAAAAGAATCAACTGATTTCGATAAAAATTGAGTGAGTTATGACCTCTGCAAGTCAGCCTAAAAATCTGGACGAATCTGTCCATACTTTATAGTTTGCAAAGATTTCGGTTTTCTAATTTTGAGCAACAATTTGGTCATCCAACACCTACTAACATAATTATAAACACTTTAACATGGATTTCCAGTTCTCAACATGTTCATATCAAGTTCATAGCAAAAACCCAACATAGCAATTAGCATTCAAGCACATATACCCAATTTCTATGTCCAAACACCCAACATGCATAAAAGAACCTTCATAGCAGAAATTTGAATTCAAAACCCAGCTCTAAACCCGAGTTTAAATCTTTACCAATTCATAAGTTAACACATCTTAACCTAAAACATGAAATACGAGCATAACAACACTCCATTTAGCATATAGACACACAAAAACACACATGCAATCAACTAATTTCGGATTCAAAAATTAGGGCTTACGAGGGTGAAGAAGAAAAGGGGCGGATGATGATGGTGATGCAGAAATGGAGCTTCCCCCTAGCTTCCTTGAAGTTTACTTGAGCTCACAAACCCGATTTCTTGCTTGATTTGAGGTGAAACCCGAAAATCTCCAAGTATGTGTGTGTGTGTGAAGAACCGTATGGGAGAAGAAGAGAGGGGAAAATGTCGTGAAATGGGGGAGGGGGAGGGAGATAGGGCAGATTTCTATGTTTTAAAAGTTACACAAATGGTCCCTCTAAGTTTCATTTTAAACACATTTAGCATAAAACTCAAATAAATGGGTTTTTAACTAAAAACTTGTGAAGTAAAGATTCTAAAATGTTTCTAATTGTTTTTAAACTCGTTTAGCATGCAATGTTTAGTCGGGACAAGTATAAGTATCATTTATACATAAAAATTCGAATTCACGCACGAACTCCGGTTTCGCATAAAAATGCAAATTTTCATAGTTAACACATAAGATCACGAAATAAGTTCACGAAACAAGTTACTAAAATCAATTAGCAAGTAAACATAGACAAAAATGAAATCATTCAAATAACGGGTCTCGGTTTCACTAACGGGACTAACGGAACTAACGGAAAAACTTAACGGAGTTAACTTGGGAAGTTGCAGTTGTCACACCCGACACATTACAAAAGCTTGGCAAGGGCTGTACAATATTTAACTTTCACTAGACCTAATCTCACATATGCGGTACAACAGATTTGTTGACACATAAATGCTCCACAGTCCCATCACATGGATGCTCTTAAGCGTATCATTTGCTATGTTTAGGGAATGCTTTCCCGTGGCCTATGATATACACTAAATTATACATGGTTTTATATTAAATATTCATCACATTTTGGGTTGTTTCTGATCAATTATGCATAAAAAAGTTTAATATTGTTTCATTTGTAGTTTTTCAGAATAGTTCGGGACAAAATCACAAAAGAAGCCAATAATGCTGAAAAATAAAGAAAAATAGAAGATTAGGTGATATTGTGCTTGAGACACAGGTCGTGCCTACCCTAACACGAGTCGTGTCCACCTGTAGAATCGGACAGAGCAGTTGGCTTTCTTCCTCTTACAAGCACGAGCCATGCCCCTGCAAACACGGGTCATGCCCAACCTGATAAACACACCCCGTGCTCAGAAGACATGCCTTGTTCCATGTTAGATCAAGATTCGTGGATATCTACTGGCAGGCACGGGCTGTGCACAACTAGATACGAGCCATGCCCGATCATACAATCGTGCTTATAAGAGGAAGCATCCTCCTCCACTTTAAAGTGCACAATTATTTCCTTCTTCTATACTCTTTAGCTATAATTTTTGTTTTTGAGTCATTATTTTCAAGATTTGACTTCTTTTAAATCAAGATTGTAAGCATTTTTGTAAACTTCCCAAGTTCATAAAGCTCCAAATCAGAGGCAGGAGTATGATTGTAGCCAAGAGAACCGCCAACTTATTGTGTTATTTATCATGATGCGAAAACGATCAACAATGGAACAATATCTCTTTGAATCGGCTACGAACTCTCATCTTTAACATCTATGGCATAATGAACTTCAAGAAAGCACATCGAGTCATCATGATTATAGGGCTGGCAATCGTGTCAGACACGACCTGTTAAGACACGATACGATTGGTCTCAAACACGAACACGACACGAAAACTTTTCTTGTCTAGTTTTCAAAACACGAACACCACCTGTATTTTAACGAGTCGACACGATAAACCTGTTTAGACACAAAATTTTAACTAGTCGACACGATAAAACATGTTTCACTCAACCTGTTTAGACACGAACACGACCTGTATTTTAACGGGTTTAAGAATTTAGAGATGTATGAGTGTATGTTAGACAGAAATGGAATGGAACTTTAAGAGACATCACCTAATAATCTAATTCTAATATATCTTTAATATATTATCTAAAAATATATATATTATTAAAATATAAACGTGTCTTAACAAGTTAACAGGTTTCGACCTGTTAAGACACGAAAATTAACAGGTCTTAACAGGTCGACCTGTTAACGACATGAAACATGTTAAGCCCAAACACGAAACATTTTAACATTGTCGTGTTTCGTGTCGTGTTTTTGTGTCCATGTCAAAATTGCCAGCCCTAATCATGAACGGTCAAGTCGCTCAAGACGGTACAATGCCTTTGATACCTATTGATAAAAGCGAAAGCATTTGATTAAGTCATGAAACATGTTCTTGAATATTTAAAAACGAATGTTTTTTAGTGTAAACTTTTTCTAAAATAAAATAAAAAGATAATGAGAATGCAAAGATCAACCACCAAAGTCGTCCGGAGCTCTTCTGCTAAGCGCATGAGGTTACCCATATAGGTTTGCTTATGTGAGTTGTCACGTAGACAGTGACTGGACTCACCTGTGTGGGTTTAATAGGAGGGGTATGGTGGTGTGAGTTGTGTTATGTAAGTTAAGTTATTTTTTATTAATTTAAACAAACAAAAAAGAAAAGAAAAAAATCGGTGGACATTATATGATTGGATGGAGCACACACCACACCCCATTTCACGCTGTGGCTATTCTCACGCCCACCACCCACGTAGGTGGGGATGGTGTTTGGCGCTATGGTTCATGTGTGGCTTCAACCCACCGAGGATTTGGCGGACCATACCACATGCACTTAGGGTGGTACTGTTTACAAACTCGTACTTCATAAAAGACACCATGGGTGGTAATGTGGTACCATTTACAAACTCATACTTCATCAAAGACACATTTTCTTATATAAAGGAACCCTTGTATTTATAAACTATAGTTTCATATTCCAGTGAATAATCTTCTCATTGATCCAAGCCATACATTTTTTAGACCCAACGGCTTGTGTGTATGTGTGTTGTGTAGCTATAAACCGCTTAACAAGTTCCACAAACCAATTCTTCATAAACTGATTCTCGGTGTGAAATCCTAAACCGGCTCCAAACCGGCAGTTATTATTGGTTCCAACCCAGTTACCACAAAAACCAGTTCTTACAGGTTTCATAAACCAATTCAGTTTTATAAAACCGTTTTCTATGCACCTCTAGATCCAACAACTGAAACTAATATAAGGTATCAAACATATTGGTCCTGGTGTCGAGAAAGAGTCAACTTTATCCTGTGTAATAAAACTATAAAATCCAAACACCAAGTCAAGTCACTACATGTACAAATCCTAACGCCGTGTACTAAGAAACTACATCTGAGGAACACAAAGATAACCCCCACAAGTAGCTTTAGAAATCAATCAAATTAGGTGGTGTATTCTTAAATCACTTCTTCCCGGTTTCGGTTTCTTTAGCAGCAGCAGGCACGTGTGTTTCCATGTCGATGAGGGTGAAATCGTATGGTGTAGAAGCTGAATTTGAGGCATCTGATAACAATGATGAATTCATTGCCTCCGGTTTTGCTGTTGAGTTGGGGCTCTGGAGTGTCGGTGATTGTATGTCATCTACCTTGTTTGATGCAAATGCTTGCTTGTTTTTCCTAACATTTTCCATCTCAGATCCAATGGGGACAAAGGTTTTTGTTCTGTATTTTCTTGCACCGTCATCACCCGTATCATTACTATGATTGTAGAGTACATAATCATGGTAGGCCGGTGCAAACTGCAGCAAAAATTGAAAATTTCCCTTCAATATCAAAACTAGAGGCAAAAAGTGGGCACTTGAGCCAATTCATATATACCCCTAAACTTGCATAACATCAGATTTACTGAATCAAAAGGTTAGTATAATATATACCCATCCAAAATACTTAGAATTCCATATTTAACCATTTCATTATATAATACATTTTATAGTATGACCACTACATACTTTCCTCTTTCCTAACACTCCTAAGTCTTGCATCCTACTGCAAGTTCTAAGGTAAGGGTATAAATGTTACAAATTGGAAAAAGGGGTGTATTTATTATTATGATTTTTGTTGGGTATATATGATATTATAACAAGTTTTGAAAATGGGTTGTTTTGGGCAGCTTTTGACCGGTTCAACTCATCTACTATTAAACTAACTTCTTTTTCTTTAAACCTTCGAAAAGACAACCCGTTAAAACTTAAATGGGTCAAAATTCCAACATGTAATTTATATCAAAATTAATAAGTGATTAACCTGGTGAACAGTGTCATGATAGAAGTCATTCAACATCAAAGCGTGTGCAAGGCTAGCCCCAAAGCCACGAGAAGCGCCAATGTTGGCCCCAGCGTACTCTTTGTATGGAAATGCGTAAAGATGACCCACGGCTGCGATAAGCATTTCAAAACAAATTATGAAGTTTTGGAATTCAGCAGCTTCCTCAGCATCTTTTATATGTCCAGATTTTGCAGCAAGGAAAACCAAAACGCCCTGGAAGCAAAAGCAAAAAAACAATCAATCAACAGATATCAAATGAAATAAATAACAACTCACTCTGGTGCAAATAAATGATAAGGCCCGGCGGTTCTTGTAGTACCTGCCAATATGTCAAAAATACGACACTCTTGATTATGATGAATTTTGGAACGGGATTATAAGGCTGGAGCAGATCCCGGCACGCAACATAAAACAACGCCAATGCATACAGGGCTGTAGAATATGAAATGGTGTATATGATTGTAATGTATAGGTATGACTGTTTTGCACTAAAATTTCCATCCTGGTACTTCCCCTTTGCATAAAGTATGAATGTAACTGCCACCAAGATAGGCTTAAGAATCACAAACTGCAAGCAGCCTTGCTTGCATCTCCTTATGAAACGCCTGCCATAATAAGTTTCGCAAAACATAAATAAGTTCATATAAAATAATATTCTATATGGTGATCAGAGAAAAAAAAAACTGAACATAATAACATCATTAGTATAAACATAAACAGAAATGATAAGTTTCGGACTTAGAAGTAGAACTGACCCGTCTAATGGGATTGGAGGAAAGCAACATGTCATCAGACACCAATTGGGCTTCAGAACACGACCGGTAAGACTTAAAACAACAGCACCTGGACCACCTACCCATGCCAGGCACAGCGACAGAAAATTATATATGACCCAAGCTTCATATCTGAAAATATAATAATTTTAAACATTAAACGACTTCTATCATATCGACTCAAAGATGAAATCAGATGACTCTAAGATGAAACCAGATGAAATAAATAAATAAGCACACAAACTAAAGTAGGGATATATTGATTTTTACATAAATACGACGATCCCTAACAACTAAAGCATATAGGATTTAGTTAGATAGACACAACAATCCCTAGCAACTCTTATGGCTTAAGCATATTAAAGGAGATAAACCAGTTGCCTAACTTCCTCCTACTAGGGCAAATATCATGCTTTTTCAATTCCAAAATAGTTGTCCACAACTTGTGCCTCTATTGCATAAGCTTGTTCTTGGGTCATATAGTAAATCCTATATCGAAACTGCCACAGTGACATAATCCCTACCAAATTGTCATCCTCTCACTAAACCCGGAATAGCACCTATGTCAGTGGCAACAAAATATTAAAAATAATGGGACTACGGAAACATTACAAGGAAGAAAGTAGGCGAGGTCGGTGTGCCCTAATAGAGTCATGAGTCAGCAAGGTTAATGGAATAAGCCTCAACAACTCAGAATCCTCAAGATCTAATAGTAGCACTTAGCAGAAAACACACCAAAAAGATCAGAAAAATAACACTACCACAAGAAATTCAAGGCCAGGGAGAGTCAAACATCAATAGGGTTTGTGAATGACCACGTCACCAAACAATTAACACAAACAAACAGATTGAGACTAACTCTATGAGCTTAAGATTAGCTGAAACTAAATGCATTCTATGATGTCGACTTGATTGATGTGAGTGATTCATGTTGGTTTGTTATCAACTTTCATGTTAACTGTTAGTAGTTAACTAATTCTATAGTTACTATTAAATTGTCGAATAGTTATTCTTTATATGATTTCCAATGCTTTCTTTATGCATATACATCTTAATAGATGTTAGTTACACTCAAAAGTTTCAATACTTCAAGTTTATATGACTATCTAACTCTTTAAGAAGAGCATTATTGGCATTGCAACTTGCAACACATGATTTTAATAAAAATGCAGAGTCATATGAATAAAGTATCACACACTCACATTTCTCGAAAGGAATCGAAATAGATCGAGCTCTTGTTGAAGACAAGTGACAAGAAAGATGACAATGCATATACCTGTCAAAAAAGAGAGAGAAACTTAATGCCTGTGCACGAAAGCCATATATAAGTTGCATGACATGATCACAAAGGTACTGTAAAAACATTGCACTGTTGATAATAATAACAATACTAGAGGTTGTTATTAACTGCAGTCCTAGCTGATCAACCCTATGTCCCTATTAGCTGTCCAAATTATGAGCTTGATATCTCACATGCACAAATATATTGGGCCACTCCACGCTCTTATTTTCTCATAAGAATAACAGACTAACAGTAATAATGATGATAAGAACGATAATAATAGTAATAATAATAATAATAATAATAACAACAACAAAAACAATAATAACAACAACAAAAACAATAATAACAATAATGATGATGATAATAATAATAACAATAATAATAATAATAGTGATAATATTAATGATAATAATAATAATAATTTCAACACGTCAGCATATAGTAGAAGTGAGATTGCTGATGCAGGAATAACTCAGAAGAATGGCCCTTGACAAACCTTTTTAACATCAGCATAAAGATCAATTTTTGAGAGACTAGCTGGAGAACTTTATGTTATCACTGCTAAAATTTAGCAATAACACAGAAAAATAAAGCATAGATCAAAAATTTATGTCTAACTAAAAAAAGTAACTCACAGGATTCATATGAAAACAAAATACCGGAAGCTTTAAGGAACCTTCTTTTACAAAAACCAATTTATTAAATGGCTTGAAAATCTTTATTCATCAATATCAACATTTTTCTAACATATTTTACACCATATGCGTGTCATTGTGTCAAAGCGACATATTTTTCTAAGAAAGAAAGTTTCTAAACTCTTCTATAATTTTTATATAGAACTATTTGTGTATGTGCTTGATACGTCATTTGTGCATCATTTAATATGGGAAACCACCAAAAATAAATAGAGAACATTGTACAACATAATCATCCCTTGACCCTTTAACAAAGCCCTTTAAACAGCAACTAGCATTAGTATTTATACATCAAAAGTAATAGCATATGTATAAAGAATCACAGAGACTATTAAAGAATCGTAAAAGCATTAAAAAAATATGATGAACAACTTGTTAAAAAATGATACCAGTATAACATTCATATTAACAAGACAAAATATTGAGTTTTAGATAAATTCAAGTACAGAATCAGCAATCGCTATTACCAGCATATTAAATACCAACATTAATTTAACATTAATCCCTGCACGGCTGAAAAACGAAGAGGCATACATAGAGACATAGAGACATAGAGTAGAATGAAGGCCCTAATGTGAGTGTTTTATAAATTCTGGATGACATATTATTTGAAAGCATGTTTCACGTGCTTAGAGATCATTCGTATTAGAATTTAGGAGTTTTACTAAAACCGACCTAAATCAGCTTGCGTCTCACTACTATGAATCCCGTGCTTTGCAAATTAAAGGTACACCACAGACACCTTAACAAAACCAAAGGAGCACCAACAAGGCAGGTGTCAACAAAGGGTCACAATCACATGTCAAGATTAGCGAGCCTTTAGACTTCTATTAACAATGTCTCTGCCTCCCATACATGACACAACTTATTTTCATGTGAGAAGTGGTTCCTTTAAAATAATGACAGGATATGAAACAGGAGTACAATATATAAAAGAGGTTCATACACTTTTTCATTTGAAGTGAAAGCACATGTACAGCTACCGACTTGGTAGTTCAGATTATTAACATTATAGAAGCCTCAGTAGTATATAATTTGTAGATATAGTACATGATTTGCAAAGAAGAGCTCCCATATACTCTTAAAGTTCTACCCTTGGAAGTGAAAGTGCCTGTACAAATACCGACTTAGTAGTTCACTCTTTTGTAGAGACAAATGTCCAAGAAACAACAGACCCTCACAAGTCACAATTCAAATGAAGTAAACTACCATATAGCTACTAGTACATCATAGACGAAGATAATATAAAAGAGAATGTACTTACTGGAACCATAAATATAATTCTGACAATAAACCTCTGGTATGTTGGTTCAGTATAATTCAAAAGATGTCTGTAAATGTGCAGAATCGCCAAAGCAATTGCCCCAATTGTGCAGGGCAATGCAATCAAAATGTAGTATACTGGCCCCATTTCGTCCCTCTAGCAGAAAACAAACCCCCTATTCCCCCTGAAATATAAGGATCAGAAGAAATTGAACAACAACAGAAATCAACACAGCATGTCTAACTTCATAAGATGCAATTTGGATGAAAACAAACCCTACAGTCCTACTACACTAGACGTATATAAACAAAATTCTAGGGTTTTGTGATATCAAAGCATCCATTAGTTGCTCAATTTCTAGTAGTGTGCGCAAATAAACCCTAGCTAGCAAAACCGGTTACATGCGTCAATTACAGAGAGAGATCAATATCATGATGATTCGGCGAATAAAAGGGATAAATGAGGAAATTGGCTGGCTAACCTTTGCGGATTAAAAAATCGGGGGAATTGAGGTGGATGAAGACGATGATTGCATCCAATGATATGATCAATGAAATTTAAAGCGAATTATGTGAGAAGATTCGATGTTGACGGCGGCGTACAGTGGTGGTGCGCTGGATCCACAACAGCAACGATCAGAATTGCAACAATCTTCGGTTTGCTACAGTGCCAATCTCTATGTTTAATCTTGGGATGCATATGATTATGGAAATATTATTATTGTTGTCATTTTTATTTCTTTTTATTGAAGAGACTAACGTTGTGTTTCCGAGTTTACTTAAAGAGGGAGAAGAAGAGAAGAGAAATGAAAGGAAGATAAAGGAAAAGAAGAGAAATGAAAGGAAGAGAAAGAAAGAGAAGGAAAGTGATTATTTTCCTTCCAAATCTTTCCGATTTGGAAGGAAAGAAAAACAATAGAAGATGAACTAACTTTCTTTCCCCTTCTCTCCCTTTCTCTCCTTTAATGAAACTCGGGAACACAACATTTTTTTGTTTCCTTCCTTTTCCCTCCTTAAAAGAAACTCAGGAACACAAAAAAATTTAAACTTACTTCCCTTTCATTTCCTTTCCCTCGTTAAATGAACTCGGGAACACAGCGTAAGGTTCTAGTCTCACTCATACCACTTTGTAAGATATTGGTGGGCAATGAAGGATTGAGTTTGCTTGATCCTAAGTCACAAGGGAGGGTTTACGAGCTTGTCCGGTTCCCGCCCGATGGTGCAAATGGGGGGTGCTTCCGGGTTCCCTTGCTATGAGGTTTGGACTCGGGACAGTTGGTAGGTCCAGGGTAACCAGTCCCGATACACCGCTGAGCCAAATTGCCATTCAAAAAAAAATTATAGAAAGAGTAAGGGGTTGTTTGGTATACCTCTTTATGATGTCTGAATGGTAAATTGTCTGAATCGCACAGATTCAGACTGTTTGTTTGGAACCTCTAAATGGTAAAACGTCTGAATCGCTAAGAGATTTACCTTAAAAATGTCTTATTCATCCAGTCTTCTACACAGGTCTTTATCATCCGGACACTTATTCGTCCAGCACCTAATGAAACAGATTGAAACAAACGACCCCTAAATTGGATTTCATCTTTGTGGTTTGCATGAATTTCACATATAATCTTTATCTTTCATTTATTATGGATTTAGTTTTAATCTTTTGATAAACCATTACAATTATAGTCCTTGGGATGGATGGCCATTAATTATTTCTTTTTGTTAAGTTGATGTTAAATGACTAGTATACCCTTTTCTTTAACTAATAATTGACATTTATATCCCTCTCTATAAATATTAAAAAAATTAAACCCTAAAAAAACATAAAACCAAAAGCTTTGAATTCGTAGTTGTAGGGGTGGCAGATACCATGGGTCGGAGCTCAAGGGGTGTCGATGGTGGTTTGAGACAAGGCAGAGAGTGACGATTTAAAGGATGAAGCAGAATGTCGATGATGGTGTAACATAAATACGGTGGTGGTCAGAAATCAAGATGGTAATTCCTAGAGAGGTCGAGGTTGCGGATTTGGATGTGAGATTCCTGTGGCAAAATAATTGGCTTAGATATCTACATGATTTCCCACCACGCAACCACCGTCTCCACAACAACCCTCATTTCTGTAACATCCGTGTTCGTCCTGTTTACAAAACCTGACCCGAACTTGAACTTTTCAAGCAAATCGAAATTTGATTTAACGATTACCGGAAGATTCGTCTAAACTATACATTTAAATAAATTATATTCGGGATATTTCATAATCATTTTTTAAAGCAAAATAATAAATTTACAGAGTTTTAGGTTAAACAATTTGCTTAAAACGAAAATAAAGCAATTTTCGGTTTTTACGCGATTTCGGTATTCGATTTATCATTTACCAGGATTCTCGGGGTTTTTATCTCAAAATATATACTTTGGAATATCCTACAATCATTTAATGACATTAAAAACCAATTGGTTAATTTTTAATCATTTTTGTTAATTAAAAAGCAAATAAATGAATTTACCATTTTTCGTGCAAATCCGTTAATAACCGGAAGCCACGTAAAATTAAAAAATCATATTTTAATGTTCCTTAATGTTTTATAAGGTTATTATAAGTTGCTCGTAAAATATTAGAGGCTAACGAGTTAAAACGAGGACGAACGAATAAAAAGAAAAAAAAATAAAGAAAAATCAACTTCCTGGACCCCCCCCTCCCCCGCGCGTATCGCGAGTGGTATTTCCTTGCTTTTCGCGATACGCGACTCCTGTGTCTGCACAGGTTCATCATCACATCACCATCCAGTCACGTTTTTCATGCTTATGCTCCACGATTGACCCAATTACGTGTTGTTTTCGACCGAATTGTCACCATAGCACGCGTCCATACATCAAGGCGCATCAAACACTATAAATACCAGCCTTGATTCATCATTTCAGCTCACTAATTTCATAGATTTCTTCTCTAAAAACCCCTAAAACTCGTCCGAACCTTTCTCCTTCAAATTCGATCAAACGGTGAAGTGTTAAGAGGTGAAATTCTGCAGTTCCCCATTATTAGGTATGATCTACAATAAACTATCTCAGTTTTTGATAATACTATGTCTAAGTATGGTTTCTAAAAATGTATAAAATTTTGGGTTCTTGAGCTTGTTTTGCTAAAATCGGGTGATCGGGTTGGAATTAGGGTCTGAATTTTTTAGGTAATCCTAAAATAATGTGTTTAAGAAAGTCCTAAGTTAATTTCAAGTTGTGATAAGGTTTGGTATTTTATCTAAAAATCGGTCAAAATTACGGTTTTCGTATCGTTGTTCTGCCAAAATTGAGTAAACGGTATTAAACTAAGGTTTGATATTTTGAGAAATATTATAATATATTATAGTAAATAAAACTCTAGGTTTATACAATTTTATAAAATGTTTTGATATTTATTTAATAAATACGTTAAAATTAGGGTTTCACGACGTTACATTGCCAAAACTGAACAAACGAGTTAAATTTAGGGCTAATCTTTTAAAGTATATTATAAAATAATATTTTTAAATAAAAGCTCTAAATTTATTTCGCTTATAAAATATTTTGCTATTTATTTGATAAATATTTCAAAATTAGGGTTTTAAATCAGATTATTTAATATTAAACAAACCAGGAGGTATTGGGACTTATTTTTGGTCTTAGATCATGTTTACATATATATAATAAGAGAATATGAGTCCAAAAGTGATAAATAATAAAGTATTAAAAATACCGAGTTAATCGGATACTTAGAAGTTCGTGCGGACCAGAAGTGTAAGCGCCTGTACTCTGGGGTTTCTGGCAAAGCGACGGTGCCGCATAAATCTCAACCGGGACCTAGCATACCTCGTTAGGCGATCCCAGGGTGAGCGTTTAATTATAGGAATGTGCGTCTTCATATTATCACTAAACCCTAATTTCCCGATAAAGGGCAAAATGGTCTTTTAATAAAGAAAAGACCTAACTCTCCTTAAGTTCCTCGTGTCTTTAGAACTAATCATTATCATATCCCATATTCATTTGGCATATTCGTTTCGTTAGGATAATCTCCAAGTTGTTATCTCTCGCAAATTGGTTCATCTCTTGTTTCCAATCTATTCACCAGGTGAGTAATCTCTGCCCCTTTTCTCATTTTCACTTTGGGGTGTAATGTGACAACCCGTCCAAATCAGGTCAAACCTCTCTCCGTTGACTTTTGTTGACTTTTTAATTACGTGATAATTATGTGATTTACTGCTTTAATGCGTGGTTAACTGTGATAGTTAAATGATTAACCGACTTCAATTCCACTTCTAACTAAAATATATACGTAAAATAATGCGTCCTTCGTATATTAACGGTGGAATTCCAATAATAAGAAAAGTAAATATAAAATGGAACTTTTTATATTTTATCAAAATGATTCAAACTATAAAGTCATTTCATGAACTTAAAACGAATCGAAGTGTTACGTTGTCAAGACTTAGCCAAATTATCAAACGTTTAGCCTATTGGGCCCGGTAAGCCCATTAAGCCCAAACTAACCCCGATTGACCCAAAAATTTAACCGAATGTTCGTATTAACTAGTCGAGCAAAACCCCGAACCCGGATACCCGACCCGCGGCCCAGATTTTATTGGGCCGTAACCGGCCCAATCCCTTTCTTTCTTTCTCCTCGCGGCCCGACCAAGAACCCGACCAACACGACTGGGCTTCGGCCCAGGCCTACTCGCGAGCCCGATTGGGCTTCGGCCCAGTCCCATTCCCGAACCGAATGGGCTTCGGCCCATCCTCCTAATTGAACTCGATTTGGGCTTCGGCCCAATTGTAAACAAAATAATTATTTTGTTTAAAGCCCACTAGTTTTATAAAAGAAAATCCCATTTCTTTAACCCACTAATATTTTTATAAAACTTGGGTGAACAACGTTTATAAAAATAAAAATCACTTTTCGATTTGATAAAATATAAAGGGATTATATTTTAAAAAGTTATAATTTTTATAAACTCCCAACCACTAAATATTTTATAAAAGTGTTGGACTTTTTAAAACTCTTGCAAGGTTATTAAAAATTAATCACCAACTAGTTAGGATGGATGAGAGTGTGACAACACACAATTAACCAAAGGTTAATAGCTAACCTTTTTATTATAAAAGGGAGACCAAGTCTCACCTTGTCCCCTTGCACCCAACCATCACAAACACACCCACCTCTCCCTCTCCTCCCTCTTTCGGCCGAGAGCCACCATCCACCACCGTCCGCCGTCGCCGCCCCGCCACCGGCGCCACCTCCGGCCGCCACTACGCCGCCGCTCCACCGCCGCAAACCACCACCACACTCCACCGATTTTCTTCTTGATTCTTGTGAGTCTCCTAACTCACATCCTCTACACATTTTCTCACCCCATGAAACCCTCAAGTCTTGACAACAACCAACCAAAATGATCAAAGAATGCTTGTGTTTGGATGATCAACTAACAAAAAGTCTCTTCTTAACCCCCCTTTCTTTCAAAGATCAAACACTTATTCTTGGTGCCTTTGAGGCTTAAAGTTAGCCATGAAGTGTGGTGAAACACATTTGTGAAATCCTTGGAAAGTAACAAGTGTGCACCAAGATCTTGGTTATGAAACCTTGGTTTCATAAGTTAGTTGTTTTAAAACAAACCTCCAAGCCTCTTCATATAGAATGTTAACTAACAATCTTTACATGTTTATATTCCTTTGTCCTAACACAAATGTGTTAGTGATTGTTATTTACATTTCCTTGTCCTAACACAAATGTGTTAGTGATTGTATTCATTTTCTTGTCCTAACACAAAAGTGTTAGTGATTGCATTTAAATATATATTTGGTCCCAACATATATATGTTGGTTGATTATTTGTTTATCCATGTTATATTATGTTAACGTATTACATGAAATGATATTAAACCAATATATAAGCTAAGAATCATGGACTTATTTAAATAAAAGTTACATATGTAACCTATGACTAAAACAAAAAGAATATACTTCTTAAAATAAGTCAAGTAACATATTTAATGTGTTTCAGATGATTAAATGATTGGACAAAAATAATAAAAATAAATGCTAGATTTGATAAGAATAATATTTATGTCAAATGATTAATTTGACATAAATACTTGGATTTATTACAAGTTTTAACCTTTCTTGAAACTTGCTAGAAATGGACATTTTTATAAAAAGATTACATTTGAAAATAAATGTTTTCATAAAGGATTTTTATAAAAATAAACCAAGACAAATCATTGGTTTAAAAATACCTACAAGGACTTTTAATGTTACTTTGATAACAAAACAAAGTATCCCAAAAATGAACCAACGTTCGTTGGAGATTTTAGATAAAAGTCAAGTTTTATAAACCAAATGTTATAAATCCAAGCGTCGTCATAAATATCCTTATCAACGTTTTCTATTGATATTTCATGAACCTGAAATATTAATTAATCTTTGGAAATGATTAAATGTTAAAGACTTTAAATGTTTTTCCTTAGAGATTTATGTTTTATAAATAAAACAAACGTTAATAATTATTTTTGACAAATAATTATTTGCAAAAGACTTAAAACTTGTTTTATTCACCAAATAATTGTTAATCGTAATTATTTAAAATAATTATAACTTGCAAGATTAACAAATCGAATAAGTAATTATTTAATAAAAATAATTATTCGAACTTGTGGAAATAATAATAAACATTATTATTTTTCTTTTTACTCGATGTTCAAGACTTGATTTAATTATTGAAGGATGATTATTTGTTTACATTTATTGGACATAAATATAAACAACCACGAACGTATTTAAATAAATACAAGTAACGAGTTTTCAATAATACAAACGGACTTCACACGTCAAGACTTGACCGGTATCACTTGGGTGACTTATGTTACTCAAATGATCATAGACCTTATGCATATGTTATTTAATTATTTAGGACGTTACGTACTACCGTCCTTCGCTGCATAAATTCCGATTACCTGCTAAAACTGTGAGTTTCACGGCCCCTTTTCCTTTTAACTGTTTTATACTTGGGGGAGAAATCATGAAAACTGATTAAATGCTTTTTACTTAATATTATGGTTTACTTGTTAGCCGTATGACTACTTGTTCTCTTACTGATTGCCCAACTTGGTACATTATCGTTATAAACGTTTGTACAACCGAAAATCCCATCATTAATTGATTTCAATTAGTTCTGTACGAAACGATAGCTAGTGAGTAGATCTATTTGGGTTGACAACCCTACCCTAACTGGTAGCTCCAGTTCTGACTCCGGATTGTCTGGGGGTACACGTCAGTTATTCTGCACTGTTTAAACATCTCTGGGCAAGAGATGCCGGGTGGGTAAACCGTTAGTATTTGAAATCAAGGTTCAGGTGAGATCATACAACCACAACAATAAACCCTGATAATATTTAAGTATACCGAAAACTGTTTTACAAACTGATTAAACTGTTGAGTCCTAAACCTGTGAACCTCACCAACAATATGTTGACCCGTTTTATATTCATGATTTCTTAGGTAATTGACAAGACTATCTGAAGACATGCAAATGGAGCTTACAAACGCTATCGGACCTGTCCCTGGAGTCATAGTCCCGACTATCCAACTTAACTGTTTTAAGCTTTTAATAATCGTTTAAGACTTATGTTTTTAAATTGTAAGACATTAATGTTTCCCACTACTCTTTCCGCTGCAATGAAACGATTTAATGTTTTATGAAGTTTTTAAATTATTAGAAGTGTTCTATGTATCCTCGACTATGATTCCATTCTCGCTCACACCCGAAACCGTTGACCGGGGTGTGACAGATTGGTATCAGAGCCGTGGTTATAGCGAACCAGGATAAACAAACAAACAAAACGAAACAAAAACCAAGCCTGGACTATAACCCACTCCGAAGCTACCATTTGCATGCAAGACCTCATATGTTTACTTATGTTTACTTATGTTTACTTATGTGTTACCACACTACCATGATGTTACTGACACAGTTCCTTTTGGAATATTTTCGCAGTGATGGCTTCGAAAGAGGTTATTTGCGTTGCCGATTCCGAGGAGGAGCCCAGTGTTGAGTACACGCCATCACCAGAGGACCACATCCCTTCCAGCCCCGAGACAGAGGGCGCCACTGTGGGAGTCGTACGCCCGATCCCTATACCAGCAGGTTTCTTGAGTCCTATCAGGCGTAGGACCTCCGACGACACCCCCGACCACCCTGCTCCCACCGCCACTGCTGGCGGTGCAGCCACTGCGGATGCCTCTAGCTCCGCCGACCCCTTCGCAGGCCGAGATCGGTCTGTGAAGACCTTTGTCGCCACACCTGGTGGCGGCAGACGGGGATTTACTCCGGGACGGGCAGCTGGCCCATCTCGGACTAGGGAGGTCCGACGTACCTCTGGTGAGCCCGCGCCCAAGCGGCGCCAGGTGTTCGATTTACCCCACCTCGCCTGGATACCAGATCAGATCCAGCACTGGCGGATCATCGAGGAGTTCCCGAGCTGTTACGATCGGGGGGAGTCCTCGCTTCCTGATCCCTTCCGCCGAGTGCCTCTGGGTATCTCGCCTTTTACTCACGAGCCCATCCCTGACACCGTCCCATTGCTGGTGGCTCGTTTGAGACGCCTTGAGGCCGATCTGGGGGAACTGAACGCTGATATCGGTCAGCTACCTGCAGCCACTGAGGTGTTTCACCTCAGGAACCAGACAGCCGAGCTGACCGGGCGCATGCGCGCCACTGACGGCGCCATGGAGTCCCTCCATGCCCACATGACTGGGGTCAGCATGGCCACGACTGACCTGCTTCTCTCGCACGAGAGGTTGCAGGGGAGAGTCTCTGCTTTGGAGTTCGTCTCCGGACGACTTCTCGCCACTCTCCAGGCCTTGACCCAGAGACCACCGGTCTTCTTCATGCCCCCAGGACCTCCACCACCCCCACCAGCATTCTAGGTAGATGAGACCTAGTATCTTTTGATAGCCGTTTTATAGATGAAACATGTTAGCATTAGTCAGGATTGGGACTGCGAGCCCACGATGCAAACTTGTTATTTTGGATATGTTTTGTCTGTAATATGGTAACAAACTTGATGTATGATTCCGATGATTATGCTATGGAAAAATCTTTTGGTATGTTATGATTAATGTTTATGATTATGTTCATGTTATAGTTATGTTGTGATTGTGTAGTTATATCATTATGACATGTTGTATCACTTCACTATTCCTATCTTATGTTCTTGGTTGTGTTGCGTGAAAATGTTTTGGCAATTGATGTATGTCGTGGCAGTTATTCTCGAGCATGCAATAACCCCATTTACATATTATCTAAATTTTTCTTTATGTTGACAATTGTAACTTAAAGCGAAATCATGCCACCGAGACGCCGAACCACCAGGAACTCTTCACCTCCTCCACCTCCTCCCCCTATGACTCCCGAGGAAATCGAGGAGATGATTGCTAATCGCGTAACAGAAACTGTTGCCGCTGCGGAAGCCCAACGTCAAAACGACAATGGGGCGCGCGGTAAGTACGAATTAACCAATGTTAGAAAAACACACGATTACAATTTTCCTAAATTGTATTCAACGTTTCGACCTAACAATTGCAGGCCCCCGTGAATGTTCATACAAGGACTTTATGAACTGCAAACCCTCGAATTTCAAGGGTTCTGAAGGCGCTGTTGGTTTAGTTCGCTGGTTTGAGAAAATGGAGTCCGTCTTCCGCATAAGCAACTGCCCCGAGCAGTACATGGTCAAGTATTCCACCTGCGCTCTGACTGATAGCGCTCTGACTTGGTGGAACTCCCATGCCGATGCTATGGGAACTGATTTGGCTTACGCCATGACTTGGGACGAGCTCAAACAACTGCTTCGCGATGAGTACTGCCCTAGAGAAGAGCTTCAGAAGCTCGAAGCTGAATTCTGGAACCTCACCATGAATGGAGCCGACGTTGCCGGCTACACCAAGAGGTTCCATGAGCTCGCTCATCTCTGTCCGACCATGATCACTCCTCTCTACAAGAAGATTGAACGGTACATCTGGGGACTTGCACCTCATATCCAGGGGAATGTCCTTTCCTCAAACCCTCAAAATTTTCAGGATGCTGTGCGCCTGGCACACAACCTGATTTACCAAGCCAACCGTCAAGGTGTGAATCTTGACAAGAAAAAGTCTGAGAACAAGGCCCCTGAAACCAGTACCACTCCTTCCACCAACAAGAAGCCTGATAACAAGCGGAAACGCGGATTCTGGAGGAATCGCGATGATAAGGCCCCTGCCAAGGAAGCTGAAACTGTGAAGGTCTTTGCTGCTACCGCCCCTACCCACGTTGTCCGGAAGACTGGATACAACGGTGGAGCACCTCTGTGCAACAAGTGCAATCTCCACCACACACTCGATTGTGGCAACGTCTACTGCAACATCTGCAAGACGAAAGGGCACGTAGCACGAGACTGTCCGAAGCGCACCTGTTACGGTTGCGGAACCACCGGGCACTACAAGAAGGATTGCCCGAAGGCAGGAAACCCGGATCCGAATCAGGCTAGAGGAAGAGCCTTTGTAATCAATGCCGGAGATGCTCGCCGTGACCCCAACACGGTGACGGGTACGTTTCTACTAAACAATCATTATGCTTCCGTTTTATTCGATACTGGTGCTGATAGGAGCTTTGTGTCTATCGAATTTGGTCAATTACTTGAAATTACCCCTGTTACCTTAGACACTAAGTTCACAGTAGAATTAGCAAACGGAGAATTAGTAGAAACTAGCATTATTTATCCAAATTGCTCACTAGAACTCTCCGACCATCCCTTCAGCATTGATTTGATGCCTGTAGAACTAGGAAGTTTTGATGTTATCATAGGCATGGACTGGTTATCTAAGAACCGTGCGGAAATCGTGTGCCATGAGAAAATAGTTAGGATGCCACTCGAAGATGGCAACACTCTTAACGTACGAGGCGAAAAGAGTGGAACCCAACTAAACCTCATATCTAGCATGAAGGCACGAAAGTTCCTTCGTAAAGGATGTCATGCCATCTTAGCACACGTAACTGAGAAGAAACCAAAGGATAAGAACATAGCAGACGTTCACGTTGTCCGCGAATACCCGGAAGTCTTTCCCGAAGACTTGCCAGGTTTACCGCCGACGCGACAAGTAGAGTTTCGCATTGACTTAGCCCCAGGAGCCGCCCCCGTAGCCAGATCCCCGTACCGTCTGGCACCTTCTGAGATGCAGGAGTTATCTAGCCAATTGCAAGAGTTGCTAGATAAAGGCTTCATCCGACCAAGCCACTCTCCGTGGGGAGCACCCGTGCTATTTGTCAAGAAGAAAGATGGAACTTTTCGGATGTGCATCGACTACCGGGAGCTGAACAAACTGACTGTGAAGAACCGTTACCCGCTTCCTAGGATTGACGACCTGTTTGATCAACTCCAAGGATCGAGCTTTTACTCCAAGATCGATCTAAGATCAGGATACCATCAACTCAGAGTTAGAGATGAAGACATTTCGAAGACAGCGTTCAGAACGCGCTATGGCCATTATGAGTTCCTCGTAATGCCATTTGGTTTGACAAACGCACCTGCAGTGTTCATGGACCTGATGAACCGCGTATGCAAACCCTACCTGGATAAGTTCGTTATCGTGTTCATTGACGACATCCTTATCTACTCCCGTAGTAAGGAAGAACACGAACAACATCTGAGACTTATTCTGGAGTTGTTGAAGAAGGAAGAACTCTACGCGAAATTTTCCAAATGCGACTTTTGGATTCGCGAAGTTCACTTTCTGGGCCATGTGATCAATGATCGAGGAATCCACGTGGATCCCACAAAAATTGAGGCAATCAAGGATTGGAGCACGCCAACGACTCCAACCGAGATTCGACAATTTTTAGGTCTTGCTGGCTATTACCGCCGATTTATCGAGAACTTCTCGAAGATAGCCCAGCCACTCACCGCCCTGACCCAGAAAGATAAGAAATTCATATGGGACGACAAGACTGAAGCAGCATTTCAGTTACTGAAGCAGAAGCTTTGTGATGCCCCGATTCTATCACTACCCGATGGAATCGAAGACTTCGTTGTTTACTGCGATGCCTCGCATCAAGGATTAGGTTGTGTATTGATGCAACGAGAGAAAGTCATTGCTTACGCATCACGACAACTGAAGATTCACGAGAAGAATTATACCACTCATGACTTGGAACTCGGAGCCGTTGTCTTTGCTCTCAAAATCTGGAGGCACTATCTTTATGGTACCCAATGTACCATATTCACCGATCACACAGAGCCTCCAACATATTTTCAATCAGAAGGAATTGAATATGAGACAACGCCGATGGGTGGAACTGCTAAATGACTACGAATGCGAGATTCGTTATCATCCAGGCAAGGCTAACGTTGTAGCCGATGCCTTAAGCAGGAAAGAGCATGCCAAACCTCGCCGCGTCCGAGCATTAGGCATGACCATCCACTCAAACCTTAATTCCCAAGTGCGCGACGCACAAGTTGAAGCCCTCAAACCGGAAAACCTAACTGGAGAAGGTTTACGTGGAATGGAGAAACAACTGGAAGAGAAACCTGATGGAACCAAGGTCTTCATGGATAGGTTATGGGTACCTGTCTATGGAGGGTTAAGACAATTGATTTTCGATGAAGCCCACAAATCGAGATATTCCATTCATCCCGGATCGGACAAGATGTATCACGGTCTGAAGAAACAATTCTGGTGGCCTAACATGAAAGCCGAGATAGCCACCTATGTCGGCAAGTGCCTAACATGTTCAAAGGTCAAAGCCGAATACTAGAAGCCCTCTGGATTGTTGACTCAACCAGTAATCCCTGAATGGAAATGGGAAGAGATATCCATGGACTTTATCACAAAATTGCCTAAATCCAGATCAGGATATGACGCTATCTGGGTGATAGTCGATCGATTGACGAAGTCAGCACACTTCTTACCGGTCAATGAGAAGGATAAGATGGATAAGCGAGCCAAACTTTACATAAAGGAAGTCGTCTCGCGCCACGGTGTGCCCAAATCCATCATATCCAACCGAGACAGTCGATTCACCGCACACTTCTGGAAATCTCTACAGAAAGCTTTGGGTACTCGACTCGATATGAGTACTGCCTACCATCCGCAGACAGATGGCCAAAGTGAGAGAACGATCCAAACGCTTGAGGATATGCTGAGAGCATGTGTGATAGACTTCGGACCCAAGTGGGACGAGCACCTCCCTCTTGCCGAATTCTCATATAACAACAGTTATCACACCAGCATCCAAGCCGCCCCTTTCGAAGCACTTTATGGGAGAAAGTGCAGATCTCCACTCTGTTGCAATGAGATTGGCGACAATCAGTTGACTGGACCCGAACTAATCTTTGAAACAACCGAATTAATCTTCCGGATCCGAGATCGTCTAAGAGCTGCCCGAGACAGGCAAAAGAGCTACGCCGACAACCGACGCAAACCCTTGGCCTTCAAAAAGGGTGAGCGCGTCATGCTAAAGGTGTCACCTTGGAAAGGTGTCATCCGGTTCGGCAAACGAGGAAAGCTCAACCCTCGTTACATTGGTCCCTTCGAAATCACCGAAACCATCGGACCAGTAGCTTACCGTTTGAACCTGCCCGCCGAGCTAAGCAGCGTTCACAATGTCTTTCATGTCTGTAATCTTAAGAAATGCTTATCTGATGAAACACTCATCGTTCCTCTTGATGAGATTCAAGTGGACGAAACCCTACACTTCATTGAGGAACCCGTGGAGATACTTGACCGGGAAATCAAAAAGCTGAAGCATAGCCGCATTCCCATAGTCAAGGTACGATGGAACTCTAGGCGAGGACCAGAGTACACGTGGGAACGCGAGGATCAAATGCGCCGAAAGTATCCACGCCTGTTCGAGAACGTCGCATCCACCAGTAACCAAAACTGAATTTCGGGACGAAATTCTTCTAACTGGGGGAGAATGTGACAACCCGTCCAAATCAGGTCAAACCTCTCTCCGTTGACTTTTGTTGACTTTTTAATTACGTGATAATTATGTGATTTACTGCTTTAATGCGTGGTTAACTGTGATAGTTAAATGATTAACCGACTTCAATTCCACTTCTAACTAAAATATATACGTAAAATAATGCGTCCTTCGTATATTAACGGTGGAATTCCAATAATAAGAAAAGTAAATATAAAATGTGAACTTTTTATATTTTATCAAAATGATTACAAACTATAAAGTCATTTCATGAACTTAAAACGAATCGAAGTGTTACGTTGTCAAGACTTAGCCAAATTATCAAACCGTTTAGCCTATTGGGCCCGGTAAGCCCATTAAGCCCAAACTAACCCCGATTGACCCAAAAATTTAACTGAATGTTCGTATTAACTAGTCGAGCAAAACTCCGAACCCGGATACCCGACCCGCGGCCCAGATTTTATTGGGCCGTAACCGGCCCAATCCCTTTCTTTCTTTCTCCTTCGCGGCCCGACCAAGAACCCGACCAACACGACTGGGCTTCGGCCCAGGCCCACTCGCGAGCCCGATTGGGCTTCGGCCCAGTCCCATTCCCGAACCGAATGGGCTTCGGCCCATCCTCCTAATTGAACTCGATTTGGGCTTCGGCCCAATTGTAAACAAAATAATTATTTTGTTTAAAGCCCACTAGTTTTATAAAAGAAAATCCCATTTCTTTAACCCACTAATATTTTTATAAAACTTGGGTGAACAACGTTTATAAAAATAAAAATCACTTTTCGATTTGATAAAATATAAAGGGATTATATTTTAAAAAGTTATAATTTTTATAAACTCCCAACCACTAAATATTTTATAAAAGTGTTGGACTTTTATAAAACTCTTGCAAGGTTATTAAAAATTAATCACCAACTAGTTAGGATGGATGAGAGTGTGACAACACACAATTAACCAAAGGTTAATAGCTAACCTTTTGATTATAAAAGGGAGACCAAGTCTCACCTTGTTCCCCTTGCACCCAACCATCACAAACACACCCACCTCTCCCTCTCCTCCCTCTTTCGGCCGAGAGCCACCATCCACCACCGTGCCGTCGCCCCGCCACCGGCGCCACCTCCGGCCGCCACTACGCCGCCGCTCCACCGCCGCAAACCACCACCACACTCCACCGATTTTCTTCTTGATTCTTGTGAGTCTTCCTAACTCACATCCTCTACACATTTTCTCACCCCATGAAACCCTCAAGTCTTGACAACAACCAACCAAAATGAATCAAAGAATGCTTGTGTTTGGATGATCAACTAACAAAAAGTCTCTTCTTAACCCCCCTTTCTTTCAAAGATCAAACACTTATTCTTGGTGCCTTTGAGGCTTAAAGTTAGCCATGAAGTGTGGTGAAACACATTTGTGAAATCCTTGGAAAGTAACAAGTGTGCACCAAGATCTTGGTTTATGAAACCTTGGTTTCATAAGTTAGTTGTTTTAAAACAAACCTCCAAGCCTCTTCATATAGAATGTTAACTAACAATCTTTACATGTTTATATTCCTTTGTCCTAACACAAATGTGTTAGTGATTGTTATTTACATTTCCTTGTCCTAACACAAATGTGTTAGTGATTGTATTCATTTTCTTGTCCTAACACAAAAGTGTTAGTGATTGCATTTAAATATATATTTGGTCCCAACATATATATGTTGGTTGATTATTTGTTTATCCATGTTATATTATGTTAACGTATTACATGAAATGATATTAAACCAATATATAAGCTAAGAATCATGGACTTATTTAAATAAAAGTTACATATGTAACCTATGACTAAAACAAAAAGAATATACTTCTTAAAATAAGTCAAGTAACATATTTAATGTGTTTCAGATGATTAAATGATTGGACAAAAATAATAAAAATAAATGCTAGATTTGATAAGAATAATATTTATGTCAAATGATTAATTTGACATAAATACTTGGATTTATTACAAGTTTTAACCTTTCTTGAAACTTGCTAGAAATGGACATTTTTATAAAAAGATTACATTTGAAAATAAATGTTTTCATAAAGGATTTTTATAAAAATAAACCAAGACAAATCATTGGTTTAAAAATACCTACAAGGACTTTTAATGTTACTTTGATAACAAAACAAAGTATCCCAAAAATGAACCAACGTTCGTTGGAGATTTTAGATAAAAGTCAAGTTTTATAAACCAAATGTTATAAATCCAAGCGTCGTCATAAATATCCTTATCAACGTTTTCTATTGATATTTCATGAACCTGAAATATTAATTAATCTTTGGAAATGATTAAATGTTAAAGACTTTAAATGTTTTTCCTTAGAGATTTATGTTTTATAAATAAAACAAACGTTAATAATTATTTTTGACAAATAATTATTTGCAAAAGACTTAAACCTTGTTTTATTCACCAAATAATTGTTAATCGTAATTATTTAAAATAATTATAACTTGCAAGATTAACAAATCGAATAAGTAATTATTTAATAAAAATAATTATTCGAACTTGTGGAAATAATAATAAACATTATTATTTTTCTTTTTACTCGATGTTCAAGACTTGATTTAATTATTGAAGGATGATTATTTGTTTACATTTATTGGACATAAATATAAACAACCACGAACGTATTTAAATAAATACAAGTAACGAGTTTTCAATAATACAAACGGACTTCACACGTCAAGACTTGACCGGTATCACTTGGGTGACTTATGTTACTCAAATGATCATAGACCTTATGCATATGTTATTTAATTATTTAGGACGTTACGTACTACCGTCCTTCGCTGCATAAATTCCGATTACCTGCTAAAACTGTGAGTTTCACGGCCCCTTTTCCTTTTAACTGTTTTATACTTGGGGGAGAAATCATGAAAACTGATTAAATGCTTTTTACTTAATATTATGGTTTACTTGTTAGCCGTATGACTACTTGTTCTCTTACTGATTGCCCAACTTGGTACATTATCGTTATAAACGTTTGTACAACCGAAAATCCCATCATTAATTGATTTCAATTAGTTCTGTACGAAACGATAGCTAGTGAGTAGATCTATTTGGGTTGACAACCCTACCCTAACTGGTAGCTCCAGTTCTGACTCCGGATTGTCTGGGGGTACACGTCAGTTATTCTGCACTGTTTAAACATCTCTAGGCAAGAGATGCCGGGTGGGTAAACCGTTAGTATTTGAAATCAAGGTTCAGGTGAGATCATACAACCACAACAATAAACCCTGATAATATTTAAGTATACCGAAAACTGTTTTACAAACTGATTAAACTGTTGAGTCCTAAACCTGTGAACCTCACCAACAATATGTTGACCCGTTTTATATTCATGATTTCTTAGGTAATTGACAAGACTATCTGAAGACATGCAAATGGAGCTTACAAACGCTATCGGACCTGTCCCTGGAGTCATAGTCCCGACTATCCAACTTAACTGTTTTAAGCTTTTAATAATCGTTTAAGACTTATGTTTTTAAATTGTAAGACATTAATGTTTCCCACTACTCTTTCCGCTGCAATGAAACGATTTAATGTTTTATGAAGTTTTTAAATTATTAGAAGTGTTCTATGTATCCTCGACTATGATTCCATTCTCGCTCACACCCGAAACCGTTGACCGGGGTGTGACAGATTGGTATCAGAGCCGTGGTTATAGCGAACCAGGATAAACAAACAAACAAAACGAAACAAAAACCAAGCCTGGACTATAACCCCCTCCGAAGCTACCATTTGCATGCAAGACCTCATATGTTTACTTATGTTTACTTATGTTTACTTATGTTTACTTATGTGTTACCACACTACCATGATGTTACTGACACAGTTCCTTTTGGAATATTTTCGCAGTGATGGCTTCGAAAGAGGTCATTTGCGTTGCCGATTCCGAGGAGGAGCCCAGTGTTGAGTACACGCCATCACCAGAGGACCACATCCCTTCCAGCCCCGAGACAGAGGGCGCCACTGTGGGAGTCGTACGCCCGATCCCTATACCAGCAGGTTTCTTGACTCCTATCAGGCGTAGGACCTCCGACGACACCCCCGACCACCCTGCTCCCACCGCCACTGCTGGCGGTGCAGCCACTGCGGATGCCTCTAGCTCCGCCGACCCCTTCGCAGGCCGAGATCGGTCTGTGAAGACTTTTGTCGCCACGCCTGGTGGCGGCAGACGGGGATTTACTCCGGGACGGGCAGCTGGCCCATCTCGGACTAGGGAGGTCCGACGTACCTCTGGTGAGCCCGCGCCCAAGCGGCGCCAGGTGTTCGATTTACCCCACCTCGCCTGGATACCAGATCAGATCCAGCACTGGCGGATCATCGAGGAGTTCCCGAGCTGTTACGATCGGGGGGAGTCCTCGCTTCCTGATCCCTTCCGCCGAGTGCCTCTGGGTATCTCGCCTTTTACTCACGAGCCCATCCCTGACACCGTCCCATTGCTGGTGGCTCGTTTGAGACGCCTTGAGGCCGATCTGGGGGAACTGAACGCTGATATCGGTCAGCTACCTGCAGCCACTGAGGTGTTTCACCTCAGGAACCAGACAGCCGAGCTGACCGGGCGCATGCGCGCCACTGACGGCGCCATGGAGTCCCTCCATGCCCACATGACTGGGGTCAGCATGGCCACGACTGACCTGCTTCTCTCGCACGAGAGGTTGTAGGGGAGAGTCTCTGCTTTGGAGTTCGTCTCCGGACGACTTCTCGCCACTCTCCAGGCCTTTAACCCAGAGACCACCGGTCTTCTTCATGCCCCCAGGACCTCCACCACCCCCACCAGCATTCTAGGTAGATGAGACCTAGTATCTTTTGATAGCCGTTTTATAGATGAAACATGTTAGCATTAGTCAGGATTGGGACTGCGAGCCCACGATGCAAACTTGTTATTTTGGATATGTTTTGTCTGTAATATGGTAATAAACTTGATGTATGATTCCGATGATTATGCTATGGAAAAATCTTTTGGTATGTTATGATTAATGTTTATGATTATGTTATGTTCATGTTATAGTTATGTTGTGATTGTGTAGTTATATCATTATGACATGTTGTATCACTTCACCATTCCTATCTTATGTTCTTGGTTGTGTTGCGTGAAAATGTTTTGGCAATTGATGTATGTCGTGGCAGTTATTCTCGAGCATGCAATAACCCCATTTACATATTATCTAAATTTTTCTTTATGTTGACAATTGTAACTTAAAGCGAAATCATGCCACCGAGACGCCGAACCACCAGGAACTCTTCACCTCCTCCACCTCCTCCCCCTATGACTCCCGAGGAAATCGAGGAGATGATTGCTAATCGCGTAGCAGAAACTGTTGCCGCTGCGGAAGCCCAACGTCAAAACGACAATGGGGCGCGCGGTAAGTACGAATTAACCAATGTTAGAAAAACACACGATTACAATTTTCCTAAATTGTATTCAACGTTTCGACCTAACAATTGCAGGCCCCCGTGAATGTTCATACAAGGACTTTATGAACTGCAAACCCTCGAATTTCAAGGGTTCTGAAGGCGCTGTTGGTTTAGTTCGCTGGTTTGAGAAAATGGAGTCCGTCTTCCGCATAAGCAACTGCCCCGAGCAGTACATGGTCAAGTATTCCACCTGCGCTCTGACTGATAGCGCTCTGACTTGGTGGAACTCCCATGCCGATGCTATGGGAACTGATTTGGCTTACGCCATGACTTGGGACGAGCTCAAACAACTGCTTCGCGATGAGTACTGCCCTAGAGAAGAGCTTCAGAAGCTCGAAGCTGAATTCTGGAACCTCACCATGAATGGAGCCGACGTTGCCGGCTACACCAAGAGGTTCCATGAGCTCGCTCATCTCTGTCCGACCATGATCACTCCTCTCTACAAGAAGATTGAACGGTACATCTGGGGACTTGCACCTCATATCTAGGGGAATGTCCTTTCCTCAAACCCTCAGACTTTTCAGGATGCTGTGCGCCTGGCACACAACCTGATTTACCAAGCCAACCGTCAAGGTGTGAATCTTGACAAGAAAAAGTCTGAGAACAAGGCCCCTGAAACCAGTACCACTCCTTCCACCAACAAGAAGCCTGATAACAAGCGGAAACGCGGATTCTGGAGGAATCGCGATGATAAGGCCCCTGCCAAGGAAGCTGAAACTGTGAAGGTCTTTGCTGCTACCGCCCCTACCCACGTTGTCCGGAAGACTGGATACAACGGTGGAGCACCTCTGTGCAACAAGTGCAATCTCCACCACACACTCGATTGTGGCAACGTCTACTGCAACATCTGCAAGACGAAAGGGCACGTAGCACGAGACTGTCCGAAGCGCACCTGTTACGGTTGCGGAACCACCGGGCACTACAAGAAGGATTGCCCGAAGGCAGGAAACCCGGATCCGAATCAGGCTAGAGGAAGAGCCTTTGTAATCAATGCCGGAGATGCTCGCCGTGACCCCAACACGGTGACGGGTACGTTTCTACTAAACAATCATTATGCTTCCGTTTTATTCGATACTGGTGCTGATAGGAGCTTTGTGTCTATCGAATTTGGTCAATTACTTGAAATTACCCCTGTTACCTTAGACACTAAGTTCACAGTAGAATTAGCAAACGGAGAATTAGTAGAAACTAGCATTATTTATCCAAATTGCTCACTAGAACTCTCCGACCATCCCTTCAGCATTGATTTGATGCCTGTAGAACTAGGAAGTTTTGATGTTATCATAGGCATGGACTGGTTATCTAAGAACCGTGCGGAAATCGTGTGCCATGAGAAAATAGTTAGGATGCCACTCGAAGATGGCAACACTCTTAACGTACGAGGCGAAAAGAGTGGAACCCAACTAAACCTCATATCTAGCATGAAGGCACGAAAGTTCCTTCGTAAAGGATGTCATGCCATCTTAGCACACGTAACTGAGAAGAAATCAAAGGAGAAGAACATAGCAGACGTTCCCGTTGTCCGCGAATACCCGGAAGTCTTTCCCGAAGACTTGCCAGGTTTACCGCCGACGCGACAAGTAGAGTTTCGCATTGACTTAGCCCCAGGAGCCGCCCCCGTAGCCAGATCCCCGTACCGTCTGGCACCTTCTGAGATGCAGGAGTTATCTAGCCAATTGCAAGAGTTGCTAGATAAAGGCTTCATCCGACCAAGCCACTCTCCATGGGGAGCACCCGTGCTATTTGTCAAGAAGAAAGATGGAACTTTTCGGATGTGCATCGACTACCGGGAGCTGAACAAACTGACTGTGAAGAACCGTTACCCGCTTCCTAGGATTGACGACCTGTTTGATCAACTCCAAGGATCGAGCTTTTACTCCAAGATCGATCTAAGATCAGGATACCATCAACTCAGAGTTAGAGATGAAGACATTTCGAAGACAGCGTTCAGAACGCGCTATGGCCATTATGAGTTCCTCGTAATGCCATTTGGTTTGACAAACGCACCTGCAGTGTTCATGGACCTGATGAACCGCGTATGCAAACCCTACCTGGATAAGTTCGTTATCGTGTTCATTTACGACATCCTTATCTACTCCCGTAGTAAGGAAGAACACGAACAACATCTGAGACTTATTCTGGAGTTGTTGAAGAAGGAAGAACTCTACGCGAAATTTTCCAAATGCGACTTTTGGATTCGCGAAGTTCACTTTCTGGGCCATGTGATCAATGATCGAGGAATCCACGTGGATCCCACAAAAATTGAGGCAATCAAGGATTGGAGCACGCCAACGACTCCAACCGAGATTCGACAATTTTTAGGTCTTGCTGGCTATTACCGCCGATTTATCGAGAACTTCTCGAAGATAGCCCAGCCACTCACCGCCCTGACCCAGAAAGATAAGAAATTCATATGGGACGACAAGACTGAAGCAGCATTTCAGTTACTGAAGCAGAAGCTTTGTGATGCCCCGATTCTATCACTACCCGATGGAATCGAAGACTTCGTTGTTTACTGCGATGCCTCGCATCAAGGATTAGGTTGTGTATTGATGCAACGAGAGAAAGTCATTGCTTACGCATCACGACAACTGAAGATTCACGAGAAGAATTATACCACTCATGACTTGGAACTCGGAGCCGTTGTCTTTGCTCTCAAAATCTGGAGGCACTATCTTTATGGTACCCAATGTACCATATTCACCGATCACAAGAGCCTCCAACATATTTTCAATCAGAAGGAATTGAATATGAGACAACGCCGATGGGTGGAACTGCTAAATGACTACGAATGCGAGATTCGTTATCATCCAGGCAAGGCTAACGTTGTAGCCGATGCCTTAAGCAGGAAAGAGCATGCCAAACCTCGCCGCGTCCGAGCATTAGGCATGACCATCCACTCAAACCTTAATTCCCAAGTGCGCGACGCACAAGTTGAAGCCCTCAAACCGGAAAACCTAACTGGAGAAGGTTTACGTGGAATGGAGAAACAACTGGAAGAGAAACCTGATGGAACCAAGGTCTTCATGGATAGGTTATGGGTACCTGTCTATGGAGGGTTAAGACAATTGATTTTCGATGAAGCCCACAAATCGAGATATTCCATTCATCCCGGATCGGACAAGATGTATCACGGTCTGAAGAAACAATTCTGGTGGCCTAACATGAAAGCCGAGATAGCCACCTATGTCGGCAAGTGCCTAACATGTTCAAAGGTCAAAGCCGAATACTAGAAGCCCTCTGGATTGTTGACTCAACCAGTAATCCCTGAATGGAAATGGGAAGAGATATCCATGGACTTTATCACAATATTGCCTAAATCCAGATCAGGATATGACGCTATCTGGGTGATAGTCGATCGATTGACGAAGTCAGCACACTTCTTACCGGTCAATGAGAAGGATAAGATGGATAAGCGAGCCAAACTTTACATAAAGGAAGTCGTCTCGCGCCACGGTGTGCCCAAATCCATCATATCCAACCGAGACAGTCGATTCACCGCACACTTCTGGAAATCTCTACAGAAAGCTTTGGGTACTCGACTCGATATGAGTACTGCCTACCATCCGCAGACAGATGGCCAAAGTGAGAGAACGATCCAAACGCTTGAGGATATGCTGAGAGCATGTGTGATAGACTTCGGACCCAAGTGGGACGAGCACCTCCCTCTTGCCGAATTCTCATATAACAACAGTTATCACACCAGCATCCAAGCCGCCCCTTTCGAAGCACTTTATGGGAGAAAGTGCAGATCTCCACTCTGTTACAATGAGATTGGCCTTAGTCAGTTGACTGGACCCGAACTAATCTTTGAAACAACCGAATTAATCTTCCGGATCCGAGATCGTCTAAGAGCTGCCCGAGACAGGCAAAAGAGCTACGCCGACAACCGACGCAAACCCTTGGCCTTCAAAAAGGGTGAGCGCGTCATGCTAAAGGTGTCACCTTGGAAAGGTGTCATCCGGTTCGGCAAACGAGGAAAGCTCAACCCTCGTTACATTGGTCCCTTCGAAATCACCGAAACCATCGGACCAGTAGCTTACCGTTTGAACCTGCCCGCCGAGCTAAGCAGCGTTCACAATGTCTTTCATGTCTGTAATCTTAAGAAATGCTTATCTGATGAAACACTCATCGTTCCTCTTGATGAGATTCAAGTGGACGAAACCCTACACTTCATTGAGGAACCCGTGGAGATACTTGACCGGGAAATCAAAAAGCTGAAGCAAAGCCGCATTCCCATAGTCAAGGTACGATGGAACTCTAGGCGAGGACCAGAGTACACGTGGGAACGCGAGGATCAAATGCGCCGAAAGTATCCACGCCTGTTCGAGAACGTCGCATCCACCAGTAACCAAAACTGAATTTCGGGACGAAATTCTTCTAACTGGGGGAGAATGTGACAACCCGTCCAAATCAGGTCAAACCTCTCTCCGTTGACTTTTGTTGACTTTTTAATTACGTGATAATTATGTGATTTACTGCTTTAATGCGTGGTTAACTGTGATAGTTAAATGATTAACCGACTTCAATTCCACTTCTAACTAAAATATATACGTAAAATAATGCGTCCTTCGTATATTAACGGTGGAATTCCAATAATAAGAAAAGTAAATATAAAATGGAACTTTTTATATTTTATCAAAATGATTCAAACTATAAAGTCATTTCATGAACTTAAAACGAATCGAAGTGTTACGTTGTCAAGACTTAGCCAAATTATCAAACGTTTAGCCTATTGGGCCCGGTAAGCCCATTAAGCCCAAACTAACCCCGATTGACCCAAAAATTTAACTGAATGTTCGTATTAACTAGTCGAGCAAAACCCCGAACCCGGATACCCGACCCGCGGCCCAGATTTTATTGGGCCGTAACCGGCCCAATCCCTTTCTTTCTTTCTCCTCGCGGCCCGACCAAGAACCCGACCAACACGACTGGGCTTCGGCCCAGGCCCACTCGCGAGCCCGATTGGGCTTCGGCCCAGTCCCATTCCCGAACCGAATGGGCTTCGGCCCATCCTCCTAATTGAACTCGATTTGGGCTTCGGCCCAATTGTAAACAAAATAATTATTTTGTTTAAAGCCCACTAGTTTTATAAAAGAAAATCCCATTTCTTTAACCCACTAATATTTTTATAAAACTTGGGTGAACAACGTTTATAAAAATAAAAATCACTTTTCGATTTGATAAAATATAAAGGGATTATATTTTAAAAAGTTATAATTTTTATAAACTCCCAACCACTAAATATTTTATAAAAGTGTTGGACTTTTTAAAACTCTTGCAAGGTTATTAAAAATTAATCACCAACTAGTTAGGATGGATGAGAGTGTGACAACACACAATTAACCAAAGGTTAATAGCTAACCTTTTCATTATAAAAGGGAGACCAAGTCTCACCTTGTCCCCTTGCACCCAACCATCACAAACACACCCACCTCTCCCTCTCCTCCCTCTTTCGGCCGAGAGCCACCATCCACCACCGTCCGTCGCCCCGCCACCGGCGCCACCTCCGGCCGCCACTACGCCGCCGCTCCACCGCCGCAAACCACCACCACACTCCACCGATTTTCTTCTTGATTCTTGTGAGTCTCCTAACTCACATCCTCTACACATTTTCTCACCCCATGAAACCCTCAAGTCTTGACAACAACCAACCAAAATGATCAAAGAATGCTTGTGTTTGGATGATCAACTAACAAAAAGTCTCTTCTTAACCCCCCTTTCTTTCAAAGATCAAACACTTATTCTTGGTGCCTTTGAGGCTTAAAGTTAGCCATGAAGTGTGGTGAAACACATTTGTGAAATCCTTGGAAAGTAACAAGTGTGCACCAAGATCTTGGTTATGAAACCTTGGTTTCATAAGTTAGTTGTTTTAAAACAAACCTCCAAGCCTCTTCATATAAAATGTTAACTAACAATCTTTACATGTTTATATTCCTTTGTCCTAACACAAATGTGTTAGTGATTGTTATTTACATTTCCTTGTCCTAACACAAATGTGTTAGTGATTGTATTCATTTTCTTGTCCTAACACAAAAGTGTTAGTGATTGCATTTAAATATATATTTGGTCCCAACATATATATGTTGGTTGATTATTTATTTATCCATGTTATATTATGTTAACGTATTACATGAAATGATATTAAACCAATATATAAGCTAAGAATCATGGACTTATTTAAATAAAAGTTACATATGTAACCTATGACTAAAACAAAAAGAATATACTTCTTAAAATAAGTCAAGTAACATATTTAATGTGTTTCAGATGATTAAATGATTGGACAAAAATAATAAAAATAAATGCTAGATTTGATAAGAATAATATTTATGTCAAATGATTAATTTGACATAAATACTTGGATTTATTACAAGTTTTAACCTTTCTTGAAACTTGCTAGAAATGGACATTTTTATAAAAAGATTACATTTGAAAATAAATGTTTTCATAAAGGATTTTTATAAAAATAAACCAAGACAAATCATTGGTTTAAAAATACCTACAAGGACTTTTAATGTTACTTTGATAACAAAACAAAGTATCCCAAAAATGAACCAACGTTCGTTGGAGATTTTAGATAAAAGTCAAGTTTTATAAACCAAATGTTATAAATCCAAGCGTCGTCATAAATATCCTTATCAACGTTTTCTATTGATATTTCATGAACCTGAAATATTAATTAATCTTTGGAAATGATTAAATGTTAAAGACTTTAAATGTTTTTCCTTAGAGATTTATGTTTTATAAATAAAACAAACGTTAATAATTATTTTTGACAAATAATTATTTGCAAAAGACTTAAACCTTGTTTTATTCACCAAATAATTGTTAATCGTAATTATTTAAAATAATTATAACTTGCAAGATTAACAAATCGAATAAGTAATTATTTAATAAAAATAATTATTCGAACTTGTGGAAATAATAATAAACATTATTATTTTTCTTTTTACTCGATGTTCAAGACTTGATTTAATTATTGAAGGATGATTATTTGTTTACATTTATTAGACATAAATATAAACAACCACGAACGTATTTAAATAAATACAAGTAACGAGTTTTCAATAATACAAACGGACTTCACACGTCAAGACTTGACCGGTATCACTTGGGTGACTTATGTTACTCAAATGATCATAGACCTTATGCATATGTTATTTAATTATTTAGGACGTTACGTACTACCGTCCTTCGCTGCATAAATTCCGATTACCTGCTAAAACTGTGAGTTTCACGGCCCCTTTTCCTTTTAACTGTTTTATACTTGGGGGAGAAATCATGAAAACTGATTAAATGCTTTTTACTTAATATTATGGTTTACTTGTTAGCCGTATGACTACTTGTTCTCTTACTGATTGCCCAACTTGGTACATTATCGTTATAAACGTTTGTACAACCGAAAATCCCATCATTAATTGATTTCAATTAGTTCTGTACGAAACGATAGCTAGTGAGTAGATCTATTTGGGTTGACAACCCTACCCTAACTGGTAGCTCCAGTTCTGACTCCGGATTGTCTGGGGGTACACGTCAGTTATTCTGCACTGTTTAAACATCTCTAGGCAAGAGATGCCGGGTGGGTAAACCGTTAGTATTTGAAATCAAGGTTCAGGTGAGATCATACAACCACAACAATAAACCCTGATAATATTTAAGTATACCGAAAACTGTTTTACAAACTGATTAAACTGTTGAGTCCTAAACCTGTGAACCTCACCAACAATATGTTGACCCGTTTTATATTCATGATTTCTTAGGTAATTGACAAGACAATCTGAAGACATGCAAATGGAGCTTACAAACGCTATCGGACCTGTCCCTGGAGTCATAGTCCCGACTATCCAACTTAACTGTTTTAAGCTTTTAATAATCGTTTAAGACTTATGTTTTTAAATTGTAAGACATTAATGTTTCCCACTACTCTTTCCGCTGCAATGAAACGATTTAATGTTTTATGAAGTTTTTAAATTATTAGAAGTGTTCTATGTATCCTCGACTATGATTCCATTCTCGCTCACACCCGAAACCGTTGACCGGGGTGTGACATGTAACATGTATCATATATCGATAAGTTTTCCAATGTTTCTCAGTTTGTGACGTCCACTTCCAGACTTGGCTCTAGAAGGGGTCACGCATCGAATTTACTCATGAACACAAGGTATTAATAGAGACAACTAAAGCGGAAATTTCAAACTTTTATTTATATGCAAAGTACTACAAAGTAAGTGAGAAAACTTACATAAGGCAATACTAACTATTACTATGTTTTACTTCTATAACTATGCCAGCTCGTCAAAACCTTCATTCTCCGATAGCTCTCCCGCCTAATCCTTTATCACAAGGGCCTTCTCACAACTAGCGAAAGCCCAATGGCGGAACTAGACATTTTTATTTGGAGGGTCAATTTTATTAAAGGTGAAACTAGATTTTATTTTCGACCAAAAGGGGATAGATCCTTCTGATGGCACAGTGGTTATCACTTAACCAAAAGGTTATGAGCTCAACTTCTACATGGTGTACATGTGATAGGTGAATTTTACTCTTGAAAACATCACTTATTTCTTTAAGTCAACAATCATTAAACAAATAAGGTCAATCACAAAACAATTACATTTTTAAATATACAATAACTAAAATAACGTATCTTAATATAATAGTCTAAGTTTTAAAAAATACAAATAAAAAACATACATACCGTAACATAATAAATAACATTTGAGATTATAACTTCATGATAAACTAATGACTTTTAATTATAAAAATTGTGAATTTAAATCTTAAACAAGATTAAATAAAAATGTAATGACTTCATTTTATCTTAGTAGAGAGTTGGAGTATGTGTTTACCTCTTTTAAAGTCTATATATATAATGATAAAATCTTAAAAATAAATAAAACATATTGAAAATATATCTTGTGGTAAATAAAACAAAAAGATACTCGAAAAATATATTATAATGATAAAACTTAATTAATTTGAAACAAGTGAATAAAAATCTAGATAGTACATGTAGGCTGTAACCCATCAACTCTTGTTGTTTTTTATTTGTATTATTATTTTTCTTTTACCTTTTTGTTTACTCATCTCTTTCCATTCATTCTCTGGCACATAATTTTTTGCAACAGTAGAAGAATACATCGCCGGCGACTCTTAATCTTTTCAATGTTTCTTCTTCTATCTTCATGGTTGTCACTCCTTGAGAGAAAACTTAGAGGGTCAAATTATATAAACCTCTTCATTAAAAGTCTTGTTCAGCAGGAAAAGTTGCTTCGCCGGAGGGTTCGCCAGAGGGTCAACGGACCCCCCCGGACCCTCCTGTGGTTTCGTCGTTGCCGAAGCCTCACCCTGACCTAACATACATACATATATTTGGAAAGTGTAAGCTTACGCTAGTGAGTTCTATATTTTTAAAGTTTTACCTCGGCGTGAGGTTTAAAACCATTGGACCTGCAAGATCCTTTTTTCACAAACATTTATCAAGTATAACAGATATATTATACAACACATAATATTTCTTAACAGGAAATACTCCCTATACAACCATTTACCCCATTATACTAACCTTTTGATTGCTTCTCGATCTATATCTTTACTTTTATCTGCTATTTTATAAGCAGAAACTAAGCTATACTCTCTCTACTAACTTCCATCCGCTTTTATATCAGTAGAGACCTATCTTCCATCTGCTATAAGCAGAGATCTACCTTCCATCCGCTATGAAGCAGAGATCTACCTTCCATCCGCTATAAGCAGAGATCTACCTTTCTATAATAATTGTAACTCCCCTAGTACTACTACCCGCCCCTAGTTAAATATCCAAACAACTTAGGGTTATTAGTAAACAGCGATAAGGTCTTCATATACTGCAACAAGTGGACATTCCCCAATTTACCATTGGTGTATGTATACATGATGTACCAGTGGCGTATCCTTCACACTTCTGATATACCGGGTAACTATTAGTATTATGCTTATATATATGAAGTAACAACGGCGTATCCACCACATAATAATAAAGCAAATGTATCACATGTTCTCATATAATCATAGATATTCACTATAATGTTTACTAATAATTCCTTTATCACTTAACTATTTAATTTCAAAGCAAGCATAGCACATATCATATCATAGTCATTACGTTATAAATGTATAAATGATTTAACATCATTTTCATAACATATCATATATATATATATATATATATATATAGGGAGAAGATCATTTGAGAACCAATTGCTTTTGAGAACTTTTGAGAACCATTCTGGACCACTAATTTTCATGGGGGACCACTCAATTCATGGGGGGGGGGGGGGGTTTCCCTATAGATAACTAGTGGCTCAGAATGGTTCTCAAAAGTTCTCAAAACCAATTGGTTCTCAAATGATCTTCTCCCTATATATATATATATATATATATATATATATATATATATATATAGAGAGAGAGAGAGAGAGAGAGAAAGGGTAAAATGGAAACCCTTGTAAGTGGAAGAAACCAAGGATCCTTCATTATCACCATTGATCTTGATCATCTAATGGTTGAGATTTAATACTATTTTTTATTTAAATTAAATCATGATAACCATTTATTTAAATGCTAAAATGGTAGTTTGGGTAGTAATCTTTTTGTCCAGATTTCAAGATTGTACAATTTTGACTACTTTATGTACCATCTATCATCTCTCATATTTCATCTTTTCAAATGTTATTTTTCATTTAATATTTTCTAAATATCTTCATAGTTCATCTCTTTCATCTTCTCCAAATCTTAATGAACACCATCTTTATCCATCAACCACCCCCACAGTTCATCACCACCACCACCATCACCCCCAGCAGCCGCGATGCCGGATCTGAAAACCAAGCATAACAACTCTCATTTACTGGTTCTCGTTGAGATCTGAACACCCATCGCTCGTCCCTTTCGTAGATCCACTCGCCGCCGTAGATCCACTAAAGTGGGGTTGAACTCGCCGGAATTACGACCTATGGAGGTCGCCGGTGTTCGCCGGTGTTACGACGGTGGTCATAAAACACCCTGAAACCCTAGATATGTAAGAAATCGATGGAATAACCATCGGGGAAGAAAAAGGAAGAAGGGGTACAGAAAACAGAGGCTAAACTGTGTCACCGTCGTGTGCGACGGCCGAGAATCCGACAACCGGAAAAGAAAACCGGGAGAGCTTCATTGTCGGATCTGAAGTTAAAAAAGGTATGAGTTTGATTGTGTACCTCATCTACTGCTTGATTTATCGTCGCATCTCTGAGTGTGATTGATTGTGTTTAACTTCACACTGTTTATGCTTCACCCAATGATTTATTTTTGACTTTGTGGGTCTCGTAATTAATGTATCTTTATTTTTTGATGTTACATATGTAACCTGTTTGATATTTTTCTTATTATTGTATATATAACACGTATTAAATGCATAGCTTAAATTCTTGAACCATATTTTTAGTTACATATGTAGATAAAACTTTGTTAATATAAATTATGTTTTCTTGTCATGTTACATATGTAACTTGTTTAGTATTTTTTTTTTTAATTTATTACGAGTCTTTATTTTTTTATGTTACATATGTAACCTGTTTGATGTTACATGTAACTTGTCTATTGTTACATATGTAACTTATTTTATGTTTTTTTTTTATATTTGTCTATATACAAGTTGTTACATGTGTGACTCAAATAAACTTGCTTATTGATTTTTGCCTATATTACATATGTAAAGTTATATATATTATAAGTTGTTACATGCCTACCTCAAATAAACTTATTTCATGATTATTATCTATATAACACATGTATCGTTACATATGTAACAATTTGTTAAATGCGTAACTCAAATATATTTATTTCTTGATTTTCATCTGTATAACAAATATAATGTTACATATGTTACAAGATGTTACATGCGTAGCTCAAATAAACTTGTTTCTTGATTTTGTATATATAACTCATGTAACGTTACATATATTACAAAGTGTTACGTTTGAGGCTCAAATAAACTTGCTTCTCATTTTTTTCAATATAACATGTGTAACGTTACATATGAAACAAGTTGTTACATGCGTAACTCAAATAAACTTGTTTTCTGATTTTTGTCTATATAACACATGTAACATTACATATGTTACAAACTGTTACATTTAAGCCTCAAATAAACCTGCTTCTCTATTTTGCTATATAACATTTGTAACGTTACATATGTTAAGAGTTGTTACATATGTTACAAGTTGTTACATGTGTGACTCAAATTAACTTGCGTATTGATTTTTCTATATATTACATGTGTAAAATTACATATGTTACAAGCTTTTACATGCATAGCTCAAATAAACTTATTTCTTGTTTTTTATCTACATAACATATGTATCGTTACATATGTTACAAGCTGTTGTTTTGCATAGTTCAAATAACCTTATTTTTTGATCTGTCTATATAACATGTATAACGTAACATATGTTACAAGTTGTTACATGTGTGAGTCAAAAAAACTTGCTTCTTGAATTTTGTCTATATTACATGTGTAAAGTTATATATGTTACAAGTTGTTACATGCCTACATCAAATAAACTTATTTCGTGATTTTTATCTATATAACATGTGTAATATTTTTCATATATGAACTGATGGATTTATTTTTCTTCGTAGGTGAATGAACTTTTGCATGAAAGATGAAAATGATTACCAAGAATGGAAGCGCAAATAGCATTTATATGTTTTTTGTCAGGTTGTTATATTTTTTAATATTTTAGTTCGTATGAAACACTTTGTTACATTTAGTGTTGATTGTAATGTTTCTTATAAATCAATGAAATATATTTTGTCAATTTCTTGTTTACACCAGACCCAGAAAAGTTACGTATGTAACATTTCATATAATTGATAATTGAAAACCCGAAAAAGGAAATTAAAAAATAGTAGATAAAAAGTAAAAGTAAAAAACAAATCTCTACAGATTTTTATTAAAGTATAAAAATGAAAAAACAAATGTATTGAATTATTAATAAAGTAGGTAAGGAAACTATTAATTAAATAGAAAGTACTAGAGGAGAGGGGAAATAGATGAGAGAGGAGAGAAAAGAGAGAAAGTTGATTGAAAGAGATGTGAAAGTTTGTCAGATTGAAAGAAAAGCTTGCAGGTGAGTAAAAGTCTCTTTTGCCCTTTTCTTTATCATAGATAAGGTTGATGTGGATGAACAAGGGCCTCTCATTTGGGTTTCATGGTTTCCTTCACTCAACAAGGTTTCTATTTTAACTCTCCCCTATATATATATACATATATATATATCTTTACTACCTTATTATACATATTCAATGAAGGTGGTTGAATTTTAAGATATACAACTTATTATGCATAAGGTACAAGTGAAATTTTAAGAGGTACAATATGTGTTGCTTCATGTACAAGTGTACAAGCTTTAAAGATCCAGGTTTATGTCTTTGTCGGACCGGGTTACCCGAATGAAAATAAGATCCGCGTGATACCTCCAACCCTAATTCCTTTTGAGCACCCGTGATCTCAAAACCCAGTTGAGAACCCGTTCCTTTCGTCGCTGCTTTTCAGAAGAATTGCTTTTTCAGATGCGACCATCCTATTTCCGGTAATCCTTCAGAGTCCTTTCTTCCCTAAGCTTTTACTCAGAACCCTAATCCGACCAAGATGGTGAAGAAAGCACAAATCGGACGGCTCCTCTGATTTGCAAACCTAATCCGACGATGCAGAATCCCTTCTCTGGTTGGTTTCACGCGGATTCATCTCATTTTGACGAGGATGGAGCTCTGGTTGAAGTGTATAAAGTCGCACCATATTCGACTAATTTGACACATCCACCTGCTTTCAAATTTCAATCGGTTCTTGTAACATTTAATTTCAATTTATATTGTTCGTGTTCAACCAGAGGTAATTTCCATTTGTTATTCGGTGTTCGACTAATTTGACACATCCACCTGCATCTCTTCTCTGTTAATTGTTCAATTTGTTAGACAGGTTATGAAAAATCTCATGCTTCTGAATACTACCTGTAGATTTGTGTTTTTTTTGTTTTGTGGAGATTATGTAGTTTGATCGATTTATTTTTATCTAAATTTGGGACCAGTTTGTTGGATTAACTTATAGAAGTTGTAATAACATAATCTGTATATTTTTGTAATAACATCTTTAAATGAACTAAGGTCTTTGTTTGATTTCTTGTATATGTTTGATTATGCTTCTTATGAAATAATAAAGTTAGACTAAACAGAAACTTAATAATGTGTACACTTAGTTTATTCATAAGAAATTAGTTGTTGTTGAACTAACTTGACAAATCTGTGGTGATGCTTTCATTGGATTTTTTGGTCATGACAAATTAGTTGGAAAGGAAGGTGTGGTGATGCTTCCTGTTTGAAGCACATTCAAATATGTGATTTTGACATGTTATTTTTCTGTGTTTTATTTTCCTGCAGGTTGTGGTTGTGCAGCCTTTGTGGAAATTTTAGTGAGGCCTCCCCTGTTCTGCAGCCTTTCTCAGGTATTACGAGAACCTTCAACTTGATGGAAAATTAGATATAGACTTATGGACCGAATAGAATAGCAATATGGACTTGTTCAACAAGTGTTTTGTAATCAGACCTGCTTAAACTGAAATAGGCTACATCAAATAAAGCTTAAAAACAAGTTAGTGTTTGCATTTGAGTTGAAAACAAGTTAAAATTTAACAAGTTAGTGTTTCTATTTGATGATGGATATCCTTAAGTGAGTCAAATAACATAAAGACATAAATGGTCAGTAGTCTCAAATGATGTATAAGTTCTTGGTTGAGGTTTGATCATGCATAATGACCCATACATAGAAATGGTAATGATGTGCATGAAGTGATTTGAGTTTAGATGTATATATGGTCAAACTAACCATTAAAATCCACCCTTTTAATAATTAATTTATTTAAAGGGGTAAATATTTCAGTAAATAGAACCCATACTTTTTAAAATCTTGACCTAAAGTCTCCATTATGTTAACCTCCTAAATAACTTAAGTTATTTCGGTATTATGTGTATTATGTAGTCATACTCATCCATGACTATATTCTTTAAATTTCTTAAGGGCTCTAGGGTCCTTTTTTTTTTAATTGAATTTTATTAATTTTTTGTTCTTTCAAAGTCTGATAATCCTAAAAGTAGTCAATGACAATGCGTCTCCATGGTCAAAGCCACATTGTTACAGCTCTCATAGTTTTGTTTTCAGAAAATTTACATCAGAATTTTTTAATCAGAAATCAACCCCATTTTGGTAAATACTTTGGTCAAAAACTCTCTTAATCGTTTCCTTTAACCACTTGCTTTGCATTTGAGACTTTTTTAAATGTTGCTGCGTTTGGAACTCATTACATTTTCATAATGTCATTGGTTTCAAAGGTTGGATTTTGTATGGATGTTGATTGACAAAAAGATGATATCTTTAGGCATCCACTTTGTAACCATATAGTCATACCCTTTACAAGTGATCCTTTAGGCATACAGACATTTGATGCTATTCTGTGGAGACTTTCAATGATTTTTACTTTGTAATTGTTGTTTTGGACATATTATTTTAGTATCTACAACCTCTTACAAGAGTTTTTAGTTTTTGTTTGATTATAATTTTGGCTCTTCACCATGATTTCTATGTCATTTGTTGCTATTTTTTTTTTTGTTGTTTTGGACACATCGGAATGTTCTTTATTTGGCTCTGAGTTCACATACTCTTATGAGTATGTGGTTATAGACATGAACCTAAAGTTTTTGAGAACAAAGATCATGTTCCTAAACCACCAATTACACAGAGTCTATGATTTCTTTGTTTCTGTCGGGTTTTACCCAGGCTCGAGCTCGAACCTGATTTTATGTGAATACTATACCCAACCCCACCAAATTAATTAAAACTGGGGTCTCGAAAGTATTTTTTTTATTCAATTTAGTGTATTGAAAATCAATTGACACGATGCTTCATTTGGACCTCATGCAGTCACCGATCTCTTTCAACAGCTCGAGATCCATCAGAGGTATAGTGGTATGTTTATTCTTCAATTGTTTACGTTTTATGTGTAATTTGTGTGTGAATTGTGTTGTTTAGCACAGATAATTCTACGTCTAAAAAGAGAGAAGAGGACACAAGTCCATAAACAACAGCAATGAGACAAAGTATGTAAGCATGTTAACCAACATCAAGTGATTTGCTCAACACTATTCTTGCCATGTTTGGTTTGTGGCACATCCTACACATGTTAGCATCATGTTGAAATATTCATTCACATTGGGTTGATTTGGGTTATACTCCGCACTTAAAAGATCAGATGGGTAAATACTAGAAAATTAGCTAAAATGGGTAATGTATTAATATTACATAGAACTTTCTAAATTGCTTCAGATCAACAATTAAACTGTCATTGTAATAACAACATAACATAGCTCTCTAATAAATGAAACATTAGTTATATATTATTCAAGGAACGAAAAAAATGTTAATCACTTCAGAGTTCAGGAAAAGCTAACTTATCTTTATTTGTCACCTTGGGTCTTACTTTCAAAATCTGCTCTGGACCAGGTGCAGATACTATGGCTTCTCATATATTAAGCATTTATTAAAATTTGATAATATAAAGTAATATTTGCATAGGAAGGTGACCAGGATCAGAATTTGTTTGTTTCTCTAGGTTTGTGTGCGAAAGGAACAGAATAAGGTTTAACAATTGGTGAGATGCATTCCTGCAAGTACATGTATATACATGTCTCATGTTTGTATTTTTATACATGTTTGTACATATGTACTTATGTTCTTGTTTTTCTGATATTTGTATTCTTTGTTAAATATGCAGGCTGTTGTGAGAGATGTAAAAGCCCAAAATACAGAGGTCAAGAAAGGCATTATGGATGTGCAAATTAAGATGAAGTTGGAGGAAATGAAGGCGTCAGGCGTGTTTTGTCAAGGGAACTTGAGCTATTAATTGAATTGATAGCATTAATAGTTTGTAAATATTTGTTCTGTTCGCTAGATGGAATCTCACGTAATCACACAAATGGAGACGACAATCTCACATCACAACAAAACATGGACCACACCACCTGTTTTTGAAGTTCTGGAATTCTTTTGTTTGTTTCTTTTTCCTTTGAACATTAAAATGAAAAGATTGAAATTGTCATATTTAGTAGCATGTTTTATATATATAAATATTACCAAAAGATTCGATGCCTCAGTGTATCACGATGTGTGGAAACATGTTTTCTTCCTAAGTAGTGAAATGATGATTATCTATGTGAACAGAGATTTAAGAGCAATTCTATGTGAACAGAGATTTAAGAGCAATTGTTCTAAGAATAAAATTCGAACAATCCGAATATTATCCACAATATATTGTTCATCTTTACCGAAAAAATATTACTGGGTACCAAAATTTCAAATTATTTGAATTCATAAACCAGTTGAAAGAAAATTGGAGAAAATGAAGTATTTATTTTATAACTAAGAGTCTTTATCATACAAAGCGATTTATAGTTTGGCAATTGGATTCTGATTTGAATGTGTCATCAAATAACCACAATATATACTATATATACTATTATATAATAGATGGGACTGTGATTTTGAATTCGGCTTTTTGTCCGATTCATCTGCCAAGAAATATTACCCCTACCCGATGAGATTAGTTTGACCCATAAATGTCACATAACCATCTGACAGCAACTTAGACTAGGTAATAATAATCAGTATTATTACTTATCATAAGGAATACTTCAAATAATATTAATCATGTTTTATAATGTTTTACAAGTGTTCTACTAAAGTCACTTAAAGTTTTCTTTTGTCTCTTTAAAAAAGTCACTCAGCTTTTATTGGTGTGTTCGTTATTATTCAATTGAGATTTACAAGGCTCACAACATAGGTAGACTACACCGATGCTACGAAAGAAAAAACTAACAAACGTACAATGCAATATATCACGAGAGGACTGATAAACTAACAAAAAACAAGTACTACGTTGGTTGATTGTCGTATTAAAGTTAATAATTTCTTATGGGTTATTTAGCTTTTCAGATACAAAATTTGAACCCGAAATGAAAATAACATAAACTTAGTAATTTCCATTTTCAGTTGAATTGAGCTCTATATTCTCTAATTTTTCGATAGAATTGCCTTCGTCACCGAATACATAAACATAAGACAAATAACACGCTATAAATTATCGCCCGCCGCAACGCGCGGGTACCCCACTAGTATATATATATATATATATATATAGCTTTTCAACCGATTATCAAGTTAACACGTTTCACGTATATGCATTTTAATGTATTTTCATAACAGTTCACGACTTCACGTATATATATTAATCCAACAACAACTTAACAGTTTAAATATATATATATATATATATATATATATATATATATATCTATATCTATATATATAATAAAAGAAAAGTTTTTGGCACCACAATTTGCCATGTGGCACCACCGCAGTCATCCTCAATAATTTTTCCCGCCAATAAACATTTACAAGTGGATCTTCTAATTTTGGATATATATATCCACTATTTATTTATTGTAGCGAATCTTCTAATTTTGGATATATATATCCACTATTTATTTATTGTCTTCTAAAATATTTAATAACCAATTATTTAATTACTTAATTTAATATATAATATAGTATATTAATTTACATCTATCTATATCTATCTATAATCTATACTATATAATAATGAAAAAGTTTGATCATAGTTTAATTAATAAAAAAAGAAACTTGAAATCACCACAAAATTTTAAATTAACCCGTGTAACACACGGGGATAAAAAACTAGTATATATATATATAACCATTTAACAATTAACACCTTAACATTTAATATATATTCACTCAAAGGCAAAATAACAACATAACACTCTAACAGTTCAGATAGGCAACATTTCAGTTATAACTCATTTAAATGCATTTTATAACATTTGTATGTATATCAACCCAAAAACATTCAAAACATTTAAAACATTTAAGAGTGGGCCCATAGAACTCACCTTATATCTTTGACCGGTATTTGGACAGAACTCTCGCTACGATTCTGGATTTAACCTAATTTGCGTATCGTATGACGTTAACGCAAGGTTTTGTACAATAAACACTTCATATGTTTATTTCTATGTTTTATTATCTTAATATTGTTCATTTATTAAGATCATTTTTTATAGGTCAAAATGACCAAAATGCCCTTTATAGACAAAACAACCATTTTTACTGATAATATGAAGACACACATTCCTATAAGTAAACGCTCACCCCGGGATCGCCCAGTGAGGTATGCCAGGTCCCAATTGGGATTTATGCGACACCCCCGCTTTGCCAGAAACCCCAGAGTACAGGCGTTTACCCTTCCGGTCCGCACGAACTTCTAAATATCCGATTAACTCGGTATCTTTAATACTTTGTTAATTATCTATTTTAAACTCATATATGTTTATTATATATATAAACATGTTACCATACCAAAAATCAAGTCCCCATACCCTCCGGATTATTTTATATTATATAATCATATTTACAAACCCTAATTTCCCGTTTTTCTCGTTTCTTTATCAAAACTCATTTTTATTCAAACCAACTTATGGTATTATCCATTGTAACATATTATAATATGCTTTAAAATATCAAAGCTTAATTCAACACCGTTTACTCAATTTGGGCAGAACAACGTTACGCAAACCCTAATTTTGACCCGTTTACAAAACCCATACCAAACCTTTACCAATTTTAAAATAAACTTAGGGATTTCTTAAAATACATTATTTTAGGATTACTTACATAATTTAGACCCTAATTCCCACCCGATCACCTAAATTTAGCAAAACAAATCTATTTTTTAGAGATGTAAACATCCAATGTGTGTCATGCAAAAAGAAAGTAGAATATTAAATTGTCTACCTTAAGGTCGATCTTTCGATGCGTAGATAAGGCATCGGATTTAACAAAATAAGAAAATAAAAACAAGTTGAATGTGTTCAATTAACAACAATCAGGTCGGTCTTGTGGACACGCAGAGAAAGTTCGATGACTGAACGAAACACCAAGAAAATAAAGCAGAACCTCATACGAACAACAATCAGGTCGATTTTTCAATATGCAGAGAAAGCCCGATCATTTGAGAAAATAAAGAAAATCAAACAAGTTTAAATCTTTCAAAAGAATGCATGCATACACAATGACATCTCTTATTCTATTTTTGCATATTTATCACACAATACTCATCAAGATGATAAACCACAGCTATCAGGCAAGCATTATGTTGATATCATACTTGTATATATCAAATTTGTCATGCACATCACACATATCAAGCAATAACCTACAACATTTACATCTACTTTATGCATGGTAGATAACGTATATGTTGATGTACCATCATTTCTCACATAGTCAGATCAATTTCTCAATTTCTGATTTTTCAAATTTTTTATATTTTTCTTTTTCTCCCCTTACATGAAAAATACGCTATTTTTGGTTTTTTTTCTTTTTCAAATATTTGCTATTTTTGGCTTTTCAAATATTCTCCATAAAAATCAACAAACTGTATTTTTGATTTTTTCAAAAATCCCCCCCCTCCCTAAAAAGATGAAAGAAAGTAAAAAAAAAAGAAAATAAAATTGATCGATCAACACGGATATCTCGCATTTTTTTTAGATTTTGAAAAATAATTTTTCTCAAAAATATTGTGAAATATCAACTTTCTGAAGCGCTAACTTAAGCAAAATACTCCACTATCAACGATTCACTAATTGCTAATAACACATCAGCTGCCACATAAAAAAAAGTAATGGTGTTTATTTTTCTAACGAAGGGACCAATATAAACAAGTAAGTTGAAAGGTGAGATTGGTGTTTGCTAAATCGAAAAGTGGGATTAGTAGTTGTCAATATGTAAAAGTTGGAATTATTTAAATCTAATTTTTCTATATAAAAAGCCAAACTTTGATAAATAGTTCTATAGGATTTTCACTATTTTTTCTTATGTTTTTTCTTTTAGTGACTTTTTTTTTCTTCAGTTTTTTTTTGTTTTTGTTTTTACCAAGGTTAACGATCCTTTTTTATTTCTTCAGTTTTTTCTTTTTGTTACTAAGGTCATTCGTTCAAGAAGTTGACCGTTTTGCTTTTGATTTTAACATTTTATTTTTTTTGATGGCTGACCAAGCACCTCCTGACTATCGAGCACCTCCTGACCGAGTCGGGAGGTTTTTGATGGCTGACCGAGCAAGGCAAGAAAAAGGGCATGGGTCAAACCATGCTTACCAAATCATATGAGTTTTCTGGTGAATCAAACATGCTGACCGAATCAACGGGTAAGAAGTTTTGACCAGGTAAGAAGCAAATTAAACAACCACTTAGCTTATACGTTAAGTAATTTTCATTAACTTTAAAGTAAATTACAAATATAGTCCCTGTGAACTGTATTGTGACACCCGAGAATTTCAAGGTTAACTTCCGTTAGACAAACCCGTTAGTTACGTTATAAGTGTTAACTTAGTAACTAATGCATAACTAGGCCGAATACGTCCACGACCTTTGGTTGATCACCGAACCCGTCCATATGTGTTATGTGTTCATCATTGATTGTCTTTATGTGCAATGTGATTTAAATACATGACTTATTATTGTGAATAGCATGATTAATTGTAAATACTTGATTATGTGAAAATTGACCTGTTTTAGTAGCCAGCGAAACTAACGGGCGAAACTATAGTGTCGCCCGGTAGCCAGCTAAGATAATCCATTGGCACGAGACCAGAGCTAGTTTCGCCTGGCCAGCGAAACTGCCAGCGAAACTGGCTCCTGATATAAATAAACTTAATAAACCCTAGTAGCCTCATTTGCTTAAACCACACAACAAACACACACACACACTCTCTTCTCCTGGAGATTCTGGCCAGTCAAGGTTCACACCGAGTTGTCGAGATCTCAGCCCCAAACCATCATCTACCAAGCTAGGAGATCGAACCGTGAGTCCCAAAAACCTCCATTTTGTGTTTTATATGTGTTTTTCATAAAAAGCATGACCAAACCTTCATGATATTGCTTGATCTTCTGTAAATATGCTTTAGGATGCTAGATCTACCATAAAGTCAGTAACTTTACGTTTAAAAACAAACCATGATGATGATTTATGCAATTTTGGCCATTTTAGGGTTTAGAAGTGTTTTTAGAGATTTGATGATTAAAATGCATGTTAAACGTGTTAAAGCTGCTTGATTTATGTTGGTAAATGCCTATGGATGCTAGATAATGAATTGCATGTATGATCAGAAGCTGTTAGGTTGATTTTTAGGCAAATCCGTATGTTTTTCGCGACCAGCGAAACTGCGTGTTCTCTGGGCGAAACTAAGTAGCGAAACTATATCTCCTTCCAGCGACACTACCCAGCGAAATTATAGTGTCGCCGGGTAACCTGACCAGACCAGCTCGAGCGAAACTATCGAGCGAAATACCTGAACGAAAGTTCAAACCAGTTTCCCTGCGAAACTAGGCTAGCGAAACTGCGTCAGCAGTTTCGGGCGAAACTAGCCTAGCGAAACTGTGTCACCGGGCATTGCCTAGCGAAAGTGCTGCCCGTGCACCTAGCGAAACTGCCTAGCGAAACTATGCTAGCGAAACTAAGACTTGACCTAAAAACCAAACTTGTGAAATTTGCTTAAGTGTTATGCCATGACTTACATGATTATGCCATGATGAAACATGTTTAATATCTGATTTGTATGAACCCTTGTTTATGATCAACCATTGGTGTCGTGTGTCGGTATGTCGAGTCATAGTTGCAACGTGCTATGTTATGGGCCATAGTGACGTTAAGTAAAGATTAGACACGAAACTAATACTTAAGACCTAAACGTGTTCTAGGTCTTCGTTAAGCAAACATAAAATTGGATTACTTGAAGTGTAGCAGTGCAACCAAAGGTGAGTGTCACTAACCCGCTTACTGTGAGTCCGTTTGGGCCACACCGAATAACTTAACGAAAAACAATGCTGATAAACTCTAGAGTGCTAGGCACCTACCAATGAACAAGAGAACTCGGGATGCTCGGTACCCACTTGATGAACTGAAGTGTTTTATGGGAAACACTTGTGAACTCTGAACAAACTATTTTTGAAACAAAACTGAAAACGTTTTAATATGGCTAGTGTAGGTTAAAGTCTAAACCATATGATATCACATGTTTTCTAAGGATGCCTTATAACTTAAAAGTCCTCAACTAAAATTGTGCCATTAATTGTAAATCGAGGGGATGTTGGGTAGATCTACTGGAGTTTGACAAACTCCGCCCCGTGGCACGGGGAGTGCACGGAGGAACAATATCAGCCTATTTGACCGTGGTCCCGAGAGGACACGGGGGAGGCAAAAACCGCGATGACGTAGGTCCGCACCGTACGGGATGGCTCGGCCCCCACAAAATAAGTCAGCTTTGGTACAAACTTCCTTAGAGCATGGAACAACGGATTAGCTACCCGCGATATCGGTTGAGTCCTTTAACTTTACGGAACTAGTACATACCCGATGACGTAGGTCACGGACAAACCATTTATAAACTGAGATTTAATTACGAGCATTGCTTTTCACAAATAAATGACTTGTAAGTATACCTTGACACGATTTATGATTATGAGACCGGGCCAATGCATGACAAGCCCACTGTGAACTCACCAACCGTTAGGTTGACACTTGCGTGGTTTAAACTTTTGCAGATCGCTAAGGAGTATCCACCGGAGGTTGGCACGGCACGTGAAGACTCTTATTTTTGACTTAATTTAAATTGGGGATTTATAAAACAATGAATTTGTAAGGCACGTGGTTAGTGCCAGGATAATTATTTTTTTCCGCTGCGTATGTAATTTAAGACTTTGATTTATAAATTGTGTTTGAACTAACCCTGATTCGTTTAGTATTTGTAACTATGGTTGTGGATCCTGGTCTAGTCGCGCCCCTTAACGGTATAAACTCCGTTAGTGGTATTTTGGGGGTGTGACATGTATGAATTTCACAAATAATCCTTAGGTTTCATTTATTATGAGTATAGTCCTAAGGTTTTAACAAACCGTTACGAATATAATTCTTATAGCTAACGTCTATAAAATTCATACAAATCACAGAAACTACATCCGATACGATTTACCACTTTAATTGTTTTGTATGTCAACTATACTATACGGGTCTACAAGCAGGGATATCACCGGTAATCGGCACCTGATTTATATATATTATAGGCTGGGTCACTCAACAAGCCAGAGGTCTTCGTTATCCCCTTTCTCATAAACCTCTCACCCTTATCCTTTCCAAATTCCGGCATCCCGCCACCGCCGTCATGGCTTCAATCCTGGGCGTCTCCTCCCTTTACCTCCAAACCCAACGCTCCAAAAAACCCACCACACTTTCACCCCCCTTATCCTTTCTCTTTCCTTCTCACAGACTCACCCATAATATCTCCGGCTTCGGCGGCGGCGGCGGTTCTTCTTTCGTCGCGTCGGCAGTTTCTGCCCGGAATTCGGTTCTTAGTCAGGAGGCGTTTGAGGGTCTTTCTTTGTTTGATAAAGGTTCTTCTTTGGAAGATGATAGTTATGAAGATAATGAGTTGGAATTTGAAGGTTCCATTGATGGTGGTGGTGATGATGATGAACTTGCAGTTAGTAGATTGGGGTTGCCTCAAAGATTGGTTGAAACTCTTGAAAAGAAAGGAATTACCAAGCTTTTCCCAATTCAAGTAATTTCACCATTTTATTATTTCTAGTTCTTTTATTAATATTATTGTTATAAACTTTTTGTTCAAATAAAGCATGATAATGTTTCTAGGGTTTAACCTTATCCATTATTAAGTGAAAGGTTTAACCTTATCTAGTTATCATAGTTCATATATCCTATTAAATTTGAATATCATGTGTAGTGTGTTTACTCAACAAAAGAAAATGGTAAAATCATATGAATTCAATTTAATACATTTAACATAAGGACTATTTTTTCTCATGTAAAACAAGCAAGGATAGTGGTTATGTTATAAATTATGTTTAGTGAAATAAGTAAATGTGAAATTTTACTTTAGTTCAATGTATATATTTGATGTTAACTTAGGTAAATATGATGTTATTACAAGTTTATAGTTTACATCTAATAAAGAGATATGATATGAGAATTGAGATAGAGGAAAGGTTCCCTCTCTATCCCATACCCTATAAATAGCTTTGTTTGTTAGAACTTATTGCATTTTCATATGAAATCGCCCATTTTTTCTTTATAAGCGTGTTAAGTTCTAAACTAGAAGAGAAATATTGTGCTCATATTAGGTGTAGTATTAAAAAGGGAGATTTTTTATGTGCACCTTATCCAATCCCAGACTCTATAAATGGCTTTGCTATGAGTGAGATTTGTAGATGTAGTAACAAAAATGCTTAACAATACTAATTTGTTGATAAGAAAAAAAATTGATGACAATTAATTTTTCAAAGATATAAATAAATTATCATGGAAGATTTTTTATTAAATTTAAATAAAAGAATAAAAGAATACTTTATAACAATATATAACAATATATAACAATGTCTTTTTGTTAAATATATTTGTTAGTTTCGTAAATAATAAGCATTTGTTAAACATTCAATTAACAACACCATAAATAGTTAAAGCAGCATAAGAACATCCCAATTGTAACAATACCTGGTTATCTACATTCTTATGATTCAGTATCAGACATTCACTTCCAAAATGCATATCCAAACACCCGGATTCCGTATTTGATGTGTACACTATGGTTTTATAAGGTTTTTGTTATCTAAATCTTAATTTGATATTAATCTTAATTTTCTTATAATGATGCAGAGAGCTGTATTGGTTCCTGCACTAGAAGGCCGAGATATTATCGGGCGTGCAAAAACAGGAACCGGGAAGACATTAGCCTTCGCAATTCCTATAATTAAACGAGTAACCGAAGAGGATGAGGAAAACCGAAGCAGGTACCCACCTGACTATAAAAACCTTACTTTAAACAAGTGATGTCAAGTTGGCGGGTTGAATCGTTGAACCAGAACACGACCCATTTTTCCTATTTGTGTCAAAGACATCAGCACTACCGTGGATGCACTTAAAATTGTGTAACCAAAACATAACCCATTTATATAAACGAGTCAAATTGGTTGGCGGATTGTAAACAAGTTGTGAATGTGACAAGCGGGTCATAAACGGAGTGGCTGATTGTAATAAATGGATTAAACGGGTTGGCTGGGTTGATGGGTCAATCTATTTAATTAAATGGGCTGACAGTCGATTAATCAGGTCTAACAAGTCAACTCGCTATGATCTGTTTAATTAAAAAGGTTAAACATGTGAAACTGAACATGGCCTGTTTATTAAATGGGTAAGATATGGCATCCGAAAAACTTGATTATTCTCGTCTCGTGTTTCGGATCATGTCATTGCCACTGATACTTCAAACTACTGAATTTTGTGGTTAGTTATAAAATATTGCATCTAACGGGTTTCGTCCCTGTTTAAAGGCTTGCTGGACGTCTTCCAAGAGTTTTAGTGCTTGCACCAACAAGAGAATTGGCAAAGCAAGTAGAAACAGAAATCAAAGAGTCTGCCCCGTATTTGCGCACTGTTTGTGTCTATGGTGGTGTCTCTTATACTTTACAGAAAAATCAACTGACCCGCGGAGTTGATATAGTGGTTGGCACTCCAGGAAGACTCATTGACCTGGTCAACAGCAATATACTTAAGCTAGGGGAGGTCCAGTTCTTGGTTCTTGATGAAGCCGATCAAATGCTTGCTGTTGGTTTTGAGGAAGATGTCGAAACCATCCTAGAAAAACTTCCGCCACAGAGGCAAAGTATGCTTTTCTCAGCAACCATGCCTCGTTGGGTTCAGAAACTCTCCCGGAAATACTTGAAAACCCCGTTGACAATTGATCTGGTGAGCGTTTTGGAACTGAAACTGATTCTCAGATAGTTGTTTTTGTTAAACTCTTTTTAATGTTTTGTGTGTTTTTTCACTCAAAAGGTTGGTGACCAAGATGAAAAGCTGGCAGAAGGTATCAAGCTTTATGCTATATCAACCACCTCAACTACAAAGCGGTCAATGCTTGGTGATCTTGTCACGGTATCCGTCCAACTCTCTAAAACTTCTATGATTCCGCCCCATGAAATATCTAACAGTTTTAAGGTTTTAAACTTTTAATTGGTTTTAGGTGTATGCAAAGGGCGGGAAGACCATTATTTTCACTCGAACAAAAAGGGACGCAGATGAGGTCTCCATGGCGTTAACTAGTAGTATAGCTTCAGAGGCGTTACATGGTGACATATCTCAACATCAGAGGGAAAGAACTCTTAATGGATTCCGACAAGGAAAATTCACCGTGCTTGTTGCCACAGACGTTGCTTCTCGTGGGCTTGATATACCCAATGTTGACTTGGTATGTCCCTTCTCTATGATTTTGTTGATTTCTAATCTAGAAATGGTAAAATGGGCAAGTTGGGTTATGGGTCGAAATGGTCTTTCTTTTAATATTGGTTGAATCAAGATTGACCGGCAAACACCTTTTAAAATATTTTTGTAAAAAAAAAAATTTAGGATGCCGTATGCATTAAAAGTAGACTTTTGTTCAAGTTTTAACCTGTTTTTAAATTTGACCCGTGTGAGATAAAACACAACTCGATTTGACCCGCTTATAAGTGTCAATGTGTGAGCTGAAAACGTAGGGCCCACCAGCTACGAAACTTCCAAAAAATTTATAAACGGAGGTGTGGGTTTTCCGTGAGTTATAACGCCGTTAAAATGATGGCAGAAAGCGTCGGTTATCTGCTACTTATTATAACACCGTTAAAATGCTGTCATACTTCTCGGTATCTTTTACAGTGGAATAAGAGAAGAAGGGTAAATTGTAGAAACCTTTCAAATAGAACTTTTGCATAAGATGTTTTATGGTATATGTTTTATGGTATATGTTTTATGGCAAACACCTTTTATATATTCTTTCTTGTGTTCTTTTGGGAGTGTTTGCCTACTACAAAAGGCTAAAATTATTGGGAGATTGACCATCTTGAATCGGTCTATAACATAGTAATTCAATGATACTTATAATTTGGACGATTTAACACTTGGTTAAATGCAAATTAATAAATTACCGTTTTTTTTTTCTTTCTAATTTCCTTCGACTTGATCAACTGCTTTCCAGGTTATCCACTATGAACTACCGAACGATCCAGAGACTTTTGTGCATCGTTCTGGTAGAACAGGGCGTGCGGGAAAGGAAGGCAAGGCCATTTTGATGTACACAAATAGTCAAAGGAGAACAGTCAAAACTCTCGAGCAAGACGTGGGATCCAAATTTGAATTCATAAGCCCTCCAAGTGTCGAAGATGTATTGGATTCATCCGCAGATCACGTGATCGCTACCCTTTCTGGTGTTCATGACGAGTCCATAGACTTCTTCACTCCAACTGCACAAAAACTATATGATCAACAGGGTACACGAGCTCTTGCTGCCGCCCTTGCACATATGAGCGGTTTCTCCCAACCTCCATCCTCCCGTTCTCTTATCACACACGAGCAGGTATATTATAAATTTATAATACCAACCTTTTTGGTATATATATTTTTAATCTGTTAAAAGTGTCACCTCTAGAGATACTTGTTAAAAGGATTTATGTAAGTAACATCTTCATTTAATCGGGTTTGATGGATTGTTGATGAGTGATTGTATATTGTGCATAATAGGGATGGACAACGTTGCAAATGACTCGGGATTCTGATTCATCGATAAGAGGGTACATGTCGGCTAGAACAGTCACCGGATTCTTGTCCAGTGTTTATGCTACTGCTGCTGGTGTACTTGGAAAAATACATGTTATAGCAGACAAAAAGGTATACACCTAACCGTTTTTACTGTTTCACTTTGCTTTTCGTATCGTGTATATATATATATGTAATATGTTATGTGTTATCAGGTTCAAGGTGCTGTTTTTGATCTTCCTGAAGACATTGCCAAAAATCTGTTATCCAAGGAGATACCACCTGGCACTTCAATTACAAAAATTAGCAAGGTAAGCTTTGTTCAGCTTTGGATTACGTCTTCTTTGTGCTAACATTTCAGATTTTTAACAAAAAATTGTTGTAATTTTTTTAATTTATAATCTTAATTTCGAATAAAATAACTTAGGATGTCTTATGCATCAAAAGTACATTTGATGTGGTTTTAAGCTAGGGATGTGCATTTCGTGGATTGATCCGTGAAACTGATCTGCTAAACCGGTTTGGTTCGACACATATGTTAATATCGGTTTGGTTCTTGATTCACTAAGTATGTGGCTAGGAGTGTGCTTTTCGCAAATCGATCCGTGAAATCGGTGGAACCGACCTGCTAAACCGTTTCAGTATGATTATATCGGTTCGGCCCTCGGTTCCTATATCTGCCATTTCCTGGTTCTGGTCCGGGTCAGTCCGGTTTGGCCGGCCCGATAATCACCCATAGTTTTAGCCACATATTTCCAGTTTAACCAGTTATTTATTTATATTTTACGTGTTTGACCCGTTAGATATGATAAAACATAAGTAAAATATTACTTGGTACTACTTGCAGCTGCCTGTACTGGAAGATGATGGCCCAGCAAGTGACTTTTATGGTAGGTTTTCAAATAGGGAGAGAAGTTCACGAGGTGGTAGCGGGGGCCGTGGTTCCAGCGGGGCCCGTGGTGGCTGGGGGGGTAGTAGTCGATCCTCATCGGGTGATGAAGGGGATAACTTCAGGCGAGGTGGTAGGAGTGGTGGCAGAGGCGGTGGGAGTAGTTGGTCAGGTGGCGGCTCAAGAACCACCGGAAGCGATTGGTTGATTGGTGACAGAAGACGAACTCCATCATCCGGAAGCCCGTCATCTGGAAACCGAGACAGGTATGGTACATTGCGTCACTATCTAGATGACCTATTTAGTAATACTATGATGGTTGATTAATGTGTGAAAAATGTAACAGAAATTTTGCGGGTCCATGTTTCCACTGTGGGCGGTCTGGACACAGGGCGTCTGAATGTCCCAAGAAGCAAGACTATTAGTTGACGGTTTGATCCATCGATGAGCCGTTGAAAAAGGAGGACATGATCTCCCTCTCGCCCTATTGATCGGTCAGTGTGCTTTCTGTCTTTGTCAAAATGAACGACCGATGAACCGTTTGCTTGCATGATGCTGGAGTGATATGATGGTCAGTTTGCTTTATTTCACAGCAGCAAATTACACAGTTTTGTTGTGCAGCTGTTAACTTGATTGTAATCTTTCTGTGAACTGATGAACCAAAGAAAGTTTTGTTGTAAAATGAAAAGGCAATTGAAAATCATTCCAACAGGAACAAATGTTTTATTTCAGTTTGTAATTGAAATTTTCAAAAACCATAACTGAAAAACATGTGTGTGTGTTGGGGGGTGGCATGTAAATTTGTTGTATCGCGTATGAAATATACGGGCGGGTGAAATCTGAAATCCTATAGAAGATAAATATGTAAACCGTTAGTATCATGTGTGCGAGGGGCTTGATTCAACCCATAAAGTGACCATTTGAGTAGAAATACGTTATTCGGGTAGCGAGGATCTTGAAAACCTAGAGCCTGATGCATAACGTCTGTTTCTTTCAAGTTACTGTGAAGGAAAATGTCCGGCCAAGAATGTGAAAAAACAATGCTCAAGACGGTCTGATCTGAATAGGGGAAGGTTTAACCACCGGGCTAAAGGTTTCACCGTAATCCACTCCAACCTCTTAGGACTTGTCATCACAAACTAAACGAGTCTTATAAAGCTCAAGTGCACCATTAGAATTAGTTTTGTGTTTATAAATCCACATGCACCTAGTAACATTCATATTAAGGTGTCAGAGAACTAATTTCCACGTCCCATTAGCAATAAGGGCCTGTTTCTAATTGCCGGGTACACATCAGCGATCCTATCTAACAAAGAAAAGTTAGCTGCATCTTTTTTCCGTCTACTATTAAACTCTGGCACTGAATCGATGCCATACTTTAATGGATTTATGGCATGACTTCGAATGACCTTCGTCACACCATATTGAAACCTGATCTCACTACAAGAAAGAAAGGTATGTAGGACTGAAAATTTTGGTTTCTTTTACTCCCTAAGAGAGTGTTCTTGGTAGCTAAAAATCAGTCTCCATTGCATGTCATCAAAGAGGACTGAAGTTTAGTTTTTATTAATACATGTAAATTCAGTTTGTAATCTGTCCCTAGGTACCATGACTAAAGATCAATATTTGATACCATGCTTTTAGGGACTGAAAATCAATCTTTAAAACATGTCTATTTTGTCTCAAATACGTTCAACTAGCTTTGGTTTCTATAACAATTCAGTCTCTAATAAGATGTTGTAACGACCGAGAATTAGTTCTTGATAAGTGATCATTAGCAAAAGAAACTTTGCAGCTAGAAACAAGAAAAATATTGTTCAAGCTGCACAGAAACCCAATATTCTACAAATTTGGATGAGTTGGATTTGCATTCAGTTTGCTAATATCATCCAATTCAGAATTTGTTATGGATGAGCACATCAAGGTTGCTCACCTGTAACAGAATATAATTCCATTCATTCTTTAAGCACAAATAACTGATTAATTAAAGAGAAGTGGAGCATGTAATGGACCACACAAAACAAGTGGCTAATGCATTTGAAATCAATTGCTCACCATACCCATACCCCCTGCCATTGATAAGTGGCTAGTGCATTAATCTCATCAACTTATCTATTATATGCCTTTTCATATTTGGAGGTTTACTTCATTAATCAAAATAGAAAAGGAGTGGAATTTACACAATATCTTTATTCGAAATTACTCCTTTCATTATGCATTTTGAATATCAACAATTACTTATACAATGACACCATTTTTCATTAATAAAGAACCTGTTTGGGACTGAAATTCAATAATTAAATATTTTCTCTCAAATTTTATATATATATATATATATATATTTTTTTTTGTTAAGCATGCACATTTATGAATAAACTTTTGTATTAAATCGAAAGGTAACATAAATGACCTAAGTCAACACGCAGGGAAGGTAGGCAACAAGCTGCGCCGCCAACCCTTTTTGAATAGCAAACTCTAGCCGTATAAAAACAACATTCTTCAATCTAGAGGTTGCACTATTACCGCGCATGACTTTTTGGATCCGGTTCAACATGGCCACCGCCTCTGACTCAAGATGGCCAAATGTATCAAAGGCGAAAGGAACAAACACATGTTGGTTTTCAATGCACGCTTTCTCATGTTTGTTAACCTTTCCAGCCGCTGCCCTGGACGCCGCCTGACACGCTGAGAAAGTGCTGGCCCTCAGACCCACAAGAGGGGAAACCCCTGTTAAATCGACACAAGCGTGTTTCCCGTTCTGTCACCCAAAAACAAGTATGTCGGCCGGCCGGAGAGTTGAACGCCCATCCAGGGGGTCAGACATGAAGTTAACAGGAGCTTCCTTCCTGGCCGAAATCCCAGCCCGTCTGAAGATGTCAAACAAAACGTCCCGAACCACATCATGTCGATATTTAAACCCCGGGAGCTCTTTGCAATGGACGTCGTGCTCCCCGAACGGATCCAAACATGCCTTGTTGCAGACGGGGCATTTTTCATCCATAGGGAACAGGGGAACCATGAGGCGATACTTGAGAATGGACTGGTATTCGACAGGCGACATGTGCTGCCCCAACCCGTCGATATGGAGAGCGTGGAGGAAGTTTTGTGCATGTGGTTGTCGGAGGCATTCCCAAACGGCCTTTTGCCTGACTGTCATCTCAAAACTTGCTTCCATCTCGAGCGTGGTTTTACCAAAGAGGGCATCCGCCAAAACGTGTTGGGCTTTTGGTGGGGCGGTGTCCTTATTGGTGAAACCGCTCAGATCAAAGCCCGGTAAAATGTCATGAAGACTAGCCAGAGCATTCTCGTAGTCGGGGCTCATACCACAACCCCCGTACTCCCGTAGAATATGATCTTGTAGAGTCCAAGTTTGGGCACGCGAAGCCACAAAGGCGTACGACGTCGCCTCTACCGCAGAATAAACCCCAAGACCCCCATGCCGAGTCGGCAAAGAGGCAAGTTGCCATTGCAGGTCCCCAAAGAAGGGAACCCTGCACACGACAATGTCCTCAACGGCCGTCTGCAAATCCTTATCGAAACCAACCGCAGCTTCCATCATATGAGTGGGGGGGGGGGGGGGGCAAGTTCTAAGGCCAAAGAGAAGCTTGGCGAGCCCCATGCACGAACGAAGCAGGAGGAGTTCGCATTGTGGGTCGTCAAGTGCAGGGAGGAGGCGCATAAGATCAACAGCATTAGAGGCCCTCCTCGCAGCCAGCCCCTGAATAAAGTGGTCATCCCGACTAACAGCCCCCCCAAGGAGCTTCACCCCTTTGGTGGGTCTGCTAATGTCAGCAGGGAAGAGGCCCGGCCGAACTTTCTCACCATCGCAGGAAGGCCAAAAGAGTTCCGTCTTCCGAATATTAAGGGTTAATCCCAACGACGACCCCCTCTTGTTGATAATCCCGAGGGCCTTAGCAACCTCAACAGTATCGCCAATAATCGTTCCATCGTCAAGATACCACACATGGAGCAGCATATGACATTTGTCACGGATGTGAAGCACAAGCGGGTGAAGGACGAGGGCAAACAGGAGGGGCCCCAATGGGTCACCTTGCTGAACCCCAGTAGTGGCCCATATATGATCATCCCCTAGGTATAAGCGGGCATGCTGCCCGTATAAGAAGTCAACCCAAGGAGAAAATGGACGGGCACCTAAGCCTGACCCCATGAATGAAATTATTTTTAAATAGATTGGTAAAGTATTAGGAATTGTTTAATATGTATCACAAAAAGCTCAGATCATCAATAATTGGTTTATTAGTTTTAGATGTTACATATTAGGGTGGGTGGGGGGTGGGGTGGTGGTGGGGGTGGGGGGGGGGGTGGGGGTTATGATTTTAGGCAAGTTTTTAGTATTAACTTTTTAACTAATAGGAGTATGACACCAGAAGAGATAAAAAATGATATCTTTTTTGATGTTTTTGGAGGGTATGATCTTAGGCAAGTTGTTTAGGATTAAGTTTTTTTAAATTGTTTTAATTTTTTTATCTTAACTTTTAAATACCAACATTAATTAAACATTATCAACATAAAAATAAAACATTCACTATTTTTTTAAAAAAACTATAAATTCCTAAAAATATAAAACAAGCTTAGAAAATTACAAATTCCAAAAAAATTACAAATTCCTAAAAAATATAAAACAAGCTTAAATACTTTTTTTTGATGTTTTTGGAAGGTATGATCTTAGGCAAATCTTTTAAATACTAACATTATGAGATAAAGATATTGTGGTATAAAATGAGATGAAATAGGGTGTTTATATAGGGTGAAATGTGTTAAAAAAATATTAATTAGCTAGTAGCCGTTGGCTACTAGCTGTCGCATACAACGGTAAAAAAGGCGGTTGAAAATGAGAAGATTTTGGTTTGGCAACCATCGGCAAAGAGTTGCCGAAAATGGGTGTGGAAGTTACCAAAAATCCTAATGCCTGAGGAGGGGGTATGGCCGCCGAATGGTTGCCTAATAAACCCACTATTGCCGATGGACGTTGCCGATGGTATACCCATCCTTAGGGATTATTCAGTCACATATAATTTAGTTCCAAATGGACACTTTTATTTATTTTATTTAATTTTTTTTAGTTTGAGCCTTTGAGGTCTCTTGAGAATATTCGTTTTTTCGTCCAAAAGTACCTATTTTTGTGATTTTATGTAAAAAAAAATTATATGTATTGAGTATCGCCTCCCGGATGTATTGAGTATCGCCCCTCAGTAGAATTTTTGAGCCCTGCCCCTCTGTGTTTTCTTTCAAGCTTTGCCACTGATAACCGAGTTTACGAGCTTTCTATATAGAGAATAAATTTCTCACCTTAACATTTATAACTTCAAAAATTTTCCTGTAACTCTTTGATGAAGCTTTCTAAGCAAATTGCTAATGTTGGTGCCTTGGTTACCAACCAAAGACTAGTGCTTCAACTGATTAGTGGCCTAAACGATCAATATGATTGGGTTGCTATGATGATGCAGCAATTCGAATATATAAGCACACACAAATTTTAATATTCGAAGAAATACGCAAGGCTAACCAGTCCACTACACCTTAATCGAATACATTGCTCCATGTTGCCAGTACGGATTCTTCTGAGCCACCGCTCCAATCAAATTAACAGTCTCGTTCGGATCGCACCTTCTCCCACAAGGTCGTAATTCCCAGCAACTTAGCTGCGGACACAAACGTGGTTGAGGGTGTGGTTGTAGATGCAAGCGGTCCTCCTCTTGGTGCACGACCAACTCACTATGTGATGTGCGTGTTAGGTTCTTCATCAACCATCACGTCAAACTGCACAATGTTTTGGACCATAATGATGATTTTGTTGGAAATTTAGTAATTAATTTGTATGTATTACAAATAATTATTTAAAAACTATTAAATTGTTACAAATAATTATTACTAATTATTAAATTGTGATGAATGAGAAGATGAAATGAAGAGTTTATTATATATATATATATATATATATATATATATATATATATATATTTTTGGAACGTCCAACTAAGACTATTTACACACCAGTTGAGCCAATTCCCAGGAAAAACCACCTCCTCTAAAGGCCGGGTGAAAAACCTGTCAGGCTCAGGGATCGAACTTGTGACCTCTCAGTCCCAAGTCTTCCCCTTATCATCAATACCATTAAGCCAAATGACCAATAGAGTTTATTATATTAATTCACTGAGTTACATGTATTAACTTTAGAGAATTAATTAACATAATGTTGTAGTGTATATACATTATTTTTTGTGTCTTGTTTTAAAAACACTTAACAACGCATGTTCTAGAAATCTCATCAGATAGATCTCTCAATAATATAGAGAAGAAATCTACACATAATCAGTGAAACGTCAGGTGTGTGGTTTTTTTTCCGGTAGTACATACTGTTGCGGCTGTCGTACCCTGGGAGACAGACCGCTTCTCGTGTGAAGACCGGAAATCAGTTTTAAGGGACCCATGTTGAACACGAATCCTCAGCCACAACCGTTAACATCGTTTGTTCATACTTATAGTGGTGGAGGATCAAGAAGACTTTGTTGAAGAACAAAGTTGAAGAGGCATGCTATCTATGGAATATATTGAAGTCTCAAGAACTATGAACCGTTGTAAAACATATTTGAAGAATAATAAACGAGAGAATCGTTGGTTTGAATCTATTATGCTTATGATATATTATTTTCATTACTTCTCTCAAATAAAAGGTTTTACAACCAAAACATTAAAAGCGAGTAAAGTCTACTCAAGTTGTCTAAACAATGCTATCAGGGGAGATGTTTCAGATTTCCTAATCTAAACATCGTATAAGTAATAAATTTTGAAAGAACTTCTAAAATGCATGCAAACACTTAACATTTAATATGCTTAGTACAAAATAAAAATTAGGTTAATGATTTAGTGAACACATCATAAAACATGACCCTTAAAGGGCTTACACATGTTTCAAATTGAAGTTTTTCTAGTGCATTTATTCGTGAATCCTTTCTTAGCACAATTACATGCTACTTAAAATTAGTCATGACACTTATAAGTACCAGAAGGAAAATGAGTGCTTGATAGCATTGTGCATAAATGATACATAATGCCTTAAATAGAAAAGCGGATTTGTTCACCTCACAATCACTAACCCTTATGTAATTAAAATAACTTAAATAAGGAGGATAATTCTAAATTCTAAAATAAGATACAAGAAAACTTCCAGTTCTAAATCTCTATAGGAACAACTGGCTAACAAAGAATAATCAACAATGATAATTGTGCCCATTAATTTTCAAACTAACACAGTGCATTAAAACTAGTCTTATAAAGATCTCTTACAATCCATACACTAGGAATAAACCAAACAACCATTATTATGAGAGTAAGTGACAAAATCAATGTCAAAGTTGTACAAACCATGAAAATCTATCAATGTACTACACTTTATGACACCTTATTATGATCCAAGATCACTTGGAACCTAGTATCATTACTAAATCATCGATGGTTATAAGGTTTCAAACGACTATGACAAATGTCACCACTACCCTAAACTCTCAAAGTTGTTGGTTATACTTATCTAGTTGTCTTTACGTCGGTTGAAGTCTTTATAACTTATAACTAGATAATAAATGTTCACAATCTTTGTTATCACGTAAGTGAGAATTTAACAAAGACAATATGCGTATACGGGAATAAACAAGTTTCCACTAAGAGTTCTAACTCACCAAAACTCAAATATATTAGTGGACCTTATCTAAAATGGAAATGCCTGGGCATAAAACATTTATCACTCATTTACTGATTATTTATTCTTGTACTTAAATAAGGAAAATATCTTTCTCACCTTCAACTTTTAAGGACGAATTTGAAAATCAACTTAACCATAAAATAAAAAGGTTGTGAGATTAGATTTAATAGATTAAATACTAAGATTGACATACAAATAATGGTAACACTCTCAAATCCATTAGGATCATAGTAGTGTGAACCAGTAGATCATGTATGGTACTTCTAAAGATACATCATTAAGTTATGCATCTAAGTATCCTTATAGATATGATCATAAATATGTCATCTAAGTTATAGATCTATAGACCAAAGCTCTAAATACAACAACTCATATGCTAAAATAAGGTTACCAAATATGTCCCTAAAATTTCTTCTAAAATCCGGACATGAAGGAAACAAAGTATAAACCATATGATTAGTTACTAGCCGCAATTAAACCTTAAAAATCCTCAACACTAAGCATGTTGCATGCCATGTTCCTAAGGAATTCTAAGATTAGTGGGAGCAGTCCAAGTCCTTATCTATGACTTGTCTTCTAAGGTCAGTGAGAGCAGTGAAAAGTTCTTACTCATGACTTGCCTAGAGTACAAGAGGCGGGGGGAGAGACAAAGTTAAATTTAATCTTTGAATTTAACTCCGATTACACCTCTTGTAGACCACGCTTCCATAACACTGATCCATTTCCACACACATAGAAAATAATGTTACTCATAATATACCTGACTTAAATTCTGAAGAGGAAATGTATGAAACTATTAATGTTTTGCTTCAACTCGTTAGATCCAGCTTAGTAGGTCATCAAGGTATGAAGTTTCCTATTAACTTTGATGATTATGAACCTACCCTAATAAAGCTTACATGGATATTGGAAAGATTACTAATCGTATCTCTGATTTAAGAGCCATTATTAGCAATCAATCATATGATGGAATAAAGCTATAATGAGCTTAACTCCCTAAATCAGAATAACGTTAGAAGTTTAGTTTTCCATAGCTAAACTGAAATCGGAAAGGAGAAATTAAACGTTATAAATTGTTGGTTTCTAAAGGCTATTAACAAGTTAAGAATTCCTTTTCCAAAGGGTTCTTTGAGAGATACTCATTGTCCTTATTACTCATTCATAATTACGAGTGACATTTAACGACCTTATAAAATATCTTTCCTTAATACTCACTTAACATGAAGACATGTTCATAAACTAAACTTAAGGTTTTAAGCCCGAAAGTTAAAAAACACTTAGTCTTTAAGATAAGTAAATATAAAGGGTTAATATAAGCAAATTTACAAGTAAATTTAAAATTTGATGAATCTATAAACGTAACAATTCTTCATCAAGAATAAGTGGATAAATTGGGCCTACCTTAAGATGAGTGGGAGCAACTAATATAATACTTGCCCTTATATACATTATTTTAGGCAAGTAATACGTTAGTTTTGTTGCATGAGTCAAAGCGACTTATTCTCGCATAATTTTTGACATTAAAATCTTGAAGATGCTTCTTATACAATAAGCATCAAAATACATCAAGATCAACCTAACGAGACATTAAGTCTCATTAGAATTTAACTATGTGTTCAACACATTACAACATGCAACGTTGCTCTTTATCTGTAACTCTAGTAACTAAAGGAGATTACTAATAAATGTTCAAGAAAATAAATCTTATGCTTCATTAGTTAGAAGCCTTACGTATGTTCAAGTCTATACTCGTTTAGATATTGCCTACATTGCTAAATACTAGAAATGATGAAAATCATTTCCTAAGTTTAGTGCATCATAAAGCATTTAAGATGGCATTTCAATATCTATAAGAAACGAAAGACTATAAAATTGAACTATGGAAGAAGTGAGAAAACTTAAAATAGTTGACTATCTCTAAATTTTAACTTTATTGTATTCAAAGGATATTAAATGTCAACTCAGGGGTATATCCTTATGTCTGTGGACAGATTTATCTCATGGATCATGGAGGAGTCACAAGAACCTGATAACAACAACCTAAGTTATTATGACATAATTTGTCACTAGATGTTGTTGGTAAATTTATCATTAGACTCCTAAACTCCAATATAACATATTGAAGACTTACTGTGATAAAGTCAGCTACCCTAATCTTTTAAAACAGTAACAGTTTTGAGTGGAGCTGTGTTGAATTTTTGATACAAGATTATTGTTCATTTAAGAACAAATAGAGGAATCTAAGTGCTTGTATTGAAAACATTCATGATGCTTAAAGGATCCTATAACTTAAGGTCTATCCTCATAAGTCTTTTTTTAGGAGCTCATAATGAAGACGAGGTTTACTAATGACCAAACATATCACAATATGAATGACTAATTATTAATTATCCCTCATCCGTTTTGATTTTGTCTCTAAATATGTTATGCATGCCTTATTAACATATAGACAGTTTTATTATAAATCAGCGTTAAGGATTTATTTTCTGTGATTGATTCTGATTTTTTAAATTTAAATTTTAAATTTGGGGTTGTAGTATGATTAATGGGGGTCTTGAATTGGATAATCAACTCTATGACTTTATTTTTCTGCTGCAATTTTGGTTTAAAATTGAAATGAGTATTAAATTCTGATTAGACTTAACTAATAACTCATTATAAATGAGAGCTCGGCCAAGTGGGAGAATGTTAGAAATATATTTACTTAATATATATATGTATATGATTTTCGTATATATATATATATATATATATATATATATATATATATATAATTATAAATATATTATGTGGCCTACATCATTTATCTTAAATAATCAATTACCTAATTAACCCTATCAGGCATTTATTTGATGGATGTAATTGCCCTTTATGATAGACTAGGGTTTCCCCTTGGGTGTATATATAGAGCATCTATTAGAGAAGTTAGAGGCTAATCACCACCTACAAATTTCGTCTCTCTCTCTCTCTCTGCTCTCTCTCTCAAAAATCGTAATTCCCTTTACGATTATCACCATCATTAGCATACACCCTAAAGGGGAACCAAGGCTACTTACAGGATGGACTACCTGACTACTGCTAATCTTAACCAGATGACAACAAATAATATTTACATTATTATCTGTTTTACTATGATAACGATTCAGGATTCGATCAACATCATATTTTTTTAAGTCATATTAATTTTTATTTTTAATACTTATCTCATAAATATTTATTAAACCCGTGTAATACACGGGTTAGTAATGTAATTTATAATATCATAATATTGTAAGGGATATAAAGGGTAGAAACCCGATACAAATACAATTGATCTATTCAATATTAACAAACCAAATATTAAGTAAGATATATCCCTAGATATATGGATTCTAGATTTTGAATATATTCCCATATATTCAAGATATTTTTAATATATTTACTAATCACATCATCATATCCTCCCACACATTTCATCTCTATCTTTCACCTTTGGTTACAGATATACTCCACTTTATTTACTTTTTTCTTTTAATAATCAATTTAACGTATAAATTTCCAATAAATAATTGTTATCTTTTATAAATGGTTACTTCTAAACAATAATAGAATATAAAGATACTATTGAATACTTCTATCAAAACAGTAAAATAGAAAAATATTATTATCTAGTTTTTGTCGTCATTGGGTATGAATTCTCGAATTGTGTTAATATGTTCATCATATCCGTGGAAATGCTTTCATACATTTCTCATTTATGTAACTTTCAAGTGTGATTTTTAAAGAGTCCTTATAAAGACACCCAGGGTTTTTATTAAAAACACCCAAAGCATACGATCGTTTCATCCAAAACGATATGGAAACGATCGTTTCACATGAAACGGCCCCTTGGAATTGTACGTCGACATCAAAAGCTGCAACCCTATCAAATCATGTTTATTCCTTCGATCGTTTTGCATGAAACGACCTCAACTTTGGGCCGTTTTGTAACAAACGATCGTTTCTGGATTTCTTTTGAATTCATTAGATGTGATGTATTATTCTATTTAAATCGTATATATATCGATCGATCGATCGTATATTTTCATATTATCGATCGATCGTCCACTGTTTTATACTACAATCATTTTCTCAATCTATAAGATTCGTAAGAGATGTCGTGGTTCGATGAATTATTTAACGGAGGCAGCGGAGGTGATAGCAACAACCCCGGCGGTTATGATGGAAGTGATAATTATGGAGGTAATTACGGAGGAATTTACGAAGGAGACGCCGGTAGTTATGTCGGTAATTATGCAGGAAATTATTCTGGTAATTACAACAACAACGACGACGACGACGACAATAACAACGGCGGAGACGACAACAACAACAACAACGGCGACGACGAAAACAACCGTGAGTATTATGAAACCGACCGTGACCGGGTACATCGGCGAGGAGGGAGCGAGCGGGTTTCCGAGGTTGTTCGAGATGGGAGCGCACCCATCTTATCGGGAGCTGTGTCTGGAGTTCTTATCCACATTTTCGTTCAACCCTATTCGGTATGGGTCACAGGATCAGGTGGTACACGAGTCTATCTCGTTTCGCCTTTGTGGACAGGCGCACCGGATGACAGTGGGCCACTGGGCGGTCCAGGTTTTACGGATTTACGATCAGGCGGATATCGACGTCGCTTGGTGGTACGAGGAGATTCAGTCGGAGCTTCGACCACTTGCCACATGGTGGCCTCACGTGGCACGGGGGGAGTATGGTTTCCAGAACGCGGCACACCCGAGACGCACGAACCGTGCTAGCGCGTTATTTGATCCTCTACACCGGTACCTCCATCGCTGCATAACGACATCTATCCAGGGCCGGAGTCAGACACTCGAGCAGGTCAACAGGCTGGACCTTTTTTATTTGCGGCAGTTGATTGTAGGTCGACGCACCAACCTAGCATGGTGTCTAGCCAGTTACTTCTCCCTTCTCCACACTTTGGCGGTAAGAAATTTTAATCATTATATGTACGGTTTTGTTTGTTAATACACAACTAACGGAGTTATTTTCAGATTGAGAGCCCCATCGTGTGCGGTGGCATGATCACGGCCATCGCCGTGAACATGGGGCTTCTTACCCCGGCGGTGATAGCCACCCTGTCCGCGCCGGTACCTTGGGGACGGATTGATCTTCAGACCTGCCAGAACATGCAGATCGTGATGACGGTGGATGACATTGTTTTCTGGACAGTAGGTATGGAAATTTGGTAATTTCAGTATGTTGTTTTATAATATTTAACTCATTGTTTGTTTACTAACGTTTGTTTCAATTTGCAGATAAAGGCGTGACAGCCTTCCATGGACCTGAGGACGCCGTTGCGGCTCGGACAGCGTATCTTCAGCAGATACAGGGGGAGGATGAGGCCGCCGAGGCCGCAGCCGCTGGCGCTGCAGAGGGACATGCTCCACCACCACCACCACCACCGGTTGCCGCGGCCGACGCACGACCACCACGTGTCATCATCCCACCGGTGGCACCCACTCCCGAGTTTATGCGAGAGTCTATTCGCCATTCACGTGAGACCACTCACATACTCCGACACATGCTCGAGTTTCAGGCGTGGACGGCGGAGACCTTTGCGGAGCTGGCGGCGAGGAGCCGTGCGGTGTTACGACCACCACCTATACTAGAGCCGTTTGTGGACCCGGATGGTGTTGCCGACCAGGTCATGGATGATGAGGGCGAGGAGGGGGATGATGATGAGACTCCTTAGGTTTGGTTATGTTTTATTTTGGTGGTTATGTATTTGATACAACATCTTATTCACTTTATTTTGCTTCTATGTTTTTGTGGTGATGATGATGTATGTGACATGTTATATTAACTTATATTTTGGTGGTTATGTTGTATATCATGTTTTGCGTTCGTTGGTTGTCTAACATAATTTGCATGATTGTCTAAAAAAATAACTTTTAAATTGTCTTATTTGCTTGTGAAATCTATAATAATTTTTTTTTGGTAAAAATCAATTGATATTACTACAAAACGACTACTAAACTTATTAATGACTTATATAAAAAGTTTTAGGAGAATCGGAAAAAACTAAGAAATTTTGTTTCATTTCAAATGCCTAAAATAGGCATATAACACCATAAATATTTACAACAAAAACATGATTTTGAATATTTTTCAAATAATTTGCTCAAAATGCTTAAAATGCAAAGTAAAATTATTAAACAATATAAATTTTGAAAAATTCTAGTGAAATTATTACAATGCACCTTCAAAAGTAATACATGATTCATAAAAAAAATTTGGGCCGAATCAGAAATACTAAAAAAAAAAATTTCATTCAAAATGCCTCAAAAAGGCCATATAAAACCATCAAAATTCTTGAAAAAAAATAAATTTTAAAAATTTTCCAAAAATGAACCAACGTCTCTGTTTTGAAAGTCAAATTCACAATGAACAAGTCATAAATGATGTTATATTGGCATAAAAGATCTGCAACAATTATTCTGAAAATTACATCACCGACCGGAATACAAATACAGGAAATTACATTATAAACGTAAAGATAATTTTAATGATTCCAAGGAAAGTCCCAGTCGAGTTCGGGGGCGGGGTTAACCGGAGGACGAGGTGGGTTAACCGGAGGACGAGGTGGGTTAACCGAAGGACGAGGTGGATTCACAGGAGGACGGCGTGGATTCATAATAGGACGATGTTGATTCACCGGAGGACGATGTGGATTCACCGGAGGACGAGGTTGCGGGTATACGCCGTATGGGTTAACACGTTGACGGCGGCTATTGTCTGGAATGAGATCAACGTCAATGGGATTCATTTCATCACCAGAAACTGGTTCTTCCAAAATACGTAGAAAGTCATCGTATGAGATATTGTATGGATCATCGTCTTCAGTTTCCTGATAACGAGAAGAAGAAGCCCTGTTTCTACGATTAGCCATTGACGATATATAAACATTATGTGTACCAGTACTGATATATATATATATCGTATACTCCTTCCAACGACTATATTTTTCCCAACGGCTACATTTTGCCAACGGATAGATTTCTCCAACGGCTACATTTTTTTAACTTTTTTAGACCTGCTACAAACATTTCTCACAGTTCCATCATAACAGATTACAACATCTCTAAAAAACGTTCTTGAATACAGACGTCCACTTTCATAGATTTGTAAGCCCAAGAAACCAATTTGTTGACCTATTCGTGTTAGGGCAGACTCACTCTTGGGGTCTATCAAATTACCCATGGATGAAAATCACAGAATAAATTCATAAATGGGATTCTTACATGCCCGAAGATTTTTCTCGAGTTGCATGTCGATTACCTCATTGTAATTAGACCTCAAGTGATATAACAAAGGTGCAACTTCTAGTAGTTGGTCTTCTATGTTTCTTATAGCATCCTTTGAAATCACAAAATCCTCCAAATATTGGCTGCAGGGAGTTAAAAAGCTTCAGAACTTCTCTTGGCCTGGTTTCAAAAATGTGTGGCATTGGGACCCTTCTCTGAGTGAATAATTAGACAAACCATCTCATGTTGTGCTCAGTGACACGTTCTTCAATATTTACAACAAAAATATGTATTTTAAGTTTTTTTAATAAATAATTTTAAAATAATTTTTATATACACACAACGGCTATATACCCAACGGCTGTATTTTATAACGGCTATATACCCAACGGTTGTATTTTATAACTTTCTCCCCTATAAATAGGGGTCATTTGTTTGATCTTGAACCACCCTGTACATGTCTGAAGATCCAAATTTTCTTTCAGTTTTTCACCAGTTTCACAATCTTGCTATGTCGTCCACACCTCCTAGAGATGTCCTTGAACCATGGACTCCACCTCCGGCAATGCTTCCGGCGCCTGGTTTTGTGCCACCGGTCGAACAGCCACCACCACCACCTGTTATGCAGCCTCGACCTCCTGCCCCCCCTGTTAATCGTCGTCCATATCCACCACCCACTGTTGTTCGACCCCCCCGTCCCCTCGTCGGAGTTGAAGAGGAGGATGAAGATGCCTGGAATGAAGCAAACAAAGAGGACATGGAGGTCCTTCGAGAGTACTGGGCGGAAGAACATAGTAGGTCCAAGGAGGTGGATGTCGAATCTGGAAACCGCTGGGCATCAGACAGTGACTCCGACTCAGCTTCAGACTGGTCTTATTAGCTGTTATGAGATTTCAAGTATTCTGTAGTGTTGGAGTCATAATGTTTTTCCTATTATTCTCTTGCGTTTGTAACGAATCTGCGTTGTCTTCATGTTATCAATAAATATGTTTTTTTTAAAAAAAACTTATGTGGATTTTTGGAACACTAAGAAATATAAATAAAAAACATAAAATACAAATTTAAAAACTTATATTGCAAAAATAAGTTATAAATAAAATTATTTAAAAAAAATAAAAATAAACATCAACAACTTCTCGGCCTCAAAAATAATCAAAATTCTAAAACGGTCGTTTTATACAAAACGACCCGACAAACATTCCCCTAATGATCACCTAATCATTGCCATATAACGGTTTTAATATTCCTTTGGGTCGTTTCAGGTAAAACGATCGTTTCTGGGTCGTTTCACCCAAAACGATCGTTCGTTTTGGGTGTTTTTAGTAAAAGGCCGGGTGGATATAGCCGGACCCTTTTTAAAATGAAGTGTGCATTTACTTCTGACAGTAGTTAACAGTCTAAACACTCCCAATGACGGTCAAAAATATTGCAGCAAGAGAGAAGCTTTGTGCGGTGAAAATCCCATGTAAATTTTATATTTGCAAAGGAAAATTGGATTTAAATAATCCCAGGTTTTCTTTATTGGCAACTAATAATCCCACATTTAACATTGGCATCTGTTAGTCCCACATTTACACTTGTTTATTTTCAATGGTCCTTCCGTTAAAAAGTTTAACGAAGTTAACGGAAAATTAATGAAAAGTGACGTGGCTGGTGAAGGCCGCCACCGGCGACCTCCAAACCGCCGGAAAATGACTAAAACCACAAAAACACGTCCATTCTTTCACTTTAATGTCATTAATCAAGTTAAAAATATTTTGTTTCATGTTAAAAATATTCACTTTCATGACATTAAAGTGAAAAAAATGGAAGTGTTTTTGGGGTTTTAGTCGTTTTCCGGCGGTTTGGAGGTCGCCGGTGGCGGCCTTCACCAGCCACGTCATTTTTCATTAATTTTCCGTTAAGTCCGTTAAACTTTTTAACGGAGGGACCATTAGAAATAAACAAGTGTAAATGTGGGACTAACAGATGCTAATGTTATATGTGGGATTATTAGTTGCCAATAAAGAAAACCTGGGATTATTTAAATCCAATTTTCCATTTGCAAAAGGCCAAAAGATAACGCTAGAAGGGGATGTTTTCCAGTACCCCATTCGTAAATGGCCACAACCTTACTCCCAGAATGTTTGGTGAAACTAGTCATAACATATTCAGTATACAATATCATAAATTAGGGCTAAAGCTAATAACGTGAAGCCTAAGTTACTCTTGAACAAGTTCAGATCATCAACTGTTCCATTCCATGAAATGGTCATAATGCGTTTTGCTGTAGATACCACCATTTTATTGGGAAATGTAGCTAGCTTGCTATAGTGACGAGATGTTGTTCCTATTACTCGACCTATAGAGACTAGAAGTCGTCTCTTAGCTATCCAGGCGAGATATTTGCGACGAAACTTATAGCGACAACATGTCGTCCTTATTGGTCTCAAGACCTATATAGAGACAACTTGTTGTCCTCATAGGCCAACAAATGTGGTCCTCACAGACCTGCTTGTTGGAGTGTGGTCCATGAATGGCTATCATGGGTTTGTACTGTAGATGCCACCATTTTATTGAGAAATCTGGCTTGCCATTCTACTTTTCCCTGATGCTTTCACTCCCACTTGGTTTGTGGATGTGAAGACGCCACGCTATTATTTTGTACATTGCATATATGTCGTTTTTGTGGGAGATCGAGCGCATTTGATATGTGGCTACAAATTACAATATATAAAACGTGAATAAAGGGTATAGCTAGATTAATGGCATTACGGCTTGATTGGGCTGCAGGAAATGTATTGGTTGTGATTCTCAAGTGATATTGTTGTTTAATTCCAAAAAGTAGGAAAATATATTATTCTAAGTTTATGCGAGAATGGAGATAAGTCCTGATTCTTGTATGATATTATTATATAATTCATAGTACATGATTGCATAATACGAATTGTGTGAAACACTTCATGCATGATTAGGGTTTTCCAAATAGCTTTAGCTTTTTTCTTTCTTTCTTTCTTTAGTCTACTTTTAGTTTTACACTTTTGGTCACTAAGAAAGTTAAGAATATACTCTACCTTTTAGCGCATTAATTAATATTATAAGCCATTTGATAAGTAGCTTCTAGTTTGACATTCATTTAAAACTTACTACCTAGATAATCGTTAATAAACTAAGCCAACTCGATCGGTTTGAATTGTTTGCCGATCGAGCTAGCTTGGCTCAGATCATTTTTGGACCGAGAGTGTTTTTTTTGGCTTGAAGTGTTTTATTTTTAAAACTAGATGATGTTCAACTGAGAACTATTAATTTTGTGAGAACTATGAGAATCACTTTCATTCATTGATTAATTTACATCTACGGCTAAGATTAAGGAGAGACTTAAGTGTTAGATATTATACTAAAACCAATTAAAAAAATCAAAAGGGTTAATATGAAATAAATAAAAAAATTAAAATAAATAAATAACATAAAAAATTAAAATACAACAGACCACCTTATATAACTGATACCAGCTACAAGGAGCTCTATAACCTAAGCAGCTAACACAAGGTTCGATCCCAGTCACTCTAAGACATAAGAAAGTGTTAGAATACTAACTAAAGAAAATAACAAAGACATCAGACACATGCCAGATCTGAATATGCAAAATCAAGGCAACCCAACCTTCAATAACGGTCCGAACCATATCCCTTCTGCCCGACTCAAAACCTGCTTTTAGCTACTTACCGGCACCATGAACTAAAACGAGTCAGCAATAATAAGGTTGTTGGTGAGTCCGCAACAATAATACAAACAAATATTTTCTCATTCTCATTACTAATACATTATGTGAATCTACTAGTGGTCTAGCCCTAAGTCAATACTCAATCTGGCATAACACACGCGTGTGCCCCTGTACACCCTTCATGTTCAGGCATATAGTGACACATAGTCATCCTTGATAACTTAATATCAAGGCTGCATGTGAGGCCAAATCCGCTACCTACCTAATCAGCTGTTAAGCACCCCTATATCCTTGTAGCATACGTAATCCTTAATGACCAGAGTAGCCTACTCTTGAAAGCTTACTACCCAGCATACGACCCACCCAGCTAGCAAACAAATACACAACATAGTAATAGAGAATAAGCAGTAAACAATTCATGTGCACCCAAAAAATTTAAAATAATTTAAAGGAGGGGAAGCTATCAGTACTTACAGGCAAGGTTGCGAAAGTCGGAAGTCAGAGTCGAGGCGGCCGGAGCCCTTGGAGGGACTCCTTGGATTCCTCGGGGATTCCTCAGGAGGAGTCGGATCGGACTTTTTTATATAAAAATAAAATTATATAAAATTATATATATAAAATTATATAATATATAATTAAACATAAATATTGTTTAAATAACAAACATACCAAAAAAGTTTAATAAAACATGAAAGTATTTTTAGAAGTTTTAAGAATTTTATTAGGCCAATTAGATATTGTTTAAGTAGAGGGTGAGAGTTGGATATTTTTTAGGTAAAAGGGTGAGAGGTGAATATTTTTTGAAGTAAAAGGAGTATACTTGTAACTTTTATATAGTAAAAGTGTAAAATAGTTATTAATAGTAGGGTTTAATATCACAAAGTCTCTCATAGCCGCCATTTCTTCTCTTCCCGGGAAAACAAATCCCGTCCCCTGCCCGCTTTACTCTGGCGATTCCTCAGGCAATTCCTCTGACGAAGTTCAAAAGGGTTCCGATTTGGCAAGGAATAGGGTTAAAAACCCAAAAATTAAGGGTGTTGACTTGGCCAACAATTCTTAGGACGATTTTTAGAAATCGCGGCGGCAGAGCACCGACTTCCGATTCTTCGGCGATTCCTCGGCCGCCTCCAGCAACTTTTGCAACACTGCTTACAGGTATGCAGGACTTATGAAGTTAAACTCACGTTCCACCACGTCTATATGCAAGTCACCCTACGATGTATAATCGTAACCATAAATCAGTACCTAAGCTACTGATCTAAATTACCAGACAATACCAATTCACATCAATACACAACAGGCTCCATATGGTCACCTGAATCATTAATCGAGGACTTTTGAACCAATTAATTAGTTAAGTGTTATACAGTACTTCAACTTAGTTCCAAACAATCCATTATAATCTCAGGACAGTACCGTTCTAGATTCATAGCCTCGGGTCCAATTCACAACAATTAGATTAATTTATCAAACTGGTCTAAGATGAATACGGGCGTATCACACTATACTGATACGACCGTATTCAACAATCTACTACTTATTGGAAATCCCGCGATACGGTCGTATTACCACCGAAATCAGATTTTTAAATCCGTAACCCCAGCGATACGGCCGTATTGTCATAAAACAGATACGACCGCATTACCCTTGAAATTCGATTCTCAAATCTGTTGACCCCCGATACAGCCGTATTCCCTTTAAACCCTATCCGGCCGTATTCATATTAGTTCAGAACACGATTTGGTCATTTTGACCATTCTGAGCCAAATTTACCAAACCCAATTTGTACCAGAATACTTCTAATACTTGTTTTAGTGTCAAAAACATATCCAAATGCTCATAATGTCATTTTAATGACCATCATTCATGCATGCATCCAATTTAGGTAAATTTACATAAAATATAAAACCTACCTCAATGAAACTTTCCTTCCATAACCAGTGAACACTGACACTCTTTGAATCCACCCACAAGCTCAACAACTATCTGCATGCTTCCATCTAGGGGTTAACACTCATTTTCTTGAACTTTCCTTGGCAATATTTATGGATGCATGTGCAATCTATTACTAAGCTTGATGTTCTTGATGCCTCTGGTGCAATTACCGCTCTCTTGATGATTCCTGCAGCCTCTGAATCATAGCCAAACAATAAAATTAACAAAAGCTAATCATCACATTACTAGAAAGTGTGAATTCATGCTTACCTTAAAGTTTCACATTTGATTCTTGTAACCCACAGCTCCTAGACACTCCTTGTAACCCTTGGGCGGAGAAGACAATGAATAGAGAGCAGAGCAGCTGGTTTTGCACAAACAAATGACCAAATTAGGGTCAATTGAGGTTTTATATGCTAGGATGATTACGACCGTTATTGATACACCCAATACAGGCATATCGCGGCATCCGTTTACCTACGGATCGTGACCCTACCCTGCCGTACCGTATCATCCCTCTGAAGCATCATACGTCCCGCGATACGGGCATATCGCTGTAATGTGATACGACCGTATTAAGCCAAACACTTAGAAATTTTTTCTTGTTTTCTTTATTTCATTTCTCTAACAATCGTGCTTCGGTCAGGGGTGTTGTATTCCCCCCCCCCCCAAATGAATTCCTTTCCGGAATTCCTTCTAAGGCTCAAACAATTGGGGATATTTTCTCCGCATATCAACTTCCGATTCCCAAGTAACATCTGGACCTCGTCGAGCGTCCCATTTTACCTTTACCATAGGAATCCGCTTTCTTCTCAATTTCTTTACTATCCGTTCTAGAATTTGAATAGGTTGTTCTGAAAAGTGAAGCTTTTCATCAACATGAATATCCTTTAATGGAGTTACTAGTGTTTCATCTGTTACGCACTTTCACAGATTCGAGACATGAAACATATCATGGATCCCACTGAGTTCCTATGGTAACTCCATCGAATCAGTCCTTTCTAAGGTGATACCTTTAACATGAACATGTCACCCTTTTCAAAGTTTAAAGGCTTCCAACGCCTGTCAGAATAACTCTTTTGTCTATCCTGGACTGTTTTAAGCCTTTCACGTATTTGCTTAATCTTCTCAACCGTTTCCACAACAACTTCTGGTCCAGTTAATTGCCCTTCACCCACTTGTGACTAGCAGACTGGTGTACGACACTTCCAACCATACAGCGCCTCAAACGGTGCTGCTTTTTATACTTAAGTGGTAGCTATTGTTATATGAAAATTCCATTAGGGGCAAATGCTTATCCCAGCTACCGCCGAATTCAATAACACATGCCCGAAGAATGTCTTCCAGCGTTTGAATAATTCTTTCACTTTGGCCGTCAGTCTGGGGATGGTAAGCTGTACTCAAATTCAACTTCGTCCCCATGGCTTGCTGGAAACTTTTCCAAAAATGGGATGTAAACCGACTGTCCCGATCTGATACAATTGACTGTGGTACGCCAGGCAATCTAACAATTTCTTCAACATACAACTTAGCTAATACTTCTGTTGAATAAGTCTCTTTTGTCGGCATAAAGTGAGCTAATTTATTCAAGCGATCCACTATGGCCCATATGGTATCTTTATCATTGCTTGTCTTAGGCAATTTAGTCCCAAAATCCATTGTAACCAACTCCAATTCCATACAGGTAGTTCTAACTTTTGCAGATATCCAAAAGGTTTATGTTGTTCTACCTTCACTTGTAAACAAGTGGAATACCTTTCCACGAACTCAGCTATATTTTTCTTCACACCTGGCCACCAATAATTTTCCTTCAAGTTATGGTATATTTTATCACTACCAGGATGCATCATATATTTTGACTTATGTGCCTCATTGAGAATTGTCTCACGCAATCCTCTATCTTGAGTATCCATATTTGATTTACCAATCGAAGTATGTCATCTAACCCCTTGGTTAAGCTCTTCTCAACCATACTCCTTTCTTCCTTGTCCAGTTCCTGATTTCCAGTTGTTCCCTTTGAATTCTTAGGATGTCGTCCATTAAACTTACACACATATCCAATCTCATAGCCCGCACATGAAATGGTTTTATTGTTTCTTTTTATGCTCAGAGCATCAGCCACTACATTGGCCTTTCTTGGATAATATCTGATTTCACAATCATAATCGCTAGCGCCTTTGCCTCATGTTCAATTCCTTCTGACTGAACAAATGCTGAAGGCTTTTATGATCAAAGTAAACCACAAATTTAGTGCCATGCAGGTAATGACGCCAAAATTTTAAAGCAAAATCACTACACCATTTCTAAATCATGGTTGGTATAGTTTTTTTTTCATGCTTCTTCAATTGTCGGGATGCATAAGCGATAACATTTTCTCTTTGCATAAGCACACATCCCAATCCGTTGATGGATGCGTCACAATAGACAATAAAGTTGTGTTGTTTACATGGTCCTCGAGAATTGTTTGCGGTAAAAAAATGGAAAATGATAGAAAAACTGGAATTTTGGCTTTTTGGTGAATGTAAATAAAATTGAATAAAGTTGAAAGCGCGCTTAAATAAATAATTAAATAAATATTATGGGTTCCCGCCTTTAGTGTAGTAGCAAAGCCGAAACTGTTAAATAGGCTGATAGGTACCGCAATTGAGTAAAATGTTTATGATTTGGAGATAACCAGGCACACTATGATCTTTTTATGAAAATAAATCCGAGAAATAGTGGCGCCCCACCCATTCATCCATCATTGAGTTTGTTTTGAATTTTATTTATGCAACAAAAAAAAAAAGAAATGAAAAAAAAATCGAATAAAGTGCACAAATTCGCTGATCCTACGTTCTACCTCTAGGGATAGCGACTCCGGAGATGATCTATTGGGGTGATGTGGTTTTGTGTGCGAGGGTCAAAGCATGCTTACTACCTCTCGGGATAGGGACTCAGGAGATGTAATGTCAGGTGGAGACTCGTCCTAGTTCTAGGATCAAATAAATAAATTCAATTCAAGCTCACCCATCATTCCATCCATTCACATTCCATAATCTCCAAATCATAAATATTGTATTCGATTGTGGTGGGAAAAGCCTAATCTAGTTTGACCCGTGCTAATTCATGCTTTGAGACGGGATTAGGCCTAGTTGCGAAATTGATTGTGTGGGACCCATAATTGGTAATAAAAGTGAATAAAACATGTTCAGGGGCTTCGGTTTTCGGCGGTTGGGTTTTTTCGGACCGAAATACCGGTAATCGTGGCAATCGCGTGAGTATCTATGTTTTGAATAAAGAATAGTAGCTAGAAGTCAAATTTTCCGGTTGTGATTCCATCGCGAACTTTTTCGGGACGAAAAAGGGTTAAGTGTGGGGATGTTTGATGCAACACATCTTATATATGTTTTTGAATTGCAAATCCCGCATTTTATCCATCTTTTGTTCAAGTTTTGATGAGATTTTGGTTCTTAATTATTCATATGTTGATTTTTAGGAAATCTGGTGGTGCTTTGATGATTTGTGGTGATTCGGGCGAAAACGGAACGCGATTTGGAGTTCGGGAGTGAAAGATAAAAGAAATGGAAAATTCTGCTAAAGTGTCAGTCATGGACCAGTGAGTGTCCACTCTCCAGTCTCGCAGGTCCATGAGCCTGGAATCCAGAAAATAGAAAAAGTGGGCTTCATGGACCAGCGAGTTTTCCTGTCCCAGTTTTCGTTGGTCCATGAACGGGCCCAGACGGCTAAAAATCCCAAAACGTGTATTTAAGCATTCTTGGAGCCTAGGGTTAAAGGGGGGTTCGACCAGAGAGCATGTCTTGGAGAGATCTTCGAGATTAGAGGTCATTTTTGAGCAATCAAGGGCCGGATTGAAGATCTTGGAGCTTAGATTGAAGATTTGAAGGCTTCGGTTGGAGATTTCTTCATCTAAATCGGTTTCTTCTTCCTAGTTGTTGATTGTTTGATCATGTATTACTTAGATTGGATTGATTTCATGATTAGATACATGATTTGTGGCTGATTTCTCATTTATCACCTAGTTTAGATGAAGCTTTACCCATTTTGACTTTTCGGTTTGACTTTTCAACATGAATTTGTGATTTTAGCTCATGATTCTAGTTTTGGTTGCTTGAGATGATCATGTGTGCTTGATTAGCTGCTGTTAATGATGTATTGTGTGGACTAATTGATAGGGATTGTGGAATTGCAACCATTATTAGTTAGTTTATTGTTGATCCTTAGACTAGAATTGGTTTTTGGGTTGACGCATGATCCGGAGACCTCCTACATGATGATATATCATTGATTAGTGGCTGATCTTGTGTGCATCCATTTGAGGTTGACTTGACCGAGTCGTTTCTTATGCTAGTTATTGTCTAGGCATTGTTTAGTAGGTTAGATTGCTTGTGACCGCAAGATTTGACCCTACTTATTCGTGTTTAGAGATTTCTAGGTCTCAGGTAATCGAAATTAGAATCATTGCATGTATCAGGATTCATTTAGAGAGACCTCTCTTGGTGTTTCCCGATTTATGTGTGTTTTGCTTGTTTTGACCGAAACTGTGAAACCGTTGTGCAAATTCACATATTATGCTATCTGTGCTTCATTTGGAATTGTTTGATCATTCGGGATGTGTCTATAGTCCTCCTTGGTTGGGTTATTCTCACTTGGTGATAGTTTCATGTTGATAGGTCTTGTCGGGGGTCTTATTTGGGTTTAGTGGATTCTGTGCTAGGTGATATCTCTCTCATTCTATTTTTCTGTCGTTTGCGTTGTCTGCATTGTTTACTGCTAGTTTTATTGCTTGCTTAGTTTAGTTAAATCAATCATTCCAATTGCATCGGTTAAATATTAGTTATGATACATTATCGGGAGTCTGATTACGCGTCCATGGATTGATACTCGGTACTTATTGATACTATATTGCATACGATGGGTACGCTTGCCCTAGTGTGTGGTTTGGTCACTCAGTATTTACCATTTTAAACTTGACCACATTTTTATATATCCAAATTGACACATCAGCCCGTCGCAACCAAGATATTGTCCGCTTTGGCAGCCGAAATGCCCTCCGACAACCGCCCCTCACGGTTTTAAAAGACGTCTTGGTAGGGGAGGTATCCACACCCTTATAGAGCAGTGCTTAGTTCTCCTCCCCACTAATGTGGGATGTTACAAAAGTCTTCTGATCCATTTGGCAATGATAATATTAGAGCAGAGCTCTACTTTTTCTTCAACAACTCAAATGCATACGTGTGCTTTTGCTTCCACTCATATTTAGCATTCTTCTGAGTTAAAGTAGTTAATGGTGTAGCAAGTTTAGAGAAGTCTTGGATAAACCTTCTGTAATAACCCGAAAATCCTAAGAAACGTCTTATCTCAGTTGGAGATTTTGGTTGCTCCCATCTCATCATAGCTTCAACCTTAGCTGGATCCACTTGAATACCTTCCTTGCTTACCACGTGACTCAAAAAATTGAACATCTCGTAACCTAAAATCACATTTAGAGAACTTAGCATAAATCTTCTCTTGTTTAAGCAATTCCAATACCTTTCTTATATGTCCCTCATGTTCTCCATGGGTTCTTGAGTAGATTAAGATGTCATCAATAAATATAATCACAAACTTTTCTATATAGGGTTTACAGACTCGGTTCATGAGGCCCATAAATACTGCTACTGCATTAGTCAGCCAAAATGCCATAACTGTGAACTCGTAGTGCCCAAGTCTATCTTGGAAAAATAACTTGCTCCCTGCAGTTGACCAAACAAGTCATCGATCCCTGAAAGAGGATATCTATTCTTGAAGGTCACACGATTACGATCACGGTAATCTATGCACATCCTTACTGAGCCAACCTTCTTCTTGAAAGATAACATTCGTGCTCCCCAAGGTGAAGTGCTCGGTCTAATAAATTCTTTATCCAAAAATTCCTAAAGTTGACTCTTTAACTCTTGCATCTTCGGAGGTGCAAGTCTGTAGGGCGCCTTAGCTATTGGTGCGGTCCCTAGCACCAACTCAATTGTAACTCAACTTGTCTCAATGGTGGAAAACATGGCAGTTCTTCTACGAATACGTTCGCATACCCGAAAACTACTGGCACATCTTCCAATTTCTTTTCCTTAGGTACTTCCACGAGACTAATTAGAAAACTTGACAACCTTTCTTTAAACATTTCTCGGCTTTGATTAAGGATATAATCTTCATAGGTTTTGTAGGGCAATCTCCCAGAATTGTGTGAACATTTCCTTTAGACGATTCTACTTCGTTGGCCTTCTTATCACACATAATTCTGGCCTTATATCTAGTTAGCCAATCCATTCTTAGGATTATGTCGAACCCACACAATGCCATAGGTAGTAGTTCTAATTCAAACAAGGTTCAGTCGATATTTAACTGGCAATTCCTAGCTATCTTAGGTATACTAATCACCTGACCACTAGCAGTCTCTATAGTGTAAGGCCTATCTAATTTATATAAGATACATTTTAACATCGGTATACAAGTAGAGGCTATAAAAGTTCTATTAGCTCCTGAGTCAAATAGAATGTTAACATAAAGATCATTAACGGAAAACATACCAGAAACAACTTGATCATTATTTCTGGCCTCATCTGCATTCATGATATAGACTCGGGGATTACCTTTTGGTGGAGCTTTGATCTTTTCTCCATCTTTTCTGGCATTCTTCAGTTTTGGGCAGTCTGGCATTTTCTTCCCTTCTTGGTTACACTCATAACAAGTTATTGGCCTTAGACATTCAGCCGTCCCGTGACATGCTCTACCACATCTTTCACATGTATTACAATCCTTGGCCCAATTGCCCACCTTGTGACAACTCTTACATTCTCTAGGCTTGACTCTTTTTTTACCTTTCTCATCACGGTTCCTGTTTTTTTCACTGCTCCTTTCAGACGCTCCTACCCATTTTATCAGTCATGATGCCAGTCAAATCCATGGTTGATTCCAACGTGGATGGTCTAGCCGATCTTACATCAGCTGTAATCTCTAGACTTAAACCCCAAATAAACCTTCAGACTCTTTTCGCCTCAGTGTCGGCCATGTGAGGCACCAATTTGAGAAGCTCAACAAATCTGTTGATATAACTTTGGTAATCAGCACTTTTCATCTCAATGTTAAGAAATTCATTCTCCAGCTTCTTTAGTTCATTTTCTGGAATGAACTTTTTCATAACCAAAGCTCTAAAGTTCTTCCAACCCATGCGGTGAGCTCTTTTACGACCTTTACCAGCTATGATCATCTTCCACTAGGCTAGGGCAGAACCCTTAACCTCACTTTATCATTCTCCGCATAATTGCTGATATCAAGAACCACCTCAATTTTGTCTAACCAATTAAGGGCATCAGTCGCACCCTTATCACCCTTTAAAACATTATGCTTACATGCCATATATGCCTTGTATGAACATCCTTTCTTTCTCATTCTCTCCTCCTTCATATTAGATTCGGAATCACTGTCACTGAGCTCCACATACCTTCTTCGCTTATCCTTCTCATTTTTCTTCATATCATCACATTTACTGTGATGATGTGAACTTGCTGATCTCTCACTTTGAGTAGTTCTCTCTCGGTGTGTTTCCCTCCTTTTGGTCATACTCTTGTCAGAGTGGCTGTAATACCCCTGACTCGATTCAGCTTCTTTAATAATCTTCTTTCTCAGCCTCTTTTCCCTAGCAGTCAAACTAGGAAAAGCTCGGGCTACACCCTGCTATTAAGCTCTAAAGTCTTTCATCTTCGCCCCTTTTTCTCATCTGATCAGATGGCGGTTCCTGATCTTCAATAGGCACATAATTATCTTCATCATTTTGGGTCTCGCGAGCCCTTCGACGTGTTATAATTTTCAATTCGGCATCAGCTGTCTTACTAACTCCAACTTTCGTCATTGCCTGTAAGGCAATTTATGAATTACATCATTTTCAATCAACACATTGTGACTTCTTATGCATCTATGATGGGTGAACGAGTTCTATTATCTATCGGGGCTCTACAGATATCTGCCTAAGTACTAGAGTCAACTCTCAGATAATTACGTAACTCTCAGATATTTACCTAAGTACTAGAATCAACTCCTTGCTTCATCTTAGAGTTATAAGGTTCAAACTTAAGGGCTCTACAGGAAACCCTTAATCTATTATAACCTTGGGCTCTAATACCAACCTGTCACATCCCCACTTTCCGCCCGTTGCCAAGAACGAGAAGTATGGGTGCGGGGCTGGATGTTCATATCAGGATCTGCGGGAGCATCAGATTAATAGTCAGAGTACGCAACAATTACACACACACACATCAACCCAATACAAACAATAGACCACCTTATATAATTGTTATGAGCTACAAGGAGTTCTATAACCCAAGCAACTAACACAATGTTCGGTCCCAGTCACTCTAAGACATAACAAAGCATTCAGAATACTAACTAAAGAAAATAACAAAGAAATCAGACACATGCCAGATCTGAATATGCAAAATCAAGTCAATACAACCTTCAATAACGATCCCCAGCCATATCCCTTCTGCCCGACTCAAAACCTGCTTTTAGCTACTTACCTGCACCATGAACTAAAACGAGTCAACAACAATAATTTTGTTCGTGAGTCCGCAACAATAATACAAACTAATATTTTCTCATTCTCATTACTACTACTCTATGTGAATCTACTAGTGGTCTGGCCCTAGGTCAATACTCAATCCGGCATAACACAGTCGCGTGCCCCTATGCACCCTTCATGTTCATGCATATAGTGACACATACTCATCCTTAATCGAGGACTTTTGAACCAATTAATTAGTTTAGTGTTATACAATACTTCAACTTAGTTCCAAACAGTCCATTATAATATCAGAATAGTACCGTTCCAGATTCATAGCCTCGGGTTTCCAATTCACAACAATAAGATTAATTTATCAAATTGTTTCAAGGTAATATGGGCGTATCCCAATACTGATACGACCGTATTCAACAATCTACTACTTTTTGGAAATCCCGCGATACGGCCATATTCACTTTTCCTAATACGGTCGTATTACCACCCAAATCAGATTTTTAAATCAGTAACCCCAGCGATACGACCATATTTTCATAACACGGATATGACCGTACTACCCTTGAAATTCGATTCTCAAATCTTTCGACCCCCGATACGGCCGTATTCCCTTTAAACCCTATCCGGCCGTATTCATATCAGGTTAGAACACCGATTTGGTCATTTTGACCATTCTGAGCCAAATTTACCAAATCCAATTTGTACCCGAATACTTCTAGTACTTGTTTTAGTGCCAGAAAGATATCCACATGCTCAGAATGTCATTTAAATGACTATCTTTCATGCATGCATCCAATTTAGGTAAATTTACATAAAATGTAAAACCTACCTCAATGAAACTTTCCTTCCACAACCAGTGAACACTGACATTCTTTGAATCCACCCACAATGTCACACCCCCAATTTCCACTAACGGAGTAGTACCGTGTGGGGTGTGATCCAGACCAGGATCCCAGACTTTAGTTACAACCAAACCATAACAGAGTTCATAAGTTAACATAAAGTTTAAGTTACAGTCCAAAACAGTAAGTTTAACAGTTCAGCGGAAGCATAAATAAAGTTTGCAGTTATGGTGCTACAAAACGATGGATTTAAATGTTTGAGAATTTCTGGTTTTCCAAAAGGGGTATCCATAGGAAGTACTGCCACCTCCGGTGCCGTCCCTGATCCACCTAACGACCTGAAAAGAAATCAACAATCAAGTGTCAGCCAAGGCTGGTGAGTTCACTAGAGCGGTCTACACGCCACATATAGACCTAATGTATGAATAAAGAAAGGTAAAACACAATCAATAATCATAAGGCCAGTAAAGTTCCATATCGTAGGTAGCTAGCCTATAGTTATGTCCACCTGAATTGTTCATAACCGAAGCTGACAATGTTTTGATAGGGGATACCTATGAACCTTGCCTTCCCGTGTCTATCCGGATCACGGTGGGTAGGCTAACATTGATCTCAGTCCGACCGCCAGTCGGAGGGTGCATCCTGTGCACCGCTGAGCGGGGGTGTCAATCCCCAGTAGTACTACTCAACATTACCTCGCTACTGTATATTAACGGCTCGAATGTAAGGACTTTTTATAAATAAAGCAATTCAGTGCAACATATGATATTTTGTCGGAAATTTACTCAAGTAAAGAAATACCTTTACCGTTGGGTTGCCATCCTTTACCGGATGCAACTATCTGTGCGTTATCATCCTAAACCGGATATAACAATAATAGTAAGTGAACTCACCTTAGGGTGCACTAGTACTCAGCACTTGGTTCGACAGGTTGGTCAAAGTCAACCTATTCGGATAAATATGGCCTAATAAAATTAGAAGGTGCCGCTAGGATGAAAAATAGCACATAAGAACCTAAACATGTTTCATGCAATCATACACGTCATTTAAGGCACATACAAGTCTCAAATTGGGAGAAAATCAAGAAATTGTAATTTATGTCAAAGTTGACCCAGAAAGTCAAACTTCAAGCATTTAACTAGTGGCATAGCTAAAATCCACAATACTTGGAGTTAACTACTTAAATTTTACAGGCATATACTACACATCATTTAGGAATTGTTGCAAAAAGAATCAAGTAAAAAGGTTAAGAAATGAGAAAGTTATGCACGTCGGAAGTTGGCATTTTTGGCATTTAGCAAACAAGTCAAGGTAAAATGAAAACTTGCATAACTCATTCAAAATTTGGAATTTAAACATTAAATTCTCCAGATCTTTCTTTCAATATATAAACATCAAGTCCAAATAGCAACCACACCATTAAAACAAGATTTGCATGCCCAACCAATTTGCAAAGTCCACTTTTCACAGAAAATGACAGCTTTGAGTACCCGACTTGCAGCTGTGTTTTGAGTGACCAAACGGAGGTTTTAGAAAGTGTGCGAGTAGCCGTTGTAAAGCTAAGACATAATACTTTACTAGGGAAAAAATAATCAACTGATTTCGATGAAAACTGAGCAAGTTATGACAGCTGCAAGTTGACCAAAAATTCTGGTCAAAGCTGTTAGAATTTCCAAGTTTGCCAAAGTCTTCCATTTCAGTTTTTATGCTATCATATGGCTATCCAACATACATTAACACCATTGTAATCATATTAACACGAGATTTCTGGTCCTAATATGATCATACTCAATTCATAGCAAAATCTCAACATGTGACTAGCATACAAGAGCATAACACCCAAATTTCATGTCTAAACACCCAACATACATGAAAGAGCACACATAGCAGATTTCAAGCTCAAAACCCAGCCCTAAACCCGAGTTCAAATCTGTCCCAAATAAACATATAACATATCTCAACCCAAAACATGAAATGTGAGCATAATAACACTCCATCAAGCATATAGACACCCAAAAACACACATGCAACCAACAAATCTCGGATTCAAAAGTTAGGGCTTACAAATTGGAAGAAGAAATCGCAGCTTAGAAGAAGAGAAGGAGATGAAGAAGCTTCCTTGATGTTATTTGAGCTTGGTTGAGCTTCCAAACTCCGAATTTTTGCTCCAAAATGCTAGATTTTGTGAAATGCAAGTGTATGTGTGTGTGTGCGTGAATGTGAAGAAGAGAGGGAGAGATGGGCTGATGAACTCGTGAAGAATGAGAGGGGAGGAGGGAGTAAAAATGCAGATTTGTTAAATGAAAAGTTACATATTTGGCCCCTCAAGTTTATTTTTAAACATATGAGGCATAAAACTCATTTAAGTGGGTTTTTGACTAAAGGTTGTAATGTAAAATTTCTAAAAATGTTCCCAAGTGTTTTAAATCCTTTAACACGTAAGATTTAGTCGGGTTATATAAATTTATCATTTATACACAAAAATCCAAATTTACACACGAAGCCCGGTTTCGCATAAAAATGCAAATTTTCACAACTAACACATAAGATCACAAAATAAGTTCACGAAGCAAGTTACTAATATTAATTAGCAAATAAACATGAATAAACATGTACTCATACAAATAACGGGTCTCGGGTTCGTTAACGGAACTAACGGAAAAACTTAACAGAGTTAACTTGGGAAGTTAAAGTTGTCACACACAAGCTCAACAACTATCTGCATGCTTCCATCTAGGGGTTAACACCCTTTTTCTTGAGCTTTCCTAAATTTGTAATATTTATGGATGCATGTGAAATCCATTACTAACCTTGATGTTCTTGATGCCTCTAGTGCAATTACCAACCTCTTGATGATTCATGCAGCCTCTGAATCATAGCCAAACATCAAAATCAACACCAGCTAATAATCACATTACTAGAAGTGTGGATTCATGCTTACCTTAAAGATTCACATTTGATTCTTGTAATCCACAGCTCCTAGACACTCCTTGTAACCCTTGGGCGGAGAAGACAATGAATAAAGAGCAGAGCAGCTGGTTTTGCACAAACAACCAAATTTGGGTCAATTGAAGGTTTTATATGATGGGATGAATACGTTCGTATTGATAAACCCAATATGGGCGTATCGCGGCATCCGTTAACCTACGGATTTGACCCGACCCGACCGTATCGTATCATCCCTCTAAAGCATCATACGTCCTTTGATACAACCGTATTAAGCCAAACACTTTGAAATTTTTTCTTGTTTTCTTCATTTTATTTTTCTAACAACTGTGCTTCGGTGAGGGTTATTATAGAAACCCAGTGCCCAAAGGCCCACTGTAGTAAAACCTCTGACCCACCTCTATAATATTTTACATTTTCTATGTCATGTGGGATTTGAACCCTTGACCTCTATATTGAAGGGTAAAGGGATATCCACTCCACCAAATGGTGGGGATAGAGAGTTTGCAAACTATTATTGTATAGATAATAAGTGTGATCGACAGTTTACAAACAACTGAAACAATAAAATATATACACCTGCAGAATCAATCATATTCGTTGATTCTATTACAAATGATCTACCCCATCCATTCTATAATAAGACAATTTATCTAATACAATAGTACAATACTATTGGTTTATCATAAAGAAATTACATTTGTAGTTATCTCTAATAGAACAAGGTGTGAACACTACCTCTGCAGTTGTACTTGTGTTAGAAAAAGTTATAAATTTGTTATTCTATAGAAACAGATCTTTCGTAGAAACAACATTAGTAGAAACTTTGTATTCTCCGTAGAAACACCTTCTCTCGGTAGAAACTCAACTCAGTATAAACTTAACTCAGTAGAAACATGGACATTCCGTGTAAACACCTCAAGTCCGTAATAACTTCACTTTCATAGAAAGTGTCCTTATGATAGAAAAACAAACATCTAGGGTTGCATTTCTTTACAATCTCCCTTGAGATCATGTTATCCAAAACTTGATAAATTGACCATTTGTACAATCAGTCCTTCTTTTCAGGAGGCTTCTTCTCATCATATGTCTTTAGCGCCTCTACAAACATTGAGACTGCAAGAGCTGATTTTTCTACTTCACTCCATTCTGATAAATCGATATGTGTGTGCCTTGCATAAGTTCCAGAAGCTCTGATGATGTGATTGGATACATCCTTACCATCATAGTAAACCTTGAAAATTAAGTCATGTATTCTTATAGGTTCAACTAGGATTAGACTGATGTCTTTACCAATCAAGTGTCTTTGTAATTGTTCTATCAGAAAATCCTATTCTATTCCCATAGAACGGTGATTCAAACAAATGTCAGCTATCCCTTTAAGGTTCCTGATGAGTGTCTAATTTGCTATAGCTTAATATATTTAATTATACATTTCTAAGAGTTATAACAGTAATATTCTTATCGCATTTCCTTGTTTATGTCTCTAGGTACCTGGAGCATAATAACATAATTTAGAGAGTTTTGGAAGCTTTGGAAAGGATTAGAAGAAAACCGAGCTGGAAACATGATTGATAAAGCAAAATAAAGAAAGAATCTGGCCAGCTGGTTCCTTGCGGTACGCGATGGTTAGTCGAGAAGGAAATCTGGTTGCTATCTCAGGTAGTACGCCTAGAGTGGTTGGGTGGATCTCCGCGATACGCCTAGGACCCAGTGTCGACAACTTTACGAATTTTTCTATTTTTCACGTATTTAATGGATTGCTTTTAAGTTTTTTGGGGGATTTTCGACTCCAGCCGTTTTTCCAGTTCCTAGATGAATTTTTTAGTTTTTCATTCATTCTAATGATGTTTGTTAAGTCCGGGATGTCCGGCTAAACATTCGATGATAACCAATAGTGAACGGTTAGTTAGTTTTTTGTTATGTTCAGTATTTATCTATTTTAGTTTGGGATTGTGAACATTTAATGCTTTCCAAACCTTAGTGTATGTTTGGTTTAATTAAATCTATGTTCGTTAATGCATATTGAACACCTTTCTTGAACTGCGTTTATAGAATCAGGGATTATTCTGTTATGTGTATTGATTGATCATATGATTGGCTTGGGTCAAGCACCTGAAACTAAGGGTGTAAATGAGCCGAGCCGAGTCCGAGCTCGTCTAAGCTCGAGCTCGGCTCGTTTAAATTTAACAGAGCTCGAGCTCGGCTCGATTCGAGCTTTATTTCTGAAGCTCGAGCTCGGCTCGTAAATAATTATTTAAGCTCGAGCTCGGCTCGGGCTCGGCTCGTTTATTATTAATTACTATTTTTATTATATATTTTTATAATTAAATCTATGTATATTTAGAATTATACTGTGACATCCGAGAATTTCAAGGTTTACTTCCGTTAGACAATCTCCGTTAGTTACGTTATAAGTGTTAACTTAGTAACTAATGCTTAACTAGGCCGAATACGTCCACGTCCTTTGGTTGATCACCGAACCCGCCCATATGTGCTATGTGTTCATTTATCGATTGTCATTATGTGCAATGTGATTTAAATGCATGATTTAACATTACAAATAGCATGACAAATTGTAAATCCTTGATTATGTGACAAATTTGTATGTTTTAGGTTTCCAGCGAAACTACCGAGTGAAACTATAGTGTCGCCCGGTAGTTAGCTAAACTGCCTGATTTACTCATAATCAGAGCCAGTTTCGCCGGCCAGCGAAACTGCCAGCGAAACTAGCCTCTGATATAAATAATCTTAATAAACCCTAGTTCTCCTATTTGCCTCATTTACACAAAAACACACACTCTTCTCTGGAGAATCTGGTCAGCTGAAAACTATCAAGAGAAACCAAGATCTCAGCCTCAAGACAACATCCATTCGATTCCCTGATCGAATCGTGAGTCCCAAAACCTTCCTTTATGCCATTTTTATGAGTTTTCTATGTATTTCTTCATAAAGCATGCTTAAACCTTCATGATATTGTTAGATCTTCTGTAGGAATGCTTAGGAATGCTAGATCTACCATAAAGTTGATAACTTTACGTGTAAAACTGATCCATGATAGAGATTTGTGCCATTTTAGTCATTTTAGGGTTTTAAATGTATTTTTGGTGATTTGATGATGAAAATGCATGTTTAAGGTGTTAAAGCTTACTGATTTATGTTGGTAAATGGTTATGTATGCTAGATAATGAATTGCATGTGATATGGAAGCTGTTAGATTGATTTTTAGGCTGATTTATGTGTTTTTCGCGACCAGCGAAACTGTCCTGTTCTCTGGGCGAAACTGTCCAGCGAAATTATGCATATCTTCAACCAGCGACACTATGGAGCGAAACTGTAGTGTCGCCGGGTAAACCAACCAGACCAGCTCGAGCGAATCTACCGAGCGAAATTCCCTGAACGAAAGTTCAAACCAGTTTCGGGCGAAACTAGGCTAGCGAAACTGTGCCAACAGTTTCGAGCGAAACTAGCCTAGCGAAACTGTGCCATCGGGTATTGCCTAGCGAAAGTGCTGCCCGTGCACATAGCGAAACTGACTAGCGAAATTGCTAGCGAAACTGAGACCAGAATCCAAACTTGTACAATTTACTTGAATGTTATGCCATGACTTACATGATTTTGCCATGATGATACATGCTTTGATTTCTGATGTATATGAACCCTTGTTTATGATCAACCATCGGTGTCGTGTGTCTGTATGTCGAGTCATAGTTCCAACGTGCTATGTTATGGGCCATAGTGACGTTAGGTAAAGATTAGACACAAAACTAATACTTAAGACCTAAACGTGTTCATAGGTCTTCATTAAGCAATACTTGGACTAAATATCAGTGTAGCTGAGCAACCTAAGGTGAGTTTCACAAACCCTTTAATTGTGAGCCCGTTTGGGACACAACGAATGAACTTAACGATAAACAACGCTGACGATTTGAGGTATTGCAATTGGATACCTGTTATGGAAGTTGGAGTGTTTTATGGGAACACTTGCAACTGTCCATCCTTGGGGTTTCTATTGAAACCCGGGAAACGACTGTTTGACACTTAAACTCTTTTTGGGAATTTCAAATGAAATCCAGGATAAACTGTTTAATATGACTAGTGTAGGTTAAAGTTTAAACCAAATGATATCACATGATTTCTAAGGATGCCTTGAAACTTAAAAAGACCTCAACCTAGTACTGTTGATCTGAGAAGCGAGGGGATGTTGGGTAGATCTACTGAGGGTTTGACACACCCTGCTCCGCGGTACACAAATGTGTAACCAACCGGTTGGAGGCCGAACGGAGTTCAATGTCAGCCTATTTTAGTTGTGGGCCTCCCAAATGGGACACAACTGGAGGCACCAACCATCGGCAAATGCCGAACTCTGTTACGTCAGCTTTCAGCCCTAGTACGACTCCTTAGTGCATGGAAACCGGATTAGCTACCCGCGATATCGGTTGACTACTTTAATCCTTTACTTAACTAGTGCATATTCGAAAATTCAACTCTTGGCAATTGCCTTGCAAAACTATTACTTATGTATATGTTGATACATACGATTATGAGACCGGGCCAATGCATGTCATGCCCACCGTGAACTCACCAGCCGTTAGGTTGACACTTGTGTGGTTTTCACTTTTGCAGATCGTTGAAGAGTATCCACCGAAGGTTGGCATGGCACGTGAAGACTTTTACTTTCATTAAACTAACTTGGGAATTTGAATTTGAAACAATGATTTGTAAAGCACGTGGTTAGTGCTAAGATACTAATGTTTTATTCCGCTGCGTACTTTTAAGACTGTTTTGAAATGAATGTTTTGGACTTTACTCTGATTCGATTAGTATTTGTAACTAATGGTTGTGTTCCTGGTTTGCTCGCACCCCTTAACGGTATAAACTCCGTTAGTGGTTAATTTGGGGGTGTGACATATACTTTTTATATAGATAATAATACATATTATTTACTTATTTTATCATAACTTTACATATAATAATCATTAATATATATTAAAAAAATTAAATAAAAATTATAAAAATAAAAGCTCGATAAGGCTCGCGAGCCGGCTCGAGCTCGATATGTAAAGCTCGGGCTCGAGCTCGTTTATTAAACGAGCCTTATTTCAAAGCTCGAGCTCGGCTCGAGCTCGTTAAGGCTCGGCTCGTTTCGAACTTTTTATCGAGTCGATCTCGAGTAGCTCACGAGCGGCTCGGCTCATTTACACCCATAGCTGAAACATAACCATGTCTCTGTGGTTACTAAAATGAATATTGAATCTGACTGGGAAACTGATTAACTAGGATCCTAAGGTTGTCACAATATTAATCCATTGTTACGGTTAAAACCATTTTCAATGAAATTCTCAAAAACAAATCAATCAATAATTATGTTTTCAAAAGTGGTAGTTTCTTAGGTTAAGTTAGTCTAGATGAGTGACAGTATTCTAGAGTAGTTAGTTTAATTTAATTAGTTAGTAGAATTCCGAATTTACTGATAAACAGTACTCCCCTGGATTGATAACCCTTACTTGCCCTGAAAGTGCGTGAGCGTGAGAATCTTCTACTTAGTCGAATAGAAATCAATGTAAACGAGTAAAACACAGAGAGTAAATACAACTGAGACTTGTATTAACCACAGAGACCACAGAGTACACTTAGAAAGTATATGACCCGGAAGCTCTCTAAATCTATACAAGACAAACCTATTTATAGGCTGAACTCACGACTGGCCGAACCTCAGGTTCGCCACAAGCTCGGAGCCGTCCGAACTCTAGGTTCGCTGGGAGTTCGGACCTCAGCAATCTTGTGAGTCTTCGTCTTGTATTCGATACTTCACATGACGATCAGGAACCATGTATCAACAAACTCCCCCTCGACATGTGCAGTATCATCTCCTCTTAAAAAAAACTTGTATCTTGTATCTTCAATCAAACTCTTCCTCGACCTAGATGAAGAATTCAATATTGAATACTTGATATTGCAACGTGTGTAGTCTCTTTATCAACAATCTTCAGAAGACTTGAAGTTGTGATGTTCTCTTTCCACTTAGAAACCTGCCAACATAAATAATCTTGGTGCAAAACGTCTCTTCGAGACTCCAAGATATCATGATTTTGAAAATGATGTTGTATTCCGTGTTGATCAATCGAAAACAAATCAGAAACAAAATCTTTTTGGCTTTTAGAAACTTTATATCAAAACACACCTAAAATCTTTTTGGTATTTTCTGATAAAAAAGTAAATGCCATACAGAATCAGACACTATTTTTATCTTTTGTGAGAAAGATCACGACTTGGGATCATATTGGTCATAACATGCTGAACTACACTTCAATTTCAATTATTGTAGCACATAAGCCATGCCGATTGCAGATATACTTTGTCCAAATTTAAACTCTGGCACAAACATACTCATATCATCTGGATATGTTTAAGGTAGTTATTAGATTTGCATTGACCAGTGTACCCCACACTATCAGACATACTCAGATATGCTTTGCTTATCACATTTTTGTGATTTCATTTGTGATTTTAATCACATAATGATTGTAACCATGATATAGTCAACTGTGTTCCATGCAAAAAGAAATAAGAACGTTAAATCGTCTACCTTAAGGTCGATCTTTCGATACGCAGATAAGGCCTCGGATTTAACAAAATAAGAAAATAAAACAAGTTGAAATTGTATAACTCAACAACAATCAGGTCGGTACTCCCGTACACGCAGAGAAAGTCCGATGAGTTATACGAAACACCAAAGAAAATAAAGCAGAACGTCAAACGAACAACAATCAGGTCGGTCTTTCGACACGCAGAGAAAGTCCGATCGTTTGACAAAATAAAGAAAATCAAACAAGTTTAAATCTTTGCAAAATGAACACATGTATACACAGTGACTTCTCACTTAATTTTTCACATATCTTTTTCTTGATATATCATGAGATATGCATCAAGATGTTGTCCACTAGGTCAAGCATCAGATTTAGTGTACATCACATTTGTATACTTTCTGATTTGCCGAGCCTATCTTGCACATCGATCAAATGGTCTTATGGCTTTTTCACTTACTTTATCCATGAGTCAGACACTGTCAGCCAATGTACCATCATTTCCCAATCATGTCGGATACAATTTCTCATTTTTCAATGTTTTTGGCTTTTTGCATTTTTCAATGTTTTTGACTTTTTCAAATTTCTCCCCCTAAAAAATGACAACTCTATTTATAGATTTTCATTTTTACGATTTGAAAAACAACACACTATTTTTGTATTTTTGCAAAAACAAACTCCCCCTCAGAATGAGATAGAGTGAAAAACCAAGAAAAATTGATCAACCAACACGAATACGTGCAGTTTAAATCGTTTTGAAAAACAAAATTGATTTTGAAAGTCAGATTAAATAGAACAGATATTTCACAATCAGCAATTTTTCAATCACCGAAAGGTCTTCCTGAAACACCTGCTGACACCAAATAAATCATTAGTCGCTCTGGGATCGACCCGATGTAACATCGTCGGGTCGCCCGGTGTCTTCCACAAAGTCTTTGTTGGCCTTGGAAACAACTCTTGGTTTCCAAATTTGTAAAATTTTCAATTTTTGATCAGAACCTGAATCAGACTCAACCGACGTACTTGGTTTAGACCAAGACGATCTACGATTTGATTTTATCTTTGAGGACCATGGTTCATAAAAAATTTGACCTTTGTTATCCACATATTTAGCAGTATTGTGGATATATGCAGTCGTCGGACAATCAGCAGCAAGATGTCCAGGTTGACGACATACATAACAAAGTCTTTCTCGAAAATTGTTTGAAAATGATTTTGATTTTGAAAAACCAGATGAATGCTCAGAATCAAAATTATCACAGAAATCATCAGAGGAATCATACCTAGGAGATGGACTCCTTGAAGATGACGATCTTCCAGAATAATAAGTGAATTCCTTCTGAGATGGTGATTTCTTTGTATTCTTTGCGTTAGGAGCCTTGGCAACTTTCACCGGTTTCTTTGTTTGAATCAAGTCTTCCTTCACAACAAACCCCACACCTTTGTGTTTGGAGCCTGAAACCTTTGAAGTACTTGAGGAAGAACCCGAAACTTCTCTTGCCTTAGCTTCATTTGTGAATTTAGCTTTAATATCTTTCAGGTTATTCTTCTCAACCAAAACTTTTTCTTCTTCATTTGCAGATGAAGAACTGGACACAACCTTATCAAAAATCTTCTCATTCTCCAACAAAACAGACTTTGACACAAATTTTGGAGCTTCACCCAAAGGCTTCTCCTTCTTTTTAGACTTAGAATTATTCTTCTTGGGTGGAATAGCAAACTTGGAATAATCATGCAATTCATCTTTTGGATCAATCTGAGCAGCAGTAACTTCAGTTAAATCCACTGGTTGAGGAACCAAGTGAACATCAGCCTTCTGAGAACTATCTGAACTCTGATCCTGCTTGTATAGGAAATTTAGCATTGTGGGGGATAAATTGCAATTCTTCACTTGCCGCTTTAACTCCAAAATCTCCAATTTTAAATCATTGATCTGTTGTTGAGCATCAAACACTTCTTTCTGTGACTTGATGAACTTTGCATTGAGATCATCATATTCATAAGTTTGTAACTTTCGGATCTCACATTCAGCAAATAACTCTTCAAGAACACTTTCTCTCTTTTTCTTGTAAATCTCAACATCCTTTGTCAAGACTTCATTTTTATCACGATAGAGAGTATTCTCATCTTGAAGCATAGAAATTTTGTTCTGAAGCTTTTCAACAGTAACAGCAGTTGTAGCAATAAGAGCAGTTGCTTCTTCATACTTTTTCTGAACCGGATAACTTTTCTCAAACAGATTCTCAAAATCTTGAGCTGCATCTAAAGCTTCAGCCTTTGCTTTCTCACATTCTTCAGCCAATACTGTTTTCTCTTTTAAAACATCTTCATGGACATGAACCAACGCATAATACTTCTTTTGAAAAACTTCCAATTCTTGCTTTAACACCACTATCTCTTCAGTCGAAATTTGATGACTTTGTTCAAAACTTGCAATCTCCTGAAGAAATTTCTTACATTTAAGACATTCAGTCTCTTCAACCTTTGAACTCTCAGGAATTTTAGATAATTCTTCATGAACCAGAGATACACTTGAATAAGAATCGGAATCAGTTAAGATGCTATCCTCATCAATATGACGAACAGTCAAAGCAATTGCAGGTTTAGAATTATTCCTTTTAGCTTCAGTATCTGCATTCCATGCAAACTCACTTGAATGTGGAAACGTATTGGTCCAATCATGAACAAGATTAGCAGATTTCATCTCAACCTTCTCAACTTTATTTGGTGAATGATAAACTAAATGTGCATGTTGACCAGTTTTGAATTTATGATCTGCAGAACTTGGACATTCTCGAGCAAAGTGACCATAATTTGAACACTTATAACATTTAACTTTAGACTTGTCCAAACCAATCTTTCCTTCCTGATTCAATCTCTTCTTCCCAGTTCTATTGAAAAACTTCTTTGTTCTTCGAACCAACATAGCATACTGCCAATTGAGATCCATTTCCTCCAAATGATCATAATCAATCTGGTCGTAATCTTCATTTGCTAACTCAGCATTACTCACAGCACCCGTGATAACACCAAAATACGAAGATACCAAAGCAGACATTAATGCATTATAATCATCAACAGTTTGAGCAGATAATGCAGTTTGATTTGAAGAACTCGGAACAGAAACAGTACAACCAGCAGAAGAATAACTTGAAGATTCAGATTTACCTGCCAGAAATGCTGTCGGGGGTGCAGAATTAAGAATATTCGATTTCCCAGCATTCATTGTAGAATCATTTTCACCATGATACACTGCAGGATTCTGAATTTGTGTAGGAAGAGACTTGTTCACCATCAATTCCATATCCCTAGCCTGAATTCTTTGAACTAAATCATTGAACGACAATCCTTGAAAATCCTTGTCATGAGTAATCATCATAACATAATTCTCCCATTTCTCAGGTAGAGCTTCTAAAATTTTCTCTTTCATATCAGCTTCGTCTTTAGTAAGATTCACCAAACGCATTTCACTCATTAGATGAGCAAATCTTGCAATCAGATTGGGAATCGTTTCATTCTGATAATGCTTAAAGCTGTCAAACTCTTTCTTCAAAACCTTTTGTCGACTTTTCTTGTACTGGTCATTGCCTTCACATCTTTTCTCCAAAGCATCCCATAGACTTTTTGATGTGTAGTTACCAGCAAATTGATGAAGTAACTCTTTAGGCAAAGCCATCGTTAAAGTACCATAAGCCTTTTTCTCAGCTTGATAAGCTTTCTTTTGTTCAGAAGACATTTTTCTTTGAAGTATAGGTTCACCAGTTTCATCTTTAGGATAAACATATTGCTCAGTGAACGCTAACCACATATCAATATCATTTGTATCGACATATGCTTCAAACCGTTTAACCCAACTATGATAATCTTCCAACTTTAGCAATTTGGGAACTTTCTGACTTGTTCCAATTTCATTATCATAGTTCATCATCGTTTGCATAGTTGCTTGAACTGAGTTTTGAATAGCCGCGAACGCTTGAAAATCAGACATTTTTGAAACACAAGTTACTGTTCACTCCGAACCTCGTCCGAACTTAATAGTCCCTCCGAACTTTCTCCGAACGTGGTCCGAACTCAGAAACACAGTCCGAACTCTCTCCGATCTCTCACCGAATCCTGTTAACTCCGAAACCCTCCGAACAAGCTCCGAACTTACACCGAACACCTCCGAACACACTCCGAACCTGGTGTTCGGAGCGGTTATGCCGAGCGTACTCCGAACTTGGAGTGCGGAGCAGTTACGCCGAACCTCGAGTTCGGCCGAACGTGAAATTTCGGAAAAACTCGGAAAAACTCACTGAAATCGACACCTCTCGAGCTGTAAACACTCAATCAACTGAAAATGAGCAAATACAGACATATTTGACGTGAATCATGATGTTTTGAACGAGAAATTCGAGAAATGAAGATGAACAACGAGTTTTGAAAGTCAAAAACGAGAAATTGAACTCGATAACTCGAAAAACAATGATCTCCGACTAGTAGAGCAAACCAAATGCTCTGATACCACTTGAAAGTGCGTGAGCGTGAGAATCTTCTACTTAGTCGAATAGAAATCAATGTAAACGAGTAAAACACAGAGAGTAAATACAACTGAGACTTGTATTAACCACAGAGACCACAGAGTACACTTAGAAAGTATATGACCCGGAAGCTCTCTAAATCTATACAAGACAAACCTATTTATAGGCTGAACTCACGACTGGCCGAACCTCAGGTTCGCCACAAGCTCGGAGCTGTCCGAACTCTAGGTTCGCTGGGAGTTCGGACCTCAGCAATCTTGTGAGTCTTCGTCTTGTATTCGATACTTCACATGACGATCAGGAACCATGTATCAACATGCCCTAATTAGGGGTTAGTTTAGGTATTTGAAACGGTTGCTCGATAAGCCGTTGTCAAATTGGCGCCGTTGTCGGGGAGTACGTGTGCTTATTAGTGAGTTTAGAATTTTTTCGTGTTAGTTAATTTTTGTATTTGTTCGTGTTTTCATAAAAATAAGTTTGATACACAGTTCTTAAACTCTGTTCCATTGTCACTTCCTATTGTTTTGACCTTATAATTAGATTGATTCTCATGACTGACAATTAAGTTTCAAATTCTCAGATGTTTCTCCCTTAGTTCCAAGGAAAAACACCCATGTATATCTTGTAAAATCATAAGTTATAACAAAACAATAAGATTTCTCCCCTAAACTCATAACCCTTGTTAGACCAAAAAGATCCATGTGCAACAGTTCTAAGGTTATGAAACTGAGCTTTCCACTTTGGGCTTAAAAGAAGATTTATGTTGCTTGCCCTTTAGACAAGGAACACAATGTTCAGCACATGTGAACTGTTTATTGGGTAAACCCTTAACCAACCCAACTTTTACAATTTTATTAATGTTCTTATAGTTCACATGCCCTAGCCTTCTATTTTATAAATCAAACTCACCCACTGAAGCTTTAGATATAAAACAGGCAATGCTTCCTTTAGGAGAGGCACTAGCCATATCTAAAATGTATAAACCTTCATGTCTAGGAGATTTTATTAAAATCATTTCATCAGGAATCACTAGACCATATTTCAAGACAATAGCTTCAGTTTCATTAAACATCACATTTAACCTTTTATCACACATCTGTGATACACTTAAAAGGTTAAAATTCAACACATCCACAAAACTCACCTTGTCAAAGCTTACCTTACGATTTGTCACACTGCCTTGAGTAGGGGACCTTCAGTGCTTCCAAAAGCTACTGGTCCTCCATCATGTCTTTTTATATTTTCCAATAGATGCTTATTTCCTGTCATGTGGCTGGATCATCAACTATCTACAACCCACTGACTTGCTTGGGATTTATTTGGTCACTCCTGCACATGTTACCAGTAATTAATTTGAATAGGGGACCAAAGCCTTGGTGGTCTTGGGTCTTTCAAATGCATCATTGTACTTATATTCTTTAAGCATTAAAATGGTTGTGATGGGTTCATCATCCAGTAAATCATCATCGTCAAAGTTTACTCTTCTCCTTGGAGACTTTTCAAAGTTTTCACCATTGAAAAATGAGTTTTGATCACGGGAGCCAAACTTTCTGTTTAGCTTTTCAAGAGCTTTTCTTTGCTTTAATTCCCTATAATTTCCTTGTTTATTAGTTTCAGTTTTGGGGACTTCAGGTGCTGAAGTGTAAAACTGATTGACTATTCTTTGTTTTATAGGGGAATGAGCAGATCTTTGAGGAACCAAAGACTTTTTCTTTCTTCTTTAAACATCCAGAAGAACTTGTTTTCCGGTTGAAGCAACAAAATAAGTCTCCGGTTGAACTCTGGACTTAGAGCTCTTGACTTTGTCACGGGGGCTGACCTTCCATATGAAGGATTTCTCCTTGATTGGGATTCAAAAACTTCATACTCATCAAAACACTGAGTGTTTGGACACGGTTTAACAGTTGTTTCTGACCTTTTTGAAAAATGACTTTCCGGCTGAACTTTAGTTCGAACTGAAACTTATTCCGGCTGAACATAAGTTCGATCAGAATGTGCTTCACCCGGAAAATATATATCTCTTGTTTTTAACACAGAAAAACTATTGTTAAACTCATTTCCTACTAAAACATTAGATTCTTTCCATGACCAGTTTGAAAGTGTTTTACATGTTGGTTCTTCAAGGGACAAGATTTCCCTGTGGGTGTCTTCTGAAAATCAGGTTTAGCATTTCTAACTTAGACTTCTTTGGGTTTTTTAAACTGATTTTGAACAAAAGGGTTGTAAAGACACTTTGCAGCAACATGACCTTGTTCACCATAAACTATGCATTCTTTAAAACGTTTTAGTTCATCCCTGTATGCCCCTGCATATCTTGGAGAATGGTTGCTGGTCTTTTTCTTATAAGCTTCCCTTTATTTTTTTTCTTTTGGTATTCATATTTTAATTTAGCATCAATTGCTACCTGTTTCCACCCAAATTAACATTTTCTGATTCATATGACAGAGGTTGTGCAAAAGCATATGTTGGTTTCAAGCTTTTAACATTTTCAACAGTTTCAAACATAGCAATATGATCCTCAGCATGCAAACTCAACTTAGCAGATTGATTAACTTGCTCATTTAAAATGTCAACATTTTCTATGACAGGTGCCTCAATGTTAGCAGTTAGTGAAACACTTCTTTCACTATTCAAAGCTTCCATTGGTTGTACTACAGAAGTGTAATGGCCTGGTGGCTTCACTGCAGTATAACAAATGCCAGCTTTGCCCTGCATAGCATTCTTCCATACCTTTTCAGCCTTCTCAGTTGTAGCTTGGAATTTGTCACAAGTGTACTGAGCCTCAGTTAATTTGTTAACCAAGTCACCTATTTCAGCATGAACATGTTTTGTCTCTTGTTTTGAACCATCAAGTTTAGTGTGTTTCAAAGAGTCAACTTTTTCAGTTAGATTATTTATCTTTGTATTGTAAGAAATTTCAGTCTTTTTAAAACATCCTTTTAACCCAGTTAAGTTACTAACTTCTTTAATCAACTCAAGATTATGATTTCAATATCTAGTTACTTGCTCAATGCATTCATGTGTGCACAAGTGTTCAAAAACATCAGTTGGAACCAAATTTACCTTAGATGGAGAGGTCTCAGTGGCCATGAGAGCATGGTTGATGGGTCTATATTCCTGCATTACATCTTCCCATTCAAGTTCTTTAGTTTGGTGTGCTACAGCCGCAGTGCTGCCAGTGTTGTTAGGAGCAGGTTTGGGAGGAGTTGGACCAGTTGAAGCTTGGTTCAGGTTTTGGTTGCTTCCATAGTTTCTACCAACATTGTTGCTCTCCCTCCTAGATTTTTACATTCCCTAGCAAAGTGCCCTAACTGGTTGCAGTTGTAGCACTTAACTTTTCTCTTGTCCAAGCCTATTTGAGCATTTTTGGGTCCTTTGAAGTTTCTACCAGTTCTCTTGTAAAATCTCTTAGCTCTAACCGACACCATTGCTAACTGTTTGAGATTATCCATCTCCTCTAAGTCATTTGGGCTAATACACTCAATATCTTCTAACATGAAACCATTATGTGAACCACTTGCAACATGAGAATTGTGGTTGCTCATTGCTATTCTCAAAGTAATGAGAACCAGAATCCTGGCATCCGGGTGTCTTAGGAGAGGTAATTAAAGGAGTCTGATTAATGTAGGTGGTTATGTTGTTTCTACTTGGTTGGTATTCAGTGATGACCAAAGTAGTAGTGTTTGAGACTGAAATATCACCTATGCTTATTACTAATTTCCATTTCATAAGCGCTAGGTAAGCCATGAAGTTCACTGAGTTTTATTTCTTTAAGTCCTTACTCTCACTTATGCTCACAGTGTAAACAGTCCATTGGTTTGGAAGAGACCTAAGAAACTTTCTGTTAACCTCACCAACATCTAACTTAACATCAACCTTTTGAAGTTCATCTAACAGGGAAACAAATCTAAGATATTGGTTAGTCATAGACTCACCCTTCTTATGGTTAAAATTCTCATATCTTTGTTTAAGGATATTTTTCTTGTTTTCTCTTACAGCATCCGTCCATTCATACATTTCATTCAAAGCTTTCATAAGATCAAATGCATTTTTATAACCTTTGAACCTAACTAAAATGGAGTTAGGCAAAGAAGCTTGCAACATCCAGAAAGCTTTAAGGTCAATTTCACAAGCTTTGTGATCCAAGTCAGTGTATTAGTCAAATTGTTTTGGTATGTTAACTGTGGCATCATCAACAGCTTGAAATGTGGGTACATGTACTCCAACAGTAAGCGATTTCCATAGTTTGTAGTCATTGCATCTAACAAACCCTTTCGTTCGGAGTTTCCATGTATCAAATTCGTCAGGAGTGAACATGAGTGGTTTGTTAGTGTTACCATTAGACTTTGACGAGCTGATTTCAGACATTTTTGAAAGTTTAAGCAAAAACAACAAATTTTGGTTAAGTGTGAGTAGATAAGTAATATCAACCTATGAAGCACTTAGAGTCTTCAAGGTACGAGCCAAAGCTCTGATACCACTTGTAGGATCTTGGGAGTTACCGAATACCCTAAACAAGATTACTTGTAAACTTAACCAGACGGAAAAAAGTTAAGTTTCACTAGCTCACTTAATTAGTTATTTGTAAGACTTGAAACAATTATGCTTGAGTAAAGTAATTGATTGCAAATAAGAGAACACAAGTAAGAAAACTCGGCACTATATTGCATTAACTCAACAACGATTACAAGTTACAAGCACACTGTGTAGTAAATCGGTGAGTAAACCATTGAGCTAGCTATGCTATATATAGTGCTAAGGTAAATTAATGAGAGCCCTTGATTTTCTTCCAGGTCATCTAAAACCGTTAAGTACGTTGGAATTAATGACCAAGAACTAAGAAACATTCTGCATTAGACGATGCTGTTTCTTAGACAAATTGATTTGATCTTCTGAGGAGATATCTTGCTTAGTGTTTCAGACCTGCAACTGCTGACTTTATGTGTCAGGAAGAAAAGATGAATATAGTGATTGTTCCGGTTGAACTCTCATTCCGGCTAGAACTCGAGTTCACCCGGAGACTGTCATTCTTCCGGCTCATGTGTTCTTCCGGTTGATCTACTGCTTCTGCTTGAATACAAAGTTTCCGGTTCATCTTTATTCATCTGGAACACTTTATCTCTTCAGCAGGATGGCTTCTGGTTGAACTTTACTCTGATCTTCTATACTTAAGCAATTCAATCGGAACCCCAATTGATTTTATCCTTACAAAATGTGAGAATTACTCTATCAAATGTGAGAACTACTCTTGAGTTATTTCCGCATACTCAATAGTTGTTTAGTAATCTTGTGTTTTATTCTGATTAATTTGATCTACAGAATTAGTTTTGTATAATTTGTGCTCATCCCTGACATCATTCAAGTCATTTTAGAATAATAAACTAAAAAGCAAATTTTGTAGGTGCTAAAAAGAGAAGTAAAATGACCATTCCATTCCTAGTGAAAGATTGCTTGTCCCTTGCTAATATTTTATTTTATTAGATTTATTTATTTATTTATTTATTTATCCTTGAACAGCTATATTTTATTAACCACAACATTGCCGGCAAAACACCAACCACCATACACCCATATTTACCCTTGCTTATATAAACCTCCAAACATCTAGTGTCTAGTATTCCATTTCCACATATAGTATCTTCCTCCTAATTACAACAAACTAATGAAAATGCTTTCCAATATTACAGGACTACTAGTACCACGTTGTCCTTCATGTTTTTGTCGATTCACATGGTTTCATCTCTATCAAAACAAGTTTTCTTTAGAGTTGTTATATTTTCTCTTTATTTCATGCTTAGGGTTTTTCATCCTCCAATCATTAGATGGAAGAACCACCAGTTTCACCCCAAGAAACTTGGACTTGTTCTTCACATCTGTCTCAGCAACCACTGTTTCAAGCATGTCAACCATAGAGATGGAGTATTTTTCCAACACTCAACTTGTCATTTTGACAATCTTAATGTTCATGGGTGGTGAGGTCTTCACTTCTATGCTCCAACACTATATCCGTATTTTCTTTGTTAAAATTTCCCCGAATGATTGTAATATAGTCGATGACTATGAGCGCTATCGTGACACAAAGTGCACTTCTTTGTATAAAATTGATCTCAATAACATAACGATCCAGAAAACCGAGCTCGATAACACCCATAACGACATGGAGGATTTGAAGTACAAATCCTTAAAGTTTTTGGGTGTTTTAGTATTCTTGTACTTGATATTTGTCCAGTTTTTAGGTGTGGTCTCGGTTTTGATATACCTAAATGTCATATCAAGTGCCAAAAATATACTCAACCAAAAGGGTCTAAACACTCTTACTTTCTCCATCTTCACCGTAGTTTCAACCTTCACAAGCTGCGGGTTTGTTCCAACCAATGAAAACATGTTGATTTTCAGAAAAAACTCGGGTTTGTTATTACTCCTCATCCCTCAAGCTCTTTTAGGCAATACCTTGTACCCTCCGGGTTTTAAATTTTTAATCTGGGGCGTAGGAAAATTTGCTAAGAAATCTGAGACTACGTACTTGTTAAACAACTCTAATGGTATCGGGTATGATCATCTTCACTCTTACCGACACGCGTCACTTCTTTCGATTAGCGTGTTAGTTTTTATCACGATGCAATTTATTTTGTTTTCGTGGATGGAGTGGAGTTCAGGATCTTTGAGTGGGCTTAGTGTGTATCAAAAGCTTGTTGGGATCTTGTTTCAGACAGTGAACTCGCGCCATTCTGGTGAATCGGTCGTAGACTTCTCGACCATTAGTGGTGCTCTATTGGTGATGTTTGTGTTAATGATGTTAGTCCCTCTTTCCCCTCATAATATCATAATCTTGTTTTATTAGCATTTAGTAATTAACTTAGATATTGAATTAACATTTTGAAGGTATCTTCCACCATATACCACATTTTCACCCATAGCACAAGCTGGTTGTGAGGAAGGAAAGAAGAAGACTAGAAAAATGATGGAGAATTTAATCTTCCCACAACAAGCATATTTGGTGATCTTCATCATAATTGTTTGCATAACTGAAAGGAAACAAATGGTCGATGATCCCCTCAACTTCAATGTTTTGAACATTGTGTTTGAAGTAATTAGGTATGGAACCTTACCATCATATTATTTTTACAATCTAGTATAATTAATTACAATCTACACCCTACATGACTTCACAAACGTATTCTTTTGTATGTTAATACATCGTTTGCCATTTGGATGTTGAAAACCCTTACCATCATTATTATGAAAATAGATTTACTATTATTGTAAAAATGGATTTTTTTAACGGTAAATATTCTTCCCGTACTACTTCACTCCATGTTTCTATTAAGACTTGAACTCAATACATTCCCGTACTACTTCACTCCATATTTCTATTAAGACTTGAACTCAATACATCAAATAAAAAGGGTCATACCCTTTCAAAATAGATTTAACTATTCATTTTTCAATGTTAGAAATGTAAAAATGGTTAAAAAAATTTAAAATAAATTGATTAGTTGCCTCTTTTAGTATTTGAAAAATGTATAAGAATCTTCTAATATTTGAAAAATATATAAGAACGAATTTTGTTCATGTATAAAACTTACACATATATAAGTCTTGCGTATGCAATATTATCTATACAATTTTGTAGGTGCTAAAAAGAGAAATAAAATGACCCTTCTATTCCTAGGGAAGGATTGTTTCACCCTTGTTAGTTCTTTTTAGTTCTCAAACCAAATTGGTTTACTTATATGATTTTTATTTAACTAATTAACATCACACTTGTATGTGAAAAGTATATAATTTAAAAAAAAAGAACTTTTTTTTATCCGGAACTAATAATTAAAAAAAACAGAAGAACCAACAAAAAGACACAATGACAAGTAGAACTAAACAATGACGCACTATAAAACACAAGAAGCTGAATTTTTTTGGAAAATTGGATTTTAATAATCCAAGTTATTACCAATTGGCCAATATTAATCCCAATTTTAAAATTGGCCTACATTAATCCCAATTATTAAGGAGTTGGATTTCATTGGACCCCCGTTAAGTTTTCCTTAACCCCGTTAGTTTTTTGCTGACGTGGCAGCCACGTGGCTTTTTTTAATCAGTGCCACGTCAGCAAAAAACTAACGGAGTTAAGGAAAACTTAACGGGGGTCCAATGAAATCCAACACCTTAATAATTGGGATTAATGTAGGCCAATATTTTGAAATTGGGATTAATATTGGCAAATTGGTAATAACTTGGATTATTAAAATCCAATTTTCCAATTTTTTTTATTTGTTATATATTAATGATGTACTCGCTTTAAAGATACACAACGCTTGTTTTATGGTGTATTTAAGAAAACTAATATTGTATATAGAGTCAAGTTATTCTACATTCATGAATTATCCTACATCCATTGCGGATTAATTTAAGCCACCCATTTTCCCCCATATGCATGGCACATGTTATTTCGCTCCACGTGCAAGGCAAATGCGTCTTTCCCCATACTATTTAAATGTCCGTAACTCTTTTATAAGTCAATATTTTTAAAACAAGTTTCACCGTAATTACGAGCGTTTCATTATCTTTCCAACGCCTATAGTGAAGGCATACTTTTGAGGATTTTTTTTGTTTGGTTAAAAATGGGGGTCTTAAAACTGGGCAGATTTATGGTATTTTTCGCTGTTATTCTAACTGCACTTTCTATGGTGTTTTTCACTGGTACTTTATTTAACTGCACTTAATATGGTGTTTTTCACTTTTTCTTTTTAACTGCACTTTTATGATGTTTTTCTCTGTTAGTTTAAATACATTTTTGGTGTTTTTTTATGTTTATACTAACTGTATTTTTTTTTTGTGTTTTTCGTTATTATTCTAACTCAAGAATACGAAATGGTGTTTTTAGCATGTGACATGATGTTTTTTCAACTGTATTAGTTTGATAAACATTTTAAAAAATGTTCAGATTGAAATATGCAATAAAACACACCTTAAAAAAAATATAGTTTGAGGAACAGTGGAAAAACACCATAAATTTGACCAGTTTTAAAAAACCCATTTCATGTCAAAAAAAATTTCTCAATAGTATGCTTTCACTATAGACGTTGGAAAGATAATAAAACGCTTATAATTATGGTGTAGTTTTTTCTGAAAAATATTGACGTATAAAAAAGTTACGGTCGTTTAAAGAATATGGAGGAAATAGCATGTGCTTTGCATGTGGAGGGAAATAACATGTGTCATGCATGTGGGGGAAAATGAGTGACTTAGATTAATCCGCAATGGATGTAGGAAAAATGCAGGATGTATTTTACCCCGGCCCAAACCAGATAATATTATAAATATCTCAAACACACACACATATAGAAACACCCGCACATACATACAGGGTTGAATTCTTTTAGAAACCAATTTTATTGTAAAAACTATAAAACCATTATAAATTTTATTTTAATTTTTTTAGTTTATTTTAACTCTATAATATTTCGTTTACATTTTAAAAATTAAAAATAAAAAAATAAAAAAATAAAAAAATTAGCTTTAATGGTTATATTGAATGTATGTAGTATTAGTAATATGATATATCACATATATTTAATGGTATCACTAGTAATGCATATATGCAATACTAAAAGACGAACGACACAAAAAAAAAAGTTGTTAAAAAATCATAATAAAGATAAAAAAATCTTGATTTTTTGGTATAATTTGTTTAAAAGAATAATATTATATATATATATAAGCTAATCTCTTTTAAAGAAATAGAGGAGTTTTCGAGTTTTCCTATATGAGGTTTCAATTGATTTTATCATATATACATAAATATGTATACATACATACATATATACATTTATATATAATCAATTTTAAAAGTAAAATTGGATTTAAATAATTCAAAGTTTCATCGATTGACAAACAATAATTCCAAGGAATAAAATGTTTATTATTTAGCCCAACTTAATCTATTTTCCTACAACGATCATTGACTAACAGGAACTTAACAATGTTAATTATTTTATGAAACACTGAATATAAATAATCCCAAGTTTTATCAGTTGGCCGGAAATAATCGCAAGTTTCATAAAAATAATTTAAAATTTCATGAATTGGCCAGTAATAATCTCAAGTTTCATCAAAACTAACGTCGTTAAGTTTCTATTAGTCATGGATTGTTGTAGGAAAATAGGTAAAAAATTGGGCTCAGTAGTAAACATTTCGTTACTCGAAACTAATGTCAGCCAATTGATGAAACTTACGATAATTTAAATCCAATTTGCTATTATAAAACGGTGAGAATTAATGGGGCAATGACATCACATATCACACTCTGCAGACTGATAGCTTCTCACCCTTCACACTGAGTTTCCCATTTGTATATGACAACTAACTAAGGATACAAATTTTACTCGTGAAAGCGGGTATCCGCGGGTACCCAATCTGAATGGGATGCGTATTAATTACCTAACTCAATGGGTAATGGGGCGGGGACATGTATTATCTTTAAAACTCGAAGTAGGGACAGGTCGGGCACGGGTATGACACTACCTGCCCTATTTAAAACGCCTGAATATATATTAGTTTTCAAAAGTTCTCAAAATAAAAAGTTCATTTGAACCTAACCCTATATATATATATAATAGTGAAATGTTCATTGTAGACACTTTTGCATGTGAAATGACTTTTTTTACATGTGTTCACATGTGAAATTTTCTGAATAATGAGAAAAAAGAAAAAAAAATTAATCACAACCATTAGATCAAGAGATCTAATGGTGAAAAAATGTCTTTACATGTCTACACTTATTGGGGTGTCTACAATGAACCTTTCACTATATATATATAGGGAGAGGATCATTTGAGAACCAATTTGATTTGAGAACTAAAAAGAACTAATTTGAGCCACAAGTTTATTTACATGTATCCTCCCTCCCATAAAATGTAATGGTCCCCCCTGAAATGTGTGGTTGAGATTTAGTTCTTAAAAGTTCTCAAAACAAAAAGTTCTCATATATATAGAAAAGATGATGAATATATATATATATATATATATATATATATATATATATATAGGGTGAGGTTCATTGTAGACACTTTCGCATGTGAAATAGCTCTTTTTCACGTGTGAAAGTTTCTAATTAATGAGAAAAAAGAAAAAAAGAAAAAAGAAAATTAATCACAACCATTAGATCAAGAGATCTAATGGTAAAAAAGGGTGTCTACCTGTCTACACTTATGGGGGTGTCTACAATGAACTTTTCACTATATATATATATATATATATATATAAACTCGTGGCTCAAATTAGTTCTTTTTAGTTCTCAAATCAAATTATATATATAGGGAGAAGATCATTTGAGAACCAATTTGATTTGAGAACTAAAAAGAACTAATTTGAGCCACATGTTTATTACATGTATCCCCCCTCCCATGAATTGTAGTGGTCCCCTCCTGAAATTTGTGGTTGAGATTTAGTTCTCAAAAGTTTTCAAAATAAAAAGTTCTCATTTGAACCTAACCCTATATATATATTCACTATATATAATATGTCTTTTAATAGAAAACAACTAAAAAAATATATAATCCCTTAAATTTATCGAGTAACCGAGGAGTTAAAGACTTAAAAGATGATGAAGCTGGTCCGAGCTTCGTGGATTTTGATATATAGTTTATGAAGAAATGTTTTTTTTTAACGAACTTAAGGACTTTGTGATTGTCTTTTTTACTATTATTATTATGGAATTTGATTTATGAGACTTGAATGTTTAACTTATTATAGTTATATTTTTTTGACTTTTTAGAAAAGTAGATTTTTTTTCTTAAATGGGTATCCATCGAGTACTGCGTATCCGGTGGGTTTTTTTACCCGTATCCGTCGAGTATTAGGCGAGACGGTGACGAGGATGGGTATTAGAATTTAGTTTAGATGCGGATACGGATAGTGAAGCCCCCGTTATTATATGTACCCGTTTGTTTGCATCACGACAACCAACCCTAAAGATATAAAAAATTGTGGACATTTTGATATAAGAAAAATCAACTTATGTTGAGATGCTAGGTGTTGAGATTTGTAAAAGCGTCTGAAAAATTTATAGCCAGAATAAACACGGGAACATATATACGAACCAATCCAACCCAAACTTTGAATCGCCGCTTGATGTCTAGATGCAAAAGCAAACACAAACAAACAATAATAAACCAACCATATTCAAGATTATTAGGGTTTATACCTTTCTCGGGTACGTAGACAACAAACCAAATTGCAACACCTTAGAAACAATTATATATATATAATCTAGATCACTTGAGCCGGCAACGTAAAAATACTAGGAACCCAAACTCCTTCGGTTTGTAAATCATATTCAACCCAAACCCGATTACCCAAAACCTGAATCAGGTCAGCCCGATTCATTCTATCTTGATGAATGGCATACCAATCTAGCTAGTACGAATTAAGGAGGGTGTCACACGACTATATATAACTATGAGAAAGAAATTTAGCATCTAGTTGACATCCCACTAGCAATTACAGTATAAGTTAGATGTATGAAGACTACTTCATCTAAATCTGAATTTGTTCAAAAAAAAAAATCATCTCCTTAAAATATTACAACATGACAAACTTTCGATCACTAAATTTCGAGGAAATATTATTTTAATTGTACTATTTAGTCAACAGCAAAATAAGCACCGATCAATCTTTTTTGCTTTTTGAAGTTGTATAAACGAATGAGTGGAGATTTACTATATGATACTTGACGTGGGTAAACAAAAAAACAAAATAATTTGTTAATCAAGAAAAGTAGCTTTTATGTATCTGCATGACGTCTAATTCAACAATAAAGATGTGGTGTTCTAAAACATGATTATACTTTAATTTAGGGGACATATGCTGGATTGTATTCTATATAGTAGTTACTCTTAAATATCTTAACAACATTAATTAAAAGAATAATTATAACGTATTGCAGTGCATATGGAAACGTTGGATTATCAACAGGCTACAGTTGTGACCGTCGATTGAAACGAGATGGAGGTTGTGAAAACAAGTGGTACGGCTTCTCGGGGAAGTGGAGCGATGAGGGGAAACTTGTTCTAATCGTTGTTATGATCTTCGGTAGGCTAAAGAACTTCTACATGAATGGAGGTAAAGCATGGAAGGTCTTATGATAATTAGTCGAATGTGCATATATGCCCTCGAGCTAGAAAGATCGTAGTGATAAAACTAATTAATGTGTAATATGTCTTGAAAGGAATTGTACGAAGTAATGCATGGTTCTAAAAGATGAAAGTGATATAAATAAGGGATTCTGATGTAGAATCAAATAGCTAGAAACTCACGGGGCGTTTGGTTCGTGGAATGTAATAGAAATGGAATAGTAAAGTTTTCCTTTTAGAGTTGTGTTTAGTTGAGTAACAAAGGAATTTAAAATACAATGAAATCCTTAGTCAATGGAATTTAGTACTGTTTCAACATTTCTTCTAAATTCTTCACTTTAATTTAATGAAGGAAAGGGTTACATGGCCTAAAATTAAATTAATTAAAGGAATTAATTTCAATGTAAATTTATCCATAACCCAACTAAGTACAACATTAAAAGAAAAAGTTTACAATTCCAATTCCATTATATTTCAAGAACCAAACACCCCCTTAATGATTAATTCAAAAACTTCAAGAACCAAATGGTTTTAAAAAATGGATCGAAGCAGTGGCGAACCCATGAATGATTTTTATGGGGGTCGGAAAGTTTTGAAAGCCAACTATTTATCGCTAAATATTAATTTTTTGAACCTGTTCGAGTTGGGTCGGGTCACATAATCAATACTTTTATATTGACATATGTATAGAATGAGATTATTTAACTACTATTAGTTACTCAAGTATGGTGTTTTGAAATAAAATTTGCTGCTAATCCCGGGCTCGTTTTTTGTGTTTTGAAATAAAATTTGCTGTTCAAAAAAAAAAGTATGAATCAAATAATCATTATTTTGTTCGTGCGAAGAAGATAACTAAAATTTTAAATGTTTATAAATTTAACTTTTTTTTCACTTATTTAAGTACACAAATGAACAAGAACTTGATGAATCCAGATTTAATATTTTTATTTTTTTTAAAAGCCAACAAATAATACCCGAAGACGGACTGTGATAAAATAAAAATACTTTGAAAATCAATCTGACTATGGTGTTTTGAAATAAAATTTGCTGCTAATCCCGGGCTCGTTTTTGGTGTTTTGAAATAAAATTTGCTGTTCAAAAAAAAAGTATGAATCAAATAATCATTATTTTGTTCGTGCGAAGAAGATAACTAAAATTTTAAATGTTTATATATTTAACTTTTTTTTTCACTTATTTAAGTACACAAATGAACAAGAACTTGATGAATCCGGATTTAATATTTTTATTTTTTTTAAAAGCCAACAAATAATACCAGAAGACGGACTGTGATAAAATAAAAATACTTTGAAAATCAATCTGACTATCTAAACCAACAAGCTAACTCTTTCATCATCTATAGAACTACCTTAGACAAACTCACATAGTCTAATATTTCTTATTACAATGTACTAAAAGAAAACAAAACAAAATAATGTTCGATCAATTAAAAAATAAAAATCTATAATTTAATAAATTGTTCGATCAATTGAAAAATAAAAATCTATAATTTAATCATTCGAGAGTTAGACATCTTTTCCTGACACATTTAAGTTATATAGTACAAATTTACAAAAAGGTAAAGATAACAAATAAAAAACGACAAATTGTTTTTCTTTTTCTATTTTCTTTTTGTTTCTTTTCTCTTTCTTCTCCATCATCTCTTTCTCCATTAAAACTTAAACCTGCAAGTCCAAACAAAAAACCATAAAATAAGTCTAGTAATACAAATATGATTCTTTACATTCAACCATTCAACATTTTTATGGGGGTCGGTTATAAAATTTCTTGGGGGTCGGTCGAAATAAAACCATATATATAACAATAAAAAGAAAAAAATCATGGGTGTCGGACGAACCCGTACCCAAGCCCTAGATCCGCCACTGGATCGAAGTGGTATATAAATAGAAGCTTGGTATATTTTTATATATGGGCGCCTCTTACAATCAATTCCTACATATATAATTTTTCTTTTTGTTGTACAACCATTCTTTTTGTTAGTTCTTATTTGTACCCCTATGATAAATATTTGTACCCCTACTGACACGTATATGCCCCGTATACATAATATATACGGCTCGGATATAATCACTGAAAACTAGATGTCTAGGGAAATGTATACGGCCTGGATAAAAAAATATATCCACTCCATATATTCATACGGCCCGGATGTTTATATGTATACGAGCAGTATACATCTCAGAATTATAATGTCATATTTTTGAGTGTTGTCATAGTGGGAAGTTATACTACCCGAATAAAAACAATATACAGCTCGGATGGTACGCGAATACATATTCTATAAAAAAAATACAACCCGTATAGGTTATACGTGCCGATATATTTTCCATAGGGGCCTAATAAATTTTAGAATTATAATAAAACGTTTTTTATTTAAGCCAGATATAATAACTGTAATCAAGATGTAATTTTGAATATTTATTTAATTTTTTTAAAAAATTTTAAAATTTAAACCTTACTAAGAAATTAGTTTTAATATTTTATATAATTTTTTAATATTTTTAATTTATTATTACGAATGTTTTGATATGGTTTTTTGTGTGCAATGGGCTTTGTTCTGTGGTATATATCCTTGAAACAATTACCACATTAAAACGACGCAGTAACACACCGTGCAACACAATAATTCTTGAGTTAATCTTTTTTCACACATAATACTTGGATTATTATCTCATACACTACAAGAAACTGTCCCAAAAATATATGGTAACCACTTTTCTACGATGATAAGTCGTCCCTATAGATATGCCTACGGTGGCAGAACTTACAGTGGCGACATTTTTTAGTTATAGCGACGGACTTTACCTGGCAAAGGCTATGGTGGCAACAAGTCGCCACCTAAACAGGTTGTGGCCATAAGTCGCCACCAAAGGTGAACAATATTTTAGCACCAAATGTCATATTTCGTGTAGTGATGGAATTTGTTTTGAATACATTTCTTATGACGAAAACAATGGGGAACGTTATTAGTAATAAAGACATTAAATGTCCAGAATACACACACGATGTTGTAACAAGATTAAAACTAATTTTAAAAATTTATTGAAGAATCCAAATGTAATTGAATTCGGTAGAAACGGTACAAACGTAAACTCACCAAACCAATTTTGAAACTGTTAGACCATATACGGTGTCTCGTGTGTTGTATCTAAGTGTAGCTAGAATAGGAGTTTTGGTGTCAACTAACCAAGGTCCGAACCGTTGGCTAGGTGTCAACTAACCAATGGCTAGCTGAATGGTTAGTTGGATGGTTAGCTAGCGAATCAATGGTTAGTTGGTTGGTTCGCTGGTTGGTTAGTTATCTACAATAAATACTTTGACTTGTATACAGAGCTTGGGAGTTCTGGTCATTCTGAGTCTGTGAACTGTGTGTTTTCTAAAGCATAAACGGTGTCTCGTGTGTTTTATCTAAGTGTAGCTAGAATAGGAGTCTTGGTGCCAACTAACCAAGGTCCGAACCATTGGTTAGGTGTCAACTAACCAGTGGTTAATTGGATGGTTAGCCAGCGAACCAATGGTTAGTTGGTTTGTTCGCTGGTTGGTTAGTTGTGTACTATAAATACTTTGACTTGTATAGAGAGCTTAGGAGTTCTGTTCATTCTGAGTCTGTGAACTCTGTGTTTTCTAAGTGTGTTTCTCTCTCTATAATCCTTGTAACCTCTCTATGTGAAATGAATAAAGTGGAGCTTTATTTACTCTCGTGTTCATCGTATTTGATCATCTCAATCAGTAGTAAGATCTGTTCCAGCTCTTACAAGTGGTATCAGAGCAATCCAGGTTGTTTTGCTGACTCGATTTGGTCAATTTTGAGTTTTCTAGTGAGAGAAAGTGGGGTTTTCATTATTTTCATCAATTTTCTTCAAATCTGGGTGTTTCTGGTGTTAAAATTTGTTTTCTAAACATTCCTTGTGTGTTTTTCTTACTTACTGCTGCAAATCACAGTCTAAAACTTTCAAATTCGCGAAATTCATAAATTTTCAGTTTGGTTCACCGGATGAACATGATGGTTCGCTGTTTGGTTCGCTAGTACATCTTCATACTGTTGGTTCACCGAATCATTGGTTCGCTAGGCAATCTTCAAGTTGGTTCGCTAGGCAATCTTCAAGTTGGTTCGCGGCAGTTAAGCCTAACTACTGGTTATCTGAAAATATTGGTTCAATTCGCTGGAAACCATTGGTTAGTTGAAGATATTGGTTCGCTGAAAACCATTGGTTAGCTAAAGATTTTGGTCCGTTGGAAACCACTGGTTCGCTGAAAGTGTTTTTGGTTCGTTGGTCAGAAAAGTGAGGTTCACTAAAACTGACGTAACTTGAGTTCTGTTTGGTGTTACGGAACCCAATACTAGCCAAAACGACCGTCTCGGAAAGATCTACACTTTTACTCGCCTTACAGCCAGTACCCTCCATTTGGACCCTCAAATTTCACTTCTAACACCTCCGTTTTTGAGTTTGAAGTTTTGATATTCGATTATCGATTCATTTTCAAAATGAGTTATTATCAAGCTTTTTCAGTTGCTCAAACTTCAATGCAACTCATGATGAGTTATGATATGAAATAGGAACAAGTCAGAAAGTTTCCAAACTATTAAAATTGGAGGACTACTATAATTGGAAGAAAATATTTGAATCATATATTTTTTCTCTTGATGTTGATCTTTGGATACCGATTGAACATGAATACATGCATCCAATGCTAAGTGCTAACAAGCCAAAAAATGATAAGTGATTTTGACGCTGATGAAAAGAAGATATATGCAAAAGAGAAGAAAATGTATAGTTAACTTACAATGGCGTTGCCTAAGGATATGATGCATCAGTTTACAAATTCAAAGGAATTATGGGAAGCTGTTAAAGAAATATGTGAGGGGAATGAACAATATCAAAAGACTTGGAAGAAAGTTTTGAAGAAAGAATTTGATAACTTCTGGCATGTTGAGAATGAGACAATGTCAGATTTGATTTCAAGGTTTTCTCATCTGATAAATGAACTTGAAGTCGTGAAAGTTACAAAGGAGGATGATGAATTGAAAGAGAAAATTTTGGAAGCTTTACCAAATAAGTGGGAAAATTATGTTTTGCTGTTAACTCATGATCCAAATTATTCAAGCTGGTCATTTAATAAATTGACAAGCAAATTACAAGCTCATGAAATAGAAATGATTGTGAAAAATTCAGCAAATGCTCCTGTTAAGAATCCTGAATTGTATTTTGGAGAAAATTCAACTACCATCAATGCTAAAATAAGTCAAGTTATAGTTCAAGTTTCAATCCTACTCCAACAACGTTTATTGCTGGAAAGTATGAAAATGGTTGTTCTCCAGGTTCGAGTTTTATAATTCTAAATCAATCAAACCCGATTTTTATTATAGCCAAAACAACTGAAGAATATGTTGCTTTGATATCTACTTTAATATCATCTTCTTATGCATCAGTTATTGGTAAAATCGGTGATGCTGATCTATTCGGAGAAGACTTGAAACAGTTGGATGATGATTATTTAGACGAGTTAGATCAGATCTCTATCTTAACTCAAAGAGCTAAAAGATTTTTTTAAGAAAACTGGAAAGAAGGAAATTAATTCAAATCCAGGTGGGAAACTTGGATTGGATAAGTCAAAGGCTAAGTGTTTCAAATGTTCAAACATTGAACATCTTACTTGTGAATGTAATCAATTACCTTCTGAAAAGTCTAATTATGGTAATCAAGTGCACACATCTAATGATACAGAGGAAAAAGCTATGGTGTCTTGTTAGAGCATGATCGGTTCGTCGTGTGAAGTACCTGAACAAGAATGCATGTTATGGGGAGAAATACATATGGTGAAGGTGAATACATGCAAAATATATAAAATTTTGAGAAATTGATCATTGAGAAATGATGGTACATTGGCTTACATATCTGTCTCATGGATATAGTAGATGAAAAAGCCATAAGATCATTGTGTGATGTGCTTGGTAGGCTCGGCAAATCAGAAAGTATTCAGATATGATATAGACTTAATGCTATGCTTGACCAAGTGGATAACATCTTGATGCGTATTTCATGACAAATATAGAAATATGTGTGATAAAGAAAAATGAGAAGTCACTGTGTATACATGTGTTCATTTTGCAAAGATATAAACTTGTTTGATTTTCTTTATTTTCTCTAACGATTGGACTTTCTCTGCGTATCGAAAGATCGACATGATTTATGTTCGTTTGAGGTCCTGCTGCATTTTCTTTAGTTTCGAATAATTCATCGAACTTTCTCTGCGTGTCCACAAGACCGACCTGATTGTTGTTGAATGATACAATTTCAACTTGTTTTATTTTTCTAATTTTGTTAAATCCGAGGCCTTATCTGTGTATCGAAAGATCGACCTTAAGATAGACGATTTAACGTTCTTATTTCTTTTTGAATGGAACACAGTTGATGATATCATGAATACAAATCACTTTGTGATAATCACAAGTGTAATCACACGAGAAAAAAAAAATTGTCTGAATATGTCTGATAGTGTGAGGTACACTGGTCAATGCAAATAAATAATACTTTAACATATCCAGATGTTATGAGTATGATTTTGTCTTAGGCTTGAGATAGACAAATTATACCGGCAATTAACATGGCTTGTGAGCTTTAATTAGTTGTAACTGAAGTGTAGTTCAGTGCGTCATGGACAATATTATCCCAGATAGTGATCTTTCTCAAACCAAAAATAGAGTTTGATTTTGTATTGCAATTTCATTTCATTTCAGAAAATACAAAAAGATTTTCGGGGTGTTTTAGCATAAGTTTGAAAAATTAAAAAGATTTTAGGTTTAATTTGATATAAACTTTCTAAAAGCCAAAAAGATTTTGTTTCTGTTTTGTTTTCGATCTGATCGACAAGGGATACAAATCAAATTTTTCAAAACCAATATTTTGGAGTCTCGAAGAGACGTTTTGCGCCAATATTATTTATGATTAAACAAGTTCTATGTGCAAGAGAATGTCACAATTTCAAGTATTCTGAAGCTGTTGATAGAGATGAAAACACACTATGCATCGTCAAGTGTTCAAGATCAGACTAACCATCAAGTTGATGAGGAGTTTGATTGAAGACATAGTTTAAATGGATGACCAGATACTACACACGTCGAGGGGGAGTTTGTTAGAGCATGATCGGTTCGTCGTGTGAAGTATCTAAACAAGACGAAGCTGCAAAGTTGTTGTTATACGAACTGGGATCCGAAGTCGACACTTCGGATGAGTTTGAAACTACAGAATTTGAGTTCGGGTTCAGTTCGTGAACAGTAGTATAAATACTCGTTTGCTTTGTATTTTCAGTAACATTGTGCAAGGGGTCTCAGTGATAAGTGTGTGTTTTCAAGGTGTATTTTCTCTGTGAGTTCCAGATTGTAATTGTTCGTTTAGATCAATAAAACAATCTTTTAATTACATCTTTGCATCCAAAATAGCTAGATCGAGTAGACGATCCGATGCTCATGTGTTTTCATGTCTCAAGTCAATGAAGGATATGATTGGAGTCAACAATTTCCAGATGAATCTGCATTTGTGTGTAAATCAAAATTTGATAATGATTTTATTATGGAAACGCAGTCAGAACTTGATTCCATTGAAGTATCACATCAAGCTTTAATGGCACATGTAAAGATTGAATCAAGTGATTCTGATTCTGAATCTAGTGGTTATGAGTCTACTTGTGAATTTTGTTCACAAAAGGATAAGAAGATTCGGGAATTGCTTAAAGTGAATGAATTTTTATTATTGAAAGCAAAAAGAAGGAAAAAGAGTTAGAAATTACAAGATGAAGTGTGAAGTTTCTGATGAGATTGTCAAGAGAAATGAGAAATTGGTCAAAGAAAAAATTTGATGTTGGAAGAGTTAGAAGAACTCAAGAAAAAGTTTGAAGAAGTAACTATTCAGCACTTATCTACTTTGGATCAATATAAGCAGTTGACTGAAAGTTGTGTTGAAAATACTCAACAAAAGTTACAACTTCAAAGAGAAAATGAAGAGCTCATGAAAAAAGTTGTCAAGTTACTTGCTGAGAATGAAAAATTGTTAAAGGAAGAAGTTGAGGAACACAAACTTAAAGCTAATGAAGTTTGTGAAGATTTTGATGATTTGTTTAAGAAATCAAAAGTGAAACTTGATGTTCTCAACAACACTTGTGATGAGCTTGCTGCAAAAGCAAAGGGTTTTGAAAATGACAATCCAATTCTGATTGAAGCCAAAGCTGGTTTGGTTAAAGAGAATAAGTTGTTGAACAAAAATGTTGAAGATTTACAAAGAAATATGGGAAAAGGTTACACAATAAGTGTATAGTGCTCATGATAATATGAGAAGAGAAAAATCATTGTCAAACAGAGTGTCTGAGTAGTTGATTAATTCAGAAAGAGCGTTGGGTGAAGCACATAAGAAGATATCATATTTAAATGTTAAGATTCTAGATCTTAATCGACAATTGAATAATCTGAAGAATTTGCATTCTTTCACAAGTTGTTTGTCTAAAGATTAGAATTTTAATAAAGTTTTTGGAGGAGAAGAGCATAATCAAATTCCTGCATCCAGTTATTCAAACTGATCCTCTAGCTGATGTAAAAACTTCTGATACAAAGAAAGATTATTCTGAATTTGCTACAGAGAGACCCGACAAGAAGAAAAATCAACAATCAAAGCAATCTAACAAGAAAGTGGAAAATAAGACAAATGGTGATAATACATCTGTCAAGTTTGTGTCTGGAAGTACCTTGTTGGATGGTGAAGACACTTCTGTGAATAAAGTAATTAAGCAAGATGAGAGGAAATTAGCTGAAGAACAAGTTGCTGCTAAGCTAGTTGAATCTAACAATTTAAAAGGCATTAAAGAGTTACTTACCCAAGTTGCTCATGCTGGAACTTCTGGTTCTCATGTGGAATTATCAAACCTACCAGGTTACAAACGTTCAAGTTTGGGTAGTGCGAATCAGAAAATTGAGAACAATGAAAAGAAAAATATGTCAAAGAAAGAAAAGAAAGGTGTTTCTAAGAATGTGAAGGATACCAATCTTGATCAAATTTATCACCTGGCTCAAGTGTTAGTGTCTACAATGGAGAAAGGATTCAGGAGTAAACAACATAAGCAGAAATCTTCTGAAAGTTCTTCTAGAGTTGGTCAACAGTCCAAAGAATTTTCTTCTTCCGGATCAAACTCTACTCCTCGAAGTCATACGTCAAAATGGGTGCACGCTAATTGGTTTCAATTATTTGATGATTTTTATGATAATTTTAATTTTGATTATGTGTGTCATGCATTTCAGGACAACAAGGAATCGACAAAGTCATATCGATTATGCTATCAATGTCGCCGTAGAGGCCACATGGCACAAAATTGTCCTGAAACTGCTAAAAGATCATTTTCTGATAAATTTGCCACTTTCATAGATTTATCTGGTAGGGGTTTTTACTGAGTCAATACCCACATACTTTAAATCTCAAAAGAAACAGTTTTTTATGAATATGATTCAAGTGTGGGTGGTTCGTCAACTGATGATGACTCATTAAAAACAGAAAAATAAAAAATGCAGGGGTGACCTAAGTTGGTCCGCAAAGCTACTAATGATTTTTCTGAAGACATTGTCCGACCAGAAGCTATATGCTTCGGGTCATTTATAAACTGATTAGTTTTTCCAGTGTGCAGCTTTCTTCAAGAAGACATGTTGGTGATTATGAAGTTCAAGCTTCGAGCGATTGCTGATGGTGGAGTTTCCTGCGTAACTTAAATTCAATGCTTCATAGTTTCAAACTGAAATGTTTTCGAACACTAAAAATCGAAAGGTATCAGTATCGAAAGGTCAATTTTCTTTCTTTTACATTCCGTATGTAGTTTAGGGGGGAGAGAAAAATAAAATATAGTGTCTTTCTGTTTTTATTTAAATGAAAAATCCAAAAAATAGAGTTTTCATTTTAGATGGAGGTTCAAATGCAAACATGTGTTTTGCCTAAGATCAGTGCAAACACGCCTAAAAATACATTTTCTCGGTCATACAATGTAGTATAATGCTGGTATATGATCAGAAATGTGTGATGGTACATATATGTGATCAAAAAATGGTGCTGGTGTATGATCAGAAGTGGATTTGGCTCACGCACAAAAATTTTTATGCTGGTCTAATTGTTATGCTGGTATATGTAAAAATTCAAAAAACATCAAGGAATGGATCAAGAAACTATATTGATACATGTATACATCTACCTAGCACCATTTCTAATAATATAGTACCACTAAATCTACATTGTAGGACCAAGAAACGGGGTTTTTATGCATGTTCGCACGGTTCGTAGGCAAAATGCCCGTCCGCACGGGAACCGCACCCTTTCATTTTAAGGGGGAGAATCTGTCATGAAAATTTCAAAAATATTAAAAAATGAGAAATCGATCCAACATAATTGGAAAATGATGGTACATTGGCTTACGTGTCTGACTCATGGACAAATTAGATGAAAAAAGCTATAAGATCATTGTTCGATGTACTAGGTAGGCTCAGAAAATCAGAAAGTATACTAGTGTGATATACATTAAGTACTCATGCTTTACCTAGTTGACAACATCTTGAAGCATATTTCAAGATATTGCAAAAGATATGTGAAAAAGAAAAATGAGAAGTCACTGTGTATACATGTGTTCATTTTGCAAAGATTTAAAGTTGTTTGACTTTCTTTATTTTTCTTAAATGATCCGACTATCTCTGCGTATACAGAAGTATCGACCTGATAGTTGTTCATTTAAGGTTCTGCTTTATTTTCATTGGTGTTTCGTATAATTCATTGGGCTTTCTCTGCGTATACGGAAGTATCGACCTGATTGTTGTTGAATTATACAATTTCAACTTGTTTTTATTTTTCTTATTTTGCTTAAATCCGAGGCCTTATCTGCGTATCGAAAGATCGACCTTAAGGTAGACGATTTAACATTCTGATTTCTTTTTGCATGGAACACAGTTGACATTAATAAAATACAATAACTATGTGTTAAATCACAAGTGAAATCACAAAGAGTGATTACAAACGCATAACTGAGTATGTCTGGTAGTGTGGGGTACACTGGTCAAAGCAACTTAATCAATACCTTAGTATATCCAAATGTTATGAGTATGGTTGTGCCTGAGTTTAAATTGGACAAATTATACCAGCAATCAAAATGGCTTGTGTGCTGAAGCAGCTGAAATTGAAATGTAGTTTTGTATGTTATGTCCAAAATGACCCCAAGTTGTGATCTATCTCACAAAAGACAAAAATAGACTGTGATTCAGTATTTTATTTATGTATTGCATTAATATTTCATATCTGAAAACTCCAAAAATATTTTAGGTGTGTTTTAACATAATCTTTGAAAAATCAAAAAGATTTTCGGTGTGTTTTGATATAAAGTTTCGAAAAGTTAAAAAGATTTTGTTTCTTATTTGTTTTCGACCTATCGATACACGATACAAAATCTTGTTTTCAAAACTATATCTTCGATTCTCAAAGAGAAGTTTTAAGCTAAGATTAAATTAATTTTTGTAAATCAAAAAGGAAAAACCGCACTTTTGTCTTCTAAAGTTGCAGGTTCTGTGTGTAAAGACTCTAGCATGGTGAAAGGGGAGACTGAAGTATCTTTTACAAGTGGATCTTAAGGTTCACAAGTTGATGAAGTCCTGATCTAGCCATGCAAGTTATATTTCTAGCAAGACATTTCAAGTTGACGATCTGAGGTAGTAATGTTGAAGATTGAAGACTAGAGTTTTGTTAAGCTAGATACATCACACGTTAATGGGGAGTCTGTTAGAGCATAAACGGTGTCTCATGTGTTGTATCTAAGTGTAGCTAGAATAGGAGTCTTGGTGTCAACTAACAAAGGTCCGAACCATTGGTTAGGTGTCAACTAACCAACGGTTAGCTGAATTGTTAGCTGGATGGTTAGCCAGCGAACCAATGGTTAGTTGGGTGGTTCGCTGGTTGTTTAGTTGTCTACTATAAATACTTTGACTTGTATAGAGAGCTTAGGAGTTCTGGTCATTCTGAGTCCTGTTAACTGTGTGTTTTCTAAGTGTGTTTCTCTCTCTAGAATCCTTGTAACCTCTCTTTGAGAAATCAATAAAGTGAAGCTTTATTTACTCTCGTGTTCATCGTATTTGATCATCTCAATCAGTAGTAAGATCCGTTCCAGCTCTTACAGAATCTCTACAAGCCATCCTTCGTACAGCCGCGAACTCTTCACATGAACGGTCTCGACGGGTCCATGGCAATTCTCTGCCGGTGTTGGCAGTTAACTCGTTGCGCACTTCGTACAGGCATATACATGAACTCCTGTTATCGTTTGTACCATTGTAAGAGAGTAGCAAACGGGCGTATGCATCGTTTCTTAACGAATGCAACCCCCTATCAAGATCATGGTCGTGGGTCTTAAAGTAAAACCACATGTTGTTGGGATTTTCATGCCCCATATCTTGCATGATGAACGCCATATCAGAAAATACAAACGTATTGACGTGTAGGTAGTCAACTAGAGTACATAAACCGCTCTCGTAACTCCTCCATGGTAAAGTTGTGAAATGACCGGAATGAAAGATTGTTAGGGTGAAATAATCCGGATTTCGTGAGTATATGTCATCAACAATCAACCCTTCGCCATATTCATTTATCAAACGAATCGACCATGAACGTCCGTTGGTAGAAGTCATTGTTTATTTAGAGACATGAAATGAAACCACAGAAACATGTGGTTTTAGTAGTATAAAAATAAATCCGTTGGAAAGATAGTCTCGTTGGGATATAGCTGTCGGGAATATAGCCATTGGAAAATTTTTAATTTTTTGAAAATTTTTCTTTATAATTAGTAAATAAGTTTTAAGGCGTATTAAAAAAAATCTGATTTTCATATGTTTAACATTTGTTAGGATTTGTTTTTTTGTAAATACAACAATTTCTAAGTTATTTTCTGATTTTCTCAGAAAAATTGAAACTCTAGTTTTTTACTAAATTTTTGATGGTTTTAGATAGCCTATTTAAATGTTTTGAAATGAAAATTATTTGTTTAACTTTTTTTTAAAAAAAAAAGTTTGTTTATAAGTTATAAATAAGTTTTAAGACATATTGTAAAAAAAATCTGATTTTCATAAGTTTAATATTTGTTCGAAATTTATTTTGTAAATACAACAATTTCTAAGTTATTTTCTCAAAAGAAATTGAAACTTTTTGCCAAATTTTTGACGTTTTAGATAGCCTATTTAAGTGTTTTGAAATGAATAAAATATAATTTTAATTTTTTTAAAATTTGTTTATAAGTGCAAAAGCCAAGTCCACAAACACACCGCTCTCGTGTGTATGAAGTGGTAAAATATTACCAACCCAAATTCCCAAACCAGTGCCTTTAAACCGCTCTTGCGTGAATAACATGTTGCTTACATAGACATAAGAACACGAATGAATCACTTTCCATAAGGTCAAGGTTGCGCCTCTATGCGTTGCCTTAAGCCCTAGTCGGGTGTCACTCACCGACTAATGCGCTTTTGAGGGCACAAATGTTCCATGATACGCAAAGCATGTGTTGTTATTGTAGGATCGTAATTATACACTCAATAACCTTACAAGATTACTCACAAGATCAACCAAGCGGAATCAAGTTGATCTTCACTATTACTGACCAGACAAGTTTAGCTTGAAGTTGTTAATAACAAAGTAACAAAGTAATAACACAAGTATGTATAAAACTTGGCACTATGATTGTATTATCATAAAAAAATCTGTTACAATGTTTCAAGCGTATGTTGCTAAGAAACGGAAATACAATTTTATAGTGCTAAATGGAAATCAAGGATAGCCCTTGATTTCCCTCAGGTCATCTTGACCGTTAAGTATATAAAACACATACTCCGGTTAATACGGAAGTTATACATTGGATAAAAATATCAACAAGACAGTTAGACGGCTTCTATAGCGACGGAGAAACATGTTGTTTGTAAATCAAACTGCAACAACAGTGCTTTATGTCAGATTCAAGATAAGTACAAAAGAATAGTCAAATCCGGATGAACTCTTCTTTAGAGAGAACTTGAGATCATCCTGATCATATACTTATCTTGGACAACTTCTTCTTCTGAGTAAACTGTTGTTTCGACTTAACTTGACTTCTCTTAGATAACTTAGTTTTTCCGGAATAACTTGCTTCTCTTAGAACTTTGCCTTCTAACTTAACTTCTCCCAGAGCGTGTTTAACGGAGCATTTCTAGCAAAATTCACATAAATGGAATATTTCCTTACAATAACTTGTTAGAGCATAATCTAATGCTACAGAGTGTCTCGTGTATTGTATCTAAGTGAGTGTGTTATAGCGAGTCTTAGTGTCAACTAACCCATGGTTGGGAGCCAACTAACCAGTGGTTAGCTAGGCAGCGAACCATTGGTTAGCCAGATGGTTGGCAGTAAACCAATGGTTCGCTGGTTGGTTAGTCAGTTGGTTAGTTGAGTAGTTTGTCTAACACTATAAATAGGTTGACTCTTGTATAGATGAAGGGATCAGTCATTTAAGTCATTCCTGAGTGTGTGTTTCTGTGTGTGTCTAAATAGAGAAAGCTTTGTATTGAGCTCTTCTTGTGAATCAATAAATAAAGCTTATTTACCTTCTCGTGTACTAGATCCAATCGATTCTATCAGCAATAAGATCGTTCCGCGTACTTACAAGTGGTATCAGAGCAAATCCAGGTTGCTCTGCTGGTTTGAGTTGATCAAAATTGGATTTTTCTAGTGAGAGAAAGTGGGTTTCTTAGGTTTTTCATCAATTTTCCTCAATTCCGAGTGATTCTGATGTCAAACTTGATTTCAAAACGTTCCTAATGTATTTTCGTTGCCTATTGCTGCAAATTACAGTCCAAAACCTTCAAACTCGTGAAAATTTGAAAAATCCAGTTTGGTTAGCCACTTGAATCTGTTGGTTCGCTGCATGATTTTGTTGGTTCGCTGGATGATTTTGTTGGTTCGTGGGATGAGTTCATTGGTTCGCTAGGTAATCTCCTTCGTTGGTTCGCTAGCAATCTCCATATTTGGTTCGTGGCACTTATAAAATTGGTTCAGAGTAGTTACAGCAAACCATTTGATTCGTTGACTTTATTTTGGTTAGCTGATAATTTTGGTTCGCTGAAATAGTATTTGTTTCGGTCAAAGTAAATCTGGTTCGTGGTTGACTTCACTGGTTCGTTTATTGACTTTTTGGTTCGGTGGAAGTGTGTTTGGTTCGTTGGGCACAAAAGTAGTGTTCACTAAAACTGATGTAACTTGAGTTCCGTTTGGAGTTACGGGAGCTAATACCAGCCAATACGACCGTCTCGGAGAGATCTATACTTTTACTCGCCTTACGGCCAGTACCCTCCATTTCAACCCCCAAAAATACTTTTCTAAGACCTCCATTTTTGCATTCGAAGTTTTCAATACCGAAAAGTTTATCACAAGATGTCTGGTTTTCAAGCATTTGCTGTTATGCAAAACACGATGCAAACCCTAATCAACTTTGATAACGAAATTGGAACAAGCCAGAAAGTTCCCAAGTTGTTGAAATTGGAAGACTATCACAATTGGAAACGAAGGTTTTCGGCTTATATCAGCACGAACGATGTTGATCTATGGATTCCAATTGAAAAACTTTACACACGTCCAACTGATGGAGAAGAGTATAAAGAATTGAAAGATTTCACATCTGGTGAAAGAAAAAGTTATGAACTCGAACATAAATCCTATGGTTATCTTACTATGGCTTTACCTGCAGAGTTGTTGCATCAGTTCAGTACTTGTAAAAAGTCAAAACAGTTATGGGATGTGTTGTCTGCAAGATGTGAAGGCAATGATCAATACAAAAAGAGCAGACGAAAAGTGCTGAACAAAGAATTTGAAAATTTTTCAACATTATGATAAAGAAAAACATTACTGCTCTTGTATCCAGATTCTCACATCTAATCAGTGAATTGAAACTGGTTAATATAGAGAAGACTGAAGAGGAGTTGTAGGAGAAACTGCTAGAAGCATTAACTAGAGAAATGGGAGAATTATGTTTTGTTAATTACTCATGACAAAGAATACTCGACATTATCATTTCATGACCTAACAGGAAAGCTTCATGCTCGAAAAATAGAAATGATGAATGCTCACAAATCAACAGCTCAATTGTGAAATCCGGAATTGTATCATGGTTAGAATTATGCAAGCATCAATGCTAAATCTAAATCTTCTGGTAGTGATTCATCAAATCCAGCTCCAACAGCATTTCTCGCTAGACATGGTTCAGAAAATTCAAATTCATCAAGAGGGTGTAATTTTACCATTCCAAATCATTCAAGTCAGACTGCATTATCTGCAAAAACACCTGATGAACATTTGGCATTGTTATCTTCATATTATGGACTTTTGAATGGTGGTTTGCCAACGGCTAATCTGATTGAAGAAGATTTTGATCAGATAGATCCATACAATCTTGAACAAATGGATATTAATGGGCAACTTGCTATGCTAGCCCAAATAGCTAAAAGGTACAGGAAGAGAACTGGATTCAAAAGTTTAAATCCGGATACAAAAGCATTAGTTTCACAAAGTGGTCAAGGGTATGACTGGTCAAAAGTGTTTGAAGCTGATACTGTTGCTTTGACTGCAATTCATGATAATCTTGCAGATTCGTTTGATTCTGAGTTAGCTGACATGCAACATGCATTTATGGTTAAAATTGAACAGAGTGATTCTGATTCTGAAACAAGTGGATATGAATCTGTTTGTGAATTTTATTCACAAAAGGATAAACGGATTCAAAGTTTGGCAAAGGAGAATGAGTTGTTGGTTGCTGATTATAATAAGAAGATAGAAGAGTTGAACGATGAACATAAAAAGTTGGAAGGTTTAATTCAAGAATTGTCATCTCAACAGGAAAAAAGTTTAGATCTTCAAGCTGAAATTGTTGAGAAAGATTTGAAGTTTAAAAGTGATGAAAATGATTTTGAACAGAAAATTGCAAAGTTTTCTGAGGAATTGAGTTAGTTAAAGAAGTTGAAAAGTGGAAGCAAGAAGCAAAAGAAACTGAAGCTGATTTCAATGATCTTTTTGAGAAATCAAAGATTAAGCTTGATGTGCTCAACAAGACTTCTGATGAACTTGCTGCCAAAGCAGTAGGTTATCAGAATGATAATGAAAAATCGTTGGAAAAAAAGAAAGAATTAGCAAGGGAGAATAAGTTGTTAAATGCAAACATCGACATTCAGAAATGGAATGAAGATAAACTAAAGAAAGTAATTGTTCGATGAGATGGATAAATTGAGACTGCAGAAATCAGAAACAAATCGTGTTGCCAGGAAGTTGATTGCAACAGAAAAAGAGTTAGCTGAAGCACAATAGAAAATTTCTGATTTGAAGATTCGAGTAATTGATGTGGATCGTATGTTGAATAATGTCACAAATTCTCAATCGTTCACCAGTTTCTTGGCTAAGGATGAGAACTTTAAGAAAAAGTTTGACAAGACAGTTCCACCCCCTGCCATTATAAAAGAAACTGTCAACATTGTCAAAGAAACAGTTGACGAATGTGATTACTCTAAGTTTTCTGAATCAAAGTCTGAAGAAGATGCGTTGAAGAAAAAGAAGAATAAAAGGAATAGAAAGAAAGCTGAGCAGAAATCAGAGATTCCTAAGATGTCAACGTTTGTGTCTGGTTCTTCGTCTGCTGAAGAAGAGAAAACAGTTATTCAAGTTCAGAAGATTGTTTCACATACTGATATTGATGAAACGCTTTTCTATGCTCAGAAGGGTGTTGATAAAGTGAAAGCTGAATTTTCTCGTCTTGCGAAGAATGGACTTAAATCATCTGGATCGGAAAAAAAGGTTTTTGGAAAACATGTTGGATTAGGATTTTTAAAGGAAGAAATTGCTGAACAAAGACGTGTCCGACAACAGAAAATCAAAAATACTAATATTAAACAAATTAAGAAGGATGTGTTTAGAGTTGAAAAAGTTCAACCCGAGAGATTTTACAAACTCAAGGGTTCGGAACAAATATTTTCTGACAAGGAATTCCCGCTTCATTGCATGAATGCTCAGAAAATATCAGAAGTTTTTGTGAAGAATGCTGATCTGAAATACAAGAAGATTCAAACTGCTAAATATTCTTCTAGAAGATCAAACTCTACTCCAAAGAGCCCGACATCAAAATGGGTTCATGATCATCGACATCAGGTATATGATTCTTTTTATGATCATTTTGGAGATGTTCATTTTGTGAAGCTATGCAGGTTCCGTAAAAGAAGAACATAAACAGTCGGTTGTGTTACAATTATCGCCGTAAGGGACATTTGGCACAAGATTATCCGGTTGCTGCTGCTTCTAATCAAAGAAAGGGAAAAGTTCCATATGTTGGTAAATCTGCCAAACCAAGATTCATTGACGAATATGGCAGAGTATTTGATGAATATTAACCTACATTTTTCAAACATCATGGAAGGTTTATTCCTAAGTTTCAAAATGTTCCCCTTGTAGGTTGTTCGTCACAATCAACTGTGACCGGTTCCTCAAATGTTGAATTACCAACACAACAAATCTGGAAACCTAAAGTGGTTTCGAAGGGTAACCAAGACACTGGTCGACCGAAAGCGATTCGCTTCGGGTCATTTATAAACTGATGTGTTTGACCAGTGTGCATGTACTTCTAGAAGACCTATCGGTGATTGAAAAGTTGTTGATGGAGGAGTATCTGCTGATCTAATTTAAATTACATGTGATATCAAATTTCAAAACCTAACATTTTCTGAAAGCTAAATCGTAAAGGTATCCATGTCGAAAGGTCAATTTTCTTTCTTTAATACATTTTCGTTTGTAGTTTAGGGGGAGAAAATTGAAAAATACAAAAATAGTGTCTTTGTGTTTTTGTTAAAATGAAAAATCCAAAAATAGAGTTTTCATTTTAAGGGGGAGAAAAACATAAAAAATACAAAAGCATTGAAAAATGATAAATTGTATCCGACATAATTGGGAAATGATGGTACATTGGCTTACGTGTCTGACTCATGGATAGAGTAGATGAAAAAGCCATAAGATCATTGTTCGATGTGCTTGGTAGACTCGGCATTAAATCAGAAAGTATTAGATGTGATATACACTAAATACTAATGCTTGACCAAGTGGAAAACATCTTGAAGCATATCTCAAGATATTGAAAAGATATGTGAAAAAGAAAATGAGAAGTCACTGTGTATACATGTGTTCATTTTGCAAAGATTTAAACTTGTTTGATTTTCTTTATTTTCTTAAATGATCAGACTATCTCTGCGTATCCACAAGATCGACCTGATAGTTGTTCATTTAAGGTTCTGCTTTATTTTCTTTGGTGTTTCGTGTAATTCATCAGACTTTCTCTGCGTGTCCACAAGACCGACCTGATTGTTGTTGAATTATACAATTTCAACTTGTTTTATTTTCTTATTTTGTTAAATCCGAGGCCTTATCTGCGTATCGAAAGATCGACCTTAAGGTAGACGATTTAACATTCTTATTTCTTTTTGCATGGAACGTACAGTTGACAATATCATGAATTCAATCACTATGTGTTAAGTCACAAGTGAAATCACAAAGAGTGATACAAAAGCATATATGAGTATGTCATGATAGTGTGGGGTACACTGGTCAAAGCAAATCTAATCAATATCTTAACATATCAAGATGTTATGAGTACGATTCTACCTGAGTTTAAGATGGACAAATTATATCAGCAATCGGCATGACTTGTGTGCTAAAGTAATTGAAATTGAAGTGTAGTGCAGCATGTTATGTTCAATATGATCCCAAGTTGTGATCTTTCTCACAAATGAAAAAATAGTGTCTGATTTAGTATTGCATTTATGGTTCATATTTGAAAATTACAAAAATATTTTAGGAGTGTTTTAGCATAAACTTAGAAAAATCAAAAAGATTTTTGATGTGTTTTGACATAAAGTTACAAAAAGCCAAAAAGATTTTGTTTCTTAATTGTTTTCGACCAATTGACTTGTGATACGAAATCAAATTTCAAAATATATCTTGGATTCTCAAAGAGAAGTTTTGCGCCAATATTAAATTAATTTTTCATAAAGAAAAAGAAAACCGCGTTTCTGTCTTCTGAAATTGCAGGTTATGCTGTCAAGACTCAAGCATGGTGAAAGGGGGAGATTGAAGAAACTTTCACAAGTGAATCTTGAAATTCAAAGATTGTTCAAGTTCTGATCCAGCCATGCAAGTTCTATTGCTGACAAGAAATTTCAAGTTGAAGATCGGATGCAGCAATGCTGAAGATTGAAGACTGAAGTTTAGTTAGCATATATACATTACACGTTAAGGGGGAGTTTGTTAGAGCATAATCCTATGCTACAGAGTGTCTCGTGTATTGTATCTAAGTGAGCGTGTTATAGTGAGTCTTAGTGTCAACTAACCAATGGTTAGGAGCCAACTAACCAATGGTTAGCTAGGCAGCGAACCATTGGCTAGCCAGATGGTTGGGAGCGAACCAATGGTTCGCTGGTTGGTTAGTCAGTTGGTTAGTTGAGCAGTTTGTCTAACACTATAAATAGGTTGACTCTTGTATAGATGAAGGGAGCAGTCATTTGAGTCATTCCTGAGTGTGTGTTTTTGTGTGTGCCTAGAGAGAGAAAGCTTTGTATTGGGTTCTTCTTGTGAATCAATAAATGAAGCTTATTTACCTTCTCATGTACTAGATACAATCGATTCTATCAGCTGTAAGATCGTTCCGCGTACTTCCATTATTAAAGACCAATAATAAACTTTCAATATAAAGAGTTTTTCTCAAAGTCACTATCACACACCTAAGGTTAGCTTATAAACTCATTTTACCAACCCACCAATGGTTTGTTTTCCCCCAAGTTAGTATAAGAGTTTAGCCACTCATGACTATTATGATTTGCTTAAAAGTAATTACCAAGTTCGTAGACAAGCATTAATCAAATTCTACTTAAGTTTAAGTCTTACAATCTTGATTAGAAAACTTGAAAACCACCAAAACAATGGCTCAAAAACAAAACAAGAGAAAATGAGTAAAAGAGAGGGAGAAGAATTGAGCACTTCAACAAGAATGAGGAGGCCAACTTTTATAGTCCCGACTTGTATGGATGGGCACGAGCCATGCCTAGTTGAGCACGACCCATGCCTGTCAGATGATATAGCAAATCCCCTTGGCACATGACACGAGGCGTGTCTTCTGAGTCACGAGCCATGTTTGTCAGGTTGGGCACGACCCGTGTTGGCAGCTGGGGCACGACTGTGCTTGTCAGAGACCAAAGTCAACTTTATTTGTCGTGTTCTACAGTGGGGCATGGCCCGTGCCTGGGTCCAAAAATCCAGAAATCTTCATTTTTTTCTTCTTTTCAGCACAATTGACTTCTTTGTGATTTTTCACTTAGATTATTCTGAAAAACTACAAATAAAACAATAGTAAGCTGTTTGATGAATAATTAATCAGAAATAACCCAAAATATGAAGAATTTCTGATCCAAAAACATGTGTAATTTTATGCATATCAATAAGGATCAAAATCCATCCTAAAAAGGGTTTCAAGGAAATCTCTATTGCTAAACCAGTAAGAACTCACTGTTCAAATGTTAGTATTGCCTACAGTAAGAGTGTAGACAAGTTAACAGTTTACAGAATGTATGGCACATTCACAAATCACATAAAATTATACTTAGTGGATGGAATACTCTAGACGAGAACGTTTTGATGAAACTAATAGTTACTAATAGACTGGATCATATAAACAAGTTGGTAGATGAGTGTGCAAAGGAGGAAGCTGATGAGCACAAAAAGAACCTTTAAATACTTTTATTGTGCGTAAATTGTGCTAAATAAAAGATGGTCAATATCATCTAAGGAAAATGAAGGGATCTCCTTGATTTCCGCTAGGCACTATATATATTATATTGTTGTTTCCTTGTATAGGTGTGTAAATGTATTGTAAGAGTTGTGAACAAGTTAATACAACAATAGTGTCGAATTTATCCATACTTGTGTTTATTACTTATTGTTAACTTGAGTTCATAACAAATTATATTAGTGTGAGAGTGAAAATTAACTTAATTCCGCATGTTAACTTTGTGAGTAATCTTGTTTACAGGATAATCACCATTAGCCACGATTCTAGAGGGGCTTACACCACCAAAGACCAAGTCCCAAACTCTCCCAAAGCTAGGACAGTTGATGAGGATGTGGTACATTGTTCCGATTAAGGTGCCTATTACAACTCGAACAAACCGTATCTAACTGAATGCCCCTCGTTTTCCGAGTCAAATCCGCAAGTGTGGGGTGATGTTCCCCCAAGGCAACCTCCATCCATCTTTACCGGTTGGGGTTCTCGCTCTCTTACAATCGACCGTCTTTCTCGAAACTCACAAATTCACCAAAGCAGCAAGAGGTAGATAGGATATATAGTGTTTCTTGACATTAATCTTAATTTGTCTATATTATCATATCCTCCATGATGCAAAATTTCCTGAGTCAACATCCACTAGCCTAAGATTGCCTTTGATGACACTGTTATGCCGACATGAACAAATTAAGGCTACGTTAATGGAATTTATTGAGGGCATATCCATGCACTAGTATACTGAGCGTCATTTTCAAGTAATATGTGAGGTCCAAACACCATATAAGAAACATGTGTGATTGTTAATTAAGTGATATACTTATATAATCCAGGCACGATAACAAAGTGAAAGCATTCACGTTTTCATGATATTGACAACACAAATTAATAAAGAAATTGACTGATTTGAAGTGTCAGTGAACCATTTGATGAGATCGTGTATTTTTATAAACAATCCATTTTTTTATTCTCCTAACTAGGTTTTAAGCTTAAAAAAAGAACAACTAAATAATGATTTAGTTATTATATAGGAAGGAAATTGAAATTTTAATAAACTAGAGGTTGACCAGCCCGCGCGTTACGGAGGGTCACGTCACCTATTTTTTATTTGTAATTCGTCATCCATTTTTGACGCGTATACCTTTGAGACATTTTTCTTGCAAAAGAAAGATATTTTACGTATTTACTAAAATGATGTTAAGTAAAAAAATCAGTTCAAGCTAGTCTTCTACCTTGTTGTAATGGCTTTACAAGATATGTTAGTCTTTGTTAGTTACTAAATTTAATGTTTTAATTGATGATTCGAATATGCCTTCATAAGTCGATTAAGATGCCCAAAAGATTTTTTCACAAAAGCTGGTTCCACACTGCTTACTTCCATGATCAGTTTACTTGTTATTTCTCCTTCTCCCTTTGCCCTCTTCCCACTTTTTTACCTTTCCTATGCAACTTTTTGAGAGTTCGATAATCAAACTACAAGAAGTGACAAAAAAAAAAAAAAAAAAAAGGTTCCAGATTGTTTACATCAACCACTCGTATAAAAGATACTGAATCTACATGGAGATTTTTCGATTGGATGTCATCTCAATCATTATATATCACATGATGCTAAATAGCAAAAATCAAACTCTATGGTGAAAAGTACCAAATAGAAATCCTCCTTCACTCTCATTCAGAAAAACAAAATCACCTCTAGGGGTGTATAATTTTTGGCAAACACATTATGTAAATTTTACTCAAGATCTTTTAACAAATTTAGGATAAATTTCATTTTTCTTTAAACCAAAACTGATAGGCAATGAAAGCGGACAATCTATGAGTGATTATAAATTTATCCAATAAAATTTGTCCTCTCCCTTCATCCAAAATTTTAAACCCAAAGTCCAACAAATTTAGAACCATCTGAATCTCCAAATTTATTATCTTTGAACTAAGAATATCAATTAACCTCTTAGCTCAACCTCGTCGAACCAAACAAACCATCTTTACCATTTAACAACCAATTAAAAAACAAAAGTTTGGTGTCCAAAATTTACAGAACCAAAAGTTTTTGTGCTAAAATATATTAACCTAGAAGTTTAGTAACGAATAATTTAGTTTTGCTATTTCCATTAACAAACAAAAGCGTATAACACAAGAAGAAAAATACACATGACATCAAGTCGTCATGCCGGGAAGGCGGGCAACAAGTTAAAGATGGATATTCTCGTCCGCATCATTGCCGTATATATCGAGATTCTCATTGATCTCTTTCTATAGTTAGCTGCTTTTTTTCTTGGCAATGATTATGAGGCTCCCGATTATATATATATTATTCTTAATTGTATTATGTTTTTTGAATTAATAACAATCATCTGCTTCGATAAAAAAAGCAGATGATTGTTATTAATTCAAAAAGCATAATACAATTAAGAATAATATATATATAATCGGGAGCCTCATAATCATTGCCAAGAAAAAAAGCAGCTAACTATAGAAAGAGATCAATGAGAATCTCGATATATACGGCAATGATGCGGACGAGAATATCCATCTTTACAAGTTGCGCCGCCACCCCTTTTTGAATAGCAAAACCTAGGCGTATACAAACAAAGTTCTTCATTCTAGATTTCACGTTGTTCCCGTGTATGACTCTTTGGATCCGCTTCAGCGTGGTCACCGCATCCGTTTCAAGATGACCAAAGGTATCAAACGCGAAGGAAACAAACACATGTTGGTTTTTAATACACGCTTTCTCGTGCTTGTGCACATTCCCAGCAGCCACTCTGGAGGCCGTTTGGCCAGCCTTGAAGGTACTGGCCCTCAGCCCCACAAGGGGAGAAACCCCTGTTAGATCGATGCAAGCATGCTTCCCATTCTGCCATCCAAAAACGAGCACATCAGCAGGTCTGAGAGTTGACCGACCATCTGCGGAGTCAGACAGGAAATTAACGGGGGCTTTCTTCTTGGTCGAGATTCCCGCCCGTATGAAAATGTCAAATAGAACATCCTCAACCGTATCATGCATGTATTTAAACCCAGGGAGCTCTTTGCAGTGAACAACATGCTCACCGAAAGAGTCCAAACACGCCTTGTTGCAGACAGAGCATTTTTCGTCTATAGTAACCAATATAAGAAATGTCAAAACTTTAGTGAATAAAATAAAAGAACCTAAAGCTTTTAGGGTCAAAATTTATTTGATGGATGCATAGTAATTAAGTACCCGTAAATTAATAAAAAAAACTTAGTTGGTAAACATACCTACAGTTTTAATAGTGTGTAATTAAGTAGTCAGGAATTTCACTCTTGAGGCTTCACTTCCCGCTACTTATGGCATTGTCATGTCGGTGGGGCAGGAGTTTCCTGAGTAGCGTTTAAAGGTGACTGTTGATGACGATGTGAAAAAATAAAAAGTGATGAGAAGATGCGTGTTTTGAACATCAAAAGTTACAAATTTGATATGAAAACGAACAAACTGAGAATACTGAACCTTTTTATTTACATTATATTGAAATTATTTAATGCCTATCGCCTACCAGCAACCAAATCTTTCCTCGAAATCACTTGAAAACTACCTAAGAAAATACAAAAGAGCTTGGTCTCTGGTAACCAAATCTTACCTCTAAATCACTTGAAAATTATATAATATAACAATTGGAATTGCTGGTCTGTGAGAGGAAACACTGTAGTCGGTTTTATTCATTGTGTTTTTGCCACGTAGCTACATGATTTTCCTATTGGCTTTCACAACCCATCCCCCATCCCCATCCCTATAATTTATACTTTTATCATTACTTTTTCTCTCTCTTCCACTCACAACCACAATTAAATAATACTTTTTTATACCCTCATCATTACCTTTTCTCTCTCTTTCAATCACACAAAACCCCAAATTTTAAAAAATCACCAGTTTTTTCATCAAATATAGGGATGAACAGTAATTTTCCCTATCTCCTTACTCACAACCACTTACAACTAAACCCCAAATTTTAAGGTTTTACCTCACAATATTTTGGGGGGTGGGTTGGGAATGCTCTTATTACATGGTCGGTTTTCTTTCACTTTCTGCTTAACCCTAAATCCTCTCTCTGTACGCTCCTTTTTTCTTTCACTTTCTCCTTATACCCTAAATCCTCTCGGTACGCTTTTTTTCTATCTAATCGGTGGGTTCTTTCTCTACAGAATACATGATTTCGAGTTTCTCTATTCCTCAATCGGCCCTTGATCTTCGGTTGCAGCATAGCGATGCGAAAGGGGCTTCAAGATTCTGGGTTCGTTTTTAGGGTTCTATTATTTCGTCTAGCTCTGTCTCGATTCGAGTTGATGAAAGGTACGTTTCCTTCTTCCGTTCTTGAATCTTCTACAGACTTATCACATTGTTTCAAATGATGCCGAAATTGAAAGTTTTTTGTAATTGATGTAGCTGCAAACGGTTTCGTTCTTGGCCGACTGACACTTCCGCCTCAAATCAATCATAGCAAGGTTAGTTTTCAACTGAATTTGTAAAATGTTTGTGGATTTTCGTTTCTTTTTTCCTATGGGCTTCAGTGTCATCTTTTTGTCAGGAATACGACGTTCATGGATTTGATGATGACAAAGTGATAGAATTTTTTTCAGGCAGTTTCACGAGCTAATAATGGTGAGTTTTCTTTGTGTGTTTTTGTTTGTTCTAGTTGTTGATTGCATTTTAGTACTTCAAATTTTCTTTTACAGATACAGAGTGCATATACTTCGAGGGTTTCATATGTTAGTGAAATTCTAATCTTAGTTTTCATAGGATAATTGTGTTCTATATACAGAATTACCTTTGTGGCTAATTGATTGTGTTATATCCTATACAAATATTAGTGTAATAAAGATACTAAAAATTAATGTATAAAACTATTATAAATTTGGCCAAATATGTGTTAGTTAAAAATTAGTGTATGATTAAAGTACAGGATCAATGGCTATTTTTGTTGTACCATTTAAGTGCTCATATGTCAATCTGATTCTAATGTGATAGTTTTAATAAGGTGATTATCAATTGTATTTTGCTTATTAAATTGTCCATATGAATCAGATTATATATTTCATATATTATTTTACCTTCTATGTAACTTTAGAAGAATTTTATCATGTTGCACTTGCATCCCGGATATATTCAGTTTAATGTAAATATTTGAACATTGATTCCTGTTTGTTGATAATTGTAGTGAATATCATTGATTTTTCAAGTGGCTTTTCACTTGGTTTTGACATTTGCCTTTAATACTTTAATATCACTTTTACTTTCTTCCTTTTATGGTGTTTCAAGTATGATTATCGTAAAACTCTCTGTCGCCATGTGATTTGTGTGCAATATAGTATTTAAAATGGATTCTTACATATAATACTGATTATGGAAGCTTTCATCAACTTAAATATCAAAACAAGTTTCTTTGTTTCCCGTCACATTTTGGAGTTGTTCACAATTGCTTATTGTCTTCCAGTTTATCATAATTTGGGATTTTACAGGGGTCGAACTGTTGCAGTTTGGATTCTGAAGATTTTCGTGCGGGTTAGTCATTAGTTAACTTTATTTGTTACATACTCAAATGTTTGGGATTAAATAGCAGCTTATTGTGCTATCAAATTAACCGGATTAAGTGACAAAGGCAACTTTTATCACTTTATATGTTCATTTCATGAACATTATGACTACAATAACAAACTGATGGTCTTATGTATAAAGTATAATATGTAATGTTAATATGACTTATATTCAATTTAGTGTAATAACAAACTCCATTCGAGTACCAAAAGCGAGCTTTGTTGTTTTGAAAAAAATACATGTCATATATGTAGCTTGATGGTTTACAAAGTCGACAAACAACCACCTTCTTAAGGAAGTTAGAAGTGCAATTTTTCGATTTTTAACTACTAATTATACCCAAATTGATTTTTGCCATCTACAATTCCATTTTAGGAGAGTCATGGGTAGTCTTCAGGTCAGCAATTATTATACTTCAAAATTGTCTATGTGTTACTGACCCTCTAATATGAAATTATTACCAGTTTTTTATGTTGGTTAGATTTATTGAGATGTCTTTGGCTTTCTGGACATGATAGTTTCAAGTATTTATCTCAAAATATGAAAGTTAGCAGTTTCATGATTTTATTACATGTTTTCTATGTTCTTCGTTAGACTTATTGAGATAGACTTATTGAGATGACATTGACTTTGTGGACATGATAATTTCAAGTATTTATCTCAAATATATGTACAAGTTTGAATCTTGGTAAGGAATTCATTATGAAAGATAATAGTTTCAAGCTCTGTTTGTTTGTTTATTTTTTTTCAGTTGTACTTGCTTTATTTGAAGGTTGATTTTTTTCTTTTGGTTTCTTGAGATTTATTTAACAATAGTTTTTAACAAATGGCTATAATTTGAATGTGTTAACCTTATGGCTCTACAAAGCTTATTCTTTTTTATATGAATTAATATGATAAAATTCTTAATTGACTATGATGTATTCATATTTATTATTTGCAGGTTCTTATAATTGGTTCAAAGCTTACAGGTAGTAAGTCTTTTTTTTTTTTGCTCTTACATGTCTTTTTATACATGCATACTCTTTATTTGTTAATTTTATATGAATCAATATGATTGATTTCTTAATTGATCCTGATGTATTCATATCTTTTATTTGCAAGTTCTTATAATGGGTATGTAGCTTTTTAATTGTCAATTTAATTGTATAGTACTAAACTAGATTAGAACCCGTGTATTACACGGGTTTGAAATAGTAAAATCGATATAACTCATAATTCTCTATATATTTTTATATTTTTAAGCGTATGTTAAAACAGTAAACAAATACAACCATCTTATATAGTAAAACATATCACTTCTAAATAATAACTTATAATTATTTTTATAATAAAAATTACAGAGTGCATTAATTACAATAAAAAACTATAAGATAACAATTTTTATTTACAAATTAATAAATATCTCTTTAAATACAACATTTGATGATTTATTACTCACCACTATGTTAGAACCCATGTAATACACGTGCTAAATAAATGCAACATATTATAAACAACAATTTTCATTAATATATGTCTGTTAGATGTCATTGACTATTTGTGAAATAAGAAATAGTGATTTTAAAAAAAACTATAATTGATAATTAATAAAGATTTAATATTATAAAATATATTTTAAGATAAGATATAATTAAAATCTTATTCTAATTTATTAACTCTTAATAAATATTAGAATAAAAATATCTAAATTTTTTATTTTTAGTTATAAAAATATGAGATATTTAATAAGAGAGAAAATGTTGATATTTATTAAGAGAGAGGGCGGGAAAACGAAAATAATAATTAATATTGTAGAGGCTAGATTTTTAGGCTTGTAATATTAAATATGTTGGGCTGGGCTTAGAGGGTTTCATTAGTTTAGTAGACTAGTTTGGTTATTGTATGTAGGCTAGTTTATGGTTGGGCTTGAGTTTACTATTGGGTTTATGACTCAAGAGGCCCAATAATAAACCCATTGAGGTGCCTATATAAACCCCTCTAGACCTCCTCATTTGGGGGATGGCTGTTGAGTATGGGATAATAAGTATCATCCTCGAGTTCCCTTCGGATTTTTGAGAGGGGATAATAAGTATTATCCGAAGGGAACTCGAGGATGATACTTATTATCTAATGAAAAGATTTTCATAATACATAGTATCCGAAGGGAACTCGAGGATAATATGCATTATCTCAGGGGAAGTCCTTAGCTGAAGGGAATCTATCAGCTAAGGGGAAGTCTTTAGAAGTCTTGGGTTCAGGGGAAGTTTTATAGAAAACCAGTAATCTATATTAGGGTTTTCGGTTAAAATTATGTTAATTTGAATCAACTGAACAGATGATAATTACCTTCTAACCCAAAGACCAGTCATCAAATGTCTTGTGGAGTATATTTTTTTTCAAATGTGTGTCAGACAGGTTGATGATAGAAATATGCTGCTGATGCTGCTGCTGCTCAAAGTTAAAGAACCAGCCGGACAAGACTTCCATCTGGAAAAGCAACTGTTCAGGGGAAGTTATTGGTGTCTTTACAAGTTTTCAAAAGTTTCAAAAGAGCTTCAAAGAAGATGTTCACATGTTTAGGGGAAGCTGAAGATTTCAAGTCGATCTTTGATGAAGAAAATGATGCAGAGAGCAGTTAGAGATTTTGAAGACCCAAGATCAACAACCAAGTTCTTCAAAGTTAGAGGTGTTCAAACTTTTTACCCTCTAATTTTCAAGATTCAAGACAGTTACCTAAGATTCAGCAAGAACCAGTTCTTTCAATAGAAGCAAGTCAATGAGAATCCTCCATTTCATTACCTTGTTCATTTCAAGAAGTTCAAACTGATGTTGATCAAGAGGAAGTCCCAAGTGCCCGTCATGAAACCCATTGAAGATTTCTGCAGAAAGAATTTTCATCAACATCTATGTCAGCCAGTCAAGAAGAAGAATTTCAAAGATTGAAGACATTTAATATCACAAGCATAGGGGAAGATTGTAGAGGCTAGATTATGAGGCTTGTAATATTAAATATGTTGGGCTGGGCTTAGAGGGTTTCATTATTTTAGTAGACAAGTTTGGTTATTGTAGTTAAAAAATCACCATTTTGCATCGTTTAACATAATAAGCATCCGTGTGAGTGTGTGACTATTTAATTTTGAATTACCTATTAAGTGGATAATTTATTTCAGAAAACTGTATTATTACAGAAACCAGAAGAATATATTTGAGGAAAAAAATTAGAGGGTAGAGAGCTTGAAGAATTTCTTTTCAAGTTAAATGTGACGATAGAATCTGATGTTAGGCAAGCTTATGTGTGGAATACTTTAGGTGTAAGCTTATGTGTGTTGGAAGTTTATTTGTTTTTGTTAAATAAAATATAAATGTACAACTCATTTGTAATTTATCATCTCCATTATTTTGTTATTTTCATTGGATTTCACAGGTATCGCCAGTCTCAAACCTGCTACAAGGTCCATCCAAACCAATCGCCTGTAGTAATCTTCAAATAAATCGATTGCTTTTAGTTATGGATAAGGTGGTTCTAAGGTACCTTTTAATTGTTCAACTAAATCTCCTTATCCAAATGAAAAGGACTGTATCTATTGATTTTAGTACTGATGTTATTTCAAATTACTACTCATATTGTACAACATCTGTATCCATGTCAGTTACCAATACAATTTTCATTTTCATACACACTACACAAAATAAAAAATTATCAAATTAGATATGACCCGTCGTAACGCGCGGGTGGGTTCGCATCTCGTTACCTAACCAAATAAAATAGAGTCTTAAAACAGCTGTTGGTTTCCGAACTATTAGTTTAAAAGCATGATAAGAAAAAAATATTTCCCTAAATTTTGGCACAAAGGAACTTGTTGAGTAATCATCCCAATGTGTAGAGCATAAGATACTCTTTGAAGGCAAACCGGCAATTGTTCTGCCTTTTTTTACATCTTCAAATCCTCTTGTTGGAGTCCGGCGGATAAAAAGAGTCAAGTAGCTTTCATCTTTCTACAAAATGAAGTTCATTAACACTGGAACGTATAAAATAGTCCACTCTCAATAGTATATCTAATAATAATTGTGTCTCAAACAAACACACATATGTGAGTGGTGAGCCCTTACAAAATATTATAATGATTATAAATAGTCCACTCTCATCAATCCTAGTACATGTTAAAAAGATTTTGGTACAGAAGATAGTAAAAGGATGAAGTTTCCTAGAAGAATATTTTCAGTTAACTTAGGGCTTGTTTGTTTTCAAAAAAAAAAAAAACATCTGAATCCCCTCTTAAATCTGATTCGGTCAGAGGTTTTAAAGATTTTGGGTGTTTGTTTTTTATTCAGATCCAGAGGTTCAAACCTCTTATTATCATCAGATTCGGTCAGAGGTTTACAAGCCTCTATTTTCTCTCTTAAAATCTTCAAACATAAGTGGGAGGAAAAGATCTACTGCCGCCGGAGCTTATAATCTCCGATCTTTATATGAAAGGAAGAAAGATGAGTAGAAGTGGCGACTCTGCCATGGAGCTATCGTCGGAACGCCGGAGTTCTCGCCAGATTTGGTGTGACAACACGTAAAAATTTCCAGGTCAAGCCCGTTACTTTGACTTTTATCATTACCGCTAATACGTGCATTATCTGTTAAATATTTGATCATTGCCTGTTAACTAGAATATATATATCCGTCTAAATAATTCCCGAGTTTGTATCAACGATTTTTGTCCGATTTAAAAATCAAGCAAACCCACTAAAGACTTAGTGGAATTTCAACAACAAGAAAGTATATAAAATATGACTTTTATATATTCTCCGCCCGGTGTCCGAATTGACTGTTCGACGCGTCAAAAAAAAAATTTAAGTAATCTTTATATTATCAAAAGTTTTGTCAAGACTTGAACCCCTCAACCCGTTTCACTCAGAAAAATCCGAACGTCAACCGAACACTGAACCCGTAACCCCGTTGGGCCCAGTCAGGCCCAACAGTCTCAAAACTTATCCGATTGACCCGAAAATTTTACCGATGACTCGGTGTAACCCAACGAGCGTTTTGACTCAACCCGCCAACCCGTAACCCGACCCGAGGCCTGGACAATTAACCGGCCCGATAACTGAACCGCGAACCAAACCGATCAAGCGGTCCGGCCCAGTTTCCGGTCCGGTCCGGCCCGCCCTTTCGGCCTGTTTCCGATCAGGCCCAACCCGACCCAAACATGTACTTTTTTATAAATTTCGGCCCAACAAATTAAGTCCAAGTTTTATAAATTAAAACCCAATCCAATTTTATATAAAAAAAAGTCCACTACCATTGTAGTTTTTTTTATAAAACCCAAAAATTAGTGTTTTAATTTCCAAACTTTTTATAAACACTAATCTATATTTTTTCATCAACCCATGAACTTTTATAAAATTATTAACCCCTTAAACACCTCCATCTTTTTATAAAATCTTCAACTAGTTAGGAGATCACCTACACTTTTTATTTTTGGTGATTATCTTTAATCATAATAAAAAGAAATGCTAGTTGTCAAGGTTATTAACCATTGTATAAATTTGCCTAAACGTTGTATAAATAGGAGGGATTGGCCTTCACAAATCTTTGCACCTCCCAACATACTTCTACCTCCCCCTAAACTCACTCTCTCCCTCCCTCATTTTCGGCCAAAGGCGAAGACCTCCTCCCCTCCCTAGCTGGCCACCGGCCACCACCCTACAACCATCGTCCGTCGCCATCAAGCCACCACCGAACCACCAGTTAGGATGCCTCAACTGCATACATCACTGCACTTCCACTTGACACATATCGTAATGATAAACGGCTCGTCTCGCCGTGGGACTTTGCAATATTTGATTGATCACAATTCTATAGATTCCATTTACTATAAAAGCTCCCAGAGAAGTCATTAGAGGGATCTTTCCTATCAAAATTGTTTGTACTTGGATATACCTACGCCTATCGTTTTTCCAAATGAGTCTCGCGGATACATATAATTCAGAAGAATATGTGATTGATTCATACACAGCATCTCTTTCCTTTATCAGGGGTTCTACCAATTGATATCTTTCCAAAAATAATTCAAAGTCAATTTCTTGATTTGTATCTTCAATTTTTGGAAACTTAGAAAGCTCTTCTGCCAAACCCTGATCAATGAACCTACAAAATCCTTCAAATTATATCTAATTAAATCCAGGTATTGTGGACATTGCGTATATCCCAGATTATTTTGAAATTGTCAGGTTATTTATTTTCATCCATATCGAAAAAAATATATATATACCATTTTGGCTGGTTCATTATCTATTAAAGAAAATCCTATAGATCTAGCAATGATGGAATTTCGATTCTATGAATCTTTGACTAGAATCTATCATTGATTAGTAGGAGGCGAACTTTATGTTAAATAAGAGAACAACAGAAGTATACGCTTTAGGTCAACATATATCTATGTCTGCTCACAAAGCGCGAAGAGTAATTGATCAAATTCGTGGGCGTTCCTACGAAGAAACACTTATGATATTACAACTCATGCCTTATCGAGCATGTTATCCCATTTTTCCTTTTGGGAGTATTCTAACCCTCTTTTCCTACTTTTTGTACACTTAGTCAATCACCCAAAAACAACCTCAAGTCTTAATATAACTTGAAATAATAAAAAAAATTTCCTCTAAATCCTCTAAAAACCAACACTTGGGTTAAATAATACAAGTGACTTGATCTAACACATTCTTTGGTGCCTTAAGGCTTAATGTTACCAAGGTGTGGGGTTTAACACTAAAGAAACCAAATTTGGGAGTATTGTGTATCAAAACCTAGATCATTTATATTTTCTTTTATTTAATTACTTGTCATTTAATTATCTTGGTCCTAACACTATTGTGTTAGTAGATTTGTCCTAATACTTCAAGTATTAGTAGATTTGTTCAATATTTTTGAACATAAATATCCTAGCTTTTGCTAGTGGATTTATTTACTTACTTGTTATATTTATAACTAACCCATGACTTAAATAAATGTTCCAATATCATTAACTTGTTATAAAAGGCCACATGAATTAATCCTAACACATAAGTGTTAGTGGAAATCTTTATAAGTCATGAAATTATAAAACATAATCATTTGACAAGTTAGATGACCAACTAAAATCATGGGTTTAATTTTGATAAACAAAGACTTGTTTAAAAATTAATAAATAAATATTCCTAATGACATGGAATAAATGGATTTTTGGACTTCAAAAAGGACTTGGATTTTAATAAATAATCTCAAGTCAACTTGTTCTATTTTATAAAACTATTCACCAAAAACCCAAGACTTTAATGTGTTGGTAAATTTAATTCACGAAAACCTTAAAATAGATTTTATACTTTTGCTAAATCAAGTAAAAATGCATTTACTATCATCTCATTTATAACTAATCATTTGGACTTTATTATATAGATTTTTTACTATAAAAAGGCATTTTTATAAACCTTGATAAACCCCTAAAGGACTAGTTTCAAGTTTGTGATTTTTATAAGATAAAATAAGACTTTTTTTTATAAAAATAACCTGCATGCACACACACACACACACACACACACACACAACACACACACACACACATACATAATTGTCACCATACAAGTCATATTGTTGGGAATGTTCAGCTCGGCTGAAATTCTCTAAGTCAGAATTCCGAAGGAAGTCCCTCCGAAACTTTTCTGTACTAAGTAGTTCCTCCAGAACTTTTCTGTACTAAGTAGTTCCTCCGGAACTTTTCTTTACTTACCTCGGAAGTTTGACATTGTATACAGTTCAAGTTCCAAGACAGAAAGCTGACATGAGCAGTTTACTTTTGCCGCCATGCTGTACTCTATTCACCCAAAAGATCTGCTTAACTGTTCATGGCGCCCATGCATGTTAGTAAAACTTTTGGAGTAAATATGATTAGTTTATTTAGCCTAGTCGGCTAAACGAAAATAAAAGAATATCTTTTATTTCCTCCTTGCAATATATAGTACTTGTATTTCTCATTGTAATTTATCCGTTCATGAGCTGTTATCTTGTAAACACTTGAGAAGTAATAATATTGTAGTGCTTGGAATTTACATCTTATGTTCATCTACTTTACTTCTTGTTTACTTACGGATCAAAACCAACTTTGCACAAAACACAGACAATTCTGATTCCGCCTTTCTTGTTTGATACCTTCAAGTAACTTGATATGTTAGTAGTCACTAACCACGATCCAACAAGTGGTATCACAGCCTTGGCTCTTGTGTTTAAAAGTTTTAAAGAATTTTTGAAAACTTTCTTGCTTGAAGGTGTTTTGTTTGCTTTAGATAAGACTGCTTCAATTCTTGATCTCTGAAAATGAGTGAACTTAGGAATGGCAGCACTAACAAACTTAGAATGGAAATTTTCTACAAAAACATCGACCACAAAATGTGGAAATCCATTCATCAGGACCACATAAAATCACTACCAAATCTTTAACACAACCAAACGTTGATCTAATCAAACTGTATGAGAATTATTCTGATGATGATCATAAGACCTGTGAAGGTGACTACAAAGCTTTGTGGGCACTCCAGGCAGCGCTTCCTAATTCCATACTCATTGGCTTTAAGAGATGCAAAATTGCATATGATCTTTGGCATGCTCTTATTAAAATGTATGAAGGGACAGATGAGGTTAAGAAGAATAAGAAAGATGTTTTGAAACAGAGGTATGAAAATTTTTGTCAAAAAAGAGGTGAAACCATGTCTGAACAATATTTGAGATATGTGAAACTTATAGATGAACTGCAGGGTGTAGAAGTCAAAATAGAAAATGCTGATATAATTAGAAAATTTTTAAGATCTTTACCTGAAGTTCGGACTATCTATACAGTTAGCATAAAATATAACCGTGATCTCAAAACTTTGAAACTAGGAGATCTCTATGGGATGCTGAGTGCACATGAGATGGAGATGAATGAGAAGTCTGGTGCATCATCTAACTAGACATCATCTTCCAAAGGCACTTTGGCCCTAATCACTGCTCACTCAGAGAAATATTCTATACAAAAACCACATATATCCTTTCCTGAGTCTCCTAAGGGACATGAAGTTTCATACTATCAAAACTTTGCAAATGTTGCTAACAGTTCATACACAGGGTTCACTAGATCAGATCTTGAATGCATCGGTGCAGATGATCTAGAGAAGATTGACATCACAACCCAGCTTGCTATGGTGTCACTGAGGGCACAAAGGTTCTACAAGAGAACTGGAAGGAAGTACAATGGAGCCAAGATTTCTCCCATAGGCCTTGACAAATCAAAAGTCAAGTGTTACAACTGTCATCAGTTGGGACACTTCGCCAGAGAATGTTCACAACCTAGAATAGATGGTGGAATACAATGCTGAAAAGAAACCAGAAAACACCAAACCCAACTCTTCTTCAGGCCCCACTCCACTAAAGCCTGCTTTCAGCAACCAAAATCATGCAACTGTTGTTGTTGTAAACCTAACAGGGTTTGTAGACTGGGAAGATATGATGAGTGAGTTTGCTCCAACCAATCATGCCTTGATGGCACTACGTCAAAATTCACCTTTGGCCACAGAAAAAAAACCGTGACCAAAGGTGTTTGATCATGTTTTTTTTCCATTCCAATCGACACCAAAGGTCCCGTCACCTTATGTACCCTACGACCATGTTACAATATCAGTGGATGAAGCCACCTAGAAGCGTGGCTAAAGTGTACCAATATTTGTTGTTGTAATCAAACAATTCTTCCGAAAAGCGTGGGCAAAGGGTCCCAACGGCCACATGTGTTTCTTTAACGTGGCCTTTGGTATTATATGGTCACGTATATTTGTGTTTTAGCCACACATGTTATAAAAAACGTGGCCAAATGGGTTGCTGAAATTATATTTTTTGTCCCAATACGCGTGGCCAAAGGATGGCAAACACCACGTTAAAATATGAATCGCGTTTCCTTTGGTATTATATGGTCACGTATATTTGTGTTTTAGCCACATATGATATGAAAAAACATGGCCAAATGGTTTGCTGAAATCATACATTTTGTCCCAATACGCGTGGCCAAAGGGTGGAAACAGCCACATTAAAATATAAAAAGTGTGGCCTTTGGTATTATATGGTCACGTATATTTGTGTTTTAGCCACATATATTTGGAAAAAAAAAGTGGCCAAAGGGTAGTTGAAATCGGATATTTTGTCCCAATACGCGAGGCAAATGGTGGCAACGGCCACGTTAAAATATAAAATCGTGGCCTTTGGTATTATATGGTCACGTATATTTGTGTTTTAGCCATATATCTTGAAAAAAAAAGTGGCAAAAGGGTAGTTGAAATCAGAGATTTTGTCCCAATACGCGTGGCCAAAGGGTGGCAACGGCCACGTTAAAATATAAAAAGTGTGGCCTTTAGTATTATATGGTCACGTATATTTGTGTTTTAGCCACATATATTTGGAAAATAAAGTGGCCAAAGGGTAGTTGAAATCAGATATTTTGTCCCAATACGCGTGGCCAATGGGTGGCAATGGCCACGATAAAATATAAAAAGTGTGGCCTTTGGTATTATATGGTCACGTATATTTGTGTGTTAGCCACATATATTTGGGAAGAAGAAAAAGTGACCAAAAGGTTGTCGAAATCAGATGGGTCCTTGCTATACGCGTGACCAATTTAAAAGCTATTACAAATTATTAATTACAAAGCAAATAAAATTCAATTACAAGTCAAATACAAATGAAATATAAATAAAAAATTAAAGAAAATTACACTGCATACAAGCATTATTCTCAATTTAATTTTCAATCCGGGAGCCAACAACACTACCACGTGGTCTTCAGGTCCTACAATTCATTTGATTTCCAGATGATCATTAGATATCCATATGAACTTAAAACATCCGGATGAACATCACATTAAGTTCCGGATCAACTTCAAAGTCAGTTGAACTTTGTTTGGTACACATCTCACCATTTGTTCTAACAATCCCTAGCTAGCCCAAGTGTTTGAGGTACCAAATAACATTTAAAATGGGACTACATGAAATTACCAAACAGATTATTGTGAAAATAGAACGGAATGAAACTTGTGTCACACCACGGTCAACGGTTTGGGTGTGAGCGAGACGGAATCATAGTCGCAGATATATACAGAACAACTTCTACTAAATTCAAACGTCATTAAAACATAATACCATTCATGTTGTAGCGGAAACATGTGGTGAAATGATATTGTCTTACATTTAAATAAAAGTCTTAGTTTGATATTGAAATCATAAAGCAGTTTATTTAAGATAGGTCGGGACTACGACTCCGGTAAAGCAGGGTCGAAAGTTACAGTGAAGCCCCATTTGCACGTCTTCCATGATAAGCTTAGATACCTGAGAAATAATGAGTTTAAAAAGGTCAACATAAAGTTGGTGAGGTTCACAGGTTTATGATTCTATGGTAAGTTTGTAAAAACAGTTTACAGTATGTTGGCAAAACAGTTTACGGTATACTTAAATGTTACGTTGGTTTACTATCGTGGTTGTAAGATCTCCCATGAACCTCAAATTCAAATACTAACGGATTACCCACTCATGGCATTCTATCCCAAGAATACCGAACATGCTAGAATAACTGATGTGTACCCCTTGACAATGTACGAAGTCAGGATTGGAGCTACCAATCTGGACAGGGTTGTCAACCCAAATAGATCTATTCACTAGTTATCGTTTCGAGCAAAACTAATCGAATTCAATTAATAGTGGGATTTCAGTTGTACTAACGTTTATAACGATAAAGTGCCAGTTGTTTGGGATACGGAATGGAACATGTAGTCAAACGGCTAACAGGTAAACCATAACATTAAGTAAAAAGCATTTTATCAGTTTATGATTTCTCCCCCATAAGTGTAAAACAGTTGTAAAGAAAAGGGGCCGTGAAACTCACTTGATTCAGTGATGATGATGGATTATCGAGTGGCAACTAGCAAGTAAAGTCCTAATAAAACATAAGACAATATGCATAAGGGTCCACATAATCATTTGAGTAACAAACGTTACCCAAATGATACCGGTCAAGTCTTAACGTATAATCCCGTTTGTAGCGTTTGAAAACCAGTTAGTTATTCAGTTAAATATCTATAAATGCTAATGTTCACGTATGAAGGCATTTATTTCAATTGAATACAAGAAATGAACATGTGATAACGTATCATGAAGCCCAGTTCAATCAAGTCTTGAATATTGTTTTAAATAATAATATTTATTATTATTTTTAAGTTCGCTCGATCGATTGAATAATTGATCGTGTTAAGTTATAATATATATAACTAGGGTTCACAATTATTGTCTAGATAATTATTTAACTTGTCGGAATAACTTTATTAAATTATTACAAGTTAGAGATTAAATGATTAAACACAAGTTTAGCAAAACATTAAAGTTTATTTAATATTTAAACTTATGTTAAGATAATTAGGGTTTCCATGTTAATATAAATATAATTATTATTAAAATAATTATCTTTAACAATCATGATGAGTTTAACTCAAATTGGGGTTTCTAAGCTCATACGGATAATTATTTATTGAAAATAATTATCTACGTTGTGTTACGTCGTAAGACGTTTTAAATCGTTTTAAGGATTTCGTTTCCATTTCAAACATTTAAAAATAAACAATTGATCCAGTTAAAACGTTTTGATTATTTTGGTTTATTTAAAATAATCAAAAATGTTTAAAATATGTTTTTTCATAATTTCTATGAGTCTTTTGATTTTATTTTTATAAAATCATTTTTAAATAACTTTATTTATTAAATAAAGCTAGGATTTTAAATTAAAGACTTTTTATAGAAAATTTCCAACCTAATACAGTTTCTACTTTTTGTGTAAATCTAAGATTTTATACTTCTCATGTCAAGTGTTATAAGAATGTTTATTTACCATTTTGATATATAAAAATATATTTATATATATTTTTATCCATTTTATTTTTCTATAAAATCCAAAACAAGCATTTTAAGTCTTGTTTTATTAGAAATTATATTCTTATAAAATATGACCATTTTATATATAAATTCCCATGGTAAGATTTTATGGCTTAATTTAATTTTATAAATTACTAGATTGATATTTAACCATAATAAATTCATTTAAATGGTTTAATCCACGATTTTATGTCCAAAAATTCAAGATAACACATCTAAAGTCTATTAATCACATGTATGTCACTAAACGTTATTTGTTCATGTTACTTGTTATTAGCAAAATATTAGCTTATAAACGAGATGATTAACAATTAAAATCATAATTAACAATTTCAACAATTTATAATTTACTAAGTCATGATACTAACAATTATTAATCATGCAAATTATGTAAATTATCATAAAATCATCAACGATCCATTTAAATCATTAACTAGTAAGATTAATCTTGTGTTTTTATTTTAAATAAAAACACTACACATTTGTGATAGGAAAAAAAATATAGCTCGGTGGTTACGATAGTTTAAAAAGCTCGAGTTTTAACGGTTAGTTGTCAAGACTCGAGGGATCATTTGGGACGTTAATAACGTATAAAAACGTAAACCAAAACGGTTAAAAAGACTCACAACGGTGAGGAGTTTAAACCGATATAAAAGAAGAAAGGTGATGGGTGGCGGTGGTTTACAGTGGCTGGACAGCAGCTGCAGTAGGAGCACCGCAGCAGCAGCAGTAACTCCGGCAGACATCAGCAGCTCCGGTAACAGTTCCGGCAGCGGCAGAGAGCGACCGGAACAACAGCAACAACAGCTTGCTTGGCAACAGCAGCCTACGACGGCAACAGTGTGGCGGCGAACAGCAGCAGTTCAGGCAGGTGGCGGTGTGTGTTGGCTGTCAAGAGACAGAAAGGAAAGGAGGATGGTTGTGGGTTACGGTGGGGGTGGCTGTGGATGAAGGTGACGGTGGTTGTTTTCTCGACAGAAAAAAGAGAGGAGGAGAGGGGGCTGCCTAGAGGAAGAAGAGAGGGGAGGTGGCGGCTGTGGTGGTTGATGTGGGTGATGGCGGTGGTTGATGGCAGTAGCTAGGGGTGGCAGGAGGGGGAGCACAGGAGTGCAGGTCACAATGGTGGTGGTGGTTGCTGCATTCCGAGAAGAAGGAGGAGGAAGAAAGGTGGCAAGGGGCTTCCTCGGTCGGATTCTTTAGGGAGGAGGGACAAGTTGGCGGTGGTTGTTTATGGTGGTGGTGGTTTGTGGTTCACGACAAAAGGAAAAGAAGAAGAGGCGAGTGTGCTCTTTGCTTGCTTGCTTGCTGTACATTCAAAAAAAAAAAGGATGGAGAGTTTGCTTTGGGTGGTTTAGCAGAAAAGAAGGAAAAGGTGGGAGAAGAGAGTAGGTTGGTGGGGATTATGGTGTGTAGGGTGTACAAGTCTTGGAAATGGGTACACACAACTTTAGGGTGATGATGGCTAGGATGAGGGTAATAGAGTGGAGTGTTGGCCACTCACATCACCACATTTCATTAATAAAAATTATCCTAACTCTTTTATAAAACAACCAACAAGTAGGTGACTTTTTATATAAACTTGTTGAGTTTTTATAAAAAAAAGTTTACGTGTTGTGAATATTTATAAAGCTTATAAATATTTGAGGTGAAATAATCCATAAACAAGGTATAAAAATTATACAAGTTTCTAACAAATTTTTATAAAATGAAAAGTTGATGGGCCAATAATAATCCATTGGGTTTGGGATTTATATTTGGCCTAAACATTTAAACGAAAAGTGGATCGTGCCAGTTTGTCGGTTAAGGGGCTGTACGGGTCCAAACGCGGCACCGGTTCGTGGTCCGGGCCCGTTGTGTATCGGTTAACTTTGCGGATCACCACGATCATTCGGTTTATCAAGTTTATGTAACGGGTTAAGGTTTCGGGTTCGGTTTCATTATTTTGGGCTTATTAGGCCTATTGGGGCAAGTCGGGCCCAACGGGGTTAACGATTTAGGTTTGGCTTAAGTCTTGACGACGATTTCAGTTCGTGATGTTTTTATTTCATAAAAACAATTGTTTAAGTTGATTATAAAAGTTTTCAGGAATCAGTTATATTTTTCAGTTTTTCGAACGGGTTACGGATAACGTTTTCAGTTTTGTCAATTCGTAACAGTTTTAAGCTCGACCATCCAGATTGTTTAAAACCGAATAGTTTAAAACATATGATCGCTTATCAGTTTTCCGTGTCGGTTATATAAACGTACGACACCAGTTCTAGTTCCAGATCAAATATAAAAATACATTTTATACTTATATTTCTTGTTATTGCAATTCCATGATTAACCCATAGAATATCTATGCATTTTACGGACATACGCTTCAAGTACAAACACGGGATTTGGTTTCCATCATCAGTTAACAGTTAGGCACAATAATTAACAGTTTAAACAGTAATCAGATCGGTTAATGCACAATTAATACCTAATTAAAAGTCAAATGAGAGAGGTTTGACCTAGGTTTTCGGACGAGGTGTCACATTCTCCCCCAGTTAGAAGAATTTTGTCCCGAAATTCAGTTCTTGATCACTGGTTGTTTGTGACGTTTCCGAAAAGACGAGGATATTTCAGACGCATTTGGTCCTCGGGTTCCCAAGTGTACTCTAGACCTCGCCATGAGTTCCAGCACACTTTGATAATGGGAATGTGGTTATGCTTCGTTCTCATAAGGTCTCGGTCAAGTATCTTGACAGGTTCCTCAATAAAGTGAGGCATTTTGTCAACTTGATTTTTGATAAGCGTTTCGTCAGATAAGCATTTCATAAGACTACTAACGTGAAAGACATCATGCACATTGCTTAGCTATATGGGAAGGCGTAGGCGGTAAGCTATTGGTCTGATTGTTTTAGTGATTTCAAATGGACCAACATAACGAGGGTTAAGCTTTCCTCGTTTGCCGAATCAGATGGCACCTTTCCAAGGCGACACTTTTAACATGACGAGATCACCCTTTTTAAAGGATAAGAGTTTGCGACGATTGTCGGCAAATAAATCTCAATAGCCTGATAAAAGAATGAGGATTGACACACGGATGAACGAGGTTTTGAGTATGAAGGTTTCTGGACAAGTTAGGATTTCTCATGAATGGGCTCTATCCTGGGTGGATGGAATATCTTGGTTTGTGGGCTTCATGTTAGGCCACCAGAATTGAACTCACAGACCGTGATATATTTTTTCCGATCCTGGGTGGATGGAATATCTTGGTTTGTGGGCTTCATCAAACACTAGCTTTCTCAAGCCTCCAAAGCTAGGTACCCATAGTCTATCCACAAAGTTCATGGTTCTATCAGGCTTTTCAAGCAGTTGTTTCTCCATGCCACGCAGGCATTCATTTTCAGATTCTCATGCTTAAGAGTTTCGATTTGAGCATCACGATCTTGTGACGTGAGATTCGAGCGTATGGTCATACTTAGTGCTCGAACACGACGCGGTTTGGCATATTCCTTCCTGCTTAAAGCATTGGCTACAACGTTAGCCTTGCCCGGGTGATAAGGAATCTCACATTGGCAATCGTTAAGCAGTTCAACCATCATTGTCATCTCATGTTTAGCTCTTTCTGGTTAAGGATGTGCTGTAGGCTCTTATGATCGGTGATTATAATGCACCGAGTCCCATAGAGGTAGTGCCTCCAGAACTTGAGGGCAAAGACAACGGTTCTAAGTTCTAATTCGTGAGTCGTATAATTCTTCTCGTGAATCTTCAGTTATCGAGAGGCGTAAGCGATGACTTTCTCACGCTGCATCAGTACGCAACTCAAGTCTTGATGCTAAGCATCACAGTATACAACGAAATTGTCGATTTCGTCGGGTAAGGATAGGATTGTGGCGTTGCAAAGTTTTTGCTTCAACAACTGGAAAACAGTTTCAGATTTATCATCCCAGATGTACTTCTTATCTTTCTAGGTCAGGGTGGTGAATGGCTGGGCTGTCAAAAAAAATTATATGAATCGGTAGTAATAGCCAGCGAGACCTAAGAATTGTTGAATCTCAGATGGGGTCATGGAAGTACTCCAACCTTTGATTGCTTCAATCTTAGACGGATCAACGTGAATGTCTTGGTCGTTGATCACATGACCCAAGAAATATACTTCGCGAATCCAAAAGTCACATTTGGAGAATTTCACGTAAAGTTCTTCTTTCTTCAGGAGTTCCAAGATGAGTCTTAAATATTCTTCGTGTTCTTTGTTATTACTCGAGTAGATAAGAATATCGTCGATGAACACGATAACAAATTTATCCAAGTATGGTTTGCACACGTGATTCATTAAGTCCATGAATACGGCCGGTGCGTTAGTTAAACCAAATGGCATGACGAGGAACTCGTAATGACCATAACGTGTTCTAAACGTGATCTTTGAGACATCTTCATCTCTAACTCGAAGTTGGTGGTACCCCGACCTTGGACAGATCTTTGAATAGAAGCATGATCCTTGAAGTTGATCAAATGAATCATCGATCCTTGGAAGCGGGTGACGGTTCTTCACTGTCAGTTTGTTCAGCTCTCGGTAGTTGATACACATCCTGAACGTTCCATCTTTCTTCTTCACGAATAAAACGGGAGCACCCCACGGGGAGTGGCTTCGACAAATGAAGCCCTTATCTAGCAACTCTTGCAGTTGGCTAGATAACTCTTGCATTTCAGACGTTACCAGTCGGTAAGGGGACCTGGAAACGAGGCGGATCCGGGTGTCAGGTCGATGCGAGACCATACCTATCGTGCTGGAGGTAATCTTGGCAAGTCTTCTGTAAAGACTTCCGGGTGTTTGCATACATCAGGAACGTCTTCGATACGCTTCTCCTTCGGTTTCTTCTCAGTGACATGAGCTAGAATGGCATGGCATCCCTTGCGGAGGAATTTTGGTGCCTTCATACAAGACATGACATGTAGTTCGGCTCCACTCTTTTCGTCTTGTACGTTCAGAGTGTTGCCATCTGCTAATGGCACTCAAACCATTTTTTCATGACACACAATTTCTATATGGTTCTTTGCTAACCAATCCATTCCAATGACTACATTGAAACTTCCTCAATCAATGGGCATTAAGTCGATGTTGAAAGAATGGCCAGCGGGTAGTCTGGGTAGATTACTATGGTTTCTATCTAATCTTCATTCGCTACATCTATTGCAAACTTAGTGTCTAGGGAAACAGGGGCGATTTCAAGTAGGTGACTAAAATCGATAGACACAAGGCTTCTATCGGCACATGTACCGAATAAAACAGAGGTGTAATGGCTATCTAGTGGAAACGTATCCATCACCGTGTTGGGGTCACGACGGGCGTCTTCGGCGTTGATCACGAAAGTTCTTCCTCTAGCATGGTTAGCATCTTGATCCTTCGCCTTTGGGCACTCCTTTTTGTAATGGCCAATTTCCCAGCAACCGTAGCAAGTGCGATTTGGGCAATCGCGTGCTACATGTCTTTTAACCTTGTAGATGTTACAATAGATATTACCACAATCGAGAGAGTGGTGTATGTTGCATTTGGAGCATAGGGGTGCTGTACCGGTGTAACCGGTCCTTCGGGTAGGGTGAACAACTCACGGAACCTCTAAAAGGTGTAGGCTTTAATTCATAAAGTCCTTTTATGAACATTCATGAGGGCTTATAATGTTAGGTTAAAACATTAAACACAATTTGGTGGAATTGTTGTCTGGTGTTTTCTAACCTTGGTTAATTTGCTCTTATCGCGCGCCCCATTGCCTGCGTAACGTTGGGTTGCAGTAGTAGCGACGGCTTCAGTAATGCGTTGGGCAATCAATTTCTCAATCTCAACAGCGCTCAAGGGCGGATGAGGTGAAGCGTTTCTGGTGGCTCGGCGTCTTGGCGGCATACTTTCGCTTTAAGTTATTAATGTCAACATAAAGGAAAGTCTAGCTTATATGTGAATCGGGTTATTACATGCGCGAGAATAACTGTCACGACATACATCCATGGTACCAAAATATGACGCGCAACCCGACCAAGAAACAGGGAGCAAAGGGAAACAACATACGTGAATAAATAACATGATATAATGA